>OX376373.1:90590252-90639242 GCA_947369275.1 Nemotelus nigrinus | reverse complement strand
TCGTTTCGCAGAAAATTCATATTCTTTATATATATATATATATATATATATATATATATATATATATATATATATATAGATATATATATATATATATATATATATATATATATATATATATATATATATATATATATATATATATATATATATATATATATATATATATATATATATATATATATACAGTAGAGTCCGCTTATAACGACGGCCAAGGGACCGCACGTTTACCGCAGAAAGATACTACATAGCAGAGCACATATTAAATTAAATACAAACGATACACAAGATGTTATCAAAGGAAAAACTAATTTATTGGAAAAACACTAAGTAAGGTTGTTTTACAGAATGTGAGACACATGTTAAAGTTTTGTAAGCTTGCAAATATAAATTACATAGCAGCTGAAAAAGAGTGTATTTTAGTCTGTTTCTGATTAGCTTCTGCCTTATAATAAGAATTAGGTGTTAATTTAATAAGACGAGACATTGCTAATTTTGTTTCGTCATCTTCGTAGTAGAATGTATGAAGAAGTTATGAGTGTCAGCAGCTTTGAGAGTTTCTTCGATGCTAGGATTCGATCACTCCTTCAGTCTCATCATCGTCACCATTTTCGTCTTCTTCGACTGCTTCACGTCCTTTGGTGATCATATTTTGCACGATTAGTTTTTTTTTAACTGTGCCATTCGTGTTCGCCGCAACCATGACCGTTATCCTTTTCTTAGATGGTTTTCCACCAGCACACATTTTGCTTTTAAATTTTAAAGTTTTGTCTGGTGTTAGTCTATAAAACAATCTATTTTTATCGGCGTTAAAGATTCGGTCCTTTGTGAAACTTGCACGCAAATTGGATCAAACGGTACAAAGCCAATCACTAACATAATTTAGACTCACCGACATTGATTCTCCACTTACCTTGCCAGACACCAATATTGTGTCTAATTTTGAAGCGATTGATCCAACTTGGTGTACATGTGAGATTCGGTAGATTGAATCGCGAAGCGAATAACTGGGCTTTATGCTGTAAAATAGAGTATTCCCCGGTTTCGTTGCACTTTAAACCACTGAATCAATGTTTAATCCACTTGATCCTATGTGGACGCTTGAATTCGCTTGGGAATCAAAATGTTATTATTGAACAGCTCTTCAATCTTTCATTTGCTATTCTTTATTGTTGATATGGTACAGTGAGAAACACCAAACTCCTTTGTAATAGTCACATTTGATTCACCTGCTTCTAAACGTTGAATTATCGCACTCTTTTCTTCAATAGTAAAACCTTTTCGTGTTTTAGGCGTTGACATTTTTACGCATACAAATAAGACAAGGAACGGCATATGGGTTGGTGGCTCGGAATTGCGGAGAAACAATAAACAGACGATCAACTGAGGCACGACTGCTTGACCTTATGGAATAACAACAAAATTTCGTCGTTATAAACGGACAATTAAGAGCTAAATTACGTCGCTATAGACGGTTTGTTGTTATAACCGGAGTCGTTATAAGCGAACATTTTGTAATACTATTGTATGAAAAACCAACCAAACCGATTCAACTAAGTCGCTATAAGCAGTCAGACGTTTTAAGTGGAGTCGCTATAAGCGGATTCTACTATATATATACATATATATATATATATATACATATATATATATATATATATATATATATATATATATATATATATATATATATATATATATATATATATATATATATATATACATCAGCAAAATGATAAAGGGACATAATCTCTGGAGTGGCCGATTCGATTCAGCTGCAATTTTTTCTAGAACGTAGATGTATATAGTGGGTGGGTCCATAACTTGTAAGAAGTCAGATATATTTAACTCTTTGGCGGCGGCGGGCATTTTAGTTAATTTTCAGACACTCCTATATTTCCAAACAGTGTACATTTTTGATCAAAAAAAGTATTGGGAATGAAAACTTATGATGTTTTAAGCTTGCTTATCACAAAGAATTGGAAATTTTGAGCCGTGTTTGAGTGCTGAGTGCCTAAAAATAGGCAAGCATTTATTTTTCAAATTTTAATTTGTCATAGCTTCTTACAGAAATATTGGATCATCGTTAAAATTGCAAAGATGCCAGTGCCCTTTTATGAACATTTTAATGCAGGAAATAAGTGAAGGATATAAGGTATATTCCTCTATTCCAACCTGTGCGTTGAAGTCCTTAAACAGGACTTTTACATCATTCAATAAGTGCTGAATATTATTTTGGATGTATATTTTTCAAAGCGTATGGTGTTTATGTGGCGTTTATTTTTCAGAGCTACTTTAACGGCAGTCTACGCAGTTTGAGATTCCAGCATTCAAATTACGATATTTTTCGCTGATATCTGTGTGCCTAAGGTGGTTTCGAGGCTAATTCTACAGGCTTCAAAGTGCAGCTAGCAGAACATGACGTGTTCCGCATGATCGAGTATATTTTCACAAACTGGACATACCGTGGCTCCTTGAAGTCCATCGCATAATATTGGGGACTAATTTATGCATTTTGACCCGCATTCTGTCTATCTCCTTCGTGCTTGTTGTCCATGCATCGCGTTTGTAGAGTCATAGCGCTTCATCTTCAAGAATATAGAAATCACCGACATAAGAGAGAATGGATTAGAAAATGACAGAGAGAAATGGTCCAATTTTCGACTTTCTGCTTAGTAGTGCAAGAATGAGGTATGGTTGTGTGCCCTACACAGTTCATAAGGTAACACCAATGTTAAAATCACGACAAATCGCCATTTTGAACATCGTTTGACATTTATTTTTCCACAACCGGCGAGTGAAGATTAAAATGTTTTTTGTAAATGAAATTAACTATGATTTCACTCAAAAAGATGACGAATTAGATGCGAAAGTTTACTTTCACTTACCCGAAATACGATATCACCGCGAAGCACTTCTATAGCTACTATTGCAGCCTGGAACGTGGCACTTCATTTTCGCACTCCAGACTAAAATTTAACATACATGGATTTTTAAGAGAGTGCGGGTAACCCTGTAGTTACGGCAGGCTCCTGAAAAAAAATCCTTCAAATCATCGACCGTCCTGAAAAGTTTTTGCTTTTTGACAAAAACGTCAATTCATTGATAAATTTTAACCCTTGTCCATCATGTCAAATTGAAATTTTCAAAGTTTCGATTTGCAAAAGAACGGCAACTCATCACCAAATTACCTCTATCTTCAGCACTCAAATCTTCTGGTCACGAGAACTTACGACCGGATAATCCGATCATAACGAAATTTACAGGACATATTGGTTTTAACGAAGAACAGATCTGATGGAAGTGATTTCGAAATGCTGACAACCCTGTGGCAGTGATACTATCTTGAAAAATCACTGAAAAAAACTGCTTTTTGGCCTATAACCTCCGATTCAGCTATCACATTTTAACTAAATTCACACAATATTTGGATCTTACTCCAGATAACATTTTGTGAGAACTTGGTCGAAAAATTAGAATAGAATTGCCAGCTATGGTGATTTTTGTCTCATAAATCTTGCAAATTTGCTGAACAAAATAAAGCTATAATTTCCGGTCCAGTCATGAAATCAAAAAAAAGTTCATACACTAACTGGACCTTACTGTAAACCCAATGTCGTAGGAACTTCGTAAAAAAATCATGAAAGGGCTGCCAGCTATGACCATGTTTGGAATTTTTGGAATATCTTTACTAGCCGATTATTCCATTAGATTTGCAAATGGGAATGGTCCTGCAATGAAAATTAACAGCAAATATTAACGTTTTGAAAATTTGAAAAGTGTTGAGAGTGGTAGCCTTAAAATTGTTTTCACCCGTATAACTTCCAGCACATTGATTCAATCGAAACAAAATTCACAGGGTGGGTTTAACTTTACGTAAAGCAGATTTGATATACATTTTGCTTTGGTGCTAACATTTGCTTCAAACTACATACTTATATGTAAACTATTTGCAATAAAAATAAGGAACCAATTTTTAAATTTTCCGAGTTTTGAAAATTTTTTGGATGGCAGCCTCAAACAACGTCGATGAAATCCTGTGAAACTTTCGATGAAATCCTGTGATGAGAACGAAATTCAGAGGATAAGTTGATTTAAGTACGAGTTTGGTCTGGTAAACTTATTGCTGCTTCGTTGGAAAAGTGTTGCGAGCACTGAACATTTTCATCATCTATGTTTTAGTTGGGTTTTGTTGCTTTGGGTAAGGAATGGTTGATATGATACTAAAAAAAAGTGTATAACGTCTTTCAACATTTTTTTACTTCTCAAAGACAATTTCTTCGAAAATCACTTTTTTAGCGGCTCTGATGCGCTAGACTTTCAATTTTTTTTACTTAGTCTGTTATGTGGAACTACATTTTTTTGCAAGACGTCACGTCAGTTTGCCTTTGATTTTCTTAACGTTATTCAAAAGCCTATATGGTTTATCGTTGATTTAGTTTGTATTGTAGCAATTATATTTTTCCTGGAACCTGCTGCCCTTACCACTAATAATACTCGTTCAAAGATTTAGGAGCATTGGTCACGGTTTTCTGCGCTTTCGCTAATCTCTCTTTTGCGTTCTACTTGCTGGTTGATTTGTAAATTTTAGCACTTGACTAGAACTGTGCAAACATGATGCTGGCCTCTATTTATGTCAGAAAATATAATGCAAAGTATTAAAAATAAAAATTTTATCGTTAGCGTTCTGGCAGAGCTACAAACGTTTACGCTTCAAAGAATTTGTTGAGATATTCTCTACTTTATAGCTACTTTGTCAGATCCCTCTGTGTTTCTTCTCTTATCCGAAGCCAGCGTTGCCAATTTATTTTCTTCCGAAAACGCCAGATGGAATTGTGTTTGATGCTCGAAACAAAGCAGTGGCGGATCGTGGTTTTGAGACTAAGGGAAGCACAAGCAAAATATATCAGCAAATAATATAGATAAATATACTTAAGAAGAGCGTAGTAAACTATACATGCGATTTTTTTTAAATATCGTGTAAAAAATTAATTAGGTATTTCAATGCTGACCATATTTGCATTAAAAATTAATGATTGATTGTCAACAGCTTACTTCAGAGATATTCCTACTCACTAAGATCAAAAATCTCACAATGGCTCAAATTATGTACAGCATTTGAAAGCAAAAAAAATTACTAAATTTTTTTAACTTTTCTTTGAATTATAAAAAAAGTTAAATTGAAAGCATATTACAGGCTAAATAAATGGTGAAAGTTTTTTAGCTCAAAGTAGAGAGTATAATTTATCTTTTAGCAAATTAAATTAAATAGCCAATGCCACAATAAAAATAAATTCCACATATAATTTGCAATAAAAGTGTCTAATATAGTTACATTTTGCAAACAGCTGACCGAGCGAAATTAGTGGGCTTGGTCCCTAAGACTCAATAAGATCCTCAATGAAAAAGACTACCGCAGTGAATACTTTATGGCACAATCACATCAATTTTGGGTTTGCACATTAAAATCCATATTAAACGCGTAAATATTAGCTTGTCGAAACATAATCTATTCAATACGCTCTCACTTTAACGAGCTTTATGTTATAATTTACTTTAAAAACTATCCTTTCATATAACCGACTGTATCAATACTGACAATACAAAATAATTCAAGTCAAAAGTCGCACCTGTTATACCGCACCTTTTTTGCGAAAAAGACATAAAAAAACGCACCTAATATAAATTATAAATGCTAAAAAAAACACTTCAGAAATTCAACATAGAAATAACATAGACAAAAGCAATCAAGTGGTCATTTAACTCAAAGCACCTGAACCGAGAAACTCATTTTGCGAAAGTAAGCCCAAAACAGATCCAAAAAAACCGATCTGGAGAAAATTGTACACGAAACAATTTAACTCCTACATACTTTCCATATCAACATCACAATCACTTGCACCGTACATACACCATGCAAAGAAAGCATAAAAGGCATCGAATCAGAAGGGGAACAACTCGTAAGACAACTCGTAACGTAGATCGTGACGGGGAACAACCATAATAGCGACGCGGCTGAATTTTCAGCGTCAACATAGGCGTCCAAAGCAATCAAGTGGTCATTTCACCAAAGCACCAGAACCGAAAAACTACGTCTTTTGCGAAAGCAACCCCAAAGCAGACACAAAAAACCGATCTGGGGAAAACTGCACACGAAAAATGTAACTTCTACTATTCTATTCCCCACATGAACATCACAATGGCTTGCATCGTACATGTGTACATGTGAACAAAGCAGAAAATGCATCAATTTCTAAGGGGAACGGCTCGAAAGAAGAGGAGCAGAAGAGAATCTAAAGATAAATCATGAGGGCAAACAGGAGACGCGGATACTATTGCAGCGTATTAAATTCATTCATTAACAAAGGCTTTCAGGTCGCTTAGCGGGTGGATGGGGCAAGGTTTTTTTTAGTTTTCTATCCACCAAGACGCTGCAAACTGAGCCAGCGTCCACGATACTATTTGAGCGCATTGATTGTAAAATTTTTGTGTGCATCATTTAGGCAAAGCGTCTAAGTAGAGATATGCAAAAACGACGAGTTTAAGCATTGAAGCAAGATCACTTCAGTGTTGTGTGTAGTACATCCCAATGAACTGTATACTTTGAATTGAATGGTATACAGTGCTTGTAGTTTGTAGTAAAACGTTTGAGTTTTCGTTGTGTCGCTGTAAATTTAACGTGGATGCTCTGTAGTTGGGCTGTTATAAGATATTAGATTCATAGCAGCGATGGAATTTTGCCTTTTGTAAGAAAATAAATGTTATTCCATTGATTGTTAATTATTGATTGTAAATTTTTTGATTGTTACGTATTGATTATTTAATCAATTTTGTGGTTTAGCAAGGGAAACACTGCTTCCTTTGCGTACATCGACGAGCCACCCCTGAAACAAAGAGATTTGAAAAAATGAAACAAGCGCATACATATGTGAAATTTAGTGAAGCTATTTCTCTAAAGAGATCAAATCTATAAATGTAACAAATCGAGAGTATAAAGATTTACCTTAGTTTTCTCTTTATTTTCTCCGCTACCTTAGCTCTGCGAGATTTTGGATCTCACTTATTAAAATTGCCTATGGCGGACATTTTCTGTTCGCGGAGGTAAAGACTGTAGAGTTTACCCATAGTCTCATAGTCCCTCATTGCATTGCTACTAACACGCGGAATTACTCGAATTGCTTTAATTCTCACTGTTTCTTTATATCTCTTTGCTGATGTTTAACGCTAAATAATGCCAGATCCGGTTAAATCATAACACTATAATATACTCTCTTGTTTCATTAAAATAATTATAATTCGATGTGAATGTAGTTTATATTTATAAAATAAAAGGAATTTAGAAGCTTAAAATATGCATCTCAAAATTAGAATTTATAGATACTTTAGATACAACTGAATAATTTTCTTAGTTAAAATTTATTTCTGCCAATAGTTTTTAAAACATGATTTTGGAATTTTACAATCAATTCAGCAACAATTACTTATTTTTAAGTAGGATTGTAATGCAACTAAACTATTCAACATTTGAGTTTGGATTGTATTTCTTACTTTGTTTCCAAATTACTTATTACGCTAAATAAGTGCTTGTTATTAAGTTAACATTTCTGAAAAAAAAACTTTTTATTCGATGGCCGTGATAGCTTTTAACTTCATTCCGAAAATTTTCGGTATTTTCTGCTGTATTCTATTTCACTAGCCCCATGTTATTCCTCTGTCTTTCAATTATTGAAATAAGTAGGCTCTCAATTTTCATTTCAATTAAAATGGGAAAAAATACTCTTTGTTTACTTTGAGGGCTTCATCTAATCTAGCGTAAAGCGTAAATTTCGGCGAATGAGGTAGTAATGCATAATATTTTCAAATATTATTAAGACAAATTTGATTGGCAAGATTATGAATAGATGAGGTCAGATTATTCCAAAACCCAAATTTAAATGCTCAAACCTATGCTAGATGCTAATTCCAAACTTTGAATGCCGTTTTGGAAAAATAATGCCAGATCTAGCATATAAAATTTCGTCAATGAAGTCTAAAAACTTGGAAATATTGTAAGGGCCTCCATTAATAGCGCTATGTCACCGATTCGACGTGTGATGCTCTTTTGGAAATTTGTTTTGCTGTGCTCTTAAAAAAGAGAATAAAGTACTTAACGCGCTGGAATTTGTTTTTTTTTTCTTTTTTTTAAGTTATATGCCTATATTCAAATCATTTTTTGTTTCAGTCATTCAACAGCTGGCTCCAAGCAAAAATAAACCAAGGGAATTGTTATTTTTCATTCATTCGAAAAATACATGACTTATCAAATCGCGCCGGTGTTTCCCGGAAATTTCTAATTAAGTTTGTGAAATTCGTATTCAACTATTCACTATCACATACAAACATAAAATGAATGAAAAAATAGTATTGGAAATCAATTTACTACTGTTGCGATAGGTATTGTGTTTCAAACGATAGCGTCATTTTTATTTTAGTAGCAACGCTTCATTTGTATAATTTATAATCTTGTAAAAAGCGTGGCATTATCTTTTGTACTGTATTTGTGATAAGAAGTAAAATCAGTTTAGATACGATTGCAATAAAATGCTACCTAAATTTTATTGAGCTAATAAGACTCTGTTGTACATTGTTAACTTTAACGGTGCAATTACCATTCTGATTAGAATGTGAATTTTCAAACTCACCTTGCCTCTTTTGAATCAAAGTAAAGATTAAATATTTCAACTTGAATTATCTAAAGTTTAAATTTGTTATGAAATATAATTTGATCCTGCGCCCATTGTGGGCCAGTATACCTAGAAATCGAATTAGTTCTCCACATCAAATAATTTCGATCACAACGTTCTTTTGTTATTTAAAATTTTGTTGTATATTTCATAGTTTGATATGGTTTCCACATTTTGCCCATGTCGTGTTATACCTTAAATTAAGAAATCAGTGCAATGAATAGAACGAATATAGATCACATAGAAATCACAAATTTTCCTGTCAAGTGTTGACCGAAATTAATGTTTTGGTTTGAATAATACAAAAGCGTATCTTTTCATAATTTAAATTTTTAAGGCTTTTTGTCTTGGCTTTCTTGTGTTGAATTGATTTGGATACATCAGAGAACGTAAATCGAACAATTTGTCAAGGCACTATGCAATTTCTTAAGGTTCCTGTGGACATTTGTCAGTTTTGACGCATGAATTAGTCATTGCGCTATAGAAATAGTTTTTTTCACACTGAACTGGGAGTGGCGTACCCTCAAAACAGTAAATAAATCGAGTGCAATCTTCCGGGAATGGGTAGGTTTCGGGATTAAGTGATTGACAAGGTGGAAAAATGTTAGGATCTGGAGTTGATGCTGGTTCAGTAGTAGTTGTTGTTGGGGTAGTTGTGGCTTCGGTGGTTGTTGTTGTAGTTGTAGACTCAGTGGTTGTCGTTGTTGTAGCCTCGGTGGTGGTTGTGGTGGTCGTAGGTTCGGTTGTTGTCGTAGTAGTGGCTGTAGGCTCCGTTATGGTCGTTGTAGTTGGGTTTGGCGTTACTTGGCCTCCTCCTCCTGGGCATTCAGCAGCTTCAATGCAACGTCGATCTTTTTCACTATAAAATTCTCCAATAGCACATTTTACAAAAAACGCTTCGCCATCCAAACAGTATGTGTAGACTGTACAGTCATCTGGATCACCAATCGTTTCTGGATCTCGAGATGTACAGGGTTTCATAATTGGTTTGACAGTAGTGGATGGCGTAGTTGAAGGTTCAGAAGAAGTGTTTGGTGGCGTCGTAGGTTTTGTTGTTGTAGATGGACATTCGTCGGCTTTAATGCATTTTTTTTCCTCTTCGCTGTAATACTCGCCAATCGAGCACTGTACTATGTGCGGATATCCATCGAGGCAGTAAAAATATTGTGTACAATCATCTGGTTTTCCCATGATCTCCAGCTCTAGTGATTTGCACGGTGGATAGATAGGAGGTTTTGTTGTTGAACCCTCAGTTGTTGGTGGCTTGGTAGAACCTCCTCCATTTGCTGGACACTCTGAAGCAATAATGCAACCGTTATGTTCTTTGCTGTAATACATTCCAATAGGGCATTGAATCAAATACGGCAGACCACTTGAACAAGAAAAGTATCTAGTACAATCGGAGGGGTCCTCAACTGTTTCAGCATTCAGTGATGTGCATGGAGGCTTGATGCCAGGAGTCGTTGGCTCAGTAGTTGGATCCGCTGTTGCTGGTTTGGTGGAGGTGGGCTCAGTAGTATGTGGTGGGGGTTGCGTGGGAGTGGGTTCAGAGGATGTGGTGGTAGACAGAACATTTTCCGGGCACTCGTCCGCTGCAACACAGCTTTTGTCTTTCGAACTGTAATATTCACCTAAAGGACACTTCACTATATGTGGCTCTCCATTTAAACAGTATGTGTAAATTGTGCAGTCTTTAGGATCTCCAATTGTTTCTGCCTCTAGAGAAGTGCATGGTGGCTTAATAGATGGTCCTCCAGGAGTGGTTGAGCTAGGTGTAGTGACTGATCCACCATTCGCAGGACATTCGTTTGCCTCGACACATGCATCATCTTCAGCACTATAAAACTCTCCAACTGCACATTTCACTACATGCGGAATTCCATTACTGCAGTAGGTATAAATTGTACAATCTTTGGGATCTCCATGAGTTTCAGGATCGATTGATGTACACGGCGGTATTACTGTGGAGCCCCCAGGTGTTGTTGGCATTTGAGTTGAACCTGGCGGAGGATTTACGGGACCACCGGTTTCTGGGCACTCTGCAGCTTCTATGCACGCATTATGATCCTTGCTATAAAATTCACCTATTGGGCATTTTACTATACTTGGAATCCCGTTACGGCAATAGGTGTACATTGTACAATCGTCGGGGTCACCAATTGTTTCGGCTTCAAGAGAAGTGCAGGGCTCTTGTATGACTGGTTTTCCCGTGGTAGTAATTGGAGTTGTTGCACCTGATGGTGTTGTAGGCTCAGCTGTTGTAACTTGTGGTGTTGAAGGTGAAGTTGATGTCGAACTTGGCGATGTAATACCTGAACATCCTGCTAAATGGGGGTAGTTACAAAGTTTCAGAGAATTATCGAAATGTAGACCAGATGGACATTCCTTCTTTATACTGACACCATTTGAACAGTGGTAATAGGTGCTACAGTCATCTGGATTAGGTAGTAGCTCATCATCGTCACCAGGACCACAGGGCTAAAATATAAGAAAGCAAAATCTAAAACTGAAAAATTAATATAACGATCTTCTTGACTCACCCCTGGGCTTTTTGATATTTCTATTGTAGTTACTGTCGATGCCACAGTACTAGGATTTGATGTTGTTGATACAGTTGTTCCATTTCCACTACCAATTGTACATTTCGCTATCAAGGGCCAAGTACACTCTCTTAATTCAGCACTAAAATGAGTTCCGGGTGCGCAATCCATGTGATATTCAGTAGCCGAAACGCATTGATAAAATTTAGAGCAATTTTGAGGATCTGGAATTAGGTCTCCAAACTCTTTTCCGGCACATGGCTTGGTTCAATGAAGAAAGAAAACAGTTCAGATTCGTATTTGATTAAACAAAATCAACGTAAAGAGGCTTAGAAAATTTAGAAATTTGTTGAGGCTTGTCCTAGTTATTTATCTTTTAAAAACTTTGTTTTTAACCAGAATAAATAGCTGACGGAACTAAAGATTCACTTTTCTGGCCTCTTTTACGTGAGGAGCTTCACGTGGAAGAAAATTTAAAAACATGAAGATAAACTTGAGTATCATAAATAAATTTCACTTACTCCGTCTCCTGGTATCTGAGCCAGGTAGCCTGTTACCAAGCAGGCAAACGTTAAAAAAACTGTAAATCAATCAAAAACTTTATTAATTTTCATTAATATACTTATTTTGAATCAAAGGTTTAGTCAATTAACAACGTAGTAAATAATAAATATCACTGATCTCTACCTAACATTTTTTCTGCGCTATTGGCGATGTTCGAAATTATGTCTTAATGTTTTCACCCCAAACCTTGTTCTTCTAATGGTCAAACGCTAATGAAAACTTTAATACTTTAAAAGTGACCGAGCCTATTAATCAAAAAAATATTATCTCATGTCTGATTTTATATAAAATATGGTTTTGATGTTGTTCTGTTTTAGCTCTCGCCCTCGTTTCGTCTCACTCATGCTGTATCTCACGCACTCACAAAATCTTATTGATTTGTCAGGGGATTTGCAAGGCACTATACTATTTAATTTTAATGAAGTCAAAAGAGAGATAGAGAAAAACACACGAAGAAAATCTTCAAATAAGTACAAATTCAATTTTTATCAATTATTGCTTCAAAGATATGAACTAATGTCTATTATTGTTTGTGGTACGGTGTGTATTTTTTCTATTTTTACAAATGATTTTTTTTTTGTTCTGGCTTCTTAAAATTAATATGTTCATGCTATCATGATGTCTTTCATATTCGAAACGACGCTGCCGGGAAGGAAAATCTTATCTGACCATCGAAAAATTACGGTAGAAGTAAAACACAGAGGAAGTTCAAATGTTAGGTAATCGATGTTTGATTAGAAAATTTATCTCTATAAATAAGAGCAGATAAGAGCGGAAATAGATAATTTAATCTTGAATCTGATAGTAAATAATTTTGAGAACACGGTTTTAAATTTGAATAGTATCTTGCCCACGTATCTTATTCATCCATTCATTCATCAATTCTTGTATTATTGAATGTTTAATACGCTCGATAGATTGATGTAAGTAAATGTTGCAGTTTACCAAAATCATAAACTCAGATTATTTTCTTAGTTTTAATTTTTGTTTGATATGAAGTCTGTTTGCGTACTCTTTGCATTGCCATGAAGTCGTTTTTGTAAGCTGTTCGATTGAAAACTGAAAATTTCTTTTCTTGCATAAAATACCAAGATATTTCAGTCGGATTTGAGATACTGAGAGATCCAGAGCATGAAACACAATCGGCGTCAAAATTTTGCGACATTTTAAATCACGAAAATCAGCAAACGATGGCGACTGTCGAAATCTCTGACGAGAGTCGAACGACTATCGATATGTCATCAACATCCATTTTCGTCTGGTGACACGATAGCTGTCCATTTAGATTGCGAAGAGTGAACGATAGATGAAGAACTGTCGAAACGATTCCGATTTTTTTGAAAATGTAAGTATTATGATTAGGTTTTAACATTTTGTCTAAAAATGTCTACCGCATCAGAACCGCTAGAAACACTAATGTTCGAAGAATAGTACAGGATTTGTGCAGATTTTGAGTGTGTATTCTACCGCTAGCTACTTAAGGACACCCTTAGTAATGATGGACCTAAGTCAATTTAATTTCGATGACTTCATCGAAAGTTACAACGATAGAAAGGTGTTTGGGGCTGCCATCCAAAAAATGCCCAGACCTTAGAAAATTTAAACATTGGAAGGGTTTACAGCGATTGGGCCAAATGTGACCTGACCTATAGCATGGACTAAGTGAATTTAGTCCTAAGGTGTTTACATCGACCTGATCTAAAATTGGTCAGGTTGAATTTAGTCCTCGTTTGTAAGTGACAGCTGTCATTTAGTTCAATTCCAGTTCATACACTATAATTTTTTTTCATATGTCTCTCAAACGTGATTATTTGAATGATTTGAGATGGTTTCGAGCTTAAATTCACCGTACATATATTATTAATAGTGGCGTAAAAATCAAGGCTTAGGTTGGGTGTGTTTACAGTGATATACAGGGTCTGTCCTGAAAGTAGTAGGACTGAGTCGATTATAAAATATTTATTTAGAGAAATGATACATGTGATTAAAATTCTTCAAAGTAGGACCCTTCTGCATTCACACATCGCTGCCAGTGGGATTTCCAGCTCTCATACGCTTCCTGGAAAGCGGTAGCCGGAATGCTGTTGAGTTCCCTCGTTACGGCCTGTTGTAACGCTTCCACCGAGCCGTGACGATGTTCTTTCAGAGTGGTTTTGAGACGGGGGAAGAGGAAAAAGTCTGGTGGGGCAACGTCGGGACTGTAGGGTGGCTGAGGCAGGGTTACAATCTTGTGTTGGGCCAGGAACGCTGCCACGCGGAAGGCTGTGTGGCTCGGCGCATTGTCGTGATGGAGCCGCCAAGAATTGGCGATGTCTGGACGGACGCGAACGATGCGTTTTCTCAGCCGTTGAAGGACCTCCACGTAAAAAACTGCATTAACAGTTTGTACTTGTGGCACAAATTATCTGTGGATCACTCCTTTTGAATCAAAAAAGCAAATGAGCATGCTTTTCTGCTTCGACTTGCTCATGTGAGCCTTTTTGTGGCGTGGAGATGCAGGTGTGTGCCATTCTGCACTTTGACGTTTGGTCTCAGGATCATACTCAAATGTCCACGTCTCGTCCCCCGTAACCACATTGTTTAGGAAGTCTGGATTTTCACTCACTTCATCGAGAAGGTCCTGGCAGATCCGTTTGCGAACTTCCTTTTGCTCGTCTGTTAGCACTCGCGGCACCAATTTAGCGCAGATCTTTCTCATTTGCAATTTTTCACTTACAATTTTGTACACTTGGGTTTTGGCAATGCCAAGTTGATCCCCAATCATGCGAACACTTAATCTGCGGTCACTGTCCAGCAAACACTTCACTCTTGCTACATTTTCATCAGTTTTGGAGCTCGAAGGTCGTCCTGACCGTGCGTCGTCTTCAACTTCCTCTCTCCCCTCCCGAAACAGCTTGTGCCACTCAAAAACACTCGATCTACTCATAGCGTTATTACTGTAAGCCGTCTTGATCATATCATGAGTCTCTTTTCCAGTTTTACCTAGCTTAACACAAAATTTGATGGCGTAGCGCTGTTCAAAAAGACAAGCCATCACGCAGCGTGACGAGAGGACTTGCAGAGGTTACGAAAACGAGCGATCTACACTTTGCTATGGCTAGGAGCTGACTGCCGTTGGCTTTCAGCCTTTCCGTAGACCCCACTCCACCAATACCAGGCGGAGAAACCGACTATAGTCTATCCTTCTGCCCGGGAAAAAATCAGTCCTACTACTTTAAGGACAGACCCTGTAGTCCACGACCTATTTTAGGTCAGATCGCTTGGAATCGTGTACTGACCTATCGCTTGGGTTGGGTATTGAGTGTTTACAGCAGGTGGACTAAATAATTTAGGTAAAATTTGGTGTATAGTATAGCAGAGGTTTAGTCCGTGGGCTAAACGTCTGCTTTAAACGCTACCATTGTTTACTTATTTTCATTGCAAATGTTTATGTAAGGGTTTATTGGTACGAAAATAACTAAAACGCTTTGTGTTGTCAACGTTTTGCTGGCGCCGAAGCCAAAAATGTGTCACACTTACCCCACGTTGAAGTCAACCTACTCTGCGAATTTCGTATTGATTCGATGACTGCATTGGAAGTTATAGGGATACAAAGAAATTTAGGGCTACCACTCATGAAAGTTTTCAAATTTTCTAGATCATCTTATTTTTTCTTTAGTTTCACTACAAGATCACAATGGTTTGAACTTATTCGTTCCCTGCACTGAATCAGCAGATTCGCTCATCAGGAGGCCATCTACAGCAGCATGCAACTCATGGAAATCTTGGCTCAGTATCCGTCTTAGCAACGCCAGAGGCGAGTCATTCGTTTCATACAATAAGCAATTACACAAATACAAAAACTCCACTGTACAGTGATATCGTCAGACGTCATCCCACAGCATCAATGACAGAATCAAACGATTTGTTTTCTCCTCAGGAGCTTTTAAGCATATCAACTGAGCTTTTTGCAAGCTTATCCAGATTTAGAACCAAGAAAGACCAGTTTGATACTTTAGTTAAATTGGCTTTCAAATTTCTTTCTGGATAAACTTACTCTAAACACCGTTCTATGGAATGCGCAAAGCATCAAAAATAAAATCACTGAAACTTCTGACTTCCTAAAAAACAATAACATTGATGTCTGTGTAATGACCGAGACCTGGCTAAAACCAAACGATAAAATGTATGTACCAAATTTCATTGTGCAGAGACATGATAGAGTAAATGCAAGAGGCGGAGGAGCTGCCATATGTGTTAAGAATAATATTAAATATAAAACACTACCTTTCTTACCCACCAAAACCATAGAAGCTATTGCAATCGAAATCATAGACATCAACTTAGTTGTTAGTGCCGTATACTTTCCTGGTACAAAGCTAAATTCGGAAAAACTAGAGTCTCTAAAAGCAGACTCGCGTGCTCTGAAGAGAACTTATAATAATTTTTTCATCTGTGGAGACTTCAATGCGAGACATCAATACTGGAACTGTGCTAAATCTAATAAAGCGGGTAAAATACGTTTTAACTGGGTCTTTCAGGAAAATCTACGGATACATATTCTTCCGGAACCGACCTTCTATTCTGGTGTCGGTAGACCTTCAACTCTGGATCTGATTATTAGCGACAAAATCACGGAAATGACAAACATTCAGGTTCTGCAAGCCCTCTCTTCGACTCATTTGCCTGTTTTTAGTGAAATCTTTCTGTCGCACACAATACAGAATCCTCATTCAAATATTCCCAGCTTTAAACACACTAATTGGAAACGATTTAGGGAGATTCTAAGTAGGAAAATTTGTCTAAATACATTAGATTTGTCCAACATCAGCACCGAACAGATAGAAAATCTAATAACAAACACTAATATGAATATCTGGAATGCGATAAATGCTACAACCCCTTGTATGCAAGTGAAAAACTACCAGAATTCTCCTACTATCAGCACTAACACCAGAGCTCTGATCCAAAAGCCAAATTATATCCCACGCCAATGGCAGCGTAGTAGAGATATTAGCATCAAGATTCAAATAAATAGGCTAAATCGGGAAATAAAGGAATCGATCCATATGGCCAGAAACTCTGCATAGAACAACTTACTTTCAAGAATGGATCAAGGCTCCTCAAATTTATGGGAAATTAAAAAAGTTTAAAAAATAAACATCTTTCAAACAAGATACTCCTAGAAAGTGACGGTAAAGTAATTGGCTGCGACTCAGAAAAGGCGGAAACGCTCACAAATCATTTCCACAATGCACATAACATCACGTCCCACATGACCAACACTATCACGAATAGTATTGTTATGTCAGCAGTCCAAAATTTTACCAGGGAGGAGGAAGATATTAAAAAAGTTATGTGCAAGCCCAAAGTTTTGGTGTTGGTGAGTCAAACCATTAAAAACCGCAAAGCACCTAGTGGTGATCGTATTCCTAGCCTTGTTCTAAAAAACCTGCCGAAGAAAGCTATAGTGCTTCTCACATTTATATGCAATGCCTGCATCAAGCATGGATACTATCCCTCAGAATGGAAAAAGGCAATCATTCTACCCGTTAAAAAGCCGGGAAAAAAACTCAAGATCTACAAAAGACTTCCGTCCTATTAGCCTACTCCCTACGCTCAGTAAAGTTTTTGGAAAAATCTTGCTGATGAAGAAACAGAAACTTTCAACTACCCATCAGCTTTACAGAGTGTCTCAGTATATTTCTGAATCTTCAAAAGCTAAAAAGTCAGTAGGGCTTGTCACCTCAGATATAGAAAAGGCGTTCGACTCGGTATGGCATCAGGGTCTTATATACTAATTAATAAAATTTGGGTTTCCGAATTACATTATAAACATTTTAGCTTCATTTCTTTCTAGCCGCAAGTTCTCGGTGAAGGTCAATAATCAGTTCTCGTCTTTGAAAGATATATCAGCAGGTGTACCTCAAGCAGCTGTTTTGAGCCCCACATTGTTCAACATATACACAGCAGACATCCCTATTGACTCACAATGTGAAGTGGCTATGTATGCAGATGACACTTGTTTATATACAAGTGACCACTGCCCCCACAAGATCACCCACACTTTGCAAAATAAGCTTGAAAAGATTTATCAATACTTCTTTAGGTGGAAAATTAAAATAAATGCAGCAAAAACCACAGCAATCTTTTTCACCAAAAAAAGAAAATTCACCAATCTTCCTTGCAGCCCTATTAACTTTTTAGGACAAAGCATTGAATGGAGAACCAAAATCAAATATCTCGGCATGATGTTTGATAAAAGCTTATCCTTCAGTGAACATGTGAGCTGTATTTGCGACAAGATACCAATGTCCGTTAAAACCCTCTATCCCCTCATGAATCGAAAATCGCACCTCTCAAGACCCAATAAACTGCTCATTTACCAACTTGCAATACAGCCCATTATATCCTATGGAGCTGCCGTATGGAGTACGTGTGCCAAGAGTTACATCAAACAAGTGCAAATCACCCAAAATAAATGTTTGAAAATGTCATTAAACAAACCATAGTACTTCTCGACATACACTCTGCATTGCACTCAGAGATGTCACCACCGAAAGATATTTCTGAAGTAGATATGGGGAAAAATATGTAGTAAATTAGGGCCTTTTGTACTAACATTTCAAAATCAGTTTCCTTTAAATTAAAACCGTCATATACTGGTAAAATCTGTTTTCTATCCCAAAAATAACAACAATCAAAAGATTAAAAAAATTCTACGATCTCAAAACAAATGAATTTTTCAGTTCTATAGCAAATAGCAGTAAATAAATCATTGTTTTTCAAATACATGTTTACATACATAAATTTCTTACTTCTCTACATAAGAACCTTCAAACAATTTAAACTTACTGAGAAAATGTATCAAGTCATTTGAAGGTTCATCTATTTTTTCATAAATATGCTTAATAGTTCTCTGGCGAACAGAACCGAGCGATGGTTAGCTGTCATAGTCAAAAATGTGAGAAAACTGAGCACCTGATGGAAAAAGTTTCTAGCCCAAAAATAACAACAATCAAAAGATTAAAAAAATTCTACGATCTCAAAACAAATGAATTTTTCAGTTCTATAGCAAATAGCAGTAAATAAATCATTGTTTTTCAAATACATGTTTACATACATAAATTTCTTACTTCTCTACATAAGAACCTTCAAACAATTTAAACTTACTGAGAAAATGTATCAAGTCATTTGAAGGTTCATCTATTTTTTCATAAATACTGACTAATGCATAAGTTTAAATTGTTTGAAGGTTCTTATGTCGGTCAGTATCTCGGTCAGTATTCCGAATGGAAAGAAGAGAATGAAATTCCCTTGATTTTCACAAGTGAACGCCTGAAAGAAAAAAGTGAAGACGAAATTCAACTACAAATCGAGTACGAAGCTATGACAAATATTTAAAGTATAGAAGAAGGCAGCACCATATACGATTTAATGCATG
Organism: Nemotelus nigrinus; assembly: GCA_947369275.1. Taxonomy (NCBI): domain Eukaryota; kingdom Metazoa; phylum Arthropoda; class Insecta; order Diptera; family Stratiomyidae; genus Nemotelus; species Nemotelus nigrinus. The sequence continues at coordinate 90,619,992 of OX376373.1, read as the reverse complement.
TGCATGGCGATATTATTACTGCGGAGTTTCCCACCGATGAAGATATCGAGTCCTGCAGATCCGAGCCGGTAAAGTTGGACAACGGAGATGACTGCCAAAGTGATACGACGGAGAAGGAATTGGAAGACGATTTACAGGAACCACCTTCAAACGGAATGGTTGAAAATTCGTTCAGTGTCTTGCGTTCCTATTTAAAAACTGAATATGCCATAAAGTGGCCCTCGATCTACACTCTTTGCTTGAAATGAAAGAATTTAATAATGGTTTTTATGCTTTATTTCAAAATTTTTGAGCTACAGTAAATTTCCAAAATGGCCACCTTCATTTTGAATTCACGCTAAAGCTCGTTTCGCAGGCGTTCTTTTCATATTCATACTTCTCAACTGCTGCCTCACTTCTGTTGCAGCCGCATCGATCCTGGTATTTAGGTCTTCGAATGTTGATACTTCCGTTATGTAGACAAGTTGCTTCATCCGTCTCCATGCGAAAAAATGCATAACTGTTAGATCAGGAGGTCTCGCAGGCCAGTGTATTGGTCCATTTCTACCGGTGGTGGCTTGTACTTTTCGGAGCACACTTTTCCACCTACCCTGGAGTCTGGTAGATAAGTTTGTTTACATGTGTTTTTTTATGCGCCTCTTAAACATAGAAAAACAAACTCACAAAGATGCCAAGTCGTAATCAAAATTGGATAATATTAACACGCCTTGAGAAAGAGGATGCTGTTAGTAACAAATGTTTAGATCAATATATCTCAAAAACGGTTATGGTTACAGGAAAAAAATACATAATCTTTTTTGTTGGAAATTTTTTTTAAAAAATTTACAAATTCTTCATACATTATTTTTCTGAGGACGTAACCGTTACTGAGATATTTAGGAAAGGTCACTTTTGGTGACTTTTGACCCCGTATAAGAAGTGACGCAGCACTCGGATCGATGGGGACTTTTGACATTTTGTTTAACACGCCAATACCAAGGTTCACACCAAAATTCAGCTTTCCCCTAATTTTTCTGAAGTTTCGCTTATGTTATGTCGGATTTCACTGGACCACATTATCGCCGAAGAATTTTGAAAATAAACTATCAAACGTTTTGAAGCAAAATAAAATAATAACATTACGTTAATGGATTGTGTTGACCATATAACTAACGCATGGAATATCGACGTCAAACCTGAAACAATTTCTAACTGTTTTAAAAAAAGCCGGTTTTGGTCAGTATTCCGAATGGAAAGAAGAGAATGAAATTCCCTTGATTTTCACAAGTGAACGCCTGAAAGAAAAAAGTGAAGACGAAATTCAACTACAAATCGAGTACGAAGCTATGACAAATATTTAAAGTATAGAAGAAGGCAGCACCATATACGATTTAATGCATGTGCATGGCGATATTATTACTGCGGAGTTTCCCACCGATGAAGATATCGAGTCCTGCAGATCCGAGCCGGTAAAGTTGGACAACGGAGATGACTGCCAAAGTGATACGACGGAGAAGGAATTGGAAGACGATTTACAGGAACCACCTTCAAACGGAATGGTTGAAAATTCGTTCAGTGTCTTGCGTTCCTATTTAAAAGCCAGTGAATATACAACCAATTCCCTGTACAAGAGTTTAAATAAAACCTAAATAATGAAAACCAAAATAAAAAATCCAGTCGTCAGTCACAAATAACTAACTTTTTTACAGTAAAATAGTAAATATATACATATATATACATATAAATACATTATGTATACTTGTACCTATATACACATATATGTTGAATGTACTGGTTCATAATTTTGTTTTTTTTTTTAAATTAGATATTAAGGCACTTATATAACATATATTTACGGAAATAAATACATAAATATTCATTCACAAAAGAGGTACACGCATATGTACAGTTATTAATGATAAGTCGAAGTCTTGATAGCTCAAAGTCTTGATAACTCGAAATTTTAAAGCGCCACATCGCAGTTCGAGTTATCAAAGTTCTGAATTCGTCAATGACCTTATGGAAAACATTTGTAAGTTATTAAAAATCCAACAAATTTTCTCAACACCATATCATCACAAAACAATCGGCTCCGTGGAACGAAACCACAGAGTACTAAATGAATATTTGCTAAATTTTGCTAATGATTATGAATGGATCAAATGGATACCCTATTACACTTTCGCGTATAATAACTACCTCATATGTAGATACACAATATTCTCCACATGTAGATACACAATATTATCATACAACAAGTCTATGGAAGATTACCTTAATTGTCCGACGATTTCATAGAAAAAAAAAACGAACCGATAAACAACATAGACAATTTTTTTTATGAACTAAAGATTGAACTTTAAATAGCATTAGTTCAGCTCGAAACATAATTGAGAATGTGATAATGGAAAGAAAATACAGATAAGATAACAACTTAGCGAAGTTTAAAGTAAGAGACCTAGTTTTAGTCAGAAACATTAATAGAAAAAAACTACAAAACACATATCACGGACCATATGAAATACTAGAAAGAAATGTGTTAATACTCATATATAAGTAAAAGTAAGATGTCAAAAATATCACAACAACTTGTTAAAATTATACACACCTCTAATTTGAAATCAATGCAAAAAAAAAATATTTATATTTGAATATGTACATTAATGTTTAAATATGCAAAGAAAAATGCATGTAGCAAAAGAAATATATTCAATTAACATAACAATATATATATATATATATATATATATATATATATATATATATATATATATATATATATATATATATATATATATATATATATATATATATATATATATATATATATATATATATATATATATATATATATATATATATATATATATATATATTGTTGTGTATATTAAAATGCAAACGCACACAAATGTCATAACAAATTAAAAATATTCACTTTGTGATTTTAGCGCCATTTTAAGAAAGTGGTGAACTCTAAAATTAGACTTGACTTAGCGAAGACTCAAACAAGTACACTTAACGTTAAAAATAACACCGAAAACCAGATCCATACATTTTAGTACATATATTTTTCACTTACCAATTTAACGAAAATGTTACTATTTAAGATCAGACATTAGACAATAAAGTTAGTCGGTCTTGGAACGCCAGCTTGGTTCGGCGACCATACAGACGGGTCAAAATCAAAAGCCTAGTTTTTGTATTAATTCGATGGCACTATTGTTTGTAGTATTGCTACGCGGCGACCAATTTCGCCACGCAATACTTACAAACATAGTGACCCACATTATAAAAGCCATTCATAATATTAAAGGCATTTTATAATACCACATGGCGATCCTCAAAACAACGACCCTATGAATCGATATCTAGCCGTTTACGATCTTGTGAGTCACGGCTCTACATTTGTGGAGCGCCTGCTAAATTGGAGCCCGAAAAAATTTGCAAGTGGATGTTATTAGATAGACGATCCTGAAAATTTCGAGCGATGCCGAATTCATCTGCTGAGACGACATCGAATCATGGACGACTGCAGAAACTAAAAACATGATCAATGAAAAATTGATTTGAAATTTTAAATAAACATAAACTGAACCAACTTCCTGCGAATTTCGGAACATACAGATATTGGAGCCAATGAATTTAGGACATTACGAACTTCGAATCAAAAACTTATTTATGTCAACAAAATCATTACAAATTAACTACAAAGAAAAAACAGGAAAATTATGTTTTGCAAACAAAAAAAAAAGACACTTCAAGAATTGAAAGTAACATTTTCAAGAATATTAAAGATTAAAATTCAATAACATAAATAAAACTATATAAAATTATTGTACAAATGAAAACAAATTCATGTAATGAAACCTATAATGCAAAAATTAGAAACTGTAAGATATAGTAACAAATAATATGTTTTGAATAAAAAGCAAATGAAATGAAACAGATTTTACGGACAAAATAAAATGGCTTCTCGTAGACAAATAAAAAAGAATTTAAATAAGTTTAATGAATTGGCAAAAAGCATAATGGAGGTAAAAAGGAAAGTTCATATGGTCTTTGGTATGAGGAAGTAAATTACATTATTTTTTTAATATAATGAAATTTAAATATATTTCTAAACAAAATATGAAACAAACGAGTTATTTTATTTTGAAAATTTAGAAGATTGACAAGATTCCAAAATGAGTAACTTTGATATTGAGTTAGCATTAGAGTACATACCAATTTTCACTGGCAATTCTAAAGAACTTCAAGCATTCCTAACAATAGTTAATTTACTAAATGGGAACCTTAATGAAGACGGAAAGAACAAATTACTGAAATTTACTAAAAATGTAAAATTAGGAACAGTTGTTAAAACACAGCTTTTGTCGTTGGATATAAATAACTACGTGAAACTAGAAAAAGCTCTGATAAATAGATATAAAATAAAGGAAAGCCAACAACAAATTCATACACAACTATCCCAATTACGCCAGCGCGGAACAGTTGAGAAGTATGGCGATAAACTATCCGAACTCATTAACGAAATAAATGAGATTCAAATTAGTAGCTTGGGTCAGAATCCGTCTCAAGCGGAGAAAAGTGCAATACAGAAGTCAAACGACTCATATGCACTAACTATTTTTAAAATGGGTTAAGCGAAACCCTCAAACCTACTATTTTTGCTGCACAGCCAAAAACGTTCATAGAAGCGATTCAGATAGCAACTGAATTAGAATCAAGCATAAATATAACAGAAAATATTATGCAAGTAAATAAAAGAAACAGTATACATCAAGAATTGATTTATAATTATAGAAACTGCCCAAGCAATAACAACAATCAAAGAAACTGTTATAGCACATATAGGAACCATAATAATTATATTCAAAATCAAAGCAATAATTATAGAAATCATAACAGAAATAATGGAAACAACTATAATTTCAGAAACAATATAGGAAACCAAAACAATAATTATAGAAATTATTATAGAAACAACAATAATCCTGAAAGAATTGGGAAAAATACTAGAAACCAGAGAAATGGAAATACTTATAACGAAATCGCGCCTGTAACTCATATAAACTATCCAATAATCCCAGAACAGAGCGTAAAACACATCGAAGTATTAAATACAAATAAAGAATATGAATTGTTCGATAATACTAAGACTGAAAGTGAATCATTAAATGAATATCGATCGATTGAAGTCGAAAGCCCAACAAACGAAATATTCAAGCATGAAGAGATAAGTAAGGATGCAGTACAAAGCATTGACATGAATCACCTGAATTCAGAACCATTAAAATATATGAAACGAACACGGAAAAATGATACAAATGACAAAAACCCTAGCGCATCAGAACCGCTAGAAATACTAATGTTCGAAGAACAGTAGAGGATTTGTGCAGATTTTGAGTGTATTGTTATATATTGTTGTTATATTGTTCTTATTGTCTTATGTATTATATATTGTATGCATTGTCATATATATTGTCATATATTGTATATTCGCGATGTGAATACTTAATGCAAGCATTTATTGGTACGAAAATAGCAAAAACACCTCGTGCTAGCAGTCCTTTGGTAGCACTGAAGCCAAAAATAAGTCATATCTGCCTCACGTTGAAGTCAACCTGCTCTGTGAATTTCGTATTGATCCGATTACTGCATTGGAAGTTATAGGGATAAAAAGAAATTTAGGGTTACCATTCGCAAGAGCTTTCAAACTTTCTAGATCTTAGTATTTGGTGTGTATTTTCACTACAAGACCACTACGATTTGAAAACTTTATGATAAAATCGCTTACTAAAGCTATGTCAAAAAATACAAAAACAATTATAGCTGGCAACCCTATCATTGTTTTTCAAACTAGATTTCTACTGAATATTGTCTACAATAATTTAAATTTGCCATATGAATTTCGTTATGATACCATGACTGTACTGGAGGCTATAGGGCAAAGAGCTTTATTCAAATAAAATAACATTATATAAACAATTTAGCGCAGTTGCACCAATTTTTGACGATTCTAAAAGCATATAGATATATAATTTAGATGCTTTGCTTTTATATATTCTTTTAGTGCTTTTATATAATCGAAGTCGTTTGTCATAAATTATGCTTACCATAGAAGGGGGATGATGTAGATGAATAAGCTAATAAAGTTGGTTATAGATTCAAGTAACAAACAATAAAATTTTCAAAACTCGGAACATTTAAATATCGGTTGCTTATTTTATGGTAAATGGTTTGCTTATGAATGGAAAATGGAAGCATCTGTTGGTGCGATATTTACGAAACTATCCGGTGCTGGCAATCATGTGCTAGCACCATAGCTGCTTCACGTTGTTTTAAACCCAGCCTATGAATTTCGTTTCGATTGAATGGCTGCGCTGTAAGTTGTAGGAGTGAATTAAATTTTAGGGTTACCATCGTCCAAACTTTTTAAATTTTTGAAACGTAAATATTTGCTGTTAATTGTCATTGCAGGATCATTCCCATTTGGAAATTTTATGACAAAATCGCTCGATAAACCAATGTAAATAAATTACGAAATTCATCATAGCTGGCAACCCTTTCTCGCTTTTTCAACAAAATTCCTACAGAATTACAATTGCAACAAGATATGCTTTTCACATGAATTTGGTTTTGATTTCGTCACTGCATCGGCAGTTATAGGGAAAAAATCTTTATTTTCCTGAGCAAATTTACAATATTTAGAAGACTGAAATTGCCGTAGCTAGCGTCCCTATACTAATTTTTCAACCAAATTTCTACGAAATTTATCTTAGAGTAAGGTTCACCTACTGCGTGAATTTCGTCAATTCAATCTGGTGGCTGAATCGGAAGCTATAGGCCAAAAACCAGTTTTTTTTCTCAGCGATTTTTCCAAATGGCACCACTGCCACAGTGTTGCTCGTTTTTCAAAATCACTTCTATCAGACCTGGTCCTAGCAAATTCCAACATGTTCTGTAAATTTCATATTGATCGCATTATCCGATCGGCAGTTCTCGTTAACAGAAGTTTTGAGTGCTGAAAATAGAGGTAATTTCATCACGGGTTGCCGTTCTTGTTTACCGCGGAATTTTGAAATATTTTATTTGACTTGGTGGACAAAAATCAAAATTTATCAATAATTTGAATTTATTTTCAAAAATCAAAAATTGTTCAGGAGACTCGATGATTTGAAGGATTTTTGTTCAGGAGCCTGCTGTAGCTACAGATTTGCTCGCACAGTTTTGAAATTCCATGTGTGTAAAGTTTTAGTATATATCAATACGCTCTAAAAATTTCACGATGATATATTGTTTTTCTTAGAAGTTATGACAAATCGAAATTTGAAAAAAAATCCTTGCCTACTTTTAGGCACTCAGCGCCTACACAAGGCTCAAAATTTCCATTTCCTTATCATAAGCCAACTTAAAACATAATAAGTTTTCATTTCTAGTACTTTTTTTAAACAAAAATGTACACTGCTTGGAAATATAGGAGCACCTGAAAATTCACTTAAATGCCCGCCGAAGCCGAAAGGTTTAAGATATCTGAATTTTAGCAAGTCATGGACCTACCTGTTATATACATCTATGTTCTCCGAAAATTTCAGCTCAATCGGATCGGCCACTCCAGAGATTATCTCTGTTAACCATTTTGCTTATATATATATATATATATATGACGAATTTTCGGCGAAGCGATTTTAATACTATTGTTCTTCGAACATTAGTAAAAAGTTTTGCCATGTACAAGACAAATAATCACAAACCAAGAAAATATTGGGCAGAACAAAACTAAAAACAAATCCGAAAAAGCGCAAAAACCAAATCACAATATAAAGCATAATAAAGCTGATTTATGTAACAGCAAATCTACGATTGATGCAAAAAGTTTGATAAAATTAAAATACGATATAAAGTTCAAAGAAGCCTTCCATTGCAACAGCAACTCGAACGTTGATACAAAAAATTTGATGAAACCAAAATCCGATATAAAGAATATTCGAAGAATGATAATCAAAAATAATATAATTACAGTTAGATGCAGTGATAATCCATCAAAATTAGTTTTGCCATTGGAGAAGCTGACATCACAAATAACTGAAACGAAGATATTAAATGTGCGCCGAAACAAGAGCCATAAAATTCCTAACACATCCAATATAGTGAAGTTCAAAAATATAATCAATAAAATGGAACAACACATTCAAAGGCAAAATGAACCGATGAAAATAATCATCTACAAAACACCTAAGAGAATAGTTGAAAGCATAATTCAATTTAATTATATTAATGAGCTACAAATCAAACTAAAAAACAGTATTAGTTTAATACAAAATATAAAAAACAACAAAGCGAAGATTCAAACAAGATCAAAAACTGAAATAGACTTTTGAGCTTTAAAGTAAAACATTTATTCTTTTCCGTAACATATCGAACATACTTTTCGAAACCAAAGTATATTCAATCAAATATAAAAATAAACTCGTTGAATTTTATATAAATTTTAGTTAAAAACACAAAAAACAGCAAAAAGAATACCAAAAACCATACAAAATTTGAAGAAAAAAATGTTGTTAACTCACTTATACTAGTAAACAGAAAATGCAAAAGAAAAATCACAATAATTGATTAATGCCAAATGCACCACAAATATGAAAATATTCTACAAAAAAAAATACACAAAAAAAACATATTTACATATAAGTATTGTAATTTTATCGTTATTCAATACGAAATTGATGCAAAACTTCATACATGCATACACAAATTTACATTATTACAAAATCAATGAATTACTATTTTAGTATATATCAATACGCTCTAAAAATTTCACGATGATATATTGTTTTTCTTAGAAGTTATGACAAATCGAAATTTGAAAAAAAATCCTTGCCTACTTTTAGGCACTCAGCGCCTACACAAGGCTCAAAATTTCCATTTCCTTATCATAAGCCAACTTAAAACATAATAAGTTTTCATTTCTAGTACTTTTTTTAAACAAAAATGTACACTGCTTGGAAATATAGGAGCACCTGAAAATTCACTTAAATGCCCGCCGAAGCCGAAAGGTTTAAGATATCTGAATTTTAGCAAGTCATGGACCTACCTGTTATATACATCTATGTTCTCCGAAAATTTCAGCTCAATCGGATCGGCCACTCCAGAGATTATCTCTGTTAACCATTTTGCTTATATATATATATATATATGACGAATTTTCGGCGAAGCGATTTTAATACTATTGTTCTTCGAACATTAGTAAAAAGTTTTGCCATGTACAAGACAAATAATCACAAACCAAGAAAATATTGGGCAGAACAAAACTAAAAACAAATCCGAAAAAGCGCAAAAACCAAATCACAATATAAAGCATAATAAAGCTGATTTATGTAACAGCAAATCTACGATTGATGCAAAAAGTTTGATAAAATTAAAATACGATATAAAGTTCAAAGAAGCCTTCCATTGCAACAGCAACTCGAACGTTGATACAAAAAATTTGATGAAACCAAAATCCGATATAAAGAATATTCGAAGAATGATAATCAAAAATAATATAATTACAGTTAGATGCAGTGATAATCCATCAAAATTAGTTTTGCCATTGGAGAAGCTGACATCACAAATAACTGAAACGAAGATATTAAATGTGCGCCGAAACAAGAGCCATAAAATTCCTAACACATCCAATATAGTGAAGTTCAAAAATATAATCAATAAAATGGAACAACACATTCAAAGGCAAAATGAACCGATGAAAATAATCATCTACAAAACACCTAAGAGAATAGTTGAAAGCATAATTCAATTTAATTATATTAATGAGCTACAAATCAAACTAAAAAACAGTATTAGTTTAATACAAAATATAAAAAACAACAAAGCGAAGATTCAAACAAGATCAAAAACTGAAATAGACTTTTGAGCTTTAAAGTAAAACATTTATTCTTTTCCGTAACATATCGAACATACTTTTCGAAACCAAAGTATATTCAATCAAATATAAAAATAAACTCGTTGAATTTTATATAAATTTTAGTTAAAAACACAAAAAACAGCAAAAAGAATACCAAAAACCATACAAAATTTGAAGAAAAAAATGTTGTTAACTCACTTATACTAGTAAACAGAAAATGCAAAAGAAAAATCACAATAATTGATTAATGCCAAATGCACCACAAATATGAAAATATTCTACAAAAAAAAATACACAAAAAAAACATATTTACATATAAGTATTGTAATTTTATCGTTATTCAATACGAAATTGATGCAAAACTTCATACATGCATACACAAATTTACATTATTACAAAATCAATGAATTACTATTTTAGCTTTTAGAAGAAAACAACGCTTATCTCATAAGTCAAATCACGAAACAATTGTGAATTAAATATTCGAAACTATTATACCTATTTAGGTACAAAAAAACCTTAATGAACAAAATTGTAATCGAAATTGTAAAAGTATGGATGGATCAGTGTTCAAAAAATTTCTTTTCTACAGAAATGAAATTTTTTTTCCCAAAGGAAGAAGGTGTTGTGAATATTAAAATGCAAACGCACACAAATGTCATAACAAATTAAAAATATTCACTTTGTGATTTTAGCGCCATTTTAAGAAAGTGGTGAACTCTAAAATTAGACTTGACTTAGCGAAGACTCAAACAAGTACACTTAACGTTAAAAATAACACCGAAAACCAGATCCATACATTTTAGTACATATATTTTTCACTTACCAATTTAACGAAAATGTTACTATTTAAGATCAGACATTAGACAATAAAGTTAGTCTGTCTTGGAACGCCAGCTTGGTTCGGCGACCATAAAGACGGGTCAAAATCAAAAGCCTAGTTTTTGTATTAATTCGATGGCACTATTGTTTGTAGTATTGCTACGCGACGACCAATTTCGCCACGCAATACTTACAAACATAGTGACCCACATTATAAAAGCCATTCATAATATTAAAAGGCATTTTATAATACCACTAATACCACAATATATATATATATATATATATATATATATATATATATATATATATATATATATATATATATATATATATATATATATATATATATATATATATATATATATATATATATATATATATAAGTATACATATGTATATGTCTGCAAAGAAATATGCAAAGTAAAGTTCATATAGTTACTTTAGCCAAAGAAATGTATTCAAACCCAAAAAAAATAAGCATACAAAATTATATTTAAGTAAGAATTACCTAAGCAAAATCAAACAAAAAAACACGATATATTTAAAAAGGTTTACTTAAGATATAAATACATCATGAATTATGAAGCTAGAGTCAAAAAAAAATGTAAAAGTGTATGGTTTTAAATTTAAAAAAAATTTCATTTACTACTAAAAAAAACTTTTACGCTGACGATAGCAAAGAAATGAAAGTACGGATCAATACAATCTAATGTGACCTAGTTATGCTTAATACACTAAACAGCTGAAGGTCAATAGCATGTTGAAATCACGAGACTGAGAACGAAGTACTGGAATAGGTTTTTTTCCGGCTGCATCGAGTTACATTTTTCGTCATCTTGTAACTTAACGCGATAATGAAGTTTAACACTAGGGTCAAGCTTGTGTATCCGATCGCGATCTGATGTGTAGATGTTGTGTTATTTGGTAACTCAAAATCTTCAAGTGTGTCTATTTTTTCTCTTATTTTCTCTAGTTCGTTGATCTCGTTCTCGACAACCCTTCTACACTTTGACAAGTTATAGTTGAGCATTTTCTCTTCAAAACTTCCTTCTGCATTGAATGGGTATGGCTTCATGCGACTCTTTGACAGTCTGAAAGCTGAGTCTCCCAGAATAACAACTGGGACATCCACTCCAGGCATCGCTTTCGACATGCTGCTCAGAAGATTGCATTGGTCGATTGCTCGTTGTTGATGAAGATTGCGTGTTCAGATCACGTCGGGGTCACCAATTTAGCTTCTTATATAAAAGAAATAAAACCCTTTAAAATTACAATGATAAGAATTTTATCATATTGATTTTAATATGAATATTTTATCTTATGTTAACACGCTTTTATATTGAATTCTACTAAGTTTTTAACTGAACCATACCAACCAACTATATATCATCCAATTGACAACTAAACTAATTTTTCATAAAACTTCAACAATTTTTTTCACTTAGCCTACTTGATTGTACAAATTTTCGTGTGGTGAGTAGTGAAAGTGTGAATGATATGTGTATGTGTTTGTGTACCCACACAAAGCAAATTTTTCTTATATTTGTGAATTGTGGCAGCGACCAGTACTACCCACGTTTATGTACATAAATCTATACCTGCAAACATCGAAATGTTAAATATAATATGTCATTAGCATTTTATAAATTTACCTGAAATCCACTAGAGCAAGCAACACTGTTGAGTACCAACCTTTATAGTTATAGTAATCAACAGCATCTTCCTTATGTGGGTGCACTTCAATGAGCGTTCCATCTGAAAGAGAAAGTATATTAAAAATGGTAAGATATATTTGATGCCACATTACCTAAAGCTCCTAAACACTGTGGGAACCCTAAAACCTCGAATCCTTGAACACATTCCATAATCTTTTCTGGTCAAGGGGAAATGGTTCAATGTGCTTGCATGCAACACATTCCATACTTCTGTGCAGAAAAAAAAAAAATTGTTCCCCCAAAGGGAGAGGGTGCTGTGTACGATTGATGACAAAACGTCAAACGTTTTTGCTTCTTATTCTCGGTGCAGATTCAAATGCTCATTATGACGTGCGGGGCAGCTCCAACACAAATGGCCGAGGGGAGGAACTTTTTAATTTCATCCTTACCCTATTCGTTGCCAATGCTGGCAGCAATCCAACCTTCTTAACGTCAAACCATACAGAGATTTTTGACATTACTCTGGTCCGTGGGCGATGCTCGCATATTCCCCGTGACTGAAAAGTAACTTTTATTAACAGAAAGAGGACGGACTGGAAGTTATTCCAATCCTGATTTCACTGGAAAGGAACTACTCCGAAAAACATTGACTACTACCTTGAATTGGACTAGCTGATCGTTGCGGAAATGCAAGCCTCACTGGTGGAGAATGGAGATAAATACATTACAAAGAGAGTGTAGAAGAGAGTTCAACAGCTCTGAAAAGTTTGATGGAAAAGTTGAAAGTTTTTAGCTATGCTATACGCAAGGCAAAGAAGTTCTCATGGACATCATCCTCCAGTGGAAACAGCAAAGAAAACCATTTTTGTCAGATTTTAGCATGATACCCAACGCTCTGGGGTGTATCATGAACCGTGAAGACATTTGGGTATTTTGAGCGCAGATACTCTAAACGTTCTCATAGACGCAAATTTTCATGACAATTATTGCCCTCCTGGAGAAGCAGCGTATCAAACAATGTGAGCTAACAGCTCACCGTCTTTGTTCAGGATATCCAATTCTCAATTGAGGCGGGTCAATAAATCATTGATAACGTTTGCGGCTGACATCCAGCAGCTCATGGAAGTATCGTTAACATAGCTCAGAGAGATTTACAACGCTTGCTTGCGCTTCCCGTATGTTCCCACTTTTAGCAGGAAAGTTTTGTTTATCCCTAAAGCAGTAAATGTTTCGCATGTTAAGCCAATGTATCACCGTCCAATATTTTTAGCTTTGTCTTGCTAAGATTCTGAAAAGGATCATTCGTTACAATATTAAAGAAAACAATGAATCTTATGCTGATTTTGCAGCCACAGCATGCTTATATATTCGTGGACATTGAGGGGGCTTTTAACTATGTAAAGTCTAACGCGATTGTTGAAACACTCTCGGAACTGCATGCTAATTCCTCTTTTCGACTTATCAAAATGGAACGGGGTTCGAACCAAAGCCAGAGATTCAAATATTTAGGAATCATCTTTGACTCGAACCTACTATGGAGCTAAAATATAGCAAAAACAGATCGGAAGGCTATCAATGCTTTTTACAGCTGCAAAAGACACATAGGGGTGAATTGGGGTTTGCAGCTTCGTACTGTTGCTTGCCTTTATACCGCAGTAGTTAAACCAATTCCATTGGTTTGGAATTTGAGGTAGCGTTCTGGTAGCAAACTGCTTCAAAGGCTACCTGCAAACATCAGATTGAAAAAGTGGGGTGAAAAGTTACACTCCTGGTGACTAGAGCACTTCGCCTCATTCCTGTGAAGGCATTTTGTTCTGTTTTATTGAATATGAATAAATCTACTGATCTTATGACAAGCTAATATTGTTGCTGTGAGATTGAATTGTATTTTAACATAGAAAAGAGCAAAGCTCGGCTATGTCAACCATTTCTTACCCAATACAACAAAAACCACTTCCTGACAGCATCTCTTATAACATGAATGATGAAAATATTCAGTGCTGGCAGCATTTTTCCAACTAACAATCAGCCCATCCTTTAAATTTCATTTTCGTCCGAGAATTTGATCTAAAGTTTAAGCAATATAACGATATTTGAGGCTGCCATCCGAACATTTTTTCAAAATTGGGAAAAATTAAACATCGGTTCCTTATTTTTATTGTAAACACTTTGCATATGAATATATAACGAAAGTATCTGTTGGTGCAATATAAACGAAATTGACTGGTGCTGGCAACCCTATGTCAATAGCATAACCAAAAATATACTAAATCTGCCTCATATTAAGTTTATCCCACCCTGTGAATTTCGTTTCGATTGAATGACTGCGCTGGAAGTTATAAGGGAATGTTAGGGCTACCATCCTCGCATTTTTTTTCACATTTTCGAAACTTTAATATTTGTTGTTAACTGTCATTTCAGGATCGTTCATACTTGCAAATTTTATGACGAAAATAGGTGAGTAAAGAAATGCCAGAAAACTACAAGAGTAGCTGGCAGCCCTTTCATGATTTTCAACAAAATTTCTACGAAATTAGGCTTACAATAAAGTTCATTTACTACATGAGTTTCGGTTTGATTTTCTGACGGCATCGGAGGTTACAAGATTTAGGTGACAAAAATTACCATTCATTCAAATTTCTACCAAATGTGGCTTAAAACTAGGTTCAAGTACTGTGTAAATTTCGTTTAAATTTGTTGGCTTAATCGGAAGTTATAGGGCAAAAAGCAGTTTTTTTCGCAGTGATGGCACCACTGTGACGGGGTTACTGGCATTTCAAAATCGCTTCTATCAGAACTGGTTCTAGTTATAATCAACACGTCCTGTAAATTGTATAATGATCGGATTATCCGATCGTCAGTTCTCTTGAACAGATATTTCGAGCGCTAAAGATAAAGGTAATTTGGTGATGGGTTGCCGTTCTTTTGCTACTCGGGATTTTCAAAATTCTAAACTGACATGACGAATAAAGGGTAAAATGTATCATCAATGTGCTTTTTTTTGTCAAAAAGAGAAAATTTTTCAAGAGAGTCCTTGATTTGAAGGATTTTTTCACGTGCCTGCCCTAGCTATAAGGTTGCCCGCACAGTCTTGATGTGTGTATAGTTTTAGTTAGCATTAATACGCTCTGCAAATTTCACGATTATTTAATGTTTTTGTCAAAAGGTATGATAAATAAGCTCTCGGTACCACGCCCCATGCGACTTGTATATATTGAAATTCACCTACCTCCTAAATCGCTGGCCATCACATTCTAAAACTTTTATTATAAAATAAGTATACTTTAAGCTTTATTTTGTTATAAAAATTAACAAAATTAATCTGGTCCAAATTATTAAAATTACGTGTTGAAGTGTTTACTTCCGGTTTCACATAGGAAAAAAAAATTATTTTTCAAATTTAATTTCAAAATTAAAAAGAACAGCTAATTTTCTATACCAATCAACATATGTTCTAATTAAACCACTATAACCACTATAACCACTAAACCATAAAATATTCTAAATACAGCCAATTCTTCAATTAAACTCCGTCACTGATTAACGATTTAATAAATTTTTATTGTATTGGAATTTCAATTTTTCAACAAACGTATAGATTTTTCTAACAATCAATTTTCTTCCGCACCATCTAAATTCAAAGTCAACTGTTAAGTGAAAATTTCGGTACTTTCTTTTCTATACAACTTTCTCTTAATTCTCTTATTATATTTCCAGTTTTACCAGTATTTCTTTACTGTGAATATTAAGTGAAAAAATCAATTGTGAATGGATATTTAAACATGTAATGTCAAATGACAAATGTCATGTGACAACTGTCATCAGCGTAAACAACGATCGCAAACATTAGAAATTGATCTTAGATAAGTATATATTTTTTATCTTTGAACTCGATTCTTTCGTTGTTTTTCGTTTCAGGTTCCTGCGTTGAAGAGGCCGCCGTTGCGTCGCAACATTCTCCCCCCGATGAGGCGTGTGTAGTGCCTCAGTATTATCTATTGGGCTGACTTCTGAAATGGTAAGTATTAATTGGCTAATCTATTTTGATATATGTTGTTTGTATGTCACGTCCGGGTCTGGATACTATTTTGATCTAGATTCCTATCGTTAATGTGTTGTCCGATGTGCCGGTTAAGCTGATGCATTCGTTCAACTCAGTTTTGGCATGGTGAAGTTGTCCCACCTATGCTGGGCGTCCACCTATACCATCACTGATTTGTATGGAATTCCAAAGACGTCTCACGTTAAGTAGTTTCGCGAATTTATTTGATATGGCAAGGTCTCATGGAGGAAAGGGATGTGTAAGGAACAGTTTGATGGAAGGAATTAAAGGTGCATTTCTCATGATATATTTTGCGTAGGTATTAGTGCAATTTTTGTGACTGATCGTTTGTATGTCTTTCCATTTGACCATACGGTTACTACTCGTACTAGGGAATCGTTTCCTGGATGAACTTCTATAATTCTGGCTAATGGCCAACGATAAGACTGTAATTTTTCATCTTTTAGTATACACAAATCGCCCACTTTGAAATTGTTTTCTGTTGTATTCCATTTGGGTCTAAGTTGCAAGCGATTCAAATATTCGGTTTTCCACCGTTTCCAGAAATCTTGCGTTATCTTTTGCGTTGTCTGCCATCTATCGAGATGGTTGATATTGTCGCCTTCGAAATCTGCTTCGGGTGGTGCTAGTAGTGTATCGCCTATCAAGAAATGTGCTGGAGTAAGTGCCGTCGTGTCTGTTGGATCGTCGTTCAAGGGGTTTAATTTGATCAATTTACTTTTCTTTTCAATTGGTTTGTTATTCAAAAGACAGGCTATTTCTTGTGAGTATTCACTTTGTTGAGCGTGTTTGATCCAGAATTCAAATGAGTGTCGCAGCTCTTCACTGGTTAAATATGGTGGATTCTTTATTCGATTTATTTTCGATCTGCAAAAACGGAAGCAGTACGCGGTAATTCTAATTAGTTTCGATAATGTTGAATATCTTTGTAACCAAGTGTCTAAGAAACTTTCTGTGTGTATTCCTACATTAACAATGTAATGTTTTCGTTTTTCGACTTCAACTGATTTGATATCTCGCATTTTAGGCCATGCATCGATGTCTTCGGATAACCAGCTTGGTCCGTGCCACCATAGCTCATTGCGTATTAAATCGATTGGTTTTACTCCTCTGGATGCTACATCTGCTGGATTACATTTAGATGGAACATATCGCCATGGTATGTTATCAGTGTTCTCAAGGATGAGAGCCGTTCTATTAGATACAAATGTAGTCCATCGAGTGGGGTGACCTTTCAGCCATGCTAGCACGATCTCTGAGTCACTCCATAACCAGGTAGGTATGTTTTCAATTTTTAATGATGTTGTAACTTCTTTTAGCAATCGAGACAATAGTACAGCTCCGCATAGCTCTAATCGTGGAATACTAACTGGCTTCACTGGTGCAACTTTGGTTTTAGCCATTAATAGATGACTATTGACAGCCGAGCCTGCACGCACTACCACGTAGATTACTGCTGCGTAGGCACGCTGAGAGGCGTCACAAAATCCGTGAAGTTCTATTTTCGAGTTTTGTTGGTAAGATACCCATCTTGGGATTTTAATGTTTTCTATTTCCGGTAATTGGCTCAATAATGTCATCCATTCCGTGTTTAGTGCCGTTGATATTGGTTCATCCCAATCTTGCCCAGATAACCATAGTCCTTGTAGTAAAATTTTAGCTGATACCATAATAGGTGCTATCCAACCTAATGGATCGTAGAGACGTGCAACTTCCGATAAAATTGAGCGTTTTGTGTAGGTTTCTAATTGCTTATGCCTTTTCAATCGATAGGTGAAGAAGTCTGCTAGCGGATACCACATTATTCCTAGCGATTTGTATCCATTATCCATATCCATGTTGATCGCATCTTGCATTTCGATGTCTTCAAATGGGATTCCTTCTAAAATTCGTTTGTCGTTTGTTATCCATTTTCTCAATTTAAAACCGCCAGAATTCAACAATTTAATGAGTTCGTCTCTTTTGATAATACATTCTTGTAGACTATTTCCTCCAGATAATAAGTCGTCTACGTAAAATTCTTCGAAGACTGCTTTACTTGCATTTGGATAGCTTTCAATTTCATCTATTGCTAATTGGTGTAAAGTTCTGATTGCTAGAAACGGCGCTGAAGTAGTTCCAAAGGTTACGGTAGTCAGAACATAGTATTTAACTAGATCAGCTGGCTGTTGCCTCCAAACAATTTTCTGAAAGTTTGCATCTTCCGGATGCATATCTACTTGTCGGTACATTTTAGCAATGTCGGCCACCATTGCAAACTGCTTTAATCTCCATCTTATGAGAATTGATATCATGGTGCTCTGAATGGTTGGTCCTGTCAATAATATATCATTCAGAGACACACCAGAACTCGTTTTCCTTGATGCATCAAACACCACTCTTAATTTTGTAGATGTGCTTTCTTTCTGCACTGCGTGATGTGGAAGGAAGTTAGCTATGCTGCGTATGTTTCCAGATTCAAACGTGACTTCTTTACAAACGGGAACTTCCTTCATGTGACCTAGACTTATATATTCTTGCATTACTGCTGAATATTCTTCTTGAAGACTTCTGTCCCTTTCGAAGCGTTTCTCCATCTGTATTAAACATTTGATTGCATTTTCTCTGGAAAACCCTAGTGAATGTTGACTCTCTGTGCTTATAAATGGCAACCGAACTTGATATCGACCGTTTTGCTGTCTCTTGACATTTACCTTATAGTGTTCTTCACATGCTTCTTCTTCTTGAGTAATGTTTTTTCCCGTTCCAACTTCTTCAATCTCCCAAAAATGTTTAAGTTGCTCACTAATTTTCACGTCCTCCTCTATTTGCACATTAAGTGTGTGCACTACTTGCGCGTTGTTATCGCTGAATCTACCTGATATTATCCAGCCTAACTTAGTAAGTTGTAGCACTGGACCTAGAGTCAATTTTCGAATTTTTCCAAGTAATAACTGAGCGTAAGCTTCAGCTCCCAATAAAATGTCAATCTTGCTCGGTTGGTCAAAGTGAGGATCAGCCAGATCTAAATTTCCAATCTGTTTTCGAATTGATGTGGAAATTGTTTGCGATGGGATGAAATTTGTCAACTTTCTCAACACGAGAGCATCTACTTTCAAATATTCGTTTGTTTTGGTGCGAAGTGTAATTTCCAAATTTCCGTTCGTCGAAATACCCTTTGTCTCTCCAATACCAGCTACAGTGATGTTTGTCGATTGCCTTTTGCCTCCAATTCTTTGAGCTGCACTCTCTGTAATGATTGACGCCTGTGAACCTTGATCCAGCAAAGCGCGTAGTGTTATAAATCCAGTCGAAGATTCAACCGTCACTAATGCTGTTGCTAACAATACCATTTTTGTAGCATTGCTAGTCGAAGAGTTTATCTTCGTGACTGTTGTCACTGAAGTCGAAGGTCTATGATCCAAAGAAGTCAAAGTCGATGGTCGAACATTGTGTGAAAACGAGGTTGAAGGTTCTTGATTGAATTCTAAGGTCGGAGGCAGATTATTTTGAGTAAATGAATTTGATGTTTGGTTTCTATGCCAAGATGAAGATTGCGACTGGTGCGGAAGGACTGCAGTTGTAGATACATCGGGTTTATGTAGAAGTGTGTGATGTGCTTTTTTACACTTGAAACATCTTGACGTGCTGGGACAGTTTCCGACTAAGTGTCCTTTGTTCAAGCAATTGAGGCACAAACCATTTCTTTTTACCATATCAAATCTCGTCGCATGATCTGATTGAAGAAAAGTGGTACATTGTCTCAAATGATGTGGCCCCTTACACGAAACACACGTAGTATGCTGCTCGTGTTTTGTCAAAAACACATTATGTGAAGATCGAGTGGGTTTATGTTTTTCTACCCCAGCAGCCTCTAATGCTCTAAAACGACGCTGCAAGAACTCTGTGAGGTCTTTAAACGATGATGTTTCTTTATGCGCGGCTTGCTGTTGCTCCCAAATTTGACGCGTCTCAGTTGGTAGTCGTTGAGTTGTCAAATGCACTAACATTGCATCCCAAATATTCGCTACCTCTAAATTGACGATTGCCTGAACGCTGTCGTTAGTTTTATCGAGTAACATTTTAATAGACGAAGCGGATTCATTTGCATTATTGATGGCCAGCAACCTTCTAAACTGAGTATTTAATAGAACGCGCTTATCATCATAACGTTCTATGAGCAACCTCCACGCTGAATTATAATTGGATTCAGTGATCGAATAATGTTTGAGAAGTTGTTCAGCTTCCCCCGAAAGACTGCATTTTAAGTAGTGTAATTTCTCTACTCGAGATAAATTAGATTTGTTGTGAATCAAAGATACAAACAGATCTTTAAAAGAAGTCCACTCCCCATAGTTTCCGTTAAACTTTGGCAAGTTTATGCGTGGAAGTCGAACATCCATGTCATCGTTTGATCGACTGGATTGATTTTGTGTCTCATTGTCAGCCTGCGCTGCCTGTGCCCCTTGTTCCAACTTCAGATTTTCTAGATCTGTTTCGAAACTCAAATTGAGTTCTTCAAAGGATAGATACAGTTTATCTTTGAAATATTCTAAATCCACATCGGTTTGCTCTTTGACTAATGAAAGTATCTTCTGATGCGTTTCCAGGAAAATTTGCCGAATTTCTTGCACTCGCTGGAGCAATTTCGTGGCATAAGCAAGAGTTTTCCGTGCTTTAGCATCCTTTTTGAAGTTACTTTGCATTTTATTTAATTGTTCGAATAACAATTTCTGTTGAGTTAGCAACCGATCCATTTCGTTGGATTATAATTTTTGCGAGTTTCGATATATTTTGAAGTATACTTTGCACTATAAATGTAAATGTTGTACACTACAATTGGTTACTGACACACTTATAACTGAATGAATGATGGTGAAATCTTCCTATCTGTCTAACTACTATGCCTCAATGACCCAGCTTATTGATTTGCTGATATCACGGCAAAATTGTCTCAAATCTATGCTATATGATTTCACACCATCAATTCGCACCCAATTAGCACTAGTATACTTAGTGTCAGTCAATCACGAAATTTTCATTAATCAAATTAACGAATGTATGTTCAGTCCTTTGTAATTGAGCAAGACTGATGTGTTTCTAATATTTGATATGAAATGCGGGAATATGTATATTGGCATATATGTAGAAGGATAAATGCAATGGAATGTAATAAAGGAATGGAATAAGGACTTACCAGACCTTCTAATTGCCGTTGCGATCCGGTTCGAAGGACCATAAATGTTCTAATTAAACCACTATAACCACTATAACCACTAAACCATAAAATATTCTAAATACAGCCAATTCTTCAATTAAACTCCGTCACTGATTAACGATTTAATAAATTTTTATTGTATTGGAATTTCAATTTTTCAACAAACGTATAGATTTTTCTAACAATCAATTTTCTTCCGCACCATCTAAATTCAAAGTCAACTGTTAAGTGAAAATTTCGGTACTTTCTTTTCTATACAACTTTCTCTTAATTCTCTTATTATATTTCCAGTTTTACCAGTATTTCTTTACTGTGAATATTAAGTGAAAAAATCAATTGTGAATGGATATTTAAACATGTAATGTCAAATGACAAATGTCATGTGACAACTGTCATCAGCGTAAACAACGATCGCAAACATTAGAAATTGATCTTAGATAAGTATATATTTTTTATCTTTGAACTCGATTCTTTCGTTGTTTTTCGTTTCAGGTTCCTGCGTTGAAGAGGCCGCCGTTGCGTCGCAACAACATATTTATTGTTTTTTAGATTTTGTTTTGAATCCCAGAATCCACTTCCAAAAAAACCTTTCATCAATTTCGTCAGTTATTCAGAAGCCCATAACTCGGCAACTAAACCTCATAGAAACAAAAACTTGTGCAACCACATTCATATCTTCTAGAAGTACCATTATGCACAATATGAACGAAATCGAGAATCTCGACTTTTTTTCGTTGTCCGCTTCATGTAAAATGCCCCTATTACCAATAATAGAACATGCTAAGAATTCCAGATCATCGATTCAGGTTTTAAAGACATCACAGCACCAATAGCGGCTCGTGACATTTATAGCCAGGGAGGCAGGTCAATTTAAAAAAAAAACCCTAGCGCATCAGAACCGCTAGAAACACTAATGTTCAAAGAACAGTAGAGGATTTGTGCAGATTTTGAGTGTGTATTCTATCACTAGCTACTTAAGGACACCCTAAGTACTAATAGACCCTAAGCCGATTAAATTTCGATAATAGTAGCAGAAAAAATAGTAGGGTTTGCAGCGGTTGGACCAAATGTGACTTGAACTATAGCGCGGACTAAGTGACTTAAGTCCCAAAGCGTTTACATCGACCTAAAATTTGGTCAGGTCGAATTTAATTTTCGTTTGTACATACGTAGTAGCTGTCATTTAGTTTAATTTTAGTTCATACACTGTAATTATCTTTTCATTTGTCTCTCAAACATGGTTTTCTAAATTATTTTGAGTCAAACGAGAGGGTTGCGAGCTTAAATTCAACGTCCATATATTATTAATAGTCGCGCAAAAATCAAGGCTTAGGCCGGGTGTGTTTACAGCGATATAATTCACGACCTATTTTTGGTCAGGCCGCTGGAAATCGTGTACTGACCTATCGCATGGGTCGCTTACTGAGTGTTTACAGCAGGTGGACTAAATAATTTAGGTGGAATTTGGTGTATAGTCCGCGGACTAAATGTCTGCTGTAAACGCTATCATTGTTTATTTATTTGCTTGACTTATTTTTAAAAGATTATGTAAGCATTTATTGGTACGGAAATAACAAAAACGGCTCGTGCTGGCAACCCTTGACTTGATTGATTTCAAAATTTTATGATCAAATCGCTTATTAAATATGCCGAAAAAAAACAAAACCAGCCATAGCAGGTAACCCTATTATTGTTTTCATAACTAAATTTCTTCTGAGTATTGTCTATAATAAGTTTGATTTGCCATATGAATTACGTTATGATTCCATGATTGCACTGAAAGCTATAGGGCAAAGAGCTTTACTTTCCTGAACGAATTTTCAAAATTTCAGACACGAAAATTACCGTAGCTGGCAGCTCCAACCGAATTTTTCAACCAAATTTCTACCAAACTGGGCTGAGAGTAGGATTCAGCTACTGTGTCAATTTAGTCAAAAGCCGGTTACTTAATCAGAATTTATAGGGTCAAATGCAGTTATTTTTCTTAGTAATTTTTCAAGATGGCACCACTGCCCCAGAATTGTCCAAATTTAAAAATCGCTTCTATCAGACTGCTACTACTCAGTACCAATATATTCTGCCACTTTAAATTTTGGGTCGTGAGTTCCCGTGAACAGAAATTTTTGATGCTAAAAATATAGGTAAATTGGGGTAGGGTTACCGTTATTGCCCGTAGTAAAATTTGAAATGTTTTACTTGGACTATGTAGACAAAGCATAAGATTTATGTATGAGTTGCTTTTTTTTAGAGTCGATGGTTTGAAGGCTTTCACTTTCAGCGCCTGCTTTAGCTACAAGGTTGCCAACATGCTCATCAAAAGCAACAACAATTTACAAATTAATAATGTCCTGAAAGTTTCATAATGATTGATAGCTCTGTCAAAAGTTATCACAATTTAAAAAATTTCAAATTTTCCCGATCTCTTTTTAGGCACATAGCGCACACTTGGGGTTAAAAAATTCCAAAACATTATCCGAGTCACATTCAAAACACGTTCAAAATTAATTTCGCTTACTTAATATTTGCAAAATTGTTTGTGGACAAAATAATAGATTTATTAAAAATATTACTAAAATGGCCGCTGGCGCCAAAGGGTTAAAGATAGTTAACATTTGGTGAGACCTGGATCTATTCTGCATATACATCAATATATCCTGAGAGTTTCAGTTCAATCGGATGGCGCGTTTCCAAAATAGTCACTGAATTTTTTTGATGATATATATATATATATATATATATATATATATATATATATATATATATATATATATATATATATATATATATATATATATATATATATATATATATATATATATATATATATATATATATAGATATATATATATGAGATCTTGGCCATATCGATTTTAATACTACAGTGAAACCTGCGAAAGTTGGCCACCCGTGGGGCAAAAATGTTTGGCTAACTTTCACAGGTGGCCAGCTTATAAGGGGATCATGTTGGCCAGCTTATAAGGGAATCGTGTTAGCCACCAGGCCAACTTTTACAGTAGCCAGCTTATAACAGAATCAGTTTTTACACTGATATTCAAAAAAAAAATGTTCCAACTATCTGTTTTTATTTTAATTTATAATTCATTTATTGATAAATTGAATAAATTGTAAATATACAACAAAAACACATATATTTCTTCATATTATCAAACATAAAAAAGTCAAACTTCAATAAAATACTGAATTCATTTAACAAAGTAAAACTATGAAAAAACAAACAAAGATAAATTACATACATGTTACACATTAGGTACCTTCAAAAAATTATCCAAATTTGTTTGTTTTAACATTTTCGATTTTGCACTATGCTGTTCTATTTTAGTTTTTATGTTAAGAACCTCCGAAACCAGGTTAGGTTGGTTTGCAGAAACGTACAAAAGAAGCTCGTTTACGTTATGAAGGGCATCACTCGCTGTAAGAGGACGATAATTGACAAAGGCGCCGCATTCTTCTTCTTCGGATTCACCATCTAGATCCCCTGTTTCAATAGCTTCAAACTCTTTCAAAATTTGTGCCATTATTTCATCAGGGGAATCGGCCAGAACCTCGTGAACTATTCCGCCTTCATCTGCTTTTAATATATCGTCTGCTGATAGTACAAGTTCATTTTGAATATTTTCAGGAAAGCTTGAAATTATTTTTTCCATTTGAACTTCTTCCAAAGATTCCTCCAAAGATTCTTCGGTAAGTGGAGCATCCACAGGAAATCCTGCACGATGAAAACAGCTTGTTATTGTTGATATTCCAATTTCATTCCAAGCGGAAACAAGCCATCTGATAGCATCCAAAACGCTAATCATTTTGCAAAGCTCAGTGCCTGATTTGCACTCATCAATCTTTGTTAACAGGTAAAGAAGCATTTTAGATCTGTATCTTATTTTTACATTTTGAATTATACCTTGGTCTAATGGTTGGATTTCTGATGTAAGATTGGGCGGTAAAAATTTAACAACAACATTTGAATACTGTTTTGTAGAAGTGTGGCTTGTCGCATTATCTATAAAGAGGATTATTCTTCTGTTTTGAAATTTCATTTGACGATTTATGGAATCAAGCCACGTTTCAAAAATTGTTGTTGTCATCCATGCCTTTTTGTTATGAGTCCATGTGACCATAAAATTATTCGTGTCAATTTTATTTTGACTGAAAGCTCTCGGTTTGGCAGCATTTCCTATAACTAAAGGCTTTAACTTTTCGCCAGTTGCACTGCAGCAAAAAAGAACACTTAACCTTTCTTTTGCTATCTTCCCACCTTTACATATCTCATCTTTAGAAACGAGGCTTTTCGTTGGTAGCTGCCGAAAAAACAGGGCTGTTTCATCAGCGTTAAACTGATCTTCCGGCGGATAATCTTCTACAATATGAGGAAGTTTACTCTTCCAATCGGCCGCAGCCTGATGGTCGATATTAGCACCTTCACCACAGAGAACTTTAAATTGAATGTTATTTCTAATACGAAAAGATTCAAGCCACCCGTTACTGGCACTAAAATTTGGAATTTTCAGTTCCTCTGCTAAATGTTTTGCTTTGGTTTGTATCATTGGACCACTTACGGGGATATTTTTTGATCTACATTTTTTGAAAAATGAAAGAGTGCCCTTATTGATATCCTCAAAACGAGTGTTTCTTAGCTTTCTCTTTCTCTCCTTTGATTGATTGCCCTCTGTCGCAAATAAAATTTGTTGTTTTTGAGCTTTAATATTACCAACTGTAGACTTAGAGATTCCAAATTTTTTCGCCAACGTTCTTTGCGATACTCCTTTATCCAGTTCTTTTAAAATTTCTTCTTTTTTATTAAGAGAAAGCTCAACTAGTGCTTTTCTGGGTGCCATTTTAAAATCTGAAGAATTCTGTAAATTATTTTTATAAATTTTATATTTTATGCAGTATATTTTTTACTAACTATACATAAAATTCTAATGCCTGAGGTACAGTCAACGCAGCTTATCGCGGCTTACGATGGCTATCGCAGCGAACAAAATCGTCTGATTACACTACAACGCGTTCGAATGTCAACATCCACACGACAATTTTTAATTTCGATTAAATGCGATTATTGAAATCCAAATCTTAAGGTTAATTCATATTCATATTCATCAAACTTTAATTCATATTCACCAAACAAATGTGATTGAAACTTCAGCTCACATCAAATTCAAATTCGACGAATTCTAATCCAGCGGTTAAACTTTTAAATCCAAGCACATAAAATCACAAACTGACAATATTGCATCATCTCATCCCAATACCCACTCAAAATGCAATATGATTATGTACGTATGTTTCCACAATAAAAGAAAAATTCTTTATGGCCAAGTTTAGCAGGTTACTTTACATGAGCGTTGAAAAAATATGAGCGAATATGAGGCCAAGTTTCAAGTTAGACAGGTGGACAACCTATAGAGGTAATTTGGAAATATTTTGCACTGGAGTTTCTTTGTGCTTTTATATATTGGTCAATTTCCGCAGGTGGCCAACTTACAAGAGTGGCCAACTTGACAGGTTTAGTGGTTTTTAAACATTAGTAAAACAATTTCAAGGAAAAGAAATATGACGTTTTCTTTGACAATAAAATCCTGGCATCTTTTTTTGCGGTAGCGGAATGTGGAATGATATTAGCCGCAGATGCAAAGTTAAATTGATTTGGGATCAAGATTGAAACAATGGATTATTATAAAGGTGGCTATTTTTATTCCGGCTGTTTTCCTTCTCTTATTTATTGACAAATTAATTTCAGCATCTAGCAGTTTGTTTACCATGTTTGTCTAATAGTAAGCTTTGATTCTATATGATGTGAAAAACCACCTTTTTACAACTAATTTAGTCGGAATTCCAGATTAGCTTCATGAGTTTTGTAGTTTCCACCATAACATCATGAATTTCATTGAATTGTAAAAATTATAAAGGCCGCCTTATAATACCGTAAAGCTACTATGCAGATCTTTTTGTAAGTACTGTTATTCGCAGTTAAATAAATGACCATATGGGAAAAACAAAGACTAAGGAAATATATTTTGAAAAGTGAAAAACTTGGCTATAACAATGAGCTTCAAAGTTTCCAGTTTATACAATTTGTTAACTGGTAAGCTACATACAATATTGAAAATCTCAAGGCAAAGAATTTCAATTCCACTGCCTAGAATTTTGGACCCGGTCGCCATTTCCCCCTTGCGGCTTTAATGCATGAGGATCATTTTTCATATGCGAATTGATTTTTTTTCAGTGTCCTTATTCGACCCTAACGTTTAACATTTGTCGTTTGTCACTCCTATCCGCTCTTGATAAAAAAAGCGGACATTATTGAACATTTTAGAGGGGAGAAAAACAACAAAAATCAAAAAGTGCTTAGTGCGCACAGCAGAATTGATATTTGTATCATTGGTTATACTCTCGAAAACTTTCTGCAATTAAACATCCATTAAACTATTATTGAAAATTCGTCGAATGCGATTGGATTATCGAGCGTTAAACACTTCCACTCTGCTAAAAACATTTTTTCACTATTTTGATTTTAAATAAAAGAACCGAAACCTTACGAATCGCAAACTGTGATTAGATGAAGTGAAAAACTGTCCGTGAACGTACATAAAAAATATAAAATTCCCACCTGATACAATTGTAAAACAACTGACACCAGTAGTTTCAATCATTTTCCAGAAGAAGCAAATGGTAAACAGATATTCGCTCTATGGTTAAAAAATTTATAAAAACAAAAGCATCTCTATGATTTCATTTTGGATCATATTGGATAAACGGGTAGAATTTTTTGAATATGGTTTTGATTTGACCACTAAACAAACAGTCCAGTGAAATTCGACACAAAAAAGGCGACACTTCGGTAAAATTAGAGGAAAGCTGGAATTTGGTGTGAACCTTGATACTATCGTGCTGAATAAAATATCAAAAGTCCTTATCGGTCCGTGTGCTGCGTTACACTTTATACGGGGTCAAAGGTCACCAAAAGCGACCTTTCGCAAATATCTCAGTAACTGTCACCTCTACAGAAAAACAATGTATGACGAATTTGTAGCTTAGAAAATTTCCTACAAATAAAATTTTGGTACTTTTTATTGTAACGAGAACCATTTTTGAGACATTTTGATTCATAAACTGGTAATTTTTATATTTTTCATGAAACGTGCACTCCATTTCGCACCACTTTCCAGGTAGAGAACAAAGTGTAGTTTTTTTAATGAGATGCTTATTTCTTAATAGATTATTATGAATTTGTTACTTTATTTTGGTTTATTTTGTGCAGGAGTTATTTATTTCAATAATTATTCCTCTTCGGACTCTATTTCTTTGTTTATGTTTTCCTTTTCATCGTCTTCTTGTTCTTCTTTGTCTCCTGTATTTTCATGGATTCAGTCAGGAAACAAGGTGGATCTAAATCATCAGTAGGATCGTAATCATTGGTGTTATTCATCTGGGGCGATAAATTTAAGCACAACCGATTATGACAATTACCCCAAACTGGTGAACGATACAACCCAACTTTTTAGTAAATTAGTAAATTAGCATTAGCAATTTTTAATATTTTATCATCTTTATGTAAGTGATATAAGTGATTTATAGTAGTTTCACTACAAATGTTTTGTTTTCACACTCACTAGTTATCCTAATCAAGCTTCCGGTACCAGGCTTCACACGACTTATGTGTATTGAAATTCACTTAACTCTTAAACTACTGGCCATCTCATTCTAAAACTTTTATAATAAAATAAGAATACTTATATTGTTGTTTTGTTATAAAAATAAATAAAATTAACCTGGTCCAAATTATTCAAAAAACGAGTTGAAATTGTTACTTCCAGTTTCACACAAATTTTTACCTCCGGTTTTCAAATCTAATTTCAAATTTAAAAAGAACAGTTAATTTTCTAAACCAATCAGTATATTGAAGGTTTTTAAATTTTTTTTTAGTCTTAGAATCCGCTTCCAAAAAAAACCTTCCATCAATTTCATCCATTTTTCAGAAGCCCATAGCTTATGCTCGTATCTTCTAGAAGTACCATTATGCGCAATATGAACGAAATCCAGAGCCTTGGCTTTTTATTAATTTTCGAAGAAAATTAGTATTAAACTCGTTTCGCGGAAAA
>OX376373.1:90469265-90590052 GCA_947369275.1 Nemotelus nigrinus | reverse complement strand
ATAAACTTTTCATTTCGAAAAACATATAAAACGTTGAAAAAATATATAACACAAGTGTAAATTCAATAAATCGAATATTTTAATGCGCACAGTTCTTAATTTGTTAATTATTGCCCTTTTCTGCCTTGAAATTAGCTTTGCAATGGCCAACGGTAACGAAAAAAACCGTTAGAAACACTAATGTTCGAAGAACAGTAGAAGAATCGTGCAGGTTTTGAGTGCATATTCCACCACATGTGCTGCTTATTACGGCCAAACTGTTTCAAATGCCACGTTTTACTTTCGTCTTAAGAATGCATTATAACTCATATGGTGGAAGGTTTCAGATATTACCACTGGCATGAATTTCAACGTTTATGAGAGCAAAACACGGGTTAATTATATTTGTTATCAGTTGCTTATTTCACATAATTTTGAAAGCAGCATCTCATATAACATCAATGAAGAAAATGCTCAGTGCCTGCAGCACTGTAACTGAAGTTGGTGTTTGGGGCTGCGATCCGAAAAATTTGCAGAACTTTGCGAATTGTAACATCGGTTATTTATTTTCATTGTAAATGTTTCCGGTATGTATACTAACTGTAAGCATTTATTGATACAAAAGTAGCACAACCGACTCGTGCTGGCAACCTTTCGCCAGTATCAAAGCCAAGAATATATCAAATCTGCTTCACGTTGTTTAATTACATTCGAAGTTATAGGAGTATAAAGAAATTAAGGGTTACCTGCAGCGAGTTTTTTCAAATTATCGAAAGCTTAATATTTGCTGTTTATTGTCACTACAATATCATTACCATTTGAAAATTCTACGATAAAACCGCTTAATAAAGATATTGCAATGAAACACAAAACCAACAAGAGCTGGCAACCCTATTGTGGCTTTTCAACCAAATTTGGCCTGAATAATGTTTATGACAGGTTTCATTAATTGTATGAAATTCGTATTGATTTCATGACTGCACTGGAAGTTATAGGGCAAAAAGTTTTATTTTCCTGAGCGAATTTTCAAAACCAAAGACACAAAAATTACCAAAGCTGGCAGCACCAATCGAATTTTTAAACCAAATTTTCATCAAACAGAGTTTAAAGTAAGGTTCAGCTACTGTGTTAATTTCATAAAAATCTGGTAACTTATTCACATTTCATAGGGCAAAAAGCAGTTTTTTTTCTTTGTAATTTTTCAAGATGGCACCACTGGCACAGACTTGCCCACAATTCAAAATCGCTTCTATCAAATCTGGTCTTACTTAAGTCCAATGCATTCTGTACATTTTAGCTGTATCTGATTATTGGTTCGTGAGTTTCCGTGAACAGAAGTTTTTGATGCTAAAAATATAGGTTGACTGGGAGAGGGTTACCGTTCTTGTCCGACATGAAATTTCCAAAGTTTTATTTTGAACGTGTAGATAAAACATAAGATTTATATACAGATTGGTTTTATTGTAAGAAACGGACATTTTTTTGAATATTCGATGGTTTGAATGTTTTCACTTCCAAATTTTTTTTTTTCAAAATGAAGTCACCAAAATTATCATAGCTGGCAGCTCCAACCGAATTTTTCAACCAATTTTCTACCAAACGTGGCTTAAAATAAGATCCAGCAATTGTGTGAGTTTCGTCAAAATCGAACGATTCAATCAGAATTTATAGGGCTGAAAACAGTTATCTTTTTTAGTGGTTTTTCAAGATGGCACCACTGGCACAGAATCGCCCGCATTTCAAAATCACTTCTATCAGACCTGGTCCTATTTAAGGCCAATACATTGTGCAAATTTCGATTAATTTTGCTCATCGGATCGTGAGTTTCCGTGAACAGAAGTATTTGATGCTAAAAATATAGGTAAATTGGGCAAGGGTTACTTGGCGTGCCCGTTATACCATATCTTTTTTTTTTTTGGTTGTGTAAACAAAGCACAAGATTTATATATGAGTGGCTTTTTTTTGAAGAAACGGCATTTTTTCAAGAGAGACGATGATTTGGAGGTTTTCACTTTCAGTGCCTGCCCTAGCTACAGGGTTGCCAGCACGCTCACTAAAAGCTACACAAATCTACAACTAAATTATATTAATATGTCCTGAAAATTTCGTAATGATTGAATAGCTCTGTCAAAAGTTATCGAAATTTAAAAATTTTCAAATTTTCCCGTCCTCTTTTTCGGCACCCAGCGCACACATAGGGTTAAAAAATTCCAAAGCATTATCCGATTCATATGTAAAACACGTTAGAAATTTATTTCGTCAACTTTATTTTTGCGAAAATCATTTGTGCACGAAATAATAGGTATATTAAAAATATCACTTAAATGGCCGCCGGCGCCAAAAGGTTAACAATAACTGACATTTAAAATTACCTGGACCTATTCTGCATATACAACAATGTATCCTGAAAGTTTCAGCTCAATCGGATGGCGCGTTCCCGAGATTATCTCACTGAAATTTTTGATGATATATATATATATATATATATATATATATATATATATATATATATATATATATATATATATATATATATATATATATATATATATATATATATATATATATATATATATATATATGGAAATATGAATTTTTGGCCGAATCGATTTTAATACTAATGTTCTTCGAACATTAGTAAAAATGATATAACTACTCGCAGCTCTATTTCAGCAGCTGGCGCGGCTTGCCTCTATGATCTTCCGCGTATTCGACACTGGGTCGATCGGAAAAAAACCTTAATGAATCAAAGCCGCTAGAAACACTAATGTTCGAAGAACAGTAGAGGAATTGTACAGATTTTGAGTGTATATTCTACCAATAGCTACTTAAGGTGACCTTAAACAATAATAGACCCTAAGACAATTTAATTTCGATGACTTAGTCAAAAGTTACAGTGATAGAAAGGTGTTGTAGGCTGCCATCCGAAAAATGTCCAGACCTTAGAAAATTTAAACATTGTTTACTTATATGAATTACAAATGTTCGCGATGTGAATACTTTATGTAAGCATTTGTTGGTACGAAAATAGCCAAAATGCCTCGTGCTGGCAGCCTTTTACCAGCACATCTGCCTCACGTTGAAGCCAACCTACTCTGCGAATTTGGTATTGATCCGATGACTACATTGGAGGTTATAGGGATACAAAGAAATTTAGGGCTACCAACCGTAAAAGATTTCAAATATGCTAGATCGTAATGTTTGTTGTTTATTATCACTACAAGATCACTACGATTCGAAATTTTATGGTCAAATCGCATACTAAAAAAATACAACAAAAACAAAACAAAACCAACCATAGCTGGCAACTCTATCATTGTTTTTCCGACAAGACTTGTGCTGAGCATAGATATGAAAGAATATGGATACGAAATGGCTATCCGTGTACCCATACGTGAATGTGCCTTTTTTAATACACGCACAACATTGCTCTCTTACAAAAATTCTGCTCAGTGCGCCCCATTCTACCGCATTCTGCACCGAAAAGCCCTAATTCTCCCCCTTTTTTACGAGAAATGCAACCAGAGTACGAACGCAAGCGCCGCATGTTAAAAAGAAAAGCCAATTTCCACGCGGTGAACAAAGTCTTGTCAAAATTCACACGTGTTTTTTCTGATTGTAGGGTAAGATCGGATACAAGGCGTTTGTTTTATATATTTTGTATGCACACACAAAAAGCATTTAATGCATTATAATATTGCGTTTATATGTTGTATCAAGTATTTATGTACATATAAACCTCACAGCAGTTTGATTATTTCAATTTTAACCAAATTTTTAGGTAATTGTTTGCAGTTATCTGAGAACAACAGTTGCATAAGCGAGTTTAAGCATTAGGAAATTATTAATTTATGATAGAAATGCTCTTGCATTAAGCATTCATGTACATGCACATACATTAAATGAAAGCAAGGTGCAAGAAGTTCATACAATCGTTTAATGTTTTCCGATGCTGCCATGCTCCCCTATCGCCGGTTTGGCTTGTCTCACACATTCGTATCTATTCTCACACCAATAGACAGTAGGTCGAAAATTGGATCATTTCTCAGCTGCGATTTCTAATTCATTCTCTCTTATATCTGTGGTGCTGAGTATTGTCTGCAACTAGTTTAATTTGCCATATGAAGTTCGCTATGATTCCATGACTGCACTGGAAGAAATTGGTCAAAGAACTTTATTTTCCTGAGCGAATTTTCGAAAGTTAAGTCATCAAAATTACCATAGCTAATTTTTCAACTAGCGTGGTTTAGAGTAAGGTTCAGCTGTAGTGTGAATTCCATCAAAATCTGGTGACTGAATCAGAATTTACAGGGCCAAAAGCATTTATTACATTTATTATTTTTCAAGATGGCACTACTGGCACAGAACTGCCCAAATTTCAAAATCGCTTCTGTCAGACCTGGTCCTACTTTAAACCAATATGTCTGTAAATTTTAACTGTATCTGATCATCGATTCGTGAGTTCCTGTGAACAGTAGTTTATGATGCTAAAAATTTTGGTAGATTTTCGAAGGTTTACCGTTCTTGTCAGCACATGGGATTCCTAAAGTTTTACTTTGAATGTGTAAAAAAAGCATAAGATTTGCATATGAGCTGCTTTTTCTTAGAAGCGAAAATCTTTCAGGAGAGTCGAAGATTTGAAGGTTTTACCTTTTAGCACCTGCCGCAGCCACAATGTTGCCAGCACATTCATACGAAACTATATAAGTATACAACTTGATAGCATTTATATGTTCTGTAAGTTTTGTAATGATTCAATAGCTCTTTCAAAAGGTATCGCAATTCAAAAAATTTCAAATTTTCTGGATCGCATTTTAGGCACCTAGCGCACACAAAGGGCTAATAATCCCTAAATCCTTATCAAATCATTTTAAAAACACGATCAAAACTCATTTCGCAAACTTAGTTATTTTGAACATATACAGAATATTAAGAAATTTATCCCGAAAGTTTGAGCTAAATCGGATGGCGCGTTCCCGAGAAATAGTCACTGAATTTTTTTGATGATGATATATATATATATATATATATATATATATATATATATATATATATATATATACATAAATATATATATATATATATATATATATATATATATATATATATATATATATATATATATATATATATATATATATATATATCTATATATATATATATATATATATATAGTGCTTCCCAATAGGGATGATAGGATTTTGACAGGTCATAGCGGCCATTTTGGATTCTGAAAATCTGAAATTAGCTGTCAATTGTGTTTAGTAAGGTTTGCCAATTAATCATAAATAAATTCATGCTTCCACAACGTTTGGAAACTGTCCAAACTTTTTACGAAAAATCAAGGAGTTCTAAAAATTTACGAAAAATCAGAAAACAAGAGAAACCGTGTTTTTGGATGAAATGCATTTCTGGCTGAACGGCTGTGTAAACAAACAAAATTGCCGTTACTGGTGTGAGTCAAACCCACAAGTGATTCACGAATCACCATTACACCCACAAAAACTCACGGTTTAATGTGCATTTTGGTATGGTGGCATTATCGGGCTGTAGTTTTTCAAAAATTCTGAGGGTCGCACAGTTACCGTGAATGGCGAGCGTTATCGTGGAATATTGACTGAATTGTTCTTCCCGAAAATTGATGAAATCGATGGTGATGGTATTCTCTTTCAACAAAATATATATATATATATATATATATATATATATATATATATATATATATATATATATATATATATATATATATTTATATAAATATATATATGGAAATATGAAATTTTGGCCAAATCGATATTAATACTAGTAATAAGAAAAACTAAAATTTATCAATGGTGAGAAAGTATGCAGCTTATGACGGTTTTTTTGAGGAAAGTGTCAGGGCTGAGGCAGATTGGATTTTACCTCACATTTGGGTCTCTTTCTTCGTTTTCGTTGTAGTATGCCTTGCTGCGGCTAGGTTAAATAGCACATTTTTCCGACTTTTTTTCGTTAAGGATATGGAATCTGGCTCTGGATATGGAATCAATTTTGGTGATTAATTTTTGCTTTTTGCATTGAATGCACGTTTTGAATATGGCTTAAACTCAAATAGAAAAGTAGAGGAGACTTGGAAACAAAATTATATTTTTTGCTTTTGAAATATGTTGTTGAAATATAAATGAAAGTTAGCGATAAGTTTGGTTAGTTTTTTCCAAATTTTACTGAGGAAGCACTGCTTTCTATGCTTTTTTTGAGAAACCGCCACTGCACAGCACTATTCAAGAGGTCAATTGAATCACATCAGATGTTTAAATAGCATTGGGAGATAAGAAGTGCTGCTGAGCGGTTTTGTTGACGTAACTCAAGCCTTGGAAAAGTTTGGCATGAAGGATTGCTATTAAAAATCCGACCAATGCTTCCGAAAAGCTTCTTTGAAATACTCTCTGCCTACTTAACTTACCGCGCATTCCAGGATAGATGCAATCGCTATTTTACTATAACCGCATGTGCTGGCGTTTCTTCAGCAAGTGTTTTGGGACCGGTATTCTACACAATCTTCAAATCCAAAATAAGGGGTAATAGATCAACAGCTACCATTGCGAATGACATTGCTATTTTTTGTTCTGATTCAGATCCAATTGTGGCATCCTGAACACTGCAAGTCCCCATATTACTTTTGGAAAAATGATTTGAAGAACGGAGAATCAAAATGAACGAAACCAAATGCATATAATTCACTGTTATATTGCTATAACTATCTTGTCCTCAAGTATATCTCAACAATTTACCAATATATCAAAGTTATGAAATAAAATTTCTCGAAATGCACTTTGACAGGAGGCTCACCTGGAAACAGCACATTGTAGTCAAAAATCAGCAATTGAAGCTTGTATTCATTAATTTCTCATCTAAAAGTCTGCCTTTATGTCAATCTGGATCTATGGCTTACAAATCTGGGGAACGGTTCGCCTATCAAACATAAGCATCATCCAGAAGAACCAATCAGACATACTTAAATCAATCACAGGAGCCCCGTGGTACTTCCGTAAAGGCAAGTCTCTGCGCATCGAAACGATTGCAGAAGAAATTAGAAACCGCAGTGGAAAATACACTGCAACACTTACTCATCGTCTCAACAGGCTGGCTGAAAAAAACTGACCCATTAAACCCAGTGGCGTGGCGTTCATGGAAGCAAGGGAAGCATTGCTTCCCTTACATTTGGCTGGTATAGATTTTAAATTCATTTATTTAAAAATCGTGAGGAAATAATGGTGCATAAGAAATTTCTAAATAAATTTTCATCTCACGTGGCTAAGATGGTAGCACCACCGAATGAAAATAATGAGAGAACAACACTCATGGAAGCAACGAAAAAATTGCATCTACGAGCGTTAATTTCACTCCATGTGGACTACACTGTGACGTCATTAAAAAAAATGTGTTTGCGCTAGTTATTTGGAAGCAATGAAGAAATTGCTGCTTAGGGGAAATTCTCGTCTCAAGAGAAAAACTGAGAGAGAAGCCGCGTACGTAAGATTGCAGTGAAACTTATTGCCACGTTCCCCATACGCGTATCATTGCAATCACTGTAATTTGCTTGTGCGTACCCAGCAAACCAAATGCATCGTAATTAATTCATAAAAGAGTCATATTTTACGAATTTTTTTGTCGTTAACGAGCTCGCAAATGAATCGAAAACGCTTCATTGGTCTTACTAAAATGGCCATCCGAAAAGAATCATTTTTAACGATTCGTAAATGCGTTAGAAAAAATGTGGTTTGTATCGACCAGCAAACTAGGGGAAGAATCTATGTAAAATCTGCTACTGAGCCGCATAGGCCATAGGGCACATACACATGGCTTGCATTATTTATTGCATCGGTCATCCCAAGCAAAATCATTGCTGCGTAGGCTGCGTATCGTTTTACGAACAGGCTCGGTTTCGCATGAGGGATATGTCTGTTGATTGTCGAGAAACTATCGTTTTTAGTGAACGCTCACTAAATTGTTTGCTGGGTATTTTTTATTGAATGAGAATGTTTACTGTATAACGTACACACGTTGTGAATTTTTGAATGAATTTAAACTACGAACTGTAGCAAGGGCTGGCAGAGACTGCTGATTTGACGAGCTGTCATCATTTCGCTGTGCTTGAATGTAGTTCAGTAGTGAAATATGTGCTCCATTTTATGTATAAATTTGGTGAAGGTATTTTTAATTGGTGAAGGCATTTATTTCACTAATAGTTTACAGTATTGTTGAAATTAAGTTGATTTGAGTTGTTTAAAATTGAGTGTGTAGAATTACTTTCTGGAATTGTATGATTTTTTTGTTTTATACTTAAAATAGTGAGAGTGTAAATAAAAGGTGAATGCATTTATTTGTTCCGTAAAAAGCATGGATCAAAATTGCAAAATTAGTGGCCTTTTTCGATTTCCTTTTGGATCTCGATCTTTTGCGGACAAAATGGACATTATCGAAAGAGGTCTACCGAAACCAAATTTGGAAATTATCTCTGTAAGAAAGTTATGTACTCGGGATGTTACTTCCGAAATCTATTTGTCTCAATTTCATTCAAAAACTTAACTCATTGTGCTTTACTCTAATGCAAATTTACAGGGAAAATCTTTTCAAAGATATATTTGAATATTTTGCCAACAAAAACTCAGAAAATAGTTTATAACAATTAAATGACCTTTACAAGTAAATTATATCGATGGATATAAATCGGAGATGTTAAAATTACAAGTTTATGATTTCCAACTGCAAGTGGTCACCAAAGGGGGGCGGAGGGTGGTGGTAACTTTTCGGAGTACACTTTTCCACCTACCCTGGAGTCTGGTAGATCAGTTTGTGTACATGATTTTTTTAATCGCCTCATAAATATAAAAAAACAAACTCACAAACATGCCAAGTCGTAATCAAAATCGGATAATATCAACACGCCGTTGAGAAAGACGATGCTGTTAGTAACAAATGTTTAGATCAATATATCTCAAAACCGGTTATGGTTACAGGAAAAAGTTGTGAAATCTTTTTTGTTGGAAATTTTTCAAGCTACAAATTCGTCATACATTATTTTTCTGGAGACGTGACCCTTACTGAGATATTTAGGAAAGGTCACTTTTGGTGATCTTTGACCCCGTATAAAAAGTGACTCAGCACTCGGATCGAAAGGGACTTTTGACATTTTGTTCAACACGGCAGTACCAAGGTTCACACTAAAATTCAGCTTTCCCCTAATGTTTCCGAAGTTTCGCCTTATTTATGTCGGATTTCACTGGGCTATTCTAACATTACAAGTAACGAGCGCAAGAGAGAGTGTAGGAATGGTACAGATGAACAGTGACTCAGTGACTTGGCAATAATGCCCATTGAAAATGTTTTCTTAAAATCATGTTTGAAAAGGTTTTCTTAAAATCAAATAAAGAAAGACGAATTGCATTAAATTTTAAATAGAATTGAATTTTCTCATCAAATTTGATTTATAATAGATTTTTTTAAACTATCACTTCATCTATTTTATATTTATTAACTGCTGTTTTAAAAATATAAAAATACATGCTTTTCGTTATGGGAATGTTGTTATTTTACTGCTATTTTTTAAAAGTACTAGAATATTGAAATTTTCTTTATGCGTGAAGGACTATAAACATTCAATTTGCATAATCACTATTTTTGCTATTGTTGCAGTAGCTATATTTGAAAATGCTTTATTTACATAGCTTACTGTTGCAGCTTCACTAATTTATATGTTTGCCAATATATAATTTTTGCAACTATCTATTTAAAGAGAAAATAATAATATATTGGAAGCATGGGTTTTTAAAATACTGATAATACCGAAATGTACTCTCACGTCTACGTTCATAATTCCTAAAAGCTTTTATATTAGCAATGTTAAAAGTAGTTAACAAGAGGGGCTCTATTAATACGTAACAAATCTGAAGAAAGTATAGCCAAAGTCTAATTGCTTCCCTATGGTAAACTATCACGCCACGCCACTGATTAAACCGTTTATCTCTAACGAAGAACAAACAACTTGCAACTTTAAACTTACTGAAGCTTGTTGTGCGAAGGTAACAGTTACTAAAGTTATTTGGAAAAAAAACTCCAATATGTCCTGAAAATTTCGTGATGATCCAATGTTTCTGGCAAAAGCTATAACAAATCTAAATTTGAAAAAATCCTTTCCTACATTAAGGTGTTCAGCAGAATTCTCAAAGTTTCCAAATTTTTGTAATAATTAAGCATAAAACATCATCAGTTCTCATTTCCAATATTGGCTTTTTACGTAAACATTCTTTATATAGATATAGGTACATCACAAGGTACATCAAAAGTACATATAGGTACATCAAAATTCACTAAAATGCCCGCTGTCGCCGTATGATTAAATATATCTTAATTTTACCGAAAATTCTATCCTATATAGCTTTATATATCAAACATCAGTGATAGAATAAATTACATTGCTATCTTAATTCAATGCGCAATTTCATCATAATAAATCTCAGACAAATTGCACAACATGGGGCGGATCATTGACACCTTACGTTATCTACGATTATCTATTTGAGGATTTTCCATGATTGCCGAAAGATTTCAACTCGAAAGATTTTGGAAGATAAATGTAAATCACAACTTTTCGCTAGGCATGAATCTTAAGCAATGTTTGAACTATCTTATTTGGATACAGATTTACCTTTCTTTGCTCACTGATTGTTTTCCCAATCTTGAATTTTGAACTCGTTTCCAAAAATAAAAAAAAAATGCAGATTTTTTCCAATTATGACTACTATAAAGTAAATATTCTGACAAAATCAGCGAAATGAGTTTCGCAGCTTTTTCCGTATAAAAGCCACGAAAGAATTTTGGTTCGACATCAGTTTGCATTTGCTATTTCTCAGCCTCATTAGCTCGACATCAAGATATAACGCAAGATGAAAGGTAAATTTTACAAACATGCAGTGATAGATATTTTAGTATCCTATTGATATTACTTCTTTTCGATTCAGTTTTGTTAATATTGACGTCATCTTTCGTCATCCTCGCATTCGCCCGTAATATTAGACATGTAAGTTGGCGAGAAATATCATTTTGAACACAAATGAACACATAAATACATTTTTCAACTATTTTTGTAGCCTTGCAAGTCCTATTATGACCAAAACCATTACGAGGATCCTTCAAACTGCTCAGCATACATTAGATGTGTTTGGGGTAGACCTACGCCAATGGCTTGTCCACGTGGACTTTATTTTGATAAGAGATTAAATATTTGTAATTACCGTTCTCTTGTCAAATGTAAGGCCAAGCCATCAAATTCCTCATGTAAGCCTCCACCAAAACATGAGCCGAAGCCACAGCCAAAGCCAAAGCCGGAGCCAACGCCTGAGCCACAGCCTAAGCCTGAGCCACAGCCAAAGCCTAAACCACAGCCAAAGCCTTGCCCACGGCCAAAGCCTTTGCCACAGCCAAAGCCAGAACCAAAGCCTGAGCCACAGCCAAAGCCAAAGCCTGAGCCACAGCCAAAGCCAAAGCCTGAGCCGCAGCCAAAACCTAAGCCACAGCCAAAGCCTGATCCACAGCCAAAACCTGAGCCGCAGCCTGAGCCACAGCCTGGACCACAGCCTGAGCCACAGCCTGAGCCACAGCCTGAGCAAAAACCTGAGCCACAGCCAAAGCCAAAGCCACAACCTGAGCCAAAACCTGAGCCAAAACCTGAGCCAAAACCTGAGCCAAAACCTGAGCCACAACCTGAGCCAAAACCTGAGCCAAAACCTGAGCCAAAACCTGAGCCAAAACCTGAGCCGAAACCTGAGCCAAAACCTGAGCCAAAACCTGAGCCAAAACCTGAGCCAAAACCTGAGCCAAAACCTGAGCCAAAACCTGAGCCAAAACCTGAGCCAAAACCTGAGCCAAAACCTGAGCCAAAACCTGAGCCGAAACCTGAGCCAAAACCTGAGCCAAAACCTGAGCCAAAACCTGAGCCAAAACCTGAGCCAAAACCTGAGCCAAAACCTGAGCCACAGCCAAAGCCTAAGCCACAACCTGATCCAAAACCTGAGCCAAAACCTGAGCCAAAACCTGAGCCAAAACCTGAGCCAAAACCTGAGCCAAAACCTGAGCCAAAACCTGAGCCAAAACCTGAGCCAAAACCTGAGCCAAAACCTGAGCCAAAACCTGAGCCAAAACCTGAGCCAAAACCTGAGCCAAAACCTGAGCCAAAACCTGAGCCAACACCTGAGCCAAAACCTGAGCCAAAACCTGAGCCAAAACCTGAGCCAAAACCTGAGCCAAAACCTGAGCCAAAACCTGAGCCAAAACCTGAGCCAAAACCTGAGCCAAAACCTGAGCCAAAACCTGAGCCAAAACCTGAGCCAAAACCTGAGCCAAAACCTGAGCCAAAACCTGAGCCAACACCTGAGCCAAAACCTGAGCCAAAACCTGAGCCAAAACCTGAGCCAAAACCTGAGCCAAAACCTGAGCCAAAACCTGAGCCAAAACCTGAGCCAAAACCTGAGCCAAAACCTGAGCCAAAACCTGAGCCAAAACCTAAGCCAAAACCTGAGCCAAAACCTGAGCCAAAACCTGAGCCAAAACCTGAGCCGAAACCTGAGCCGAAACCTGAGCCAAAACCTGAGCCAAAACCTGAGCCAGAGCCAAAGCCTAAGCCACAACCTGAGCCAAAACCTGAGCCAAAACCTGAGCCAAAACCTGAGCCAAAACCTGAGCCAAAACCTGAGCCAAAACCTGAGCCAAAACCTGAGCCAAAACCTGAGCCAAAACCTGAGCCACAGCCAAAGCCTAAGCCACAACCTGAGCCAAAACCTGAGCCAAAACCTGAGCCAAAACCTGAGCCAAAACCTGAGCCGAAACCTGAGCCAAAACCTGAGCCAAAACCTGAGCCAAAACCTGAGCCAAAACCTGAGCCAAAACCTGAGCCACAGCCTAAGCCATATCCTAAGCCAAAGCCGAAGCCTAAGCCACAGCCTAAGCCATATCCTAAGCCAAAGCCCTGGCCACAGCCGAAGCCATATCCTAAGCCAGAACCTGAGTCACAGCCCAAACCTTAACCTGAAGACGCATGAGTTTACCGATTTTTACCGATGTGATTAGTCATATTAATATGTTGAGTTGAAATCGTGATGAAAAACAGTATTAAATATTATGGCGAATAAAGTGCTTCTTAAAAATGTTTTTTACGGCAATAAGTTAGTTTTATGTTCAAAAGTGGTAAGTCGGGTAAGAGTGGTAAGAGTGGTAAGTTGGATTCAATCAAAGTTCTCAATTCTTTCACATAGCTGTAGAAACTCGACAAAAGTACCCTAGCAAGTAAGTTTCATAGCCAGAAGATAGAGGTCGTTTAGTAAAAAGGTATAATATAACTATAAAATTTTTACTAATTTTAAGAGTTTTGAGCACTTTTTAAAGTAGTTGAAGGTAAGTAAAGTAAAACTTATAGTTGATCGATTTCGTTGTTTTATTGCAGTGCCTCGAGAGACCAAGCATTTTGAGTGCTTTTTTTTTTACACAAAATTGAGTTTATAAGAA
Organism: Nemotelus nigrinus; assembly: GCA_947369275.1. Classification (NCBI taxonomy): domain Eukaryota; kingdom Metazoa; phylum Arthropoda; class Insecta; order Diptera; family Stratiomyidae; genus Nemotelus; species Nemotelus nigrinus. The sequence continues at coordinate 90,576,534 of OX376373.1, read as the reverse complement.
CTTAAACCATAGCATGACTATCATTTTGGTGACTGCACATTCGCGTTTAAATAAAGAATCTGAGTTTGAACCCAACAGCACCGATGTTCACCAAAAAAACTTAAACATTAAAACTGGAACTCGTCGGTTAGAAATCTAACGTTCCTTACCCAACCCTTTCCTCTAATGTCAGCCAGGGAACTTACTCTACTGTGGAGTGTCCTAATGAAAGAAGAAAAGTGACTAGAAGGCTTACTGTCTTACTATCAACCGGAGAAACAACAACTGAAAAAGTAGCTTCATAATCGACAGGCGCCGAGTATGTGCCTGTGTCCACCGGTTGGGAAGAAGTGGCTTCCAAATCTGCTCCGCGTACCATAAGCGAAATAATCTTTTCCTCTGTTTCGAAGTCGATGAAGATGAACAATGATGAGGAGCTTACTTTTAAACCACGCAAAACGACTACTATGCTGGCTCAGGCAGCTGCTGTAGGCGCTAATAAGCCGTTCAATTATTTAGAAATCAGGTAATATTCTCGCTTTTGGGTCGGACATCATTCGAGCGAGTAACAAATACGGGCACTCTCCAGGGCGGTTTATTTTTTCCTTTATTGATCTTGGCCCTATGCAAGTGATAGGATCTTTCCTTGCATATTTATCTCGCAACGGTGTCAAAAGTATGTTCTTAGTGCTAACTCTAACAAAACAGTTATATTGCTTGTCACGAGGAATTATAAATTTTCAATTTTGATTTTACCAAAACTCAATAAAACTAATGTAAGCCTCAAAAACAACGTAAAATATCTGGGAGTTAGCTTAGCTTCAAGTTTACTGATGTTAACATAAACATTTTTTCTGCTTGCAGGTCCACTTCATTGTCCCTGCTAATCGGCCAATTGACTTTTGTGTTTTCACGGACAGCTAAGCTAAATAGAACCTTGCCGAAGTTTACACCTCCTCAAAGCTGATCTTCAAGTGCCGTATTGAGACAATTGATGCTGAAGTTTCTTTGAATCCCGAAACAAAGGGACATAAAGTGTTACGTGGTTAGGAAGTATAGCATACGGATATAACACAAAAATAGAGCAACTCTTCCCAGAGAATCCATTTAACGAAGCCAACACTCAATTTGTTAGCCTACAGATGCAGCCACCATCCGTTGGGCTGTATGCGATAGCAGCATCTGACCTGTGAAGTTTACTTGTCAGATGCAGACGATATATATATATATATACGTATATATATATATATATATATATATATATATATATATATATATATATATATATATATATATATATATATATATGTATATATATGTATATATATATATATATATATATATATATATATATATATATATATATATATATATATATATATATATATATATATATATATATATATATATATATATATATATATATATATTAGCTGTCAATTAAATCGATCTACCGAAGCGAAATCAACACAATCAAATACTCTACAAGGAAGAGGTGGCCACAGAAATCATCCCACGATGCACCGTGATGGATTTGCTAATACGCGCTGCTTAGCCATATGACCGGCCGTACTAGGCGCTTGTTACATTCACACTAGCTGGACAAGCCCAAGCAGTATAATTTCATGCAAAGCATATACACTCTCCTGGACGGAATCATCCTGAAGCGTGAATCAGCGCCAAAAAACACACCATCACATTGAATTGGCCTTCAGCTATGCACCCACGGTGGCGTACCCAGATACGTCCATTGTGTTGCGGGGAATTAATTAAATGATTGACTTGATTAAATACGATTTGAATAATAACACGATGTTAATGGGAATGAATGACAAAAGGATATATTTCCGTATATAAACATATGTACAAGTATGGGTAAAGAAAAACCAAGTAGGCACATTTCATTTCAAAAAATATATACGATGCTGCCGCCATCTAGGAATGACTGGAACGTGTCCATTCAACATGTCCATTCAACACATTGGCGATCTGAAAGATAGACATTGACCACTAAGAATCGGGTCTTTGCGCCACGCCCATGATCCAAACTGGTGAAACCCGCGATAGCACGGCCCGACACGGAAGCTACTAATTTTCACACAATATTTACCTCCGAGGTAAACATTCACCCGACAGTAACTTAAGATCTGTTTAAAGTGGAACGGATCACAGTGTCCAACACAGACTCACAACTGATGGAATTCTGTCGAACGTAGCACGAACAAGAGTTACCTACTGTGTGTTTGGATCTATGATGTTCACTATGATGTACATACAGATCAGTCAATATATATATATATATATATATATATATATATATATATATATATATATATATATATATATATATATATATATATATATATATATATATATATATATATATATATATATTATAAGGTTGCTGCAGATGAAATGGCCGATTTAGCAATGACATAAAGTTGGCTGCAATTTTAGTGTATTATCTTGGCATAAGGCGGCGCAAATGATATGACATATTGAAGTATAAATACTGCTACCTTGATTTATGGAGTCATTTCTGTTTTGCACTTCATAGTGATCGTAAAAACAAAAAGAGAAAGTGAATATGGAAGTGAATCAAAAACGGCTACTTTTACTTTACAAATTTCAATCAGAGCACAACGCAACGGAAGCAACGAGGAATATCAACTGCGCATTTGGGCCTGATACAGTAAGCGAACAAACCACTCGGCGGTGGTTCGAAAAATTTCGATCCGGAGATATGGAACTTGGAAGTGAGCCACGTAGACACCCAGGACCATCGATCGATAACGACGAGCTGCATGCATTAGTGGAGTCTGACCCCCGCCAAATCATAAAGGATCTTGCCGAAAAATTAGGCGTTCACAATTCAACATTTGCCGCCACTTGCAATAGCTTGGAAAAGTGAAAAAGCTTGAAAAAGCCTCCGCATGGAAAAAGCTTCCGCATGATCTTACCGAGCAAAACGTGACGTGTCGAATGGAGATTTCAAGTTCTCTTCTCTCTCGCAACAAAAAGGAACCGTTCTTGCACCGAATTGTGGCCTGCGATGAAAAGTGGATTTTATACGATAATCGTCGCCGATCGGCCCAATGGCTAGATGCCGATGAAGCGCCAAGGCACATACCGAAACCAAGTCTTCATCCAAAGAAAATAATGGTAACTGTTTGGTGGTCTTTAGCTGGAGTTATCCACTATTCGTTCCTGCAACCTGGAGAAACCATCAATGCTGTGAAATACTGTGCTCAACTGGATGAAATGCATCAGAAATTGATAGTCCAACGACCTAGGCTTATCAACAGCGATGGAGTGATACTGCTTCATGATAAAGCACGACCTCACGTATCGAGAACAACGGTCCAAAAATGAAACGAGTTGTGCTATGAGACTCTTCCTCACTCTCCATATTCACCAGACCTCTCACCAATAAATTACCATTCCTTTAAACATTTGGATCACTTTTTGACAGGAAAAAGATTTAATAATGAAGCTGCTGTCAAAAATGCCTTCGAGGAGTTCCTTCGAACCAGAAACTCGGACTTCTACAAAACTGGAATAGATGTACTTGTATCTCGTTGCAAAAAGTGTGTTGCATCTATTAGTACCTATTTTGATTAAATAAATTGTCTTTATAAAAAGTTACAGCTGTTTAAAAATGTATTACTAAATCGGCCATTTCATCTGCAGCAACCTAATATATATATATATATATATATATATATATATATATATATATATATATATATATATATATATATATATATATATATATATACCATCAAAAAAATTCAGTGAAAAAATGAACTGAAATTTTCAGGGTATTTATTTATTTATTTATTTATTTACATATTCAACAGATAAAAAATCCAATAACTGAATATAGAAACATATAATATATACAAAGAATCTACTAATGAATGAATGTAAAATAGAGAGCACAAAATAATAATAATAAAAAGATCAAATATAATAAACAAAGTAAAGGTGAACATGAATAAATTCAAAATTAAGAAAAATAAGAAAAAAAAACTACAATGAAAAATAGGAAAAAAAATGTAAGCATATATATATAGAACAAAAAGAATATCGAAATAAGAAAATCAAAATAAAAGTTCATGTATCATAAGAGCAAGGAAAAAAGATAAAAACGTATTAAATAGAAAAAGTAACGACTTTATCCTTTAAAATAGTTTTGAAACGTGACAAGGTCGGTGGCAGAGAACCTAGTCCGAGTGCATTATGCTGCCTAGGTATGCGTAAAAGCGGTGAAAAGTAGTACGTGTCAGTCCGCGCAAAAGGAACGTTAAACGTTAACGTGGATCTATTTGACCGATCCGTAACACGAACGGAAACCTGGTTGCAGAGGTCAGATGGGACAAGTTGATGGTGCAGTTTGAACAGAAGGCATTCATCGAGAAAGAGTCTGCGAGATTTCAGGGATGGTATTTGCAGCATGGTAAGTCTCGCACTATACCCACGGTAATCAAAATTGAATTTGTAAAGAAGAGAGCGGGTGAACCTGCGTTGTACAGATTCAACCGCATCAATCAAATATTGAAAATGTGGACACCAAATCTGACAACAGTATTCGAGGATACTGCGGACAAAGGAGACAAACAAGTGTACACAAGTAGAGATATCGGTAAAATATTTAGATGATCTCAGTATAAAACCCGAAAGTCTGGACGCTTTGGAGGTTATGTGCAAGATATGTTTATCAAATAATAGTTTAGAGTCAAAAATTACCCCGAGGTCTTTAAAATTTAAAACGACTTCTAGAGAGGCTCCAGAAACGTAGTAAGAAAATACTATTGGGTAAGTTTTACGCGTGAATGACATTTGGCGACATTTTAAAACATTCAAAGTAAGATGATTTGCATTACACCAGTTGATAAGAGTGAGCAGGTCATTCTGAAGCTGTAAGCAATCTTCGAATGTATCGATTACTCTGAATATTTTTAGATCGTCTGCGTATAGGAGAGAAAAAGAGTTTAGCAGGCCCGGGAGATCATTAATGAAAATTAAGAATAATAAGGGGCCAAGGATCGAACCCTGTGGAACACCTGAGGAGGGATAGAAGGGAGTGGATGAACAGGAGTTCACCGTAACAACACAAGTACGCTCATGAATGTAAGTAGAAAACCAGGAAAGCAGCGGACCATGAAAACCATATTTCTCTAATTTCAACAGAAGAAGCTCATGGTTGACAGAGTCAAACGCCTTGGAGAAATCTGTGTAAAGAACATCCACCTGTCTTTGCTGATCAATGGCGGAGGCAACAGTGTTGGTGAACGATAACAAATTAGTAACAGTAGATTTGCCTTTGACAAATCCATGTTGCTCGGTGGCGAGGAAAGGCACAAATAGAGGATATACTCTGTTGTAGACAACTCTTTCAAGTAGTTTACTGAAGCAAGGCAAAAGCGATATAGGGCGGTAATTCGAGATGCAAGCGGGGTCACTAGTTTTAAGTATAGGGAAAATATTGGCTGATTTCCATAAGAAAGGAAAAACGCCAGTTGCGATGCTGAGGTTAAATATTATCGACAAGGGTACACAAAGTGAAGAAGATAGTGACTTGGCTAGTATGTTTGGAATACCGTCAGAGCCACAACTAGAGCTAGAATCGAGACAACTCATTAAGTTCTCAACTTCTAAAGGGTTTGTATGGAAAGAAGAGAGCGCTTTCAGACTATCACGATACGACGAAGGAGTTGAAAAAGAAACATGTGGAGGAGAAAGAGAGTTTTGCGGGGTTGAAAACGACGAAAAAAAACGAGCGAAGAGCTCACAGGTCTCTTCAGTTGGGGCAGCAGAATTTTCGTGAAGAAACATGCTTTGGGGGATAACGGGGGATTTTTTCAGGGAGTGAATGAATGACCAGAAGGGTTTAGAATTGTTGGAACAGATCGAAGCCTCAATTCTGGCAACGTAGGCACACATGGCTTCTTTAGCGACCTTTTTGGCATGAGAGCGTCGTTTTTTGAATTCAAAAAGATCAACAAGCAGAGAAGAACGTCTGTATTTGTTACGTGCAACATCCTTTGCCCTAAGGGCGGCAGCAACTTCAGTGGTAAACCATGGAGCATCATTAGGCCTTCTGGAACGACAAGTGGGAGTAAAGCGATGAATGAGGTTTGTAAGGAAGACGTAAAGTCTATGAAGAGCCTCGTCAACGTCTAAACAGCGAAGAAATGCGTACCAATTAACATGGTTGATTTCGTTCGCCATTCCGGCGAAGCTGGCTTTAAAGAAATTGAACCGGGAATAGCAAGGGACTTTAGATCTAGAGGGAAAATTTAAAGAAAGTTCTAAAAGTAATGGAGGGTGATGGGGATCGGGAGGGACATACGGTAAAACAGCGGAATCTAAGTAAACGGAAGACATTGGAAGATTAGAAAAGATAAGATCTAGTATTTTTCTATTGGTATTAGGTAACGAGTTTAATTGAGAAAGGGAGCATAAAGAAATGAAGGAAGACAGGATTAAGGAAAGATTATTACTAGAAGTAATGGTTGAAAAGGAGGTGTTCCACTCGATTGAGGGCACATTGGTGTATATGCAGAATAGTGCCAAGTCTCACAAAAAGTTAATAATTTTTAACCCTTGGGCGCCGGCGGTCATTTTAGTGATATTTTAAATATACCTATTATTCTGTCAACAAATAACTTTTCCAAAAACAAAGTTTATGGAATGAATTTCGAACGTGCTTTATATGTGAATATTATAATATTTTTGAAATATTTAACCCTATGTGTGCCCTAGGCACCTAAAATGAGATTAGGAAAATTTGAAAATTTTTGAATTTCGATAACTTTTGACCAGATTATTACATCATTATGAAACTTAAAAAACTTATTGCTTTTACTAAATTGTAGACTCTTGTAGTTTAATATAAACGTGTTGGCAACTGTCAACTACGGCAAGCATTGAAAGTCAAACCTTCAAACCATCGACTCTAATGATAAATTTTCGTGTTTTATGGTGAAAACTAACTCATATAGAAATCTTATGCTTTGTTTATACAAACAAAGCAAAACTTTTGAAATTTCACAGTGGACAAGAATGGTAACCCTCCTCCAATTTACCTATATTTTAAGCATAAAAAATTTACAGTTAAATTCACAGAATGTATTGGTTTTAATTAAGCCCAGGTCTAATAGAAGCGATTTGGGAATGCGGGCAACTCTGCGCCAGTGGTGAAAAAAGAAATGAAATGCTTTTTGCCCTATGAATTCTGATTCAGTTACCCGATTTTCATGAAATTGACACGGTGGCTGAAATCTACTCTAAGCTTGTCGAACACTATTTCGACACAACACGACAAAATTCTCTGCGAATCAATTGCATCTAATTGTATGAACGCCCGCACACTTGACCAACACGTCACGACTAGCGAATCCAATCCCGGGATCCCGCATCCCATATTTATAAGAAAGCAATTAGCATGCAGGTTCACATCAAAATGCGTAAAGAATAGAGCAAAACAAACCGATGTAACAGTTAACACGAGAATACAAAGGGGTTTGTAAATAAATAAGTATGGACTGTTTCGCATTTAGTGCAATCGTTACTTCGAATGATTTGAGGAAATTAATACTAGTGAATGCATACACAGATTTACCAAAATCCTCAACAACAATCAAAAAAAGGCTGTGAGCTATGCAAGCAGGATCAAAAAAATAATAAAAAATGAGATAAGACAGGCTAGTATCTCAGGCAAACGGTCCAGTTTGACGTTTGATGAGTATACCTCGACAACAAATAGGCGCTACACAAATATCAACATCTACTTAGTGAATTCTTGCTGGAGCTTGGTGCGAGTAAGGATATCAATGACAGTTGCAAACTACCTAGATATATTAAAAGAGCGTTTCGCTGAGTTTGATGTTTCTCTAGGAAAAGACATTGTTACCATCATAACTGATGGGTCAAATGAAATGCAAAAAGTAGGTAGACTAGTTAATACAGAGCAACATATTTGTTTGGCGCATAGCATCCTTTTGGCAGTTTGCGATGTTCTCTATAAGAGGAGGTCCATTCTAGATCAAAGAGTTGATGAAGCAGCCGATAATCTGGACGAAGACCACGAAGATTTGAACGCTCCTGAATCAGCTTACTACGTTGAACCCGGTCGCCTGCAAGACACGCTAGATCTGACGAAGGAAATCAGCGCATGCATAAAGAAAGTTCGTAAGGTAGTTTTATATTTAAAAAATTTCCAACGAAAAATAATAACGATCTTCAAAACTATGTCAAATCCGAGCAACGCATTTAATTGTCTCACTTACTGGATTGTAAAACAAGATAAAATAGTCTCTTGACAATGTTTAAACGGGTTTCCATTTTGAAAAATAGTATACATCAATAGGCCTGCAATATCCAGAGCGATTAAAAGGAACTGAGTTTGATTCGATTCAGAAACTTATTGAAGTTTTACTCCTTGTAAAATTGACTAAGGAGGCCTTAAATCGCAAAGATGCAAATTTATGCACTGCTAATACTTCATCAAGATTTTTATTTAGGCTGCTAGGAGAAAAACGGTCCATTCTTATGAATGCTATGAAAATTGCAATATTGGACCGAATAAAAGAGCGTTTGTGTACTGAGTTATCTGGTTAGCTAAGCTATCTCTATTTTGGAAACCAAGCAACGCAAATATTTAAAAAACAAAATACTTCAATGATCTAGATGCTGAACCCTTTGCTTGCTAGCCAAAGAAATGAGGAGAACCCAGTAGATACCCATATTGAATCAGAACAAGATAGTCGTCATTTGATGCTTCAAGAAGAGCTGCAAAAGTATGAAAATAATCAATCATGAAATGCCGCAAGAAACTAATCTAATTAAAACTATTGCAAAAGAAATGAAACTTTTCGAAAGTGGTGGCACTCGCATAGTTTGGAGCAGGCCTACCAATATTTATCGACCGTTTACCTACCAATATTTACCTACCAATATTTATCGAAGCAGGCTTGGAGACGATACTTTGGATGCTTTGCTATTGCTTCAATGTTACTTCCGAAAAAACCAATGAACTTTGGCAGAATGTTTATGTGTTGAATATTTTATATGTTAAGAGTTGTGATTTATTGTTGTGATTTTTTGTCGTGATTTGTTGTTGTAATTTGTAATAGTTGTAATTTTAAATATTTGCTTTTATACTGTCAACGTCTCGGATAATTAAATTTATTGTTTTTATTTGCATCAATTAAATAAATTAGTAATTATTCAGTAACATATTTTTTATACAGTTTTCAGCTTACTTATTGCTGTAGTTTTGAAATGATGGCACATAATATAATCTGTTTATTAAAAACTTGACTTATTTTGTTCTGTTATATTTTGAATCTCGAATCCCGGAATCCCGGTATTTGAAATTTTTTAATCCCGTAATCCCGGGATTGAAAAAATGGTTCGGGATTGGAATCCCTAGTCACGACACGACACGTCAGCAAAATATTTTTGAATTCAATCCAATCCAACAAATGTTGTACGACGCTGTGATGTGTCGTGTCGGTTAAGTGTGAGGGCTTTCATATAGCTTCATAGATTTTATGATAAGCTTCAGTTGTCGTTCGGCAATTTGATATTTAAAAAAAAATTACGAATTGGAAATGGATGAAGTAAAATTTTTTGGCCAGAAAATAGAAAGAGCCGTATGAAATAAGTTCAAAAATTTACAATAAATCACAAAAGAAGTAAAATATATGAGAAACATATGCTGAGAAAATTGCAATTTTAATTTTTTCAAATGCTTCACACTACACACTTTGCATTGTATTAATAAAAATGCATTTTCTGAACAATTCATGATAAGCATCAGTTGTCGTTAAACAGTTTGATATTTAAAAAACTCTAGCGCACCTGAACCGCTAGAAACACTAATGTTTGAAGAACAGTAGACGAATCGTGCAGATTTTGAGTGCATATTCTACCACGCTAGCTGCTTATTACAGCCAAACTAATTCAAACGCCAGGTTTTACTTTGGTCTTATAACTCATATGGTGGAAAGGTTTCAGATATTACCAGTGGCATGAATTTCAAAGTTTATGAGAGCAGCACTTGTTAATTATATTCGCTCTCAGTTGCTTATTTCACAAAAATTTTCAAAGCAGCATCTCATAAAACATCAATGAAACAAATGCTCAGTGCCTGCAGCACTGTAACTGAAGTTGGTGTTTGGGGCTGCGATTCGAAAAATTTGCAGAACTTTGGGAATTGAAACATTGGCTATTTATTTTCATGGTAAATGTTCCCGGTATAAATACTAACTGTAAGCATTTATTGATACATAAGTAGCACAACCGACTCGTGCTGGCAACCTTTTGCCAGTATCAAAGCCAATAATATATCGTCGGGTGTACGCCAAAACCATGAATGTGCTTTTTTGGTGATTTTCAGTTTTTCATGTCACTATACGCGGAATTCTTATACAAACAATTTGCCAAAACCGGAAATGTAAAATTCCATTTGATGCCTACACAAAGTCAAAATTTCAATTTTATGAATTACCTAAAATCTAAGTATTTGCCAAATGCGTTACACCAAAATCATGAATGTGCAGATTCATTGTTTTAGTGTAACGGAATAGTATTAGAATATTATCTTCCTTAATTAAAAAAAAAAATGTTTCTTATATTTAAAAACTGATTTATAATATTACGTCAAATTTTCAAATTGATTTTACTCGAAATAGCATTTTAGCACATTCATGGTTTTGGCGTACACCCGACGATATTACATCTGCTCCCCCTGGTATATTACATTCGAACTTATAGGAGTATAAAGAATTTTAGGGTTACCTGCAGCAAGTTTTTTCAAATAATCGAAAACTTAATATTTGCTGTTTATTGTCACTACAATATCATTACCATTTGAAAATTCTACGATAAAACCGCTTAGTAAAGATATTGCAATTAAACACAAAATCAACAATAGCTGGCAACCCTATCGTGGCTTTTCAACAATATTTGGCCTGAATAATGTCTATAATAGGTTCCATTAATTGTATGAAATTCGTATTGATTTCATGACTGCTTTGGAAGTTATAGGGCAAAAAGTTTTATTTTCCTGAGTGAATTTTCAAAACCAAAGACACAAAAATTACCATAGCTGGCAGCACCAACCGAATTGTTGAACCAAATTTATATCAAACAGAGTATAGAGTAAGGTTCAGCTATTGTGTCAATTTCATGAAAATCGGGTCACTGATTCACATTTCATAGGGCAAAAAGCAGTTTTTTTTCTATGTAATTTTTCAAGATGGCACCACTGGCACAGAGTTGCCCACAATTCAAAATTGCTTCTATCAGACCTGGTCCTACTTAAGTCCAATGCATTCTGTAAATTTCAGTTGTACCTGATTATTGGTTCGTGAGTTCCCGTGAACAGCAATTTTTGATGCTAAAAATATAGGTTAACTGGGAAAGGGCTACCGTTCTTGTCCGACATGAAATTTCCAATGTTTTACTTTGAAAGTGTAGATTAAGCATAAGATTTGTATACAGATTAATTTTATTGTAAGAAACGGACATTTTTGAGGATATTCGATGGTTTGAATGTTTTCACTTTCAAATTTTCATTTTTTCAAATTTAAGACACCAAAATTATCATAGCTGGCAGCTCCAACCGAATTTTTCAACCAAATTTCTACCAAACATGGTTTGAAGTAAGGTCCAGCTATTGTGTGAATTTTGTCAAAATCGAACGATTCAATCAGAATTTATAGGGCTAAAAGCAATTATCTTTTTTAGTGATTTTTCAAGATGGCACCACTGGCAGAGAATCGCCCACATATCAAAATCACTTCTATCAGACCTGGTCCTATTTAAGACCAATATATTCTGTGAACTTCATTTAATTCTGCTCATTGGATCGTGAGTTTCCGTGAACAGAAGTTTTTGATGCTAAAAATATAGGTAAATTGGGCAAGGGTTACCAGGCGTGCCCGTAATACCATATCTTTTTTTTTTGTTTTTTGGGTATGTAAACAAAGCACAAGATTTACATATGAATGGCTTTTTTTTAAGAAACGGCATTTTTTCAAGAGAGACGATGATTTGGAGGTTTTCACTTTCAGTGCCTGTATTAGCTATAGGGTTGCCAGCACGCTCATTAAAAGCTACACAAATCTACAACTAAATAATACCAATATGTTCCAAAAATTTCGTAATGATTGAATAGCTCTGTCAAAAGTTATCGCAATTTAAAAATTTTCAAATTTTCCCGTTCTCTTTTTAGGCACCCAGCGCACACATAGTGTTAAAAAATTCCAAAGCATTATCTGATTCACATGTAGAACACGTTCGAAATTTATTTCGTTAACTTTATTTATGCGAAAATTATTTGTGTTCGAAATAATAGGTATATTAAAAATATCACTAAAACGGCCACCGGCGCCAAAGGGTTAACAATAATTGACATTTAGTGAGACGTGGACCTATTCTGCATATACACCAATGTATCCTGAAAGTTTCAGCTCAATCGGATGGCGCGTTCTTGAGATTATCTCACTGAAATTTTTTGATGATATATATATATATATATATATATATATATATATATATATATATATATATATATATATATATATATATATATATATATATATATATATATATATATATATATGGAAATATGAATTTTTGGCCGAATCGATTTTAATACTAATGTTCTTCGAACATTAGTAAAAACCCCTAGCGCATCAGAACCGCTAGAAAACTAATTTTCGAAGAAATTGTCTTTGAGTGACCAAAAAATTTGGAAAGACGTAATACACTTTTTTGTAGAATCATATCAACCATTCCTTATCTCAAGCAACAAAACTCAACTATAACACAAATGATGAAAATGTTCAGTGCTGGCAACACTTCCCCAACGAAGCAACAATAAATCTACCATAAAATGATCGTGCTTAATCAACCTATCCTTTGAATTTCGTTCTCATCGGAGGATTTCGTGGAAAGTTTCAGCGATTAAATGTTGTTTGAGGCTGCCATCCGAAAAATGCTCAAAAATCGGAAAATTTAAAAATTGGTTTCTTATTTTTATTGCAAATGCTTTGCTTATGAGTAAGTAATTTGTAGCATCTGTTGGTGCAATATTTACGAAAATGGCTAATGCTGGTTACCCTGTGTCAGCAGCAGAGCAAAATATATACCAAATCTGCTTCACGTTAAGTTAAACCCAACCAGTAAATGTCGTTTCGATTGAACCACTGCGCTGGAAACTTTACGGGTGAGAAGAATTTAAGGGCTGCCACCCTCAAAACTTTTCAAATTTTTAAAGCGTTAATATTTGTTGTTAATTTTCATTGCAGGATTATTCCCATTTGCAAATCTAATGACATAATCGCTCAGTAAAGAAATTCTACAAAAACACAAAAATGGTCTTAGCTGGCAGCCCTTTCATGATTTTTGTACGAAATTCCTACGACACTAATTTCACATTAAGGTCCATTTACTGCATGAACTTCGTTTTGATTTCTGCACTGGACCGGAAGCTACAGGGAAAAAAGCTTTATTTTGCTGAGCAAATTCGCAAGATTTATGAGCCAAAAATCACCATAGCTGGCAGCCCTATTCTAATTTTTCAACCAAATTTATACCAAATGTTACATAGAGTAAGATTCAACGACTGTGTGAGTTTTGTTAAAATCTGATGGCTGAATCGGAAGTTATAGGCCAAAAAGCTGTTTTTTTTTCTCAGTGATTTTTCAAGATGGTACCACTGCCTCAGGGTTGCCTGCATTTCAAAATCACTTCTACCAGACCTGGTCCTACCTAATAACAACATGTCCTGTGAGTTTCATTATGATCCGATAATTCGGTCGTCAGTTCTCGTGAACTGAACTTTCGAATGCTGAAAATAGAGATAATTTGGTGATGGGCTGCCGTTCTTGTGCAAATCGGAAATTTCAAAATTTTTATTTGACATGATGGACAAAGGTCAAAATTATCAATGATTTGAAACTTTTGCCAAAAATCAAAAATTTTTGAGGAGGGTCAATGATTTGAAGGATTTTTTTTCAGGAGCCTGCCGTAGCTACAGGTTTACCCATACAACCTTGCGAACCCATATATGCTAAGTCCTAGTCAACATCAATACGCAATGCAATTTTCACGATGATCCGATGTTTTGAACACAAGTAATGACAAATCAAAATTTGAAAAAAAAATCCTTGCCTACTTTTAGGCACTTAGCACCCACACACGGCTCAAAAATTTCAATTCTTTGTCATAGACAAGCTTAAAACATAATTGATTTTCATTCCCAATACTTTTTTTCAACGAAAATTTACACTGCTTGGAAATATAGGAGTACCTCAAAATTCATTAAAACGCTCGCCGTCGCCAAAAGGTTTAGGATATATATATATATATATATATATATATATATATATATATATATATATATATATATATATATATATATATATATATATATATATATATATATATCTATATATATATATATATATATATATATATATATATATATATATATATATATATATATATATATATATATATATATATATATATATATATATATATATATATATATATATATATATATATATATATATATATATATATATATATATATATATATATATATATATATATATATATGTAAAGAAATGTGAATTTTCGGCGAAACGAGTTTAATACTAATGTTCTTCGAACATTAGAAAAAATTTCACGCGAAACTAAGTGCCTCCGCACACCGGTCGACTCGAACTCGAAGTGAGAGCGACTCGAACTTGAAACGTCATAGGTGTCACATGCGAAGTAGACAATTATTGTTAGGAAACTATATAACAAATTGTTAGGAAACTATATAATAAACACTTCGCTGTTTCTTAAATAAATATATAGGTCCTACTATTTTGCGGCCAACATAATTAAAATTCCATGTAGAAGCACTCGGCTCAAAAGTCTTGGGCACGTGAATACTGCCCATCTAATCTAATAATCAATAGAAAATCTAGACTACTAGTTTGGAGCAAACTGCTGGTTTATAAGATGTTAATACAGTCTATTATAGTATATGCCTCTCTGGTATGGTATCGTTGTCCATAATGGCAAAAAGGGAAATTTCAGTTAATTCAGAACATGCGCCTCAAAGTTATTTTCAATAAGCCTCTTCCATAGCTTCAACTAAACACCTCCACAAATTATCAATTTTTAAACCAATCATCATTACTATTGGCAAAATATTTACCAAAATCACATTTTTCATAGTATGTTTCAGGCTACGCTAAAATTCACATATGAGGTTTCATACTAGTTTCTCCTAAATAATTCTTCCGTATCAAACAACCTATATACTAGATACAAGACTACATAGCGTAGCTGTTCAAATTTCCCTAAACAGTATACTGCACACATAGTTATGCACTTATGATACCCATAATAATACAAGCATTATATAACATTACATTATGTAACGTCAACCATAATAATGCAAACATAAAAAAAATACATACGTGATACATTAACAGAAACACGCATATTTTTAAAAAGAACCAATCATAATAATACATTAAATAAAAAATTAATAATGCATACATTATGCAAAAAAAACACTTTAATACATTTCGAAAAAAAAATATCACGCGTCTTTCTCGATTTTTCCCGTTCCAAACACTTCGTGCGAGACGAGTGCCTTTCGAGTCGCAATCGCACCGAGTACGGGTCGAGCGCAAGTCGACCCGTTTGCGGGTCTCCATTCATTTGCATTGGAAATCGCAAGGAGTTCGAGTCGACCCGTGTGCGGACGCTCTAATATTTATATCTATTATAATATTTATATCTAATATTTATATCTATTATATATATATTATTATTTACGACACATCAATATATTACTATTACCCAATATATTCAAATATTAGTAATATAATAACTAATATGAGTATATTAGTCCCACCTCTAATCATTATAAAACTTACAAAAGACATTGATGCTACTAAGTTGTATACTTATTTAGTTTTGTATAAACGTGCTAGCAACCCGGTAGCTACTGCAGGCGCTGAAAGTGAAAACTTCCAAACCATCGACTCTTCTGAAAGATTTTCACTTTTAAGAAAAAAAGTAGCTCATATACAGATCTTACGCTTTGTCTACTAAGTCAAAGTTAAACTTTTGAAATTTCATATCGGAAAAGAACGGTAACCCTTCTCCAATTTACCTATATTTTTAGCTTTAAAAACATCTGTTCACGGTAACTCACGACCCGATAATCTAATACTGTTGATATATACAGAATGTATTGTTCTTATTTAGGACCAGGTTTGATAAAAACGATTTTGAAATGTGGGCAGTTCTGTGCCAGTGGTGCCATCTTGAAAAATCACAATGAAAAATAACTAATTTTGGCCCATAAATTTTAATTTAGCCACCAAATTTTGACCGAATGCACATAGTAGCTGAATCTTACTTGAAGCCTCGTTTGATGGTAATTATATATATAAAAACAGCTATGGTAATTTCAAAAAAATACAGCTCTTTGACCTTTAGCTTCCAGTGCAGTCATGGAATCATAACGAAATTCATGTGGCAAATTAAACTTATTGTAGGAAATATTCAGTAGAAATATAGTTGGAAAAACAATGATAAGGTTTCCAGCCATGGTTCTTTTTTTTGGCATATCTTTAATAAGCGATTTTCAGGTAAAATTTTCAAATCGTAGTAATTTTTTAGTGAAAATAAACAGCAAATATTACGATCTAGAAAATGTGAAAACTTTTGCGGTTTTCTACTCTAAATTTATTTGTTTCCCTATAACTTCTTATGCAGTCATTGAATCAATACGCAATTCGCAGAATAAGTTGACTTCAACATGAGACAGATGTGGTTTTGGTGCTAGCAAAAGGTTGCCAGTAGAAGCGTTTTTATTATTTTCGTACCAATAAGTGTTTACATTAAGTATTCATATCGCGAACATTTGCAATGAAAATTACTAAACAACGTTTAAATTTTCTAGGGTGTAAACATTGTTCGGATGGCAGCCCCAAACACCTTTCTATCGCTGTAGCTACTGTCACTTAGGGTGTATTAGTCTTACGTAAGAGAAGTAGCTAATGGTAGTGCCCTTAAATAGCTAGTAGTAGAAAATACAATCAAATTCTTCACAAATCTTCTACTGTTCTGGGCTAGAAGTGGCATTAGTGTTTCTAGCGGTTCTGATGCGCTAATTGTTTTTACTGACTTTTCGAAGAAAATTTAGTGTTAAGCTCGTTTCGCCGAAAATTCATATTTATTTATATATGTGTTCATATTTATTTATATATATATACACACACACATATATATATATATATATATATATATATATATATATATATATATATATATATATATATATATATATATATATATATATATATATATATATATATATATATATATATATATATATATAAATCCGTTGAAACGGCTCTCCATAGAGTAGTTCTCGAAATAGAAAAGGCACTCCGCTACAAAGAATACACCTTGGGGGCTTTTCTAGATATTGAAGGCGCCTTCAATAATGTGCACACTACAGCCATTATGGAGAGCCTCTACGCAACCAATACCCACCCTTCTATTTGTAGCTGGATAAGCAATATGCTTAAGCAAAGGCTCATAACAGCTGAGTGGGCGGGGTCACGAATCACTAGGAAGGTCCATAGAGGCACACCGCAAGGTGAAGTTCTATCCCCTCTCTTATGGAACCTGGTTGCAAATACAATTCTGGATAGGCTAGAACGCAAAGGACTCACGGTTGTGGCCTATGCCGATGACATTGCCATCTTAGTCTCGGGCAGATTTCCGCACACAGTCGGCCAGCTCATCGAGTATGCTCTGGGGCTGGTTGAGGAATGGGCGAACACCGTGGGCCTCGGTATCAACATTAACAAAACTGATCTCGTACTTTTCACAAGAGAGTACAAAATTCCTGAATTACCTCCAATCAGGCTGAGCGGCGCCAGGTTAAGCCTCAAGTCACAAACTAAGTACTTAGGCCTTGTTCTGGACAGCAAGCTTACCTGGAAGGCAAATTTGGAGGAGAGAGTAAAACGGGCTAGCAATGCGATTTACGCCAGCAGGAGAGTGCTGGGTAAAACGTGGGGTCTAAGCACTGCCTTAACGCACTGGATTTATTTGGCGATAGCCAGGCCTATCCTTGCTTACGGATGCTTGGTCTGGTGGCCAGAGTGAACAAGACTACCTTTGCTAGCACAGCGAACAGAGTTCAGCGGCTGGCGGCTCTCTGCACCACAGGTGCCTTAGCCTCGACTCCTTCGTCTGCTCTCAATGTCCTGCTCCATCTCCCACCGCTTGACCTCTTCGTCAGGAGCTCTGCCGCAAAAGCTGCTGTCAGGCTTAGGGAATCGGGACATTTCGAGTCACGATCCTTCGGTCACAGCAGTATTGAGCGGGGGTACGCGGGTAGCACCGACTACTTGGTCCCCATTCTGTACTTCAAGCGGGGATATCAGGTGATTGTGGGGGATGGGCAAGAGTGGAATCGGCAAATGGGCGCAGCAACTCTTAGCATCTACACTGACGGCTCTAAAACGTCTGCCGGAGTGGGTGCTGCAACATTTTCCACAGAAGCAACTTTGGAAGCAGCTTTCCGGCTTCCTAATCACTGTATTATTTTTCAGGCGGAGGTTTTTGCGATACGTAAAGCCGCAGACCTAGCATACGCCAGAGATACCACAAGTATGGAAACCAACATCTTTACAGACAGTCAAGCGACGATTAAAGCTCTGATGTCTTACACATACAAATCGAAGTGTGTACTCGACTGCATTCAGGCCCTGAATAGACTGGGCAACAACAGAAGTGTCAGAAATTTCTGGGTTCCTGGTCACCAAGGCATTAAAGGGAACGAGAGGGCAGATGCGTTAGCCAAGCACGGGGCTAGCCTTCCCCTGTCAGGATCGGTTTATATTCCTACCCCAATCCAGACAATCAAATACTCAATTGACTCCAATATGATGCAAGTTGCGACGTGCAGATGGCGTGCAAGTCAGACCTGCAAGCTAACCAAAATCATGTGGGGGTCGTACAATATCGTAGCTACTAGGTACCTACTCGAATTGACGCGAACTGACTGCAAACGGCTGGTCGGCATCATTACCGGCCACTGTCTTGTAGCAGCTCATGCCATGAAAATGGGACTCCTAACCAGCGACACCTGTAGGAAGTGTTAAGAGCCGGGAGTCTCGGAAACAATCCAACACCTTCTGTGCCACTGCCCGGCACTGGGGAGAACCAGGCAGTGCTGCTTCGGTGAGCCCTGGCTGATGGATCTCTCACATGTAGCAGAGCAGAGGCTGAAGGACATACTTCAGTTCGCAAAAAAGTCCGGGGCCTTCGATAGCCGTTTGGACTGAACGTTCCTTCTCCGGGTCCATTTATCTGGTACCACTACGGACCAATGGGTCTATGTGTGGCCCTGGCCAGCCAGTTGAACCTAACCTAACCTATATATATATATATACAGTCCCTGGCCAAAAAATTATGAACACTTGCAAATTTCATCATTTTGCTGCATTGTCTTAAGTCTTTCTTAGTTAAAACGCATGTGGCGTTTTATTGCTGAATGTTCGGGATGACCTGATTAGTTTACCGTGAATTTAACATGGTTTGATCCTTTTTTCAGGTCAAAAAGTATAAATGCCTGGCAAAAGGTGTGAAAATTGCCAGTTTTTCAAGTGTACAAGAATCAGTGAGTGTGTTGTTTTCGTATTGTTTTCTGTGAATATTTTGTTAGTTGCGTTTGAAATTTCATATTTTAGTGAAATAAACATTAAATACTTACGTAAGTAATGCAATTGGTGATACTTGAAATTTTAGTTTAGCCAAAAAGTGACACAATTTACGAATATTTATTTATTTATGAAAATTTAGTATGGAACGTAAAGCAGATATCACTGCAGGGAAAAAATCTGCCATATCTGCACTCCTGAGATCGGGAAACCATTCCTTAAGAAAAATAGCTCGCTTGGAGGGTGTTTCGCCGGGTACTGTTAAGCACATTCAAAATAAAATGACAGAAAATCTGTCTCCCATTGGTTCGAATCGAGCAAATTGTGGGAGAAAAAAAAAGACTACGCCCAGGGGTGATTGGAAAATTATTTCCATTGCTGCTGGACACCGCAGGGCACCTTTACGTGACCTCAATAAAATGATTTCCGAGGTGGGCGTGGATATATCGGAGCGAACTTTACGAAGAAGGTTGAAAGAAGCAAGCTTCCGATGCAGGCGACCAGCAAAAAAGCCTCGTTTAAATGAAAATCAAAAAACAAGAGACTTTTGTTTGCTAATGAGTATACACAAAAGTCCGATGAATTCTAGAAAAAGGTATTTTTTATTGCTCTTTAAATATTTCTTCAATTTAAAACCAATTTTTTAATTTTTTTAATTTTGCAATATTTTTCAGATAGTCTTCACTGACGAATCGACCTTCCAATGCCTGACAGAAGCCAGTCAATTCGTCAGACGGCGTCCAGGAGAGAAATATGACTCGTCCTGTATTACACAGACTGTAAAACATCCACCTTCTGTTATGGTATGGGGAGCCATAACAGCCGACGGACCGGGACACCTGTATTTTGTCGAGGGAACGATGCGACAAGACCAATATTTAAAGGTTTTGGAGACGGTCGCTATGCCTTATTTTGCTGAAATCAGGTTTTGGACAGTTCCATACACTTTCATGCAAGATGGTGCTCCATGTTACACAGCCAAAAGTGTAAAAAGGTTCATGTCCGACAAAAATATCCCTGTTTTACCTTGGCCAGGAAACTCACCGGACTTGAACCCAATTGAAAACGTGTGGCATGAGCTAAAGCGGCTTGTTTATAAAGAAAAGAATACCAGCCGTCCAATTTTAATTGAAAACATAAAAAAAATATGGCATGAGGCAACCGAAATCAAAGAGTGCATCAAAGCTTGCATAGAAAGTATGCCGAGGAGAATATACAAAAGTGAATTTACTTCAAACATATTTTTCTATAATCTCTGTAAACGATTTTTTGATAAAATAAAGATTAAACGTTGAGAAATGCACTCAAATCCAAAAATTGTGAATTTTTTTAGGTGTTCATAATTTTTTGGCCAGGGACTGTATATGATGGACAAAATATATATATATATATATATATATATATATATATATATATATATATATATATATATATATATATATATATATATATATATATATATATATATATATATATAAAATGATTAAGGGAGATGATCTCAGGAGTGGCCGATCCGATTGAGCTGAAATTCTCGGAGGACATAGATGTATTTAGTGAGTAGGTCGATGAGTTATTAGAATTCAGATTCCCTTAACTCTTTGGTGCCAGCAGGCATTTTAGTGAATTTTCAAGTACTCCTATATTTCCAAATAGTGTAAATTTTTGTTAAAAAAAAGTATTGGGAATGAAACCTTAGTATGTTTTAAACTCGTTTATGATAAAGAATTGGAAGTTTTGAGCCATGGGTGGGTGCTGAGTGCCTAAAAGTAGGCAAGGATTTTTGTTCAAATTTTAATATATCATAACTTCTGACAAAACATTATATCATCATGAAAATTGCAGAGCGTATTGACGTTGACTAAGATTTAGCACCTATGGATTTTCAAGACAGTGCAGGTAACCCTGTAGCTACGGCAGGCTCCTAAAAAACAAATCCTTCAAATCAACGACCCTCCTGAAAAATTTTTGCTTTTGACAAATACTTCAAATCATTGATAAATTTTAGCGTTTGTCCATCATGTCAAATTAAAATTTTCAAAATTCCGGTTTGCACAAGAACGGCAACCCATCACCAAATCACCTCTATTTTCAGCACTCTAAACTTCTTTTCACGAGACTGATGACCTGCTTATCCAATCATAATGAAATTCACAGAACATATTGGTATTTACAAGGACCAGGTCTGATAGAAGTGATTTCGAAATGCAAGCAACACTGTGGCAGTGGTAGCATCTTGAAAAATCACTCAGAAAAAAACTGCTTTTTGGCCTATAACTTCCGATTCATTTTCACAAATTCACATAATATTTGGACCTTACCCTAGACAACATTTGGTGAAAGTTTAGTTGAAAAATTGGAACAGAGTTGCCAGCTATGGTGAGTGTTGTCTCCTAAATCTTGCAAATTCGCTCAGCAAAATAAAGCTTTTTTCCTTAGAACTTCCGGTCCAGTGATGAAATCAAAACAAAGTTCATGGTAAGTGGACCTTAATTTAAACCAAATGTCGTAGGAATTTCGTAAAAAAATCATGAAAAGGCTCCCAGCTATGAATATTTTTGTAATTTTTTTGGAATCTCTTTACCAAGCGATTATGCCATTAGATTTGCAAATGGGAATGAACTTGCAATGCGCATTAACAACTAATATTAACGTTTTGAAAATTTTAAAAGTGTTGAGTGTGGTAGCTCTAAATTCTTTTCACCCATATAACTTCCAGCAAAGCAAAGCAATCCCACGACAACCCGAGTACAGGTCTAGGGGTTGAAGCTGGTAGAGAGCTTCATTACAATTTTTTTAATCATTGTGGATACGAGTGTGGAGTGATTAGTTCCACGACTCACTTTACCCCTGATTTAAATCAGGTACCTAATCAGAGCTAGGTGAACTCAAAGTTTGGTGCGCGGACCCTCGTCCGAACCTGGATTTGAACCAGGGACCCCACACGCAAGAAGCCAGTGCTCTACCCACTAGGCTACTCAAGCTCTATATAACTTCCAGCGCAGTGATTCAATCGAAACGAAATTCACTTAACGTGAAGTGAGTATTTTGTTTTACTGCTAATACAGGATAATCAGCATCAGAAATTTTTGCAAATATTGCACCAACAACAATAAAAATAGGAAATGAGTTTCTAAATTTTCCGAGTTTTGAAAATTTTTCGGATGGCAGTCTCAAACAACGTTTAACCGCTGACTCTTTCGATGAAATCCTGCGATGAGAACCAAATTCAAAGGATAAGTTAATTTAAGTATGAGCTTGGTATGATAAACTTATTGCTGCTTCGTTGAAAAAGTGTTACCAGCACTGAACATTTTCATCATCTATGTTATAGTTGGGTTTTGTTGCTTTATATAAGGAGTGGTTGATAAGATACTACAAAAAAGTGTACACCGTCTTTCCAATTTTTTTGGTCACTCAAAGACAATTTCTTCGAAATTCAGTTTTCTAGCGGTTCTGATGCGCTAGAGTTTTTCACTTTGAACCTTACCTCATTTCTTCTTTTGATCTCTTGCGGTCTGTGACAGTTTGGGATGCTTCTGCCCACCAAGAGGCAGCCACACATAATCATCGAAAACGAAAAATTGTGTGAATTGTAACTATTTCGATCTCGAACCCTCTAAATCTTTAGCCTACTCATAAAACATGACTGAATTGATGCTTTTTCAACATCAAACTCAAACTCCTCCGATATTATTCAACAGCATAAACACTACCAACATCATTCATCTTAAAAATAATATTTTTTATTCTATAAAAATTAAAATGATAAATAAATAGTAAAAAAACAACTTCTTAGCGAATTTGTTTGTTTTTTCTTGTTCTTTGATTACTCCGCCATATAATTATTGTGGTTATTTCGTTTTCAAATGTTTTTTTTTTTATATGTTCGAAAAAACTGAACCTTCATACATTCCTGACAAATATTATGCCGCTTCGTCCATAATCACAACGTTGCATTGTGCTTCAAACGGCCAATCACAAACTTTCAATCTTGGATTGAAATGAAGTCCACTTGGGCATTTTATTCGTTTATTTTCACCCCACACGCATTTGTAGAAATGTCCACAATCAAATGGATCTGGGGTAAGATCACCATGCTGAGCATTACCGCATTTCTAAATGATGAAGAAAATTTACATTTAATAGACACTCGATTTTCAAGTGGAAATAATATAAAAATGTTCGGAACAGTGTACACCCTAGAAATTTACTAGTTAGCGTGGCTGAATGATTCTAATTAAATGTTTCTATAAAAAGTATTTCAACTGCAAAATTGATTAAAACACGCCTGTTCATAGAGACTACTCACCGCGTTGTCTGTACCAGAACCTTCGGCAGATCCTTCACCCGATCCTTCACCAGATCCTTCACCCGACCCTTCACCGGATCCTTCACCCGATCCTTCACCCGATCCTTCACCTGATCCTTCACCTGATCCTTCTCCGGATCCTTCACCTGATCCTTCTCCAGATCCGCCAGGAAACAGCTCACATTGAGCATTACGTGGCCAATCACACACTTCTAGCCAACGGTTGAAGTGAAGTCCTTGCGGACATTGCAAATGAACATTCTTTCCATATACACATTGGTAAAACCATGAGCATCTGTCAGGATCAGGTTGCATTCGACCATGATCAAAAGAATGGCATGGCTAAAAATTGATTAAGTCCATAAAATTGAGTTTATAATAAGCTTAGTAAATAGACCTACCCTCAGTTCATCAAGTTCAAGATGCTCATTTTGTGCTACCGTTGTGATTTCAGATGTTGTCTCTTTCGTCTCTGATGGCACGTTAGTTTCAAATGTGGAAGGTACCGATGACGTCTGTATTGGATCTGTGAAGATGGTCGATGATTCAGGTGTCGTTGAGGGTGACGGTTCCAAAGTAGGGGTAGTTAACACAGGCTTCACTGTAGTTTCAGTTACATCTGGTGTTGGTGTAGGTGTGATCTCAGGCGCTTCTGTTGTCGTTGTCGTCTCTGGTTCATCTGTAGTTATTTCGGACTCTGGTTCAGTAGTTAGTTCAGTATTGGGTGCAGCTGTGGTTGTAATTTCAGGCGTTTCTGTTGAAGTTGCCAACTCAGGTCCATCTTTAGTGGTTTCGGTTTCTGGTGCAGCGGTGATTGTAGTCATCTCTGGCTCTATTGTCGGTTGGGGCTTTGCTGTCGTTGTTGGTTCAGATAAATCTGTTGTCGTTGTCGTGTCTGGTGTACCCGTCGTTGTCTCAGTTTCAGGAAGAGGTGTAGTCGTAGTTGTTTCAGGCTCCGCCGTGGTTGAAGTTGTGTCAGGCTCTGTCATACTAACGCTGGTTTCAGGTTCTGCTGTTGTAATTGTTGTTGCAGGTGTTGGTGGTGTTGACGGAGCCTCTGTTGTTGGCATCTCAGTTGTAGAGGTAGATGGTGGTAGTGTCGGTGATACTGTGGTAGTAGTAGTAGTTGTTGCTTGAACACTACACCTAGCACTCCATGGCCAATCACAAACTTTAATTCTAGAATTGAAATGAAGTCCGCCTGGACATCGCATTCTTACGCCCCAGCCCCAAACACATTGGTAGAAATAGCTGCAACTTGTTGGATCTGGCAATAGATGTCCATGTTTGTCTGGCCAACATGGCTGAAAGAGTAGAGATATTCATTTTGTATTTTTTAGCTGCCGTTCGAAGTAAGGAGTCATTTCATAATACAAAAAAATATGTAGACCACTCGATGACAAAACAACAATTTCATAAAAAGTATAGCCGTTTCTCAATCGTTCCAAACTAATCGTAAATAGATTGCACTTAATATATATTTGAGTTTATGGACGCAATAGGCGATAGAGTTTTGTGGTAAAAATGCCAATTTGAACTGCACTAAAAAACCGAGTGCAAAAGTTAGTTAAATCTTTTGTTTCGTAATTAGCCTTTCGAGTGAAATAACAATTTCAAGAATATTTTCGGGACCGTTGGCCCATTTTAATGTTGAGATCATAGCGTGTTACATAACAAATTGTTCTGCTTAGTTCTAATATTGGTGCGGGTGCTACTATTATTCTTCTCGATCGAGTTCTACTAAAATACTAAACCGAACAGTAATTAAGTTGATATAATGTACTCTTTATATCGTAGCGAGAAGCAAAACCAGCTCTTTGTAACATAATTATCCGTACCGAAACCTTTTCAGGCCATATGTTCAATATTGTGCTCTCAGTTTGGTCTCAGAAATTCTAACACACGCCACAATTTTCAATATTTTATTTCTATTTTTTCACATATCACTGGAATTTTTTTACGAATCTCTCAACTTACATCAGATCCTGCAACCGTGATCACGAAACACGTAAAAAAAATCACAAAATCTACAAGAGAAAATTGATTAAGAGATCGAGAAAATTTCCATTGCGCAATTTCATTACTTTTCATATTATCCTACTAATGTTACTTCGTGTGTCTAGTCTAATCGTTATTAACTCTATTTCAAAACTAATCTTTATAATTCATTCAACTTCTTTTATATATATTATTCACATCATTATCAGAAACAAGCAAAAACAATAAAGTCAAAACAACCATCTTAATAATATCTGAGATAGTCTTCGTTTTCACACGATCAGGTCTTTATTATTTCTGTCAAGCTTTATTAGTTGCAGGTAAAACAAACTGCCCACTACTGATAATTCGTGGTTCGTGGAAAAAATCGCAATATCTCGATATGAGTATATCCGCAGTTATACAATCAGTTCAGTTTTCATCCATTTGATAATTTCAAGATTATAATTGAATCGGTAACGTTTAAATTTTAGTCGAATATTTCCTTTTTTAACCGCTACGATACCATGACGATAAATGCGATGTTGTGATTTGAATTTTATCAATTTTTGTTGGTGTTATCAATAAACTATTGCCTCATTGTCAATCATTTTGTAAGACGCACTTTCATTGTAATCGGGGATGCATTGGTTAAATTGTATCTTCCGGACTGTGCATTCCTATGAGCAAAATATGCTTTGCTGATGCCGCCATCGGTAACAATGAATGTAATCAATTTTTGATTGACAAATGTAAGTAAGGATGGGCTGATGAATTTACCTACATTCCGAAGCGGAAGTATGACTCATTGTATTTGTTGATTCGGGAAAATTTTGAATGCGGGAGTGATATAGGTATGAGCCGTTTATTTTGAAAGTGGCATAAGTCACTTTGTTTTTAAATCGAGATCATTAAAGCTTTGCGTTTTAACATGTTTAAACATATTGATGCCAACTTCCGAGAAGATTTACTTTTATTTGTTATCTCAGGATACTCATATTTTTCTCAAAATAAATAATTTAGTATAGTCATTGAAAAATCACCATTTTTCATTACGGAAAGTGACTTATGCCACAACAGTGGCTTAAGAATATTGATGAATAAATTAAATAAATAATAGCAATTTATATTTTATATGTCATATTATAATAAAAAATTATTTTAATATTCATAAAATACAAAAATAGTAAGTTCATATTAAAACGTAAGTCAAAGTAATTCATAATTATAACGGTGTTGATATCAAATTGCATCAGTTCAATTTAACGGTCGTCATTAATATGAAAGTCCTCGGAAATCGTATTTGGTTTCAGATTTTTAAAA
This sequence comes from Nemotelus nigrinus, assembly GCA_947369275.1. NCBI lineage: Eukaryota > Metazoa > Arthropoda > Insecta > Diptera > Stratiomyidae > Nemotelus > Nemotelus nigrinus. The sequence continues at coordinate 90,549,174 of OX376373.1, read as the reverse complement.
TAACTGTGGTATATTGGGGGTACACAATGAAGCAAATCCATCATATATTTTGCTGACGTCTCATTTCTCTTTGTGAATAACGTCTAGGCCTTCTTCTTTTTGGTGACAAATCCAATGAAAGAAATCTTTACTAATGTTCGAATAGGAACATTAGTAATAAAATCACTTTGGCCAAAAATTCATATTTCTATATGTATATATAGTGAGATAATCTCAGGAACACGCCATCTGATTGAACTAAAAATTTCAGAATACATTGGAATATATGGAGAATAGTGCCAGGCTTAACAAAAAATAATAATCTTTAACCCTTTGGCGCCGGCGGCCATTTTAGTGATATTTTAAATACTCCTATTATTCCGTCAACAAATAGCTTTCGCAAAAATAAAGTTTATGGAAAGAAGTTCGAACGGGTTCCAAATATAGATATATGGTAATTTTTTTGAAATTTGTAACCCTATGTGTGTGCCAGCCACCTAAAATGAGATTGGGAAAATTTGAAAATTTTTGAATTGCGATAACTTTTGATCAGATTATCAGGACATAATGAAACTTACAGGACATATTGCTGTTACTAAGTTGTAGACTCATGTAGTTTTTTATGAGCGTGCTACGACGGCCATTGAAAGTGAAAACCTTTAAACCATCGACTCTCCTGAAAAATTTTCGTTTTTAAGTGAAAACCAACTCATATAGAAACATGATGCTTTATCCATACAACAAAAACAAAACCTTTGAGAGAACAAAGGGACAAAAACGGTAACTCTCCTCCAATTTACCTACATTTTAAGCATAAAAAACTTCCGTTCACGAGAACTCACGACCCAATGATCAGATACAAATGATATTCACAGAATGAATTGATATTGAGTAGGACAAGGTCTGATAAAATCGGTTTGGAAATACGGGCAACTCTGTGCCAGCGGTGCCATCTTCAAAATTTATACCGAAAAAAACTGCCTTTTGCCCTATGAATTCTGATTCAGCTACCAAATTTTCATGAAATTGACACAGTAACTGAACCTTACTCTAAGCCGTGTTGAACTTCCAGTACAGCTATGAAGCACTGGAAGTTCTACGGCAAACAGCTTTACTTTATTGAGCGAATTTCCAAAACCCAAGACACCAAAATTACCATAGCTGCCAGCACCAACCGAATTTTTATTCAAATTTTCACGAAAAACCGAGGTCAGCTGATGTGACGACCTTTAGTTGCAGTGCTGGTAAAGTGTTGAAGGCACTAAGCATTTTCTTTGTTTATGTTATGCTATGCTGCTTTAAATCTTGAAATTCCGGAAATCCTTTCCACGCTATGAGTTTAAATGCATTATTTACGTCAAACTATTTTTGCACACGAAACGGGTTGGAGCACGTGTGGTAGAATATGCACTCAAAATCCGCACCGAACATTAGTATTTCGGGCGGTTCAGGTGCGCTAGTTTTTCTTTTTACTGAATTTTCGAAGAAAATATAAAAATAAAAAAAAAATATATATATATATATATATATAGATATATATATATATATATATATATATATATATATATATATATATATATATATATATATATATATATATATATATATATATATACATATATATATATATATATATATATATATATATATATATATATATATATATATATATATATATATATATATATATATATATATATAAATCAACAAAATGATTAAGGGAGATAATGTCTGGAGTGGCCAAATCGATTTAGGTGAAATTTTTGGAAGATAGACGTATAAAGTATGTAGGTCCATAATTTGCTAGAATTCAGATATCTTTAACCCTTTGGTGGTGGCGGGCATTTAAGTGAATTTTTAAGTACTCCTTTATTTCCAAGCAGTGTAAATTTTTGTTAAAGAAAAGTATTGAGAGTGAAATTTTTTTATGTTTAAGCTTGTTTATGATAAAAAAAAATTGGAAATGTTGAGTCGTGTGTGGGTGCTCGTGCCTAAAAGTAGGGAAGGATTTTTTTTGAAATTTAGATTTGTCATAACTTCTGACAGTAACATTGGATCATCGTGAAAATTGCAGAGCGTGTTTATGTTGACCAACACTTAACACACATGGATTTTCAAGATAGTGCAGGTAGCATTGTAGTTACGGCAGGCTCCTGAAAAAAATCCTTCATATCAACGACCTTCCTGAAAAATGTTTGCTTTTTGACAAAAACTTCATATCATCGATATATTTTTACCGTTATCCATCATGTCACACTAAAATTTTTTAAAATTCCGGTTTGCGTAAGGACAGCAGCCCATCACCAAATTACCTCTATTTTCAGCACTCGAAATTTATGTTCACGAGAACTGATGACCGGCTTATCCAATCATAATGATATTCACAGGACATATTAATATTAACTAGGACATATTAATATTAACATCACTGAAAGAAAAACTCTTGGTTGGTTCAACTATTTTTAATAGTATTGCAACGATTCATTCAAAATCGTTAAACGAACCACGGAAAATAGTTATTTTTACTATGTTAATGTAGTTAATTTAACGATATAAAAGTAGTTGGCTCTGGTTATACAAAAAATATCGCTACGTTCATGAAATCAACTGTTTTAATTGTTTCATAACCACGAAAATTAGTTGATCAATAGAAAAATATTCATCAATTCACTCAAAACTTCAACGTTTTGAATTATCAACAGTTTTTATGGTACTTAAACTACTTGGCAATAGTTGATTTCAACAAACGTAATTCAGTGAGCAACGTCTTTGGAATTATTCTACGCAAAGTAGAATGGTTTCAACATTTGAACGTTTTTCATGCTCCGAATGGATTTTTTTTTGTTTATCAACTACGCGTCATGGTGCATAAAAGTAATCAACTATTTTCTTATGGTTGTTTTAACTATAGCCCGTAGTTGACGCAAAAACAACTAAGGAAAATTGTTGATTTTACCAAGATTTTTCTTTCAGTGCAAGAATAGAGCTGCCAGCTATGGTGTTTTTTGTCTCCTAAATCTTGCAAATTTGCTCAGCAAAATAAAGCTTTTTCCCTATAACTTTCGGTCCAGTCGTGAAATCATGCAGTAAATGGACCTTAATTTAAGCCAAATGTCATAGGAATTTCGTAAAAAATCATGAAAGGGCTGCCAGCTATGACCATTTTTGTAATGTTTTGGAATCTCTTTACCAAGTGATTATGCTATTGGATTTGCAAATGGGAATCATCCTGCAATGAAAGTTAACACCTAATATTAACGTTTTGAAAATTTGAAAAGTGTTGAGGGTGGTAGTCCTGCAATTCTTTTCACCTGTATAACTTCCAGCGCAGTGATTCAATCGAAACGAAATTCACAGGGTGGGTTTAACTTAACGTGAAGCACATTTGGTATAGACGAGTATTTTGCTTTACTGTTAACACAGGGTAACCAGCATCGGACATTGTCGTAAATATTGCACCAACAGATGCTTCAAATTACATACTCAAATGTAAAGCATTTTCAATAAAAATAAGGAATTAATTCCTTAAATTTTCCGAGCTTTGAAAATTTTTCGGATGGCAGCCTTAACAACGTTTAACCGCTGAAACTTTCGATGAAATTCTGCGATGAGAAAGAAATTCAAAGGATAAGTTAATTTAAGTATGAGCTTGGTACAATTAACTTATTGCTGCTTCGTTGGAAAAGTGTTGCCAGCACTGAACATTTTCATCATCTATGTTATAGCTGAGTTTTGTGGCTTTGGATAAGGAATGGTTGATATGATTCTACAAAAAAGTGTATGACGTATTTCCAAATTTGTTGGTCACTCAAAGACAATTTCTTTGAAATTCAATTTTCAAGCGGTTCTGATGCGCTAGACTTTTTTTACAAACCAACTCACTTACATATTCATATAACAAATAATATTTAATTTTGCATTATCTTGATTCTGATTTGTAATTCCTTGGTCTTCTCTTTTCGGGCATTCCACGCTTAACTATACTATAGATTAATATTCCATACATGATGCAGCAATACAATTAATTTCCGAGAAGAGAGTAGCGAGCAGATGTCCCTACAAGTTTTATGGCAAAAGGGGGCGGGGGGTGGTGGGAACTTTTCGGAGCACACTTTTCCATCTACCCTGGAGTGTGGTTGATAAGTTTATTTACATGTTTTTTTTTTCATGCCTCTTAAACATAGAAAAACAAACTCACAAACATGCCAAGTTGTAATCAAAATCGGATAATATCAATATGCCGTTGAGCAAGAGGATGCTGTTAGTAACAAATGCTTAGATCAATTTATCTCAAAAACGGTTATGATTACAGAAAAAAGTTATAGAATATTTTTTGTTGCAAATTTTGTAAGCTACAAGTTTGTCGTACATTGTTTTTCTGAAGACGTGACCGTTAATGAGATATTAAGGAAAGGTCACTTTTGGTAACCTTTGACGCCGTATAAAAAGTGACGCAGCACTCGGATCAATGGGGACTTTTGACATTTTGTTCAATACAACAGTACCAAAGTTTACACCAAAATTCAGCTTTCCCCTAATTTTTCCGAAGCACCATGTTAGATTTCCCCGGACTATAACGCGTATACGGTTGCACTTACATGCTAATGATTTATATTGTAATAACTTTCCCATATCTAATGCTGCGTTTATACATAGGGACGAGCGTCTTGTGAGGGCACTCGGCAAGACTTTGGACAAGACTCAGCAAGACATAGGGTGAATTGTTTACTTAGGATATTGCACCATGCAACACGCACCATGCACCATGCATCGCGTTCGACAGTTGTAAGCTGTTTTCTTCAGTTCAGTGAACGATGGCTACAGGGATACAGGTTGAGGCTATTGCAACTGCCTGGTGTGCGTTGAGTTATTTCAATCTGTGCCACGCAAGGAAATGTTTGAAGTCCCGGCGAAAAATTTGAAAATGTAAATGAGCATTCGCTACCCTCTCGAATCCCTTTACATAAAACCGACTTCGCTTCCAGCGGCTTCGAGCTAGGACGAGACGGTCATAAACATTCAGGCACAGCAATAAAACAAACAAGAGCCGGCGAGCAAGCCATTTACACACGCGTGCTTGCCATGAAAAACACAGCTGAGAATAGACAAGGAGACCGTTTACACACTCGCCTTGTTAACATTTGCAATTCCTCGGCGAGAATGTAAACGCGGCATAAGGAATTAATAAAGAAGCCTAATTCATAATAATGATATCGATTGTGAAGAAGATGATGATAATGAAATGTACCAATACAGTAATTTCATGTTTTCTGATGAATTATAAGTAATACAATTCAGTTTTTTAAGTATGTTTCTAGCAAAGAGTGCCTTACGAATTGGAATAAAAATTAAATCAACTAATGAGTGAATGCAGTCTTGGGCTACAAATATGCTGAACTCCGCGATTTTGGGCTGTAAATTGCAACCAATTGGGCGACCTTTTCTAAAAACTTCTGGCAACCCTACACCACAACGTATTAAAAGAGTGTGATGCATGTTGGACCGCAATGAGAATGCTGAACTATTCTTTATACGTATTTATGTTGAAATAATTGAGAGCACAACCGTTGAATTAAGTTCAACCTCAAAAAGTTTCACATTTTTAGACTTTGTACATTCTTTGTAATTCAGGCACCATTCATAAAGATGATGCTTCTATATTTTATTTGCGAACTAAGATTTTCAAATATTAGTTTTTTTGTTTCATATTTCCATATATATATATATATATATATATATATATATATATATATATATATATATATATATATATATATATATATATATATATATATATATATATATATATATATATATATATATATATATATATATATATATATATATATATATATATATATATATATATATATATATCATATATAAATCTTATGCTTTGTCTACATAGCCAAAGTAAAAAATTTGAAATTTTACAACAGGCGCGCCTATGGGCGCGCCTATTAACCCTTTCCCAATTTACCTTAATTTTTAGCATCAAAAACTTCTAATCACGAAAACTCACGATTCGATAATCAGAGTTAGCTAAAATTTACAGAATATATTGGTCTTTTATAGGACCAAGTCTGATAGAAGTGATTTTGAAATGCGGGCAATTTTGTGCCAGTGTTGCCATTTTGAAAAATCACTAAGAAAAATCATAATTTGTAGGGCTGTAAATTATGATTTAGTCATTCGATTTTGACGAAATTCATACAGTAGCTGAACCTTACTTTAAAACACGTTTGGTGGAAATTAAGTTGAAAAATTCGGTTGGACTGCAGGCTATGGTAATTTTGGTGTCTTAGATTTGAAAAATTCCTGAGGAAAATAAAGCTCTCAGGACCGCCATTGAATCATAACGAAATTCAAACGGCAAATTAAGCTTACTCTAGGCAACATTCAGCAGAAATTTAATTTGAAAACCATCATAGAGTTGCCAGCAATGGTTGTTTTTGTATTTTTTGGCATACCTTTAGTAAACGATTTCAGCATAGAATTTTCAAATCGTAGTGATCTTATAATGAAAATAAAAACCAAATATGAAGATCTAGAAAATTTGAAAATTTTTGCGAATGGTAACCCTAAATTTCTTTGCATCCCTATAACTTCCAATGCAGTCATCGGGTCAATACGAAATTCGCAGAGCAGGTCGACTTCAACGTCAGGCAGATGCTAGCAAAGGGCTGCCAGCACTAGGCCGTTTTGTTATTTTCGTTCCAATAAATGCTTGCATTAAGTATTTTCATCGCAAACATTTGCAATGAAAATAAGTAAGCACTGTTTAAATTTTCTAAGATCTGCACATTTTTCGGATGACAATCCCACACACCTTTCTATCGCTGTAACTTTCGATGAAGTCACCGAGATTAAAACAAGCTTAGATTCTATTATTACTTAGGGCGTATTAGTTTTAGGTAGGAAAAGTAAGTAGTGGTACACACTCAAAATGTGCCCAAATCCTCTACTCCTCTACTCATTAGGAGAGGAAAAAGTGATATCATTAAAGAAGATCGACGATGGATGACCAGTAGTTTTTTGATTCACATTTACAAAATCATAAAAAATTTTCTGGCCGCGGATTATGTTTTAGCCGATTGTCTTCATGTAATGGTCATATGCCTCGTGAGACTTTGCTAAAAACTGCTTAGCAACTTTATTATATTCAGCCTGATTTCAGAACTAATGTCGATATTGTATTTAATTCGCTTATAAAGCTTGCTCTTTTAGTTATCTTGAATGGTTTTTTGTGCAAGGTGATTATAGTAATACGATGGTGGAATACAATTATCGATATATTGTTCCATTTTTTCAAATTGTTCCATATCTATTAAAATTATAACTGTAGTAAAATTTGTGATCTTGTTGATCTTATATAATCTAATTAAATTGAATCCATTTCCTTGGGGTATTTCGGTAATTTCTAAGCTTTGTCCTGTGGAAATAGTATGACAATAGGAAAGGATGAGCACTATTCCTGAAATGATATACTATTACTTTGGTATTTTTACGCTCGTTTTAGTAGTTTTTTATTGATCGGACGTTTTTAAGTATTTTTCTTGAACTGTGTCTGCAATTTAGTTTTTGCGTGAATATTTTTCACCTATTTTGGATTATAATCGCAAACTTTTTTCATTTTATTATGATATTGAAGTCGTTTGTCCTGTGCATCTAATACTCCTTGTCTTACTTAAAAGGAAACTTACTTATAAAGAAATAGTTTCGTTTTTACAAACAATTGGTTTCTTTTTTGCTGTGGAATGAATAGATTGACTATAATATTTATTGGCTTTTTGAACCCAAATCTGTTTTGTTTTATCACGCCAATTTTTTTCTATCAGTATTCTTTTGTGTGCACTTAAGGTAACGTGGAATCTTTCTACAACAATGTTTCCTGTTTTAGGACCGGAGGGGCAGAAATGAGCTCGCATACTTTCATTTTGTTGAAAATATTCCAGGTTACCTTGGAAAACTGATTCACTGTCTGTGACTATCAACGGTGTTTTGTCATAAGAAGAAAAATAAGTGTTTAAGGGCTTTCGTAACCCCGCCCATGTTCGAAATTTGATTGTGATAGTTTGTCCAAATTTAGAAAACTTATCTATAAATGTTACGTACATCTAATTTTTATCTTTGAACCAAATGTCCGTATGAACGATTTCATTTGGTTTGTCTGGTATTTCAGTTCTTTCATAAATCGTATTTAGGAAATATCACAATTGCTAATTAGCTTTATTACTTCCTCCTTTAGATTGGGATAATAATATTTAGTTTTGATTTTTCGGTACACCTTCTCTATTCCACGATGATTATTCTTCAAATGTTCGCGAAGGATTTCTTCATGGATATCACTCAGCTCATCGCAGTCAAATAGTAAATACTGACTTTTGACCAATTTCACTGGATTATGGGGCGTTGTCCACTTAAGATATGTTTCTTGAAATTTTTTGACTAGCTCTTCATTTGGGATATATAAACCAACACGACCTTTACCGAGTTAGTGGTTCTTCAAAATATAGCTGTATAACTTTTTATCTGGTTCTTTAGAAATAAATATCTTCCTAGATCTATAGAAATGTTTTTCTTTTTTTGTAGTACTTTCATTTTCTTTTCTAACTATTATTTGTATTTTGGAAACACTCAATGGTCTTTCACTTACATATTTGAATGTAATTTAAATTATCTTCTTCGGCACTGTGACATGTTGCACGCAACGAATCGTTATCGCAATTATCTTAATTCTTTTCATTACCGTTTATGTTTGACTTAATTGCAGGTCTTAAAATATAGTCTGCTGCAATATTGCCTTTTATGTATTTGATAATTGTATTCTTTCATTTGGATATTCTAACGTTGGAGTTTAGGGTTTGGTTCTTGCAAACCCGGCAGCCAAGTGAGAGGCTTGTGGTCAGTTCGAATTGAAAGTGTTCGTCCGTAGATGTATGGTCCAAAATACTTTAGAGCCCAGATTATTGCTAACATATCGTTTTCAATCGTAGAATAGTTTGGTTTGTGATTATTTAGCGTTCGACTAGCAAAGCAGATTGAGTGCTCTTCGTGAAACAAGACTCTTCCAATAGCATAATTAGAGGCATCTGTAGTAACGACGAATTTCTTATTAAATTCTGGATATGTTAACATCGGATCACTATTACCAATAACTTTAGTTGCTCAAAGCTACCCTTATAATTTTTATCATTTGTGTCCATGTTTGTACCTTTTCTTAGTTTTGCTGTTAAAGGTTTTGCAATTTTAAAAAAAATCTTTTGTGAATTTGCGATAATAACCAATCATTTCAAGAAATAGTTTGATTTCTTATTGAGTTTTAGGCTTTAATATTGCTTCGGTTTTTTAAGATTGGGTTTGACTCCATCCGGTGTAACAACGTGATCTAAAAATTATGTTTCATGTTTCAAGAATACAGATTTCTGTAATTGAATCTTTAAATTGGCATCATTTAATTTTCTAAGAACTTTCTCAGGTGAACCCATATGCTCTTGCAAAGATGTACTAAATATGTATATGTATTATATAGGTAGTTATATTTATATAGTTAAAAAGTTATATTTATACAATATAAAGTTCATTCACCTTTGGAATGCTGCTGGGGTATTTTTTAGCCCAAACGGCATCGGGGTGAACTCGTAGTGACCAACATTGGTGGAAAAGGCAGTTTTGGGGATATCTGATTTATCAATCTCAATTTGATAAAAGCCCTTCGCCAAATCTAATATCGTGAAGTACATTGATCTTCCCAGTTTTTCCAATATGTCATCAATGCTGGGAATAGGAAATTTGTCGTCAATTGTGGAACTTTGGAACAATCAAAATAGGGGAAGAGTATGGGGAAGCACTATCTCGAATAATTCCCTATTTCAACAAATCTTTAATTTGGGTATCCACTTCATTTTTATAAATTTCTGGAAATCGATAGGTTTTCGCATAAATAGGCTCATTATTTCTAGTTTTGATTTGATGCTTTATATTATTGGAAAATGTTAATACCTGGCCTTCCTGGTAAAATGTTTCACTTAATGTTTTTATAGAAAGTAATAGTTTTTGTTTTTCTTCTGAATTACGAATTTCACTAAGCACATTTTTTGATGGATTACTTTGGTCGGAAAATGCCATTATTTCACTAGATAATTTTGAATAAGCCTCTTCTATAGATTCACAATCTGACTTTTTTTCCAACATATTTTTTTTTTGCTTTAGCAGATACTTTTTCCACAAGTTCTTCACACTTGTTATTTTGCGTTTGCTTTGTGGACTTATTGGGAATTTCCGTTATATATTCTTCACTTTTCTTGAAGTAAAGTGGGAATACTTAGTCATTGACTTGAAGCGTCTTATTATATAGGTATACTTTTGTTTTGTGCAGACAATATATCGTTTCCAAGTAAACCATCAAACCAGTCACTAAATTTTATTTCTAAGAAATCAAATTTCTGTTTCTTGTTGAGATCACAAAACTCTTTAAAGGGTTTTATAAAAACAATATGGTTATAAATTATTTCTGAATTAAGTGTTGATATAATTGACTGCTGTATTGAAACTTTAAATTTAGGATGACACAAATTTGGTCGAGTTGTGCTTACAGCAGTACTATTAAGAATCTATTACTATTCAGAATCTAAAAGGGATTCCATATGAGTTTATTTGGATATATGGCAATTTTGGGTTGTATCCGAGGCAGGTAATGAAAACATTTTATTAGTTTGGACGTACTGTTGTGTATAGTCAAGTTCCATTGGCTGTGGTTGACCAAACTACTCTCGATTGAGTTGAATTTTTATTTTCAAAACTTTTATTATGATTGTTTAATTTAAATGATTTTTGACGGAAAGATGCTCGAAACTGTTTTGAGTTAATTTTGTTGTAGATTGGAAGTACTTTCAGAATTCTTAGTAAAATTTCCATTATTTTTGTGTTTATTTTTATCACCATTCACATATTTTCGTTTATGAAACTAGTAATTTTCTTCAATTAAAACCGCTAAAGCTTGCTGCTAAAAAGAACACTTTTTACGGGTTCAATCATTTTATATTTGAACACATCTAGTGCAATACGTTGATTTACTTTAACTTCACTTGACCGATTTTCTAATTCAACTTTAATGTTAAGCTACTACAACACCATTATTTCGTTATAAAAATCCAATACATTTGTTTTAAATTTTAAAAGCTACAAATCATCTAACAGTTGATAGCTGTTTCGATTATCGCTAAAGTTAGACACTAACACATGTTTTATTTCTGCCCATGAACTTACAGGACTATGTGTATTTAGTATTTGTTGCGCATTACCTATGAACTTCGTTTTAATCATATTAACCCTGGAATGGTACCGATGAGTAAATTTTACTCACATGCGGTATATATTTCGTCGCGCATCAGCCAGTTGGCCACTCTGATTGCCATGAGGCTAGAAGCTATATAATGTTTTTATGTTTAATGATCAAATAAAAAATGTGCATAATACTATTGTTGCCTTCTTTTTAGTAAAAACGTGTACCTAAAGTCATCCAAAAATTTACCGTACCATTCTAGGGTTAAATATGACCAGGTGCGACAGTTGGTCGAATAGGGGAAATGATGCCATCAGAAACTCCACGCTTTCGAATATGAATATGGTATTACAGTAGTTTGGCTGCAAATTTAACTGGATCCACTGCTATCGTTCTCAACGTTGGATGCTCTTCATGAATTGCTTCTGCCAATTTGGAAAGTTGAATTATAGAATTCGACATCTTTCCTTTCATATTTTTACTTCTATTTTTATTTTGTTACAGTAATTTTAACCAACTCGAATTAATCGGTTGGACAACGAATTCGCTTAAAATTCTGTTCTAGGGCCTTACAATTGTCAAAATGTATTTAGCCCTTGTTAAAATGCAACACTGCATGCTCATATAGCCTTACGTTATTTGTGTCTCTTAGTTTTAAGTCAGTCCTAATAAATCGCTCTAAACGAATGGTCGTGCGTTACTTTCTACCTCCGACAGGTTATGGGCCCAGGCAGTAAGTCGCCTGTATGTGTGTGTGATTAAATTTAGCAAGAAAACGCAGGTTACCTGTTTTGTGCGTGCGTCGCGACAAAAAAAAAACGAAGCGTTATTCCTTGTGAGTGTGTGCGTGTGCCGTTTTGGAAGGCAAACAAAAATAGAGAGAAATAATTTGCTTGTGCGTGTGTCGCATCTAATTTAAAATGAATTCAAACATGAACAACATCGATAAACTGGATGAGTTAAATTACTCAACATGGCGAGTGCAAATAAAAAGCGTGCTAATATGTGCGGACTTATGGAAGACAGTATGTGGCAAACAAATGCGGCCACCAAAGCCAAAGAATGAAGAGGACGCGACAGCGATGCAGCAGTGGCAGTCACAAGCAGCGGCTTGGGACAATGGCGACGAAAAGGCCCTAGCAATGCTTTGTTTGTCGGTAAAGCCAGGGCAGTTAGGTCACATCAAACAATGCAGCACGGCTGAAGAAGCGTGGATAAAACTGGAAAGCATTTACCAGCCAAAAGGACCTGCCAGAAAGGTCCACCTCTTTAAAAAGCTTTTGCAACTTAATATGGGTGAACACGATGACCTGCATAGCCACATTGCTAGTTTCTACAATATTGTTGAGCAGCTAAACGAAATAGACATCAATGTGCCTGATGAGCTGCTAACCATTATGTTGCTTGCAAGTTTGCCGCCAAGCTACGAAAACTTTGTTGTAGCAATTGAATCGCGTGATAATCTTCCCCACCTCGACGCGCTAAAAATTAAAATTATGGAAGAAGGAGATAGAAGGGTGGAAAAGAGCGATGACCTAGTCAACACGCAGAGGGAATTCAATGCTAAAACAAAAATAAAAGAACGAGAAGAACCGAAGTATGAACCAGCTAGCGGAAGATTCAACGGCAAAAGTAGAAGCAGCTGCAGCAACAATAACAACAACAATAGAAACAGCGCAAGCAAGTTCAATGGCAAGTGCTTTGTGTGCGGTCGGCGCGGACATATAGCAGCAAATTGCAACGAGTCAAAAAGAGAGCCCAAGGAACGAAATGGGACTGGGAACAAAACAAATAAACATTTTTCTGTGTTCGCCGCAGTTAATGAAAGCTCATTTTGTGAATCCTCCTGGTGTTTAGACAGCGGCTCGACAGCACATTTGTGTGGCAACAAAGAAATGTTCAACAAATTTGAACCACATACAGAAAAAATAGTGTTAGCCGGAAATACGTTCATAAATGCAACTGGCCGTGGAGACATTATAATTGAAACGTCTCGTGGTGAAGCAATACTCCATGAAGTATTGTACGTGCCGAACCTAAAAATTAATTTCATTTCAGTGAGTAGGCTGGCTAATTCTGGCGCTAAAGTTATCTTTGAACACAATAGTGCATATGTCAAAGAACAAAACAATGAAATTTATATGAAAGCCAAGTGTGTGCAAGGGCTGTATATCACTGAGGATGTGAAATGTTGCGTAAAAACCGAGCGATGCATGCTTGCTAGTGCCGAAAATGATATTATAAAATGGCACAATCGCTTTGGCCATTTGAATTTTGATAGCATGAAGTTACTCAAAAACAAAAACTTGGTGCTGGGGCTCAACTGGCAAGATAATGCAAACAACGTCGTTTGCGAAACGTGCGCAAAAGCGAAAATTTGTGCAAAACCCTTTCCGTGCGCTTCTGAAAATCGAGCAAAAGATATTTTAGAACTGATCCATACTGACGTTTGTGGTCCAGTAAATGTTTTGTCAAATGGTGGATCGAAATACTTTATCACATTCATAGACGATATGTCGCGCATGACATTTGTGTATTTCTTAAAATCGAAAAATGAAGCTTTTTCTATATTTAAAGAATTTAAAGCAATGGCAGAAAAGCAAACGGGAAAATATATAAAGTGCGTCAGGAGCGACAATGGCGGTGAATTCGTAAACGCGCAGTTCGACGAGTTTTTCAAGAAACATGGCATCAAACGACAGCTAACGGTCCCACGAACACCGCAACAAAACGGTGTGGCAGAACGTGCCAATAGAACATTGAATGATATGGCCAGGTGCATGCTTGTTCAAGCAGGGTTAGGTGAAAATTTCTGGGCAGAGGCGATCGCCACAGCTGCCTATCTTCGCAATAGAGCTCCTTCGAAAGCTTTAACTGTAACACCATACGAAGCATTTCATAATAAAAGGCCTCGTGTGTCTCATCTGCGTGTGTTCGGATCGACAGCTATCGCATTGGATAAAACACAAACGCGAAAATTTAGGCAACGAGGAAAGGAGTACACCATGATCGGCTACTCTGACGAAGCAAAAGGGTATCGTTTGTTCGACAATAAAAACAAAAATATTATCGTTAGTAGAGACGTGATTTTTATTGAAAAAGGCGCAACACCAGAGCTCGCATCGAATATTTTCACTATACCCAGCCACGCCTCTGATAATGAAAACCACAATGATGAAAATCAACATAACACTGAAGACATAGTCCGAGAACAAATCATCACATCAGAACTCAGTAAACAAGAGATTGAACCTTTTGATGACCAAGTTAGAAAAGGAGTAGAATTTCAAGGCAACAGCGGAGACTACGGGGATGAGCAAAACAAAATGAAGATTGGCTGTGGTCGACCAAGAATAATTCGAACCGGTAAGGCACGCCGTCCAAGAAAGCAGTACCATACGCTCAACGTCATGGAGAAGGAGATTCAAGTGCCGCAAAATTACCATGACGCTGTGCGATCAAACCAATCAAAACAGTGGATCGAAGCAATGGATAAAGAATATTCGGCATTAGTTGCAAACAAAACTTGGGAACTGACGGAGTTACCTGCAGGACAGAAACCCATTGGCTGCAAGTGGGTCTACAGCTTAAAGCGGAACCAAGATGGCAGCATACAACGCTACAAAGCCCGTCTGGTAGCAAAGGGGTGCAGCCAACAGTTCGGTGTGAACTATACGGAGACTTTTTCCCCCGTAGTGCGGTACTCCACTATCCGGATGATGCTGGCTTTAGCGGTGGAGCTTAAACTTCACCTGCATCAAATGGACATAACCACTGCTTACTTAAATAGCGAACTCGACGATTTAATCTATATGAAGCAGCCACAGGGGTTCAATGATAAGCAATTTCCCGAAGGCGTTCTAAAGCTACAGAAATCTATATATGGCCTTAAACAGAGCGGCCGAGTCTGGAATATGAAGCTTGATGCGGTACTTAAGAAGATTGGGTTCTTACCTTGCCCAAGTGAACCGTGTCTCTACACCAAGAACTCAAACAATAAATATAACTTAATCGTAATTTATGTAGATGATCTACTATTAGGTAGCACAGTAAAAGAAGAACTGGATGCGATTAAAGAAGCAATCTCCAATGAGTTTGAGGTGGTGGACAGTGGCCCTGCAAAACAATTTTTGGGCTTGGAGATCCAGCGTGTTGGCGATACGGGTTCCATTACTGTTGGTCAAAAGCGCTTCATAGACGAACTCCTATCAACATACAACATGAGTGAATGTCGATCAGTTCAAACCCCTTTGGACCCAGGTTATCAAATCCAGTGCAGCAACACAGACTGTACGCGAGCCAACCAGGAGAGATACCAGTTGCTGATTGGAGCCTTGACGTATCTTGCTGTGCTGTCAAGACCCGACATAGCACACTCAGTCGCAAAATTGGCGCAGAAAAATGTGGATCCCCACATCGAGCACGAGACTGGCGCAAAACATATTTTGCGATACCTCAACAAAACTTCTCACTTAAAACTACATTATGTCAAGACTGGTGAAGAACTTGCAGGTTACGCCGATGCTGACTGGGGTGGCGACCGAATTGACAGGAAGTCATTTACTGGCTTCTCATTTTTCCTAGCTGGAGGCGTCATCACCTGGGAGTCCAAGAAGCAAAGCATGGTGGCCTTGAGCAGCACAGAGGCCGAGTATGTGGCCTTGTCTTCCGCTGCTAAAGAGGCTATATACTTAAAGAAACTACTTTGCGAGATGGGCTTTCAGCAAAATAGCGTTGTAATTAATGGCGACAACCTTAGTGCACAACAGCTCGTTAAAAACCCGGTGCACCATCCACGAAGCAAGCACATCGAAATAAAGTACCATCACGTTCGAGATGTCTACAACAAAGGCGAAATTAATATTAAATATGTTTCAACTAATTATATGGTAGCAGATGTATTAACAAAAAATTTGACAAAAGAAAAACATCTGAATTTTTGTAAAGCCATGGGGCTATATTAGATAAAAGTTTATTTCTCACTTGAAAAACGTTGAAATTGAAAATTTTTTTCTGTTATATTCCTATCATTGATAATATGTAATAACCAACGCAGTGTTGAGGGGAAGTGTCAAAATGTATTTAGCCCTTGTTAAAATGCAACACTGCATGCTCATATAGCCTTACGTTATTTGTGTCTCTTAGTTTTAAGTCAGTCCTAATAAATCGCTCTAAACGAATGGTCGTGCGTTACTTTCTACCTCCGACAACAATACCCTTCTTACTATCAGTTTTATATGTTTTATCATCCTTTAGCTCAGGAGGACTCCTACTTTGACTGCGCCAATTATACTTTCAGAACTATAAATTTCTTTAATTATACTTTCAGAACAATAAATTCCTTTTTTTTAACTTTCACTTTTTACAGTTGATTTTGAACTAACTTATTAACTGACAGTTACGTGCAAACACATTGTGACTGCAAGTTGCAAACATGCAAACTATCTTAACAAAAGTCGAGAGTCCTGGAAAATGTTTACTTTATGCAAGCGACATTCTTTCTAGCATGCATTATATCTCCAAGTTAGAAGATGATTCAACGCTATGATTGCCGGTGATATCTTCCGATATGACTTTATTATAATTAGTCATATCTGCTGATATAGCTTCATAAGGTATGTTCCTGTACTCCATGCATTACAATGCATTGCCATAAAATCGTTCCTGTACGCCGTTTTACTGATAACTGAAAATTTCTCGTCTTTCATGAAATACCATGTGATTTGAGTCAGATATGAGCTACTGAGACCAACTGAAAAGTGTCAAACGCTATGGCGTGAGTTAATATTTTCAAATGTGCGCGGGAAGCAACATATTTTTTGCGTAGTATTGTTATGAAAGTCGACTATTTTTTTGGCGATACTTTATGATCACTTAGGATGACTTTATAATCACTATTGATCTTTCAAAAACAGACAACTGATACTTTTGGTTGTCACGTTTCAGGAAATACCATGAGAGCGTTCCTATACTTTTCATGACTTTGCCCCACCACATGACTCAGAAGTTTCATTTCATGAACGCGACTGGAAGTACTGGAACAGACATGTTATGAATTTAATAATAAGAGAATGAGAGATGACCAAAATCGGCGAATCGGAAGAAAGTCCTACACAAGGCACTCTGTTCTGGGTTTTTGAGTGATCAAGTCACGCTTGTTGTAAAATAAACGTATTCGTTAAAATAAAGTAAGATCGTGTTTTATTAAAATACCACAACAGTGACGATAAATTCGAACATGATCTAGCTATATTGTGAAATTTTATGAAGCCTAGATAGGATGTCGAAGAAGAGAGATTGTGGCTGTGTGGTTTCAGCAGGACAGAGCTACAGCTTACGTAGCACCAAATTCACTGTTTGGAGAGAAACTTTACCTGGGCGTGTGATGCCTGCACTGCCACCAGATTTTATTATAAACGATTTCTTTCTTTGTCTTTTTACACTATCAGAGCAATTATTTGAAGAATTTAACGCAATAACCCGTGCTGTTTGCAAAAGATCTGCGAAAAGCTTCAGAGATATTTTACAATAATATTGTTGCTAGTATAAACCATCGTCTTGACGCTATTTTTTCTTAAATTATATTATTAAAATTAATTTTATATACTGATAACTTCAGAAATAAAACGTTTATATACACCAGATAATTTGTTATAGTCCTTTAACTCGAAATCCATTAATATGTTCTGACTCTCTCATTTTTATTCTTGATTCTCATCTACGTCCACTAAAGAGAACAATCAGGTATAACGGAAATTGTGCTTTTAGTTTGTTGAAAACTTGACTCTTGCTATAGGATTTAAGTATTTTTTTTTTATTAAGTATTTAAAACTCGTGGCTGCATAAGTGATATTCAGAGACACTCATGATACTTTCATGAGCTAATAGTAGATAAAAACTCGAATTTTTCTCTTTGAAATCTAGCCAGCAAAATAGTGACAGTGGGACTAAAATAAACTCAAAGTTTAGGAAAAGTACCATGACTGTAGTTCGTCTAAATTGCCAGGTAGTTTTTGCCGATTGGCTGTATGCCAATGCAATCGACGCAGTAGTCTTCTGGATTTTCGTTGATTTTACGTTAGTCTTTGCTGGCATTTTTGCTTTGGGCTTTGGTTCTTACGTCCATAATCTGACAGAACGCCTATTCGATTTATTTCTATCTTCACCTTTTATGCCAAAAACATACAAACCAATGGAATCTTCAGCTACAATTCATTAGGCTCCAACTTTTGTTTATTGATTTTGTTAAAAAATGTTAACTTATATTTTTTCGAAAGTAAATGTATTTCTCAAATAGTTCACAGATAAAATGATTAACTAAATTCTACATAAATATAAATTCTATGATTAATTGCAACGGTTCATGCTTGAATCATAGGTCTGATTTTTATTGCACTCAGCAATATATGTTACATAATTGTAACAGTAGTAATATTTGGTAGTATCGTTTGGATATGGATATGTACCGTACTGATCTGGGCATTTAAAGTCACTGGTACCACCTCCACTTCCACCACTGCCACCAGTACCACCACCACCTGAAGGACACTCGCTAGCAACGATGCATTTGTGATCTGCAGCGCTAAAATATTCTCCTTTATTGCACTCACTAATGAAAGGATAGCCTTCATAGCAGTAATAGTACAGTGTGCAGTTGTTTTCATATGGTAAAGTTGCCGGTTGTGTGCTTGTGCATGGAGCGACTACTCCTCCGGGCGCAGGAGTCACTACACCTCCAGAACAGCTTGAATTGAATTCGCAAGAATGCTTTGCTGCATCGTAGGCGTAACTGTCATTACATTGTACAACATACGGATATCCGTTAAAGCAGTAATAGTATTTTGAGCAATCGTTTTCATATGGTAACGTTGCCACATCCATGCTTGTACATGGAGGCTTTATACCTCCGGGCGCAGGAGTCACTACGCCTCCAGAACAGCTTGAATTAAATTCGCAAGAATGTTTCTCTGGATCGTAGGCGTAACTGTCATTACACTGTACAACATACGGATATCCATTTTCGCAGTAATAGTATTTTGAGCAATCGTTTTCATATGGTAGCGTTTCGACTTCCATGCTTGTGCATGGAGGTTTTATACCACCGGGTGCTGAAGTAACTGTACCACCACCGCCACCTTCTCCAGTAGTGCAATTGGCCCTCCACGGCCAGTCACAAACTTTCAATTTGCTATTGAAATGTAAACCTTCCGGACATGGCATCCGGTACTGACTGGGTCCTACACATTGGTAGTAATAGCAGCATGACGTAGGATCGGGCACATAGTCTCCGTAGCATGCGTCAGCGCAAGGCTTATTGGAAATTATATAACATAAGAGCTATTGAGTAAAATAAAATCAAATACCTACCACCGATGCATTTTGTGCTGAAACAGCAGCAACAACACAGCCCAGGATCAATAAAACTGTATTTCGAAACAAGGGTAACCTTATTATTTCTTTCAAATATTCAAATATAAAACGCACCAAAAAACTACCTCTCATCTCAAGGACTTGTTTGTTCACTTGTCACTATTCAATCTCACTTCTACGTTACGCATTAACTTTGTGGCCTAAAATTCAACTGATAGCGCTGCCTCCACACTCTTTACTTTTATATATGAAACATATACTTCTAAGCAATACGAATATTCTACGAATATTCCATATCAGCAAATCCGTGTTTCCTATGCTGATTACAATGTCCTCTAGAATATGCGGCTATGGAATAAACAGTCTATCTAATATGACAGGTAGAATAAAGCTGGTCGACAACACTGTAGAACGTGCAAAAAAAGTATACCAAGAAAGACTCCAGATCTCTATCTAGATACGGTTCTGACGATGGTTTAATTAAAATCAGCCAAAGCGAACTCAGCGACCAGTTAACAAAAGTAGATAACTGTGCGGCCTAAATTCAATTGATATGCCGTTGCTAGTGTATTCGAAGCTAGTTTTGTTTTTTGTTTCTCTCTTTCAGGTTTTCTTATTCGATCGCGTTGCCCAAACATATTAAACAGATTTCAAATGTATTAAGAGACATTTCGATTGCTGCGCGCTTGTATCAAAATGTGTTCAAACACAATATTGAATTGTTCACTCCTTTCCGCTGAAGCATGTTTATATATTATCTTGACTAGGATGTTAACATTTTGACATGGAATCGAACATGCAAGCACGTTCGCCTTTTTTTTTGTGTTTAGCAAATATAACATGGTACAGTGTTCTAAGGAGTGTACAACAGTCACTTGCAAGAAAGATATTAAACAATGTGATTTCATATAAAAAGAAGCTAGATTTTAATTTCTTGAGACTGCATAAATTGAAACATCTCATTTTAATCACCCTTGTTATTCTCATGAATGTTTTTGCATTTGCCTGAGATACCAAACAAACAAGAAGAATTCAAGGATCTGGCTAGTGCAAAGAGTTAAACCTTTGATTTGTTGATGCCAATGCTTGGAAGACACCTTTTGAAGCTAACGCCGCAACTTTGGCAGAACGATTGCCTGGGCTAGGGTATGTAGGGTTTGAGTTCGACTAATCTGCAATAAACTTGAAAGCTCTCCTTTACATCGGCCTTGGTGGCACAAAGGCATTGGTGAGAACTAGAAAGCGGATGTGTTTGCCAAGCTTAGCGCCAAACTAGCCCTAGTTAGCTCGGAAGACATCCCGATTCATATCCATACTGCTAAGTAAACTGAGTAAATGAAACTGACTCCATTAAAATGCAGGCTATAGGGTGAAATTGGCGAACAAATTACACATGCATTACAGCTGTGGGGGTAATACAATCGAAAACTAATTTCAGGAACTAATATTTCGTACTACCTTAAATAGGCCGACTACAGACTAATTAACGTACTAAGTGTCAAAATTAAGGAACCATCGGTAACCAATCCGCACAAACTATTTTTTTTACAGTAGAGAGAATGAATTAGTTTATGCGAGATCCCAATTTAATTCCTATTTAAGATAATTCCAATTTTGGTGTCGCATAAATGAGTAAAACTGCGATTCCTCAAAATCCGAATCTCGTATGTTCATAGAAACTTGTCTTCCGGAATAGCTTACAGGCGCATGTAGATAAATGATAACAGACGCTGCAACCAAATGCACAGCGTTTCTTAAAAGCCACCAATTTTAAAAATAACTTTCATTTAAACATTTCTTATGCACACCCATACATAGTATTTGGCCTTAAACCGAAACTTGAATTTGACCGTTTACATCACAATCTGACTGTTCTAATCGCAAATCCAAATTAAATAGGGATCTTGCACAAACTAGTTTAATACCCGGCACTAAGAACTATCAAATTCATCAGAAATATCACTCATTTGCCAGTGAATCTGAAAGACAAGAGAGTGGCACCCCCGTTGACTGTCCGTAAAATCAGCTGTTTGGCAAAACGGATCCGGCCTAATCGGTATTATTATTGGCCACTGCTGCGCAGTAGTATGCAATATTAAAATGTAACTTTTAACTAGTGTCACTTGCAGGAAATCTCAAACCAACACGTTTCACTATTCGGTGCAGGAGCGAACAGGACAACACACCTTTGATGAGCCTTAAATTTGCAAAGAAGTCTTTGCTCGATGGCCACTTGGAGTGAAACTAAAATCTACTCACTAATGAGTTTATGCGTGTCCAGAGAACCTAACATAGCCCGGTTGAACAATCGAATAGCTTCTGCAGGTTAAACGACTCGCCGAGGAGCTCACCAGCTTCATAAACGTGGCTAGTGGCAGAAGAATGTCTGTATATCTGAAAATTGTGTGCGTTGAAATTATCTGGGAAGACGACTTCAAAGGAAGACTAATAATCTATGCATTCATACAAATTTCATTCGAAAGAGTAAAGGTAAAAAAGTACAATCTTTTTTCTTTAACCAGTGACGGCCATTGTTGTTTCATTTAAAAACATATTTATTATCCAAGTAGATTAAATTACAATGAAAGAATCAATTTGAATTAGACACACAATTATTTTCTGTCGAACTATACTTTTGATTCTTGTTACACGCAACAATATACACGTGACCATTGTAACAATAGTAGAACTTCGAATCGTCACCAGGATAAGCTGCAGTTGACGTTTTAGATGTGCTTGTGCATGTTATAGGAGTTTGGCTGTCTTCAACTGCAAAGTCATCCGATGGTCCAGGTTTTTCTTGGTTATCTGATTCTGGATAGCTTGGAATAACTGGATCTGAACTGTTTGGATTTTCGGAGTCTGGGTTGCTTGAACTACCTGAATCTGATTTTCCCGGATTTGAGCTATCCGAATTGGATCCATTAGATGTCGCACAGTTTGCCCGCGATGGCCAATCGCAAACTTTCAACTTTGCATTGAAATGAAGACCAGAAGGACACTCTTGCACAAAATCAGCATTTGACATGCATTGATAAAATTTGCCGCAACTAGATGGATCAGGAACGTAATCACCAAATTGTGCACCTGAGCATGGCTATGATGGAATAAAAACAACAATTTTTGTGTTAAATATTGAAATCGGTGGCTTCGGTCTATATTTTAAAGTCCTTACCCCTGTTATAGCTGTTTGTGATAAAACACCACCAAATAAAATGGCTGAAATTAAGAATATACCTGAAAGAAAAATGATTTTAAGGTAGATTGACCTTCCAAATATCTACAATACCAAATCTACTTTAGACTTGTTATGAAAAAATTAAGCTTAGTCCTATGGAAAATATTTGAATCAAAAGATAGATATACAAAACTTACACCTCATATTTTCTCACACTGTCCAATCTCACTTTTTATGGCAAACTGACCGAAACAAAGCCATTCTAATTCTACATCGTCTGTTTTTATAGTTTTGATAGTCAATCTGATTGCTCATTCTCTTATTGTTTTGTTTTAGATAGATAAAACAGTTTTCATCAACTTGATTTTCATAATCAATAAGTTTCATTATTTGAAAGAAACAGGGTAATCTATTGTCTTCTTCAGTTTATCAAAAATGATTGTATGTTTTAAAGTTTTGATACAAAATAATTCACGGCCATAGTCAATACTGCTTTTTTGAACAATAAGAGGACAAGTAACAAAGTTCGTGCTTGTTTGTATAAGTAACATGAATACGGAGGAGGAATGTTATCTACCAACTCTATGAAAACGAAAAATCTACTACGCCGAAACGAGTTTAAAACTGATATAATCAAATCGAATAACAATCCATATTTTGTATATTTTCGTTAATAAAATTTGCACACTAAAAATACTTCTCGCATTTTAACAAAAATTTGCAAACTAATAAAGACACTATTTGGAGTTGTAATTAACTTCCTTAACTGATACCGTATAATCTCTTCATTGATGTTAATATTTTTAAAATATCCCCTTTTTTTAAAGTTGGGTTTTCAACCCGATGTTAATCGATAGAAAAGCAAATGTGTCCTACTTGAGCGCTGAAAATGTTTGGCATTGCCTTTTAAGAATCGAAATTTTGACGAGCGCAAAGTGATCAGTCTCAGGCCGCGCAAATCAGTCTCTTTCAGTGGTGGCTCTTCGGTGAACACAAAGTAGTGCTTCCCTTGTTAAACCATTTTGCATAAATAACATATTTTTTTTATAATCAATAATTAACAATCAAAAGATTTGATTTTTGAACATCCAAAAATTAAACATATTTTTCTTTCAAAAGATAAAGCTCCATTGCCGTTATGCATGAAGTGGTTTTATTTTATAACAGTCCAACTACAGAGCTTCGAAGGTAAATTTACAGTGACGCAACGAAAACTCAAGCGTTTTACTCAAAACCTCAAGCACTGCATACCCATCAATTCAGAACATATCTTTCACAGAAAACTGAAGTGATCTTGCTTCAATGCTCGAACTCGTGATTTTCGCATAGATCTACTTTACCGGTTTAGCTAAATGATACCCATTAAAACTCTGCAATAAATGTACACAAAAGGCATCGAGGACGCTGTTCAGTTCACAGCGTCTTGGTAGATAGAGAAATGAAGAATCCACCCGTTATACAACCCGGAGATCTTTGTGAATGAATGAAATTAAAACGCTGGAAAGTCATCAGTGCCTCTGTTAGGTTTCTGTTTCCCCTCATGATTTACACTACGGAATCGGTAGATTCTCTTCTGCTTCTCTTCTTACGAGCTGTTCCTTTTATGATTTTTTTGCATTTTATGCTTTGTTTGCATGGTGTATTTACGGTGCAAGCTATTATGATGTTCATGTGGAAAATAGAATATATATGTAGGAGTTACATTGTTTTGTATGCAATTTTCCTCAGATCGGTTTTTGGTATCTGCTTCGGGTTTGCTTTCACAAAGTGAGTTCGACATAACCACTTGATTGCTTTGACCTATGCTCATGTTATTTCGATGCTGAATTTCTGGAATGCTTTGGTTAGCGTTTATAGTTTACATAAGGTGCGGTTTTTTACGTCTTTATCGCAGAAAAATACTATAAGTCTACAATAATTCTTTTGACTTGAATGTTTCACATTGTTAGTATTAATGCAGTCGATTAAAGATTAATAAAAGGGTAAGTTTTAAAGTAAATTATAGCATGAAATTCGTTGAACTAATAGCGTATTGAATAGATTCTGTTTCGAAAAGCTAATATTTACGCGTTTAATATGGTTTTCAAAGTGAAAAACCGAAATTGCTCACATTGTGTCATAGAATATTTACGGTGGCAGTATTTTTCATCTAGATCGATTGAGCAGAAAAAGGTTCTTATTGATTCGAGGCAAACCAAGACCACTCATTTCCTTAGCTCAACCTTTCGCAAAAGGTAACTATATTACGCAGTCATGCCATAAGCTCTGTCCCTTGTTTAAATGGGCTAAATTAAAGTGCAACGTCAGCGTACACAAAAATTTATATTTTCTTTTGGTCTCGATAGACAAAGAAACAAAAAAACACAGAAATCTATTCGAAGTGGCCTCCATTTGCTCTTACACACTTCTTTAAACGGTCGTGTCAATCGTCGATGGCTGCATGCACGAATCCTAACGGAATTGAGGCTACTGCTTTTGCCAAACTGGCCTTTGAAGCCTCAATATTGCGATGACGCTTACTGCAGGCTTTCTGCTCTAGCCAGTCCCAACAGTGATAGTCAAGCGAATTCAAATCGGGGCTACCTGAGGGCCAATCCTCAGTGGCTATGAAGTCGAGCAGATTGCCCGCACAACACTTCTGGTTCATCTTTGTTTTGTGAACCGTCCCCGAGTCTTGCTGCAACATCCAGTCTTCCCCATGAAACATGGTATCGTTGAGTGGTTTGACTACCTTCTCCAAGATATCGCTTTGGTAGTTTGCTGCCTTCTTTTGACCCCGTGTTTACAAAAATGCAACTGAGTGACTCCGTCGTACGAAACATCCCACTAAACCATGACTTAAGCAGGGTGATGACCTATTTGGACCCTTGGATTTTTTTCAGTAGCTTCCCGAGAACTGAGTGCGTAAACCCTGTCGTTTTGCCGGTTGAATTTGTCTTCTATGGTAAAAATTTTTTCATCACTGAAAAGAATTTTCTTGTGTGCTCCTTTCGCGTACCGTTGAAGTAACGTCTTCGATCTTGTGGCTCGTATCGTCTTCAAAGTCAGTGTTGACAGCTGTTCCGTTGTTCTTCGGTAAGCCCTAAGTCTTAGGTCCTATTAGATGATGCGGGACATCATTCTTTTTGGGATATTCATCTACCGTGCCATGAGTTTCTGCTTTCGGCGAGGGTTTCGCCGAATTCTTGCTGACACGGCTTTCACAGCTACTAGTGTCATCGTAGTGCGTGGCCGGCCATTTCGAGGTCTGTCATCAACAGAGGAGGTCTCGTTGAATCCTTGAATGCACCGATAATTTTCAATGGTTTGAGCAAGTTAAAAATCTCCACCGGTGACTTGTTGCACTTGTGCAGCACGACCACAGCGATGCAATTCTCTTTGACGCTCCACTTCATGTGCCTCTTCGAGTAAACGATACAAACTGAGGCTAATTTTGCAGTATAGGATCCACTCTATATTTTAAAAATGCAAGGCCGTTTTCGGCCGTCAGTCGTATGGGCTGTGCGGACACATTTGACTTAGGGACAGAACTTATGGCACGACTGTGTAGGCACTTTTCTTGCAAATTATATGAGGAATTTGTTTTTGTTGTGGTATTGTTATGTTTTTGATGTATTATGTACTCTTGTAAATGTTATGTGCTCTTGTTAAGTTTATGATTATTTTTTTGTTGTTGTTTCATTTACTCACTCAAATTGCTTCTCCTAATGTTTCTGATTTCTCACCTTCAAACCATCATCTTCCAACTGTCCCATCTCAGCAAGAGTTGTCTAAACCTCCACGTGGTTTTTACTGAGTAAATTTTTGAAATGCCCTTGCTCAAAGCAATTCAAATCAAAGAAAATTGAAATGGCTGATTAGAGTGAAGGTTTTTTTATACATACTTTATACGAACGAGTAGCAGGCATAAATTCCAAACAAAATACTTTCAAATTAACGAAGTTGGATATGTACTGCAATATCCGTAATTAAGACAGAAAAAGACTAAAAATGGTAATTATTCTAACAGATCCATGCACACCTATCCAAATAAATTTGCTAAAAGATACATTAAATCCTCAGCTTGGAGCTGTTAAAAAGCATTGACTACTTGTTTGGCCTGTAATACAGGGGTGACTCGTCGATGTACGCAAAGGAAGCAGTGCTTCCCTTGTTAATCCACAAAATTGATTAAATAATCAATATGAAACAACCAGAAGATTTACGATCAATATGTAACAGTCACAGTAATAACATTTATTTTCTTACAAAAGATAAACCTCTTTCGCTACTATGAAT
The DNA here is from genome assembly GCA_947369275.1 of Nemotelus nigrinus. Taxonomy (NCBI): domain Eukaryota; kingdom Metazoa; phylum Arthropoda; class Insecta; order Diptera; family Stratiomyidae; genus Nemotelus; species Nemotelus nigrinus. The sequence continues at coordinate 90,522,085 of OX376373.1, read as the reverse complement.
CAAATGGTTTTATTTTATAACAGTCCAACTACAGAGCTTCCAAGTTAAGTTTACAGCTAAAAACGTTTTACTGCAAACTACAGGCACTGCATACCATTCAATTCAAAACATACAGTTTATTGAGATATACTATACAGAACAGTGAAGTGATCTTGCTTCAATGCTCAAACTCGTGATTTTCGCATCAATCCACTTAGACGCTTTGTCTAAATGATGCCCACAAAATTTTTACAATCAATGTACTCAAATAGCATAGCGAACGCTGGCTCAGCTCACAGCGTCTTGGTAGATAGAAAAATTCAAAAACCCTTGCCCCATCCACCCCCTGAACGACCCGAAAATCTTTGCTAATGAATGAACTTGATACGCTGCAAAACTATCCGCGTCTTCTGTTATGTTACTGTTTCCCCTCATTATTTATCTGTAGATTCTCTTCTGCTCTTCTTCTTACGAGCCGTTCCCCTTACGAATTGAAGCATTTTCTGCTTTGTTCATATGTACACATGTACGGTGCAAGCTATTGTGATGTTCATGTGGGGAATAGAATAGTACGAGTTACATTTTTTCGTGTGCAATTTTCTCCGGATCGATTTTTCGTGCCTACTTTGGGCTTGCTTTCCCAAAAGACATAGTTTTTCGGTTCTAGTTCTTTCGTGAAATGACCACTCGATTGCTTCGGACGCCTATGTTAACGCTGGAAAGTCGTCCGCGTCGCTGTTATGTTCATGACCTACGTTACAGAATTTGTAGATTCTCTTCTGCTCCTTTTCTTACGAGTTGTTCCCCTTCTGATTTGATGCATTTTATGCTTTGTTCGCATGATGTATCTACGGTGCAAGTTATTGTGATGTTGATATGGAGAATATCGTGTGCAATTTTCTCCAGAGCGGTTTTTTTGTATCTGCTTTGGGTAAAATTTTCGCAAAATGAGTTTCTCGGTTCAGGTGCTTTGGGTGATATGATCACTTGATTGCTTTTGCCTGTGTTATTTCTGTGTTGAATTTCTGAAGTGCTTTCTTTAGCATTTATAGTTTATATAAGGTGCGTTTTTTCATACCTTCTTCGCAAAAGACGCACCTGTTATAATTCTTTCGACGTGTATTTTTTGTATTGTCAGTATGTATTAATACGGTCAGTTTAACATGGATAAAAGAATAGTTTTTAAAGAAAATTATAACATAAAGCTCGTTAAAGTAGGAGGGTATTGAATAGATTATAAAAGTTAATATTTACCCGTTTAATATGGATTTTAAAGTGGAAAACCAAAAGTGAGGTGATTGTGCCATTGAGTATTTACTACGGTAATCTTTTTCATTGAGGATATTATTGAGTTTTAGCAACCAAGACCAATAATTTCGCTCAGTTAACTGTTTGCAAAAGGTAACTTTATTCGACATTTTTATTGCAAATTGTATAGGGAAATTTATTTTTATTGTGGCATTGCCTATTTAATTTGCCAAAAGATGCATTATATCCTTAACTTTAAGCTATTAAAAACTTTCGCCATATATTTAGCCTGTAATATGTTTTCAACTTAACTTTTTTTATAATTTAAAAAAAGAATCAAAGAAATTAGAATTTTTTTTGCTTTCAAATACTATAATTACTTGAACTTTTGTGAGATTTTTGATCATAGTGAGTAGAAAGCTGTTGATAATCAATCACTAGCTTTTAATGCAAATATGGTCAGAATTGAAATACTTAATTAATTTTTTACACGGTATTTCAAAGGTATAGTTTACTACGCGCTTCATTAATATGCTTATCTATATTTTATGCTTATAAGCTTGAGTAGCCTAGTGAGTAGAGCACTGGCTTCTTGCGTGTGGGGTCCCTGGTTCGAATCCAGGTTCGGACGAGGGTCCGCGCACCAAGCTTTGAGTTCACCTAGCTTTGATTGGGTATCTGATATAAATCAGGGGTAAAGTGAGTCGTGGAACTAATCACTCCACACTCGTGTTCACAATGATTAAATAAATTGTAATGAAGCTCTCTACCAGCTTCAACCCCTAGACCCGTACGAGGGTTGTCGTGGGATTCCTTTTTATTATATGCTTATATATTTCGCTGTGCTTCCCTTAGTCTCAAAATCACGAGCCGCCACTGCTGTAATATGCTTTCAACTAAATTTTTTTTCGCAATTTCAAAAGAAAATTAAAATTATTAATTTTTTGCCTTCACATACATACCATACATAATATGAAATTTTCTGAGATTGTAAATATGAGGGATTAGAAAATCACTGAAACAAGCTGTTAGCAATCAACTACTAGCTTCAAATACAAATATGGTCAGCAATAAAATACATACTTGGTTTTTTACACGATATTTCAACAAAATCGCATATATAGCTTAATACACGCTTCATTTGCTTATCTATATAATATGCCTATATATTGTGTCTGTGCTTCCCTAAGTCTCAAAACCAAGAGCCACCACTGGTCTCTTTGTGTAAATTCAACTCAGATACTTACTAAGAGCTTTGACGGTGATATCAAAATTTAATAAAAACAAACCTGTGATATCAATATTTATGGATATCCACAGTGGCATGTCTATAAATATCCAGAAAAGAATGTAAAGCTAAGGCACCATCTTCGAAAAATAAATTTAAATAATTTTTAATTTAGTTTACTTCAACGCTTGTTTTAAACTAATGTAATAATTATGATTATGTCAAAGAGTAATCGATGATTCGAATGCAGCTACTTACGATCGACTCTAATCACCCAACAGGCTTTGAGTTGGCTTTGCTGTGAGTAGGTTAAATAAAGTAAAGTAATCCCACGACAACTCTCGTACGGGTATAGCTGAGGCTGGTAGAGAGCTTCATCACAAATTTACAGTTAATGTGGATACAAGTGTGGAGTGATTAGTACCACGACTTACTTTACTCCTGATTGATTCGGGTACCTATTCAGAGCTAAGTGAACTCAAAGCTTGATGCGCGATCCCTCGTCTGAATCTGGTTTCGAACCAGGGACCCCACACACAAGAAGCCAGTGCTATATCCGCTAGACTACTCAGGCTTTGAGTAGGTACTTTAGTTCAAATCAGGGTAAAATAAGTAACTAATCACTGTACACTCGTCTTTTAAGGCTGCAGCTATCAATCAACTTTTCACCCTATTTCAACGGACATTTATCACTTTTCAGTCATCACAGCTTCAACTATATGGTACCAGGCGTATATACTATTTTAATTGGCTATTTAAATTATCATCGTAGCATACAACTTTAATAAGAATATTCCTCACTACAGTCTGCGTAATCCAGTTTCTTTAGCAAATAACAAATGCAAAGATAACAAACTGTCCGTTGTGGCTTCAATTAACCAATAATATGCCGAAAACATTCACGCGCAAAATGAATATGATGAAACTGTTAAATGATAAAACAACCGAATTCAATAGTATATTTATTACAATTTATTGATAAGCAATCAGCTTTGACTATCGATGAAAAATTATCAGGAAAAACAATTTTCTGCTTTATTATCTTCCAGTTTGTGTTGTTATTAAAAACTTACTTAACTCACTGATTAAAAGGCTTAAAATAATTATTAAAAAAGTATTCACTGTATCTTTTTTTGTTTGAATTTCGTGCTCAGGTAATCTACTGAAACTGGGCTTGATTGGCCATAAAATCGGAGCTAGATTTTTTTGTTTGTTCGAAATTAATTTCCTGCTTATGATTAGATTTGTTAGTCAGGATTCTTCAGAAAAATGTTTGAAGCTATAAAATTAACCTATCTATTATTTGAAGAATAATGGGGTGATTATCCTGCTCATCAGTTCAAATTCCGATTGTTTAGTGATTAGTTGGAGTGGGGTTGAAAATACTTAGATTCTACGTATTTTTTTTTCGTAATTAATAGAGATATATTTGTTTACTGGCGTCTACCACAAACATGTCTAGAAAAAAAGTAGCAGTAGACCAAATCTGACGCTTTATGTAGTCATGTTGGTAGAGCAATGACTGTTAACATCTGTGATTCATGGTTTGTAGCAACTGATGATCATCCAGGCTCACACTTTGAGCTTTGCGTTAACTTAGATTTGAGTAAAACTTATCATATCACATTCGTATTTGGTAATTGTTTGTAAAGGAAATATATATCAACTTCATTCTGCCGACCCAAACATGGTTGTAGAGGCTGAAACATTTTTTACTAGGAGAAATGCACGTTTAGGATGGATATTTTCAATTGGACTTGTGTTTTGTCCAGGGTTCGCAAAAATCCGATATTTATAATATATATAAAAAAATCCGATATTTGATATATATCCGATATATATCGGATATATATCACGTTTACGAAAAGTAAGCATTTTCCAGTCTGTAATTTATTTGAAACTGTCAAAATGGAAAAATAATCAAAAATTAGTGTGAATATTTAACTTTTTATTCCTAAAGTAACAAAGATGTGAGTAAAAATTTGATTGATCAATTAAAATCAGGGACAATTGTCAGGCTTCAGGCACAGATCTATAAGTGGTACATCATCGTCTGAATCCCACTCAAATTGGCCTCCGGAATCTTCGCCCAATATTTCTTCTTGCATTTCCACATTCGCATTGTTTTTCGAGCCCAGTCCATATTGTATGAAGGAACCGTACGACAAATTATCTGATGGGAATGGTTGAAAGTCTTGAAGATATGGAATAATTTATGGGCTTTCTCGATTCCTAATCGGTTACGTATCTTCGACTGCACAAGACCGAAGGTAGAGAATATTCTTTCGAGACCAGCTGTTGATGCTACTGCTGATAGTAATTGTTCACATAGTATTTGAAATCTTTCTTTGCCATCCCAGTTGAGCCACCGATTATCGTTTTTGTTCATATTTAGGAGCTTCCACCATTCTAAAGGTGAAGTCTGTTTAAAATTTTCACCAAAAAGATACTTAGGAAACATTGATGATTGCGTCAGCAATGACGTTACAATAGGCATGAAATCGGGTGGCATTTCAGCAAAAACTTTATCTGTTTGATCATTGCTCAAATTTTTGCCCAGAAATCGGTGATCCAACATATTAGCCAAAAAAGTGAACAGACTTGACTTCTAATGTTTCATTTTCTAAATCCTTTTCTAGCCGGTGCCATATTTCTACTGCCACCGATATTGTTGTTCCATTTTTTTGGGCTCTGTCTAAGGCTCTAGCTATTGGATCCAAGCGTGATAAGAGTTGAATTGCATAGTTCATGATTCGTGCATCATTTACGATTTCGAGTATGTTTATGTCAACTTCATTTTTATTATTTTGGCATATTTATACCAATATTCCTCGATTAGCAAGGTAAGAGCTAATACAGTCTCTCGTTGTATTCCATCAAATGGTTATGGGCATTACCATCTTTTTACCACCGGCAACCTTGTACCAACTTGCGGGCAGATGCTTATTCCTAAAATATTTGATCACCTTAATTATGTTTCCAGAAACGCCTTTGATTTCCACATCTTGCGCTAGCAGGTTTAGTATATGCGCACAGCAACCATTTTGAATTATGCTATTACTGTCTTCTTTACATAACTCGTGCCTCATTTTTATTTTACTATTACAGTCTTCTTTACATAACTCGTTAGCTGCATTGTCGGTAACGAAGCTCTCATCAATCACTTTGAAGTTTTTGTTGGCATTTGTAATTATATCCGTAGCAATTTCTTTTAAATAATCACCAGTATGAGGATGGCCTGATGTATCGATAGTATCAACTAGTATCGATTGTCCTTCGGGTGTAGTGAGGCTGCAACAAATTATAGGCTCATTGTGAACGTTAGACCAACCGTCCAAAGACAAAGATACGGCCTTGCCTTAGATTTCATCTTTTTTTCTGTAAGGTATCAGCATAACTTTCTTCTAGAAGACGGCCTCCTATTTGACGAGATGTGGGCGGCTTATAGCCTGGACGAAGTGCCATGATCATTTCTTTAAACTTCAAGTGATCAGCGTGCAAAAACGGTGTATTGGTGGCATAGAAAAAGTTTGCGACCGCCAAATCAATTTTTTTCGCTTGGGATTCCGATGTAACAATTACTTTTTCTAATATGTTGAATGATGGTCCGCCAGTCGACAATGCGCGTTTTTTCACCACTGATTCGATTATGGTATCATTTGATGTTGGGGGGTGGGTATCATGAACAGAATCTGAAGGTGGCACATATGAGCTAGAAGCCCTTGACACTGGACAAACATTCACATGTTTCAATAGCCGCACAGGAATGCTTTGCAGCTTTTTCTTGCACTTTTTACATTGGGCCCATTTGCCACTGTTCCCCATCTTTGAAATAATATTAAATTTTCCCCATACAGCATTCGCAGGTTTCGGCATAGTGCAAATTGTTTCGAATACTGTGGAAAAATGAAATGTAAAAAGAAAAACACTTAGGCTCAACGATCTGACAACTTGTATTGTTTTAACACTACCTTCAAACTTATCGTTCAATAAGTCAGTTACCTACTTCAATGAATATCGCGCAGCAGATGAACGCAAAGATCACTGCACTACACCAACTAAATAACGGCATCAAAATGAAATACAAAAGTAGCATTGAAGCATTAGCCTTTTAAACTAGCAGAACATTTCTTAGGTAGATATTAAATTGACAGTATAGTTGAGTTAACAATTGTCAAATGCTAGTCTGCGTGCACGTAAGTAAAACGGGGAGTCCCTGAACTTCTGATGAGATCGCTATTCGAGGGAAAATAATCTAAATTTTAGTTTTTCTTTTAGTGTTGCCAAGATGCTAGATAGAAAATATCAATTGACATGTATCCGCATAAATATCAAATGATATATATCGTGATATATATCATGATATACATCATCTGATATATATCGGCGTCTAATAAATTGCGCCGCCATGAAGCCAAATTTATTTATCCTTCGGTGAAGTGTCCTCCAATAAATTCGATGTTAGTGATTTAAAATTATAACTGAATCAACATTATAGTGACGAAACAATATTCATCGTATATTTCTCACACTGCTCAGTACAGCATAAGAAGCTAATAAAAATCAACTAAAAATTACGAAAGTAATTTAAAACTTTCAACGAAAGAAATGAAATCATCCAACTCAGTGCGAAAAGTGTCAATCATTTGGCGACGGGTCATTTGGCTGTTCTATGCTGTTAAAACGCTTGATATGCGGCGAGTAGCACGAAAAATCGAAATATTCAACAAATGATACTTCTGATATCTGTTGCGTTCTTTGCAATGCGAATACCGTTTTCGCCATGATTTTCGATCTCTCGACTAATGTACAAATATGTACAAATAATAATATACAAATACCTCTAAATGTCAAATTGCTTGTTCTAGAGCTGCCAGAACATCCGTAACAATTAGATTGAAACCTTTAGTAATGAGGAAAATATAGGCCTGGTCTTACTATCTGAAACTTGGCTTAATGGAGGTGATAAATGTTCTAACGCTAACAGCAATGTTATTACAGCGAATAGGAAGGGTGCAACTGGAAAAGGTTTTACAATCTCCATCAATCATCATTCTTTAGGTATCTATGTTATGTCTATGTTAGTAACACCAAATTGAATGCCCATTGATTGAAATTGATTAAGGATTATTTGAAACTATTTACCAGTACTCAAAACAAACTTTTAATCTGTCGCAACCTTAACTCTCGACATCGCCAGATCCAACAGGGCAGGAGCAAACTTATATCAGCAAATGACTGACGGGAATTTCTCTATTCAAATTCCCGATGGTCTTACCTGTTATTCTTGTCAATGAAGCCCGTCAATTTTAGATTGAATAATAAGTTGCAGTAGAATACCTCTTTACAGTCTATAGTGTTGAATGAATTTTCTTCTATGCATCTACTAGTATCATTTCAAATTGATAAAAACACCAATGTGTTTTAAAGCGAAAAATCTCGGTTTAGTCACCATAAATTCCTTAATACCAGCATATACCTGCGAGGCACTTATCTATCCAAAATTACGAATGCTAGAGAAATGGACACACTTGTTCAGATTTTATGAGAACATCATTAGGGCCCAGAACATGGTCAACCCCATGTCGACCCACGCACCAATGGCATTCGATATTGATCACACAATTGCTATAAATCACCGCCGAAACATTCGCCAGGCAATGGCCAAACTAATGCGTTGTGCAGACAACTCCTCAGATTTTGAAATTTGCTGCTTTGGTTTTCCGGCTGGGCTGACTTCATTGCAGCGAAAATTGAAATTCAAATCTCCTACGAAAGATGATGGAATCGCAAATACCGTTTTAAAAAGAACTCTAGCGCATCACAACCGCTAGAAAGTTGGTTTAGACAGATAGGTCATTTATAACTTTGACCGGATCAAAGACTCCATCAAAACTAAAATAGGAGAAATGTTTCCGAAATTTAGGAAAATAAAACCCTTGTTATTTATATTCATTACAGGATACTTACCGTATAAAAAATTTATGATAGCATTTCCTATAATATAAATGATGAAAATGTTCAGTGCTGGCAACACGATTCATGCAAAAATCAACCTTTCCTTTGAATTTCATTTTCATTCCAGGATTTCATCGAAAGTTTCAGCGATAAAACGATGTTTGGGGCGTCCATCCGAAAAATGTGAGAAAATTGTTGCTTATTTTTATTATAAATGCTTTGTGTATGTGGGTATATAATGGAAGCAACTGCTGGCAAACTTTTGCGGGCGGAAAGTTTTGAAAATGGCAGCAATTTTCTCTAACTTTAAAGCGGCTGTTATCAGATTTTTGGGTACTTCTTACGTTCTTTATAAGTTCGTTTTTGTATTACATAGATTCTTTTCAAGTATTTTGAGAGTTCTTCTAGATATTTTCAGGTTCTTTTTATTGTAAACAAAATTTTACATTCAGAGCAAGAGCGGTAATTTTTTCAAAGCCTAAGACGGCTAATACGATAAATCTCCCCCGGACTACGTTGGTCGTTTTTGGGATAAAAAGAATTTAAGGACTTCCACCCGTAAAACTTTGAAAACTTTTAAAAATTATTAAAATAAAATTAAAATATACAATGGGGCCTAGAGCAAGGTACAGCTTCTGTGTGAATGCCGTTAAACTTGGTTGGCTGAATCGAAATTTATAGACGAAAATGCAGTTTTTCTCAGTGATTATTCAAGATGGCAACACTGCCGTAGGGTTGGCCGCATTGCAAAATCGCATCTATTAGATCTAGTTCTAGCTAATACCAATATATTTTTTAAATTTCATATTGACCCAATTTCATATTGATCGGAAGATTCGGTCGTTAGTTCTCGTGAATACAAGTTTTGAGTGCTGAAAATAGAGATAATTTAGTGATGGGTTGTCTTTCTTGTGCGAGGCAAAATTTTGAAAGTTTCAATTCGACATGGCGGCTAAAGGCTGAAATTTATCAATAGTTTGAATTTCTGTTCAAAAACAAAATAATTTCCGGGAGGTTCGATGATTTGATGGATTTTTTTATTCGCGTTTGTGCCGTAGCTACAGAGTTACCCGCACAGTCTTTGTGTGTATAGTTTTACTCAGCATCAATACGCTCTACAAAATTTGACGATTATATCTAAATTTGATATCTAAATTGTGAAAAAATATAATTGCCTAACTTTAGGCACTCAGCATCTACACAAGGCTCATTATTTCCAATTTTTTATCATGTGCAAACATAAAACACAATTAGCTTACTTACTTTTAACAAAAAGTACTCTGCGTAGAAATATAAGGGTACGTTAAAATTTACGAAAATGCCCCCCGCCGCCAAAGAGCTAAAGATATTTATTTATTTATTTATTTGGTGCGTGTTCAATACAACAGGCAAACTGCCCAATTAATGCAAAACAATAAAATTGGATACAATAAAAAAAATGGCAAGAACTAAATAAGAATATATAAATATAAAAAACATAAAAATAAATACAAGAAATTCTTAAAGTATTAAATAATAAAATAAAGTTAAGTAGAATAAAAACGAAAAGAAAGAATCCATTATAAACAAGAATAGAAAATAAAATTAATTAATTAGGATCAAAAATTTTGCTTCGAACCATATTTTTGAAAATGGCAATAGATTGTGGAAGAGGAGCAAGTTGAAGACTATTGTGAGTGCGTAAGAGTCGTAAAACGCGAGGGTAGGAGAAAGTGTCAGTACGAGCATACGGCACTTCAAATAGAATGGAGGACCTGATTGGCCTTACGAATTCCCGCTCAATGAAAAAAATGCTAATGAGGAAGATAAGGTAGCTGCGACCGATTTTGAAAAGGAAACTCTCATCCAAGTAAACTGTGCGCTGCTCAAGGAGAGGAATGTTAAGAAGAGATAGACGTTCACTATAGAGTAAATACGGCAGACTATATTTAAAAAGTAAAGTACGTGAAAGCTTGCGCTCAGGTGATTCAACTGCATCAGATTACGGCACTTCTCCTTATATAAAGCTTTGTTATCTAAAAACTTCAGCTCAATCAGACTTTAATCTTTTTGGTAATTATATATATATATATATATATATATATATATATATATATATATATATATATATATATATATATATATATATATATATATATATATATATATATATATATATATCAAAGGAGGATCCACGCGGGGTGTTTCCGGGTCCAGGACCACCCCCCTCCCCATCCAAAAGGGAAGTTCAAAGTTTCTTATTCTAATGGCTGTTGACTGTGGATTATCGTATATTGTTACGGGATTGAAAAATCTCATATAAATGATTGGAACAGTAAATTATGATTAGATATATATTTAATAGGGAATATAAAAACGTTGTTTATTATCATAATAATTGACTCTAAATTGAAGATTGAGTCACAAAAATGTTCAAAAATGTATGAATTTCCGAGGCTTTTTGAAAAATTCTTGAAAAATTTCGTTCGATGCGAGTATGGATTTTCAAAGAAGCAAGGCCATTCAGGCGCTTCTGTCCCATCGTATTCCTCAAGTAGGTTTCGGTCCTTTTCAACGTCGAAAATGATCGTTCTGGAGTTGCTGCAGTCACAGGTAACACTCGCAAAATCTTATTAACATTTTTGAATGACTCGCTATTGATTATCTGAAAAATACCATAAGTTTAAGCTTTGCATATCACCTTTTTCTGCACGTAAAAATTCTAATCGAATATTATTTACCAACAAAACATCAAGTGCCTTTTGGATATTCAGTTCCTGAATTGTCTCTACATTCTGACTTCTGAGTTGAAATTCCCCGCTGAGCAATCCAATATCTCTTCGTAAAAATTGTACAGATAAAAAAAAATTTGTAATTTGTACATGTACAAATATTTGTACAAATTCTTGTTTGAGGAGCAATTGTCCGAACCTTTTAAAGATAGATTTGTGTTTTTCAAATCGACTTTTAAGATGAGAAATGAATGTATCGAGAAACGGAATGTAGAATGCAATTCTATAATAATCTTCCACATTTTTGGCTTCAACGTTGCAATGACTTTTTTGCCGATTCATTGCGATCTCGTATTGGGAACGAACTCCAGCAACATGTTCATAAATAGCATGGAAAGAAGAACATGCATTTTCTCGCTTCCCCCTACATTCATTCAAAGCGTCATCTGCGAATTTGATGGCTTCGCCTAGATCTTGGTTTTTTTATTGCAATTCCCGACTCAAAAGCAAAGCAATCGAAATAACTGATTCCATAATGTAACAAACGGTTTGCAAAGTATCACGATCATTCCGCGTTTCTATTTCTTCTAATGCCTCAATAATGGCCGGCTGCAATTCAATGTACGTTGCAATTGCTTCATGAGACTGAGCCCACCTTGTTGGGCAAGTCGACTTCAATTTTTATCTCTTTTGCTCACTTTTTATTTTGGAAATTTCTTTCTTCAGAATGTTCTGTCTTTTAGGCCAGTGGAAAAATGTTTGAATTGATTCGATTTCAATGCGTTCTTTATTCCAGATACTTTGCAAGCTGCATTAAGAGCTAAATTGAAGCTATGTGTGGAGTAATGTACAAAAATCGCCAGGGGGAAGTACGATCTCAGATAAGCCTGTGCACCATGAATCAAGGAAATAAGATTACGACAATAGGTTTTCGCTGTTCGGCGCTGCATCTTATTTCGTCACGTACCGGAGACCGGCGAATCAGGGAAAAATAGTCGAGTGTCTGAATTTTATTGAATTTTTCTTTTCATTGTATAAGATATGTAAAAGACAAAGTTAGAGAATATTTTTTTATTGTTCAATGATACTTTAGCTTCAGTCATTCATCCTCAACTATGCAAAATTATAACAATTTCTTTGTAAAAAGTCATCTATTTCAATAATTTTCACGTCGATCTTGCTCCATTTGTGTTCTAATGTAATGAATTACATACACTTCTAGCAGTTTCAATTGCTCCATTTCAGATCAGCAATTTAAGTGCCCGTCTGCCTAAACTTGCAACATCCAATAAATTCATTAACAGAAATATTTGGACACAGCCGAAAACAGTACTCTTCATTCACCTAAAAACCAGTTAATTCGGGATAATTTCTAGGCGTGTTTGCATCTTATTTCGTCATAAGTAGGCGTGGTCACGCTCATGTCGTAACCTTTAGTACTTGATCCATGCCTGTGCACCACTAAATATGCCACTCACTACTGGAGCTCCGTCGTATCCTTGACCATACATAAATGTGCAATGGACGCCGACATCATGTAAATAGTTTCTGATTGAATTCGAAACGTTGTCCAGAAACGTTGGTAACTGGCACAAGTCCAAGAAAGTTTTCGCAAATATTCAATTTTGAGTCCAAGTATCGAATGCAAATGGAAAATTGTTCTATGCTTGATATATCGGTCGATTCATCTGCTAAAACTGACCAATTTCTCTCTTCTTTTATTATCTGATACGGATTGTGGATCAAGCTGAGTAAAATACGAAAATAAAGTCCTCTTCATGTTATCTAAATGACGAACTCGGAGAATAGAAAAGCCTTTTTTTAATCACAAAAACAACTTTCCTCAATAACGATTAAAGACACATTTGCCGCGTTCCTTTCCTACTAATAAGTACTTGCAATTACTCGGCAGTAGATCATGAATGGAATGCTATTTTCCTAACATTTGAAGATTTGAGCCAAAGATTCTATCTTTTAGCAGATATGCGTGTAAATCATTACATACGGTAGAAAATGTTATGGAAACACACGAAAAATTGCGCCTTTTGTTTTTCTTTGAAATTTCAGAGCTTTCTCAATTTCCAATTGTCAGATTTTTCAACATAGCCTATAAATTATCAAATACACCCCTTAGGTATAATTTACCACCTGGTGGGAAAAGAAGGCGTAAATATTAATCACCTACTCGGGAACTAGAGCATGATTAGTTGGTAGCAGCCAGAAGTACTCGCAAGTACTTAATAGTACGAATAGAACGCGAGCATTGTCAACAGACAGGCTTACCGACGGAAACGGGAAAACTTGGAGAACAATTTGACAAGATTGCGAATGTCCCTCGAAACTAGAAATCCTATTTATGACTGTGCTAGTGTTTATACCACCGCTACCTTCACACTTATAACCGCGCTAAATTTTAGCAGCGCTAAAGTAGCGTAGCCAAAATAGCATGCTCTGCTAATTTAAAAGTCGTTTATACCGCTGCTAAATAAGCAGAGCTCACTAATTTAGCTACGGCATAAACGCACTCATATACTCGTAAATGATATATTTTTTTCGGAAAATTCTACAGTTCCGATAACTTAAGGGGGCAAATACATGTAACTGTTAATAAAAAAATCGATTTTTTTAACATCAAATGTTCAAAATGCTCTTAAAATATACTATATAAAGTTTTGAAGCGATATTCGTATTAGTTCTCGAGTTATAGTCAGTTAAAGGCAGCGCGGCGTCCCCCAGCAGGTCGAGCATACCTGCCGCGCGTCCCTGCCTACTTTCTTTTCGATGCTATGGGCGGTTTTCTAATTGTGTATACCTGGCACATTCTTATAAATCTGAGATTCTAAGGAAATATAGATGTACAATTACACTTGTATATTTTTATAATACACAAAAGGGCTTGTGTTCATGAACCTTGTAGTAAAAACCGTTAAATCGCCGGCTTGAAAATAGTTGAAATATCAGCTTACATAGCCGCTGGAATGTTTCACAAAGGTCATTCATTCCTCTTGCACCTTATCAATGATTTAGGTATCGAAATAAGCCCCAGCTTATTTAATTATGCCAAGAGAGCTGCCAACGACTAGTGATGGACGTTTCTATTGTTTTCAAAAAACCAAAAAGAACTGGTTTTTTTCAAAAACAACTGTTTTTTAAAACTGTTTGAAAAAAACAGTTTGAATTAACGAGAGAAATAAATTTTATGCTGTTCGATAATTAGAGTTGGATTTTCACACACTAGGCATAACTAGTACGAGTACGAAAAAATACATGTTCCAAATACCTATTTGAAGTATGTACATGTATACAATGCATACGATTTGCAGTAATGTAATGAAATTGACTAATATGCCCTCCTCCACCCTCCAGACACAACGTTCCCAAGCTAGAATGGTGATGGTGCAAGATTACCTTCGAAGAATATCGAGTCTTTAGTCTTTGCAGCTTGTCCGTAACTATACAATGGTCGGTCATTTATTTGGCAAGTTTTTTTCCAATCTAGGGGCCATCTAAAGAAAAACGATCAAAATCAATCAATTTAATTTATTTAACATTTTATTACGTAAACAACTAATCCTGTTGTCATCTATATGACTTTCCATCGAGCGATCTCTGATACCAAACTTTTCCTGGCTAATCTAAAACAGTCGGATTTCCACTTTGCCTCACTGAAGCATGAAGTTTTTATTAAGAAATAAAAAAAAATGTTTCGTTTATTAAACATGCACCCACTAGAAAGCCAACCTCTTCCGTAAGGCTGGGCATGAGTCCAAGGGCATCTTACCTCCCGTAGTCTCGTACATTTTACAACCCCGGTAGGTAAGGAGACACTCTCGTGGTGACCTGCAGTCAGGAGGAGGGCCTCAGCACACCCGGAGACGCCAACTGATGAACCAAAAAGGAAACCTGTTGCTCCTTGGCACTTTTAGTGTTACTTTCAGTTTTTCTGGCGGATTTGCCGTATCTTCGAAACTAGGCCGCTTTTTTCCCAGACTTGTATGGAAATTTCGCCCGAAACAATTCAGAAAGGTCCTCGAATTCATGCTAGATTAAAAAAATTTTTTTTGAAAAAAAATGGAAGTTTTTGATCCCTATCAAAAATGTTTTACCCTTAAAATATCACTTATATATTCCCGGACCACTTCCAATCATCGAAAGCGCGGTAAAGGCAGTTTTTGTCAAACTATGACCAAAAACCCCTTACTCCACTACAAAACCGAAATTTTTATATCACAGTAATAGGTCTTGGCCCGTTATGCCACTTTTGCCCTAAAAACTTTTTAGATATTTGAATAAAATACTTGCAAGTACGAAAATAATTGCAAGTAGGAAAATACTGTTTTCCGCAGCTAAACAGTTCGTTTTAACAAACGAAAAACGGTTCGTTAAAAAAAAAACGAAAAACCATTCGTTTAAAAAAAACAGTTCGTTTTTAAAAAATGAAAAACGAGTCGTTTGAAAAAAACAGTTCGTTTTAAAAAAAACGACTCATTTTAAAAAAACAGTTCGTTTTTAAAAAACGAATCATTTTAAAAAAAACAGTTCGTTTTTAAAAAACGGTTCGTTTAAAAAAAACGGTTCGTTTTAGAAAAACGAAAAACGATTCGTTTAAAAAAAACAGTTTGATTTTAAAAAACGAAAAACGACTCGTCTTAAAAAACAGTTCGTTTTTAAAAAAACGGTTCGTTTTTAAAAAACGGTTCGGTTTTAAAAAAAGGTTCGTTTGAGAAAATCGAAAAACGATTCGTTTTAGAAAAACTATTGGTTTTAGAAAAGCTTTCGTTTTAACATAGTTGGAATAATTGGTTTTAGAAAAACTATTCGTTGTAGAAATACGGTTCGTTTCAGAAATGCTGCGCGTTCTAAAAAAAAATTCGTTTTAGAAAAACTGTCGCTATTTGGAAAAACTGTTCGTTCGTTTTTTGCAGCCAAACGTTTTTTTCAAACTGTTTGGCGTTTTTGAACCCATCACTACCAACGACATAATAGAACGATAGATCCGTAGAAGTCTTTTCAATTTAAAATGCACCAAAATGATATACACGAGGAGGCTGAAGGGCTGTTGCATGGACCTGCAATCACTGACTTACGAATGAGTTATAATAAAAACTAATAATCAATGAGTTTTATTTAATGCCAACTTTAAACACGTTTTTCTCAAAGTAGTACCTTTTCAACTTCCGTACAAAACATCTCAAAAAAGATTGAATTGATCCGGATTAAATTTATACCACATCTACAAAAGAGTATTATCTACTCGTTGAATTCACATGCTACTATAATTTCGGAACATTAATTTGTTTATTAATGTTTAAAACGTGATTTTTTTTAAAAATAATCGATTTTTTTTAAATCTAAAATTAATGTATAAATTTGATTTTATTTCAATAAATTTTATTGGTTCACCTATGAATTATATTTCATTAGCATATTTTTTTTCTCTGAACGTTGCAAGTTCCCCGGAAAAGGCGTTAAGTTGTATGAGGCAGTTTTCTTCATTCGCTCGCATCGCCGCCATTTTATGTTGACAAATTATTTAAAAAATATTTTCATTGACGGTGAGACATCTACTTTAAGGATTTTATACTAAAAATATTCTGAATAAGCAATGTATATATTTTAAGTCAATCTGAAATTAGTAATTTTTTCGATTTTATATGTATTTCCCCCCTTACCTTTAAAGAAAATTTTTTTTTAAATTTTCTTACTTTCAGATCGTTTGTTGTTAAGTTGTTAAAGCACAGTGACTGTCTAAAAAAGCATGAAATTCTCTTAGATGTACCGCAAGATTTCAGCTCGACTTTGTATAATATTTTCACGTTAAACATAGCCCAATTCCATGAAAGCAACATAGCTGGCAACCCTATTATAGTTCTTTTACCAGATTCCTTCTGAACAATGCTTATTATAACTTTCACACTGAAGACGCAGCTAAATATTTGGAGATCCCAAGCGAGCCGGCGAGAGATATAGGCCCATTCTACTCATGCAAATCTTTGGCTTTTAAAAAATTACCTACCTAAGCGTTCGCTTGGATCATATACTCACGGCTATGTAATTCACATAATTCAAAAAATCGAATATTTTGAAAGCCATCCTGATTTTTCATTCCCTTATTAACAAAAAGTATAAGTTAATCATAGGCAACAAACCACTTAATTATAAATTTACCGTGCAATAATATAGCTCATAAATGTAAGCTGTAAATATTGCAGCGCGAGTGCCTGAAAATTGTTTTCTTCTCAATTCGCCGTCTTCGCCAACTAGCAAAATAAAAACTGTTTTTGGAAGCCGCACACCCTCTCCATATAGTCCGGGAGCCAGCGACAGTAAAAATATGCCGATTTCATCGTCAATGAAAGTAAATCAGGGTCTTCAATTTGTTTGTGCTTATCACAGAAACTGACCACTTACATCGCACCTCGAGACCTTTTGTTGTCAGAAACGTTGACATCATGTAATAAACAGTACGTAAAAAAACTTTTATCTTCGCCATTGATATTTTGAGAGGCTACCAATTGACATCAGACGATGTCAAAAAACGACCACTTACATTTGTTTGGCGGGACAATCAACCACTTACAAGCGCGCAAGCGTGCAACATTTTTTTCAAAAATTGACTTTTTTCATCGTTGCTCAAATTCTACATGTTTACAGACGACCATATTGCGCATGTAAAAATATTGTGCTTACAATCGATTCGCGGGACAAACCTACTTTAAGCGATTACTTCCAACATACACGAAAATAAAATTTGAGAAAATAAGTATGAACTTGGTAAAATAGTAGATATATATCAAATTTATTAGTGACTTAAAAAAATTTCATATACTAATTTTCATCGCTTTCATCGACAGAATCTGGATCGTACTCGGAATCTCTAAGGTCCGGCAGAAAGAAACCTCGCGTTTTCCACCACTGGCGGATAAAATATTGTGTGCACCTTGAATATTTTACTATTATTGTAATTGCTATTGTGTATCTGGCAAAGTTTCGCCGTCTGGATTTTTTTCTTCACAGGCTGCCTCCACTAGCAATTTCCCAAGGCATGAAATTTGAAATTGCCAGTGGAGGCAGCCTATGGTATGCAATATTTTATGGTCTGCCATAAATGGCAGGCAATATGGTATGCAATTTGCTCGGCAATCTGCCTGGCAATATTTTGCTGAGCTGTGGGAATGTTTTATTTCTTAGAGCGTCCGCACACGGGTCGACATTCAATCGGCTCGACTGCGACTCGACTGCGACTCGAACTCGAACTCCTTGCGATTTCCAATGTAAATGAATGGAGACCCGCACACGGGTCGACTTGTGCTCGACTCGGACTCGGTGCGACTGCGACTCGACTGCGACTCGTCTCGCTCGAAGTGTTTGGAACGGGAAAAGTCGAGCAAGACGCGTGATAATTTTTTTCGAAATATATTAAATTGATTTTTTTTTATAATGTATGCATTATTAATTATTTTATTTTATGTATTATTATGATTGATTCTTTGAAAAATATTAATGTTTCTGATAACGTATCACGTATGTATTTTTTTATATGTTTGCATAATGTAATGTTACATATTGTAATGTTCTATACATGAAATTTTCCTATATTTATTTTAATTATGTTGGCCACAAAATAGTTGCACCTATATGCTCATAAAGGTTATTGATATGTGATCATGGTTCCCTTCTTGTCTATAAATCAGCATAGATAAAGCAGAGCATAATTGATACGGGAAACTCGATCGTTTTGCGGTATAAGCTGCCGAATCAGAATCAAAGTGGAATTGTTTTTGCGGGATGACTAAAATTGAAAATTTTATAGAAAATGTTTTTTGTACAAAATGGTTTCGAACGTATGCACTGATTCTCATCAGACTCCAGCTTACAGTGCTTACTTGACTGATGTGACCACTTGCAGTTGGAAATCAGTAATTTTTATTTACGTTAGTTGTGACAACATCTCCGCAAAACGCAAAACAATCCAGTTTGTGTGAGCTGGTGTCTGATGAGAGTCAGTGTATACTTTCGAAACCACCTTGTCAAAAAAAAAGTTCAATAAAATTTTCAATTTTAATCATCCCGCAAAAACAATTCTACTTTAGCATCTATATATTTATTCAAGCAACAGCGAAGTGTTTATAATATAGTTTCCTAACAAAGAAACAAGCTTGCAATTTTTCAGGATGAAGTTCCACTTACTGGAGAAGCTTTTATTGAACACTAGTTGTTGCTGCCAATGGCTAATGATTCGATTGGTATTGACATTCTTAGATGATATAGCAGTGCCATCAGCGAGGATAGGAATTTTGCACTTAGAGTGTGGAAGAGAGGCGTATAGCTATTGAATTTAGTTGGACCCTGGGACATGCTTGTCAGAATATTAATGGAAGTGCTTCATATCGGATTCAATAAAGGTCGGATCATTATTACTTGTAGTAATCCATAGTGGGTGAATATAAGTTACACGTGACAAAGCGACATATACTAATAACATACAAGTATATAATATTATTGAAGATCTCTCTAGTAAAATTACTTTCAATAACCGACCAAGACGCACCAGATTTGCAAATCTGCCCAATGAATTCATTCATCACACTACTAATCATAAAATGAGCCCATTAATAGGTGCTGTGGAATACTCAATTCTATAAGCAGCCACTACTCTTCGGGGATTACCAAATCAAACTTCAAAAATAACTGGTCCAAAGCCCATTCCACATCCGAACCCGCTTAACTTCCATCGTTATTAGCCTAAATTTAATTAAAATAATGTAGAGTAACTGCTACAAAATTTGTGATGCATTGAAATATTTTTTACGGACCATTTTTATTTTATATTTATAATGATTAATTGTATTTTAGATTTATATTATGTTTTCTTGTTGTGTATGTTGCCTTGTTTCGTAAAATAAATATCTAAATAAATAATATATACTATTGTTTGTTTGTCAAAACTTCGCGTAGAGAACGACCCGTTTCGAGTTCGAGTCGCAGTCGAGTCGATTGCATGTCGACCCGTGTGCGGATGCAATTGTCTACTTCGAGTGTGACGCCTATGACGCTTCGAGTTCGAGTCGCAGTCGAGTCGAGTGAATGTCGACCCGTGTGCGGAGGCACTTATAGGAAATTCTAGGGATTTTGAATTCAAAGGGATTTTTAGATCTCGTTGAGCAATGAAAATAGTCTACACAATATGAAATGGTGGGAAATTGCGAAAAAATCGAATTTTGATGCGGAATGGTGAAATTATATATAATTTTTTGATTTAAAAATGAAATAATTTCGATTTTGGACGATGAGTAAATTTACGAGACTTCCAGTTGATGATTGGTGAATTTTTCAAATTACTTTTATCTCATTCCCCTTGGTACCCCAGCAAATCATATAATAGTTACATTTTCGTCTGAAATTTAACCCGCTTATCCAAAAAGTAACTAATCCTACACGTGAACTTTTCATAAGTAGCAGAATTTCACAGATTGCATACCATAAATTTGACAGTCGCTACCATCAGAAATTGCAGGGTAAATTGCTAGTTGAGCCCCGGTGTCACCTTCTTTCTTGAGTACATTGTCTGTTCGCCCTGAAACCGTTTGGAGTCAAACTGTTCGCCCTGAAACCGTTTGAAGTCAAATTTGTCCCTATTTGTCTGCCATCCACAGTCCTCTGGTGCCAAATCCGTGATGTTTTGTGAATGGGAGTTGCTCCACATTTTTTTTGGATGTAACCGGACCTTAGGGTATGCTGAACGATTTCCGATTTGCATGGAGGAAGGCTCGATCCATCGAAGTTTCTAACATTGATGTTGAGTGTTTGCTCGTTTTCTTTGCATTAGTAGGCCTTTAAAAACGCTTTTACTAGCACCTTATTAGCTTCCGTTGTTTTTTCCTGTCGTACAAATGACAAACATATTTCTCAACAATAGACAATATCGCCGCAAAGTCGCAATCGGGATACTTTGGCATATCTGAAAAAGCTCTCAAGTACTTCGCTGCTCGGCAAAATATTTAATGGTCTCACTTCACCTTTTCTGTACAAAGCAGGATTAAAGTCGCATCCTGTGAAGGCATGAAACGCTGGAAGTGCCGAACACAACTCTGGACCTAATTTCGCGTACATTTCCGTTACGTTGGTGAACCTTTCATTATTTTTTTACGTCAACGTGAAACCAGACTTTAACATTCTCGCGGACGCGTTGCATATTACCGAGCATTATAACCAAAATATCGGTATCTGATCATCGAATGACGATGTTAGATTTGTCCTTGATTTTACACGCGTGAAAAATAATTTTTGTGTCAGATTTCTCGTGTAATGGACACTACAATCGCGTATGAGACCATCCAAATATATTTAACAGCACTTGCGCGCATTTGAACGTTCAAACTGCAAGTGAGTGACTCTTGCAGCGGCGACTTTGATGATCGCTTAAAGTAGGTTTGTCCCGCGAATCGACTGTAAGCACAGTATCTTTACATGTGCAACATGATCCTCTGTAACCATGTCCAATTTAAGCAACGATGAAATAAGACAATTTTTGAATTTTTTTTGGACATTTGCGCACTTGTAAGTGGTTGATTGTCCCGCCAAACAAATGTAAGTGGTCGTTTTTCGACTATAGGTCCAACTAGTGATGACTCTGCGTCCGTACGTTGACGTATGCGCCGAGGTAAACCACGCAAAGCATATGTTGCACCCAAACATAACTTACCGAACAGCCAGAAAAGTGGCATGCTCCTTAAGCAGCCTTTTGCTGAATTTTTACTGTGAGCTGTTCGTACGTAAAGTGGTAATGAGATACGACTTGACATACGTTAGCTTATGCGTTGTATGGGCACTTAAATTCACTCATGTTTGCGTACGTCAAAAAGTGCCTTTTTTGCTCTTAAGCCTAGTAATGTATTCGACGAACGAAATACAGCGAAAACGTCTGTGCGGAATCGAGCGAAATAAAGTTCCGCACCCCGACACCGGGGGCAGTATAAATTGCCATTGATGACATTTAACAAGTGCATTACATTTGAATTTGGTGCATATAAATTTAACTAACCGGCATAAAAAATTATATTACCGGCAAAACAAAAACTACTGTTGCAAGGATGCGCTGTTCATCCATCCATTTCCACTCATTTTTCAATAAAATATCCGCAAACTCGAATGAAATTATGAGCTGTCACATTTTTCGCATCAATTTAAGGTACCTGGGTCATTAAATGGCCGCGAAATTTAACTTATACATAGTGCAGTGCCAGGCGGTCGGTCGCCAGCCGAATAGGGGGAAAAACATGTAGTAGACGCAAATTTACACGTGCCGCAACTGTTCGGTCTGGTGAAAGTGTGATCCATAACCTCCTCGCGGTGGCCGCCGGTAACAATCCCCCGGAAGGCAGGATTGGCTAATTGGATCAGGCTAGTCCCTTCTAAGTAAGGTTGGTGAGAGATCTCTCTCCCGTAAAAATTTTTGGTTCTGCCGCACGCCCGTACAGCAGCCAGCTGTATGGGCTGTGTAAACGGAGGCCTCGCCCGTAACCGGCAGAGGGGCGCCCTTGTTTCTCTCCGCAGGGGTGATACGGAGGCCTGGGGATAGGTCTGGGCTGGTGACTGAGGTGAAGGTTCACCTGCGGGGTTCTGAATCCAACACTTCACTTTGCCCGGTTCTGGAACCTGGCGAACCGCGGTCTACAGAGTAGCGAACTGTTAGACTAGGGGAGACACCTTGGTTGCCTCGGCAGCAAGGAGCGCAGGTTCAGCGTACTGTGAAAGCCTACGGAACCCTCGGATGGTCGTGGGGGAGTCTGCCTCGCGATCCGAAGAGGGGGAAGGACGGTCGGAGCAATACGTTGTTCCTATGGGGGCGGGGTGTAGCGGGAGGCAAAATGCTGGCAATTGCCTCGGCTGTGGTCCGAGAACGCGAAACCCAAACCTGAAACATTGAATAAACAATATCTATGGATCCTACCAAAGACATAAATAAAAAAATCGAATTTGCCGCCAGTACTACTGGAGGGAAATCACCAGATAACGACCCCTTCAAAAGGAGTTCAAAGGTGACACGATCACCAACGTCGGGAAGCGAAACGGCTCAGGGTCAGACGATCGAAAGATTGCGGGCCCTGAAGCTAGATGGGGAACCCGCCGCGGGATCTACTGTGAGTCCGATGGACGTAGCGGTACCCGTCAGCAGAGCAGCTACTCAGCAGTCTGGCGGCGGGTCTGGAGATTCACTGGCCAGTACAACGGAAGCGGCGGTTGAGCCGGCTTCTAGCTGAGCTGTGACCAAGAACGGAGGCGGCAAGCTGAAAGGCTTGCAGGTCACCGGGAAGGAAGCGGCGGCTAAGCCACTCAGCAGAGCTGTAACCAAGACTGGAGGAGGTGCCTCCAAAGACCTGCAGTCTACTGTGAAGGTGGTGGCAGCTGATCCCACCAAAGGGAGGAAGCGGAATGCCCAACGCTTCAGAAGGAGGGAGGCAAAACGAGCGGCCAGTAGCACGGTGACACTGGAATCCAAAGGGTAACCCGAGGTTGCCCAAGTGAAACCTGCTGCAGCGGCTGCAAGTAAACGCCAACGCTCGGAGGAGTTAACCTCGCCGAGAGGTAAATCGACGAAGAGGCCACGACAGGAGACGGCAGTTCGTTCCTTTAGGGACGTAGCGGCCAGTCACCTTAAGCTGGCCGTCGTTGACAAGCAGGAACCCCTGGAATGGAGACTTGAAGATGACGTGGCCAAGGTGATTCTTAAACGGATCACCGAGGAACTCCTCAGGTTTGCCATGTCAACGGAAGAAGGGTCACCTCGCTTTGAAGGCTGTAACATTGTTCGCGGCCACATTGCGGTGACCTGTAGTGACGTCTTCTCGACGGAATGGCTTCGGTCTACCGTCCTGAAGATTTCTGCAGACCATCCAGGTTTGGACGTAGTGGAGGAGACATCCGTGCCCAAGCTAATTACAGCGAAGGTGGCGGTGCCCCACTCGAACGCTTCGGAGGCTCTGTCTCTGCTAAAAAGACAGAACTCCGATCTGAAAGTTTCAGGCTGGAGATTATTCCAGGCTGTTAAACTAACTAACCAATCTGCGGAGCCTGACTTAACTGGTGCAGCTAAGTTAGTGCTTGTGCTGGGTATCGATCGGGAGTCCGCGGATCAAGTACGGGCCAACAACGGGTTGATTCACTTCGGTCTGAAGAGGATCACCTTGAAAGTTGGAGCGGAGAAGGTGACTGAGGGTAGCCGAAGTGCGAGTGGTCCAAGCAAATCTGCACCACAGTAGAGGGGCGACGGCCAATCTGCTTCGGCATCTCAGTCGGGGGCACGCTGACATCGCACTGATACAGGAGCCGCTTCTGTACAAGAATGTGGCTTGTGGATTCGGCACCAGCCTCAGTGTGTTCCAGCTAAAAGGAAGGGACAAGACAAGGACTTGTATTGTCGCCAAAAAAGAGGTGAAAGCAATCTTGATTCCGCAGCTTTGTGATGGGGATACAACCACAGTGTGTGTGGAGTGGGGGATCGCTGGTAGCGGCACGAAGCGGTGCCTGTTGTCGGCGGTCTATCTACCATACGACATAGATCCCATCACGCCCGGACTGAGAAGATTGGCAGTAGCGGCTATGACAACGGATGCTGTTATCGGCTGTGACGCAAATGCTCACCACGAAATATGGGGAAGCACCAACATAAACGAGAGAGGTAGGAGTTTGCTAGAATTTCTAACGTCAACCAACCTCAACATCCTCAACATGGGTAACAAACCTACATTTATAACTAAGAACAGGGCTGAGGTAATTGATATTACCCTGGCAACTCCAAGCATAATGAAAAGTGTCCACAGCTGGCAGGTTTATAACCTGCCATCGCTCTCGGACCACCAGTGGCTATGCTGGAATATCGGTTGTTCTGTTATTTCACCTAAAAAAGTACGGAACCCGAGAACAGCACAATGGGAAGTTTACTCAAGGAAAACAAATAGACACCTCAGAGCACTAGACGATCTGGAACTGACGAGTCCAGGACGGCTGAACGAGCAGGTGAACCGATTAACGGGAATCTTAGTGTCAGATTTCAAAGACGTGTGTCCGGAAAAGCCCGTAAGGAAGAACGCTACCTTGTGGTGGAATGGCGAACTCACAGAGGCTAGAGGTCGCACACGAAGGGCATTTAACACCGCAAGGCGTTCCGGAAACGTGGCTGACTGGGATCATTACAAGCAAGAGCTGTCGCTTTTCAAAAAGAAGATTAGACAAGCCAAGCGCGACTCATGGAGGGAATTCTGTGAGAACATTGAAGGAGGTACAGAGGCTGCCAGAATCAGGAAGGTTCTAAGCGTAACCCCCGGCGTACCTACGCTTTTGCGAAGGGAAAACGGGGATTGGGTGGAGGACCCGAAAGAGTGCCTGGACTTGCTACTGGAAACTCACTTTCCAGAATCAGCCTGCGTGACACCGCGTAGTGACGTACTTCGCGGAACCCACCGGGCGTCTGAGTGGCTGATCAAGGAAGTAGTGGACGAGGTCAAGATTGAATGGGCTATTGGCACATTCCGACCTTACAAAGCTACAGGGATTGATGAGATATCACCTATCATGCTTCAAAAAGCAGACAAGGCCATCATTCCCATTCTGCAGCGTATTTTTACCGCATGCCTCCGCCTCGGGGTAGTACCCGAGCAATGGACAAAAGCTAGAGTGGTTTTCATTCCGAAACCTGGTAGGCTGAATCATCATTACGTGAAGGACTTTAGACCAATCAGCTTAACATCGTTTCTGCTCAAAACACTAGAGAGGCTTGTTGATCTGCACATCAAAAGCTCGATTGATGTCGCGAGAATCTGTGTTGATCAACACGCGTATCTAGCGGGCAGATCAGTAGATACGGCATTACACAAAGTTGTCCGTACAATAGAAAAATCCTTACGGCAGAAGGAATTCACGTTGGCAGCCTTCTTAGACATTGAGGGGGCCTTCAATAATGTCACTGTCGCGAGTATCATTGATGCCTTGGCTCGATATGGAGTGGATAAAACCTTGGCGACCTGGGCATCTGACTTGCTCAAGAGCAGGCGGATTGAGGCTACCTTTTTGGAGGCCAAAGCGGAAAGAACAGTCGGTACCGGAACACCACAAGGAGGGATTATATCTCCCCTTTTCTGGATCCTGACAGTCAACGAAATACTGGAGAAGTTAAGGGCCAGTGGCTTTGAGGTAGTGGCGTATGCCGATGACATTGTGGTACTTGTGAGGGGTGCGTTCCCACAAACTTTGTCGGACCTTATGCAATCGGCGCTGGACCATATTCAAATCTGGGCCAGAAAAGTCGGTCTTAGGGGAAACCCGACAAAAACCGAACTTATGCTCTTCACAAGGAAACACAGGGTACCGGCTATTGCCACGCCTAACCTCAACGGAATAACATTGGAGCTTGCTGATAGTGTTAAATATTTGGGCCTTATACTAGACAGGAAACTAAACTGGGGGGCTAACGTGAAGCACAGAATTGGTAAGGCCCGCGCAGCACTTTTCGCTTGCCGGTCCGCCTACTCCAATACCTGGGGTCTTAAACCTAGGGCGGCCTATTACAAATTCACATGTGTAGTCAGGCCGATTTTGGTGTATGGAGCGGTCGTGTGGTGGAAAGCAGAGGAGAGTAAAACTAATATCAAGGAGCTAACAACACTGCAAAGATTAGTTTGCATATGTATAACGGGCGCTTTAAGAACCGCCCCAACGGCTGGGTTGGAAATGATTTTGGGACTCATGCCCCTAGATCGATTCATCTTTAGAAGCGCAAGCTTAGCGGCGATACGCGCTAAAAATTCTGGCATGTGGAACGATTCAGATCAGTGGGGCCACAGCGGTATTCTTATAGAATGCCGCAAAAGATTTGGACTCGTTGCAGAAGACACGGACCACATGAGCAAAATAATACATCTTGGCAGGAATTTCCAGGTCAAGATACCCACAAGAACAGACTGGAAGAAAAAGGAAGCTACCACCGATAGGGGCGCCTGGATTTACACGGACGGGTCAAAGACGGACACAGGAGTTGTCTCGGGCGTGTTTTCTACGGATTTGAGCCTTAACCTGTGGTGTAGACTGTCGGACCATGCTACCGTCTTTCAGTCTGAATTACATGCTATACGCATGGCAGTTGAGTCCATTAGCGGAATATCAACCAGACCAATGACCATTTGCGTCGACAGTAGGGCAGCCATTCTCGCTCTTGCGTCTTACAGATGTTCTTCAAAAACTGTTAACGCTTGCAGAGTGGCTCTCAATGAAAAGGCAAGGCATATTCCTATCCGGATTATGTGGGTGCCAGGGCATAGTGGGGTCATAGGCAACGAAAAAGCTGATGAATTGGCGAGGAAAGGTTCAGGAGCTAGCAACTGCCCCTGCATCACTGTACCTCGGTCAATCGCGGACGCCACAAACAAACTTGATGCCGCCATATGGGCCAAACTAAAGTCCGAATGGGAAAACAGGCTGGACTGCAGGGTGGCCAGGATATTATGGCCATCACCTGATCCAAGCAAAAGCAGGAAACTGCTCAAGCTCAGCAGGAACTGCTTGAGAACCACGGTCGGCTTGCTCACAGGGCACTGCCTTACCGCATCTCATGCGAAGAAAATGGGTCTGACATCCAGCAGTTTATGCAAGAGGTGCGAGATGGAAGAGGACACCATCGAGCATACTCTCTGCGATTGTCCGGCCCTCAATAATAAACGCCTCAAAACTTTTGGTGCATACCACTTTCAAGGGTTAGCAGAGGTGGCTGGTACCGTCACGCTGAGTCAGCTGATCCAGTTTGGCGAAGCGGTCACCTGGCAGCTCTAAAAAGCCAGCGGAGGGTGGCAAATGGGCCCAAACTGGTGGCCTAATGCAAGCCGCGTTTCCCGGCAGCCCTCTTTACTAACCTAACCTAACCTAGTGCAGTGCCATCTCAGAGCGAGTCACTGCGTTGTCTTCGAAGACAGTTATACGTCTTCGAACACATTACTGACGAGCAAAACCAAACAAAACGAAATTCCGCGCCAGGCTGATTTTGTATGGGATTTGACACTTCGTTTCGTTTCGCGTCGAATACATTTCAGGGCTTAAAGCCGGTAGGTTTTGACAGATGATTACGGCCGCAGACTCATCATTAGTATCGTATACAGCGGACGTTTAGTCCGCGGACTAAACACCAAATTCCACCTAAATTTTTTAGTCCACGTGCTGTATACACTCGTGGACCGACCTAAATTTAGGTCGGTCCACGATTTCAAGCGACCTGACCTAAATATAGGTCGTGGACTATAATCGTTGTAAACACACGCGACCTAAACATTGATTTTTGTGCGACTATTAATAATGTATGTATGTTGAATATAAGCTCATAACATTCCCCTTTGACACAAAACCATTGAAATAAACATGTTTGAGAGACAAATGAAACGATAAATACAGTGCATGAAGGAAAATTAAACTAAATGACAGATGTCATATACGGACGAGGACTAAATTCCACCTAAGCAAATTTTAGGTCGGGTTCGTTGTAAACACCTGAGGACTAAGTTCATTTAGTCCGCGCTTTAGGTCAGGTCACTTTTGGTCCGACCGGTGTAAAGCGGTACATTGGTTAGGGCTTATGTCTGATGTCAATTGACAGCTCCTCCAAATATGAACGACGATTATATGAGGGTTTTTTCTATTGTTTATTACATACTGTTGATGCTCTCAGAAAACGTTGTCCCGCTAACTGGTTGTAAGTGGTCGATTTTCGTTACTAACTAGACCTTATTGAGGATAATTACATACTTTGATCGACGATGAAATGAGTCGCCAAAATATGTTGCTGGCTCCCGGACTAATAGAAAATTGGATCCCTTGCATAAGTTTCGTTGCATCAACGTAGAAACTCTAATTGCCAATAGAAATTTAGAAGTAACTTTATTTTAAGCTACACATATCTAAAATACGCATACCGATCACATATAATCTTACAGTATATATAAGTTATCACCCTTAGGTGTAAAATTGCACAAAATTATTGAACACATCATTATTATAAATCACTCGAAATGGTAGGCCAGCTCTAAGCCATTTTAGTCCGAGACACATTTCAGTGTTTTGTTCAACAAGTTTACAAAGGCCGTTTTCTATAAAAATCATTTCAATATAAAAACAACGTCCTCCATTGGCTGTTGTCCTACTAGAGCAAATAACCCAAAGAATCCCGTCGTAATTTAACTCTAGTTTTAGTAGCAATATTAGTCCGGGGAAATTTAACATGGTGCTTCGGAAAAACTAGGGGCAAGCTGAATTTCGGTGTGAACCTTGGTACTGGCATGCTGAACAAAATGTCAAAAGTCCCCATCGATCTGAGTGCTGCGTTACTTTTTATACGAAGTCAGAAGTCACCAAAAGTGCCCTTTCCTAGTAACGGTCACGTCTTCTGAAAAACAATGTATGACAAATTTGTAGCTTAGATAATTTCCAACAAAAAAGGTCTGCTAATTTTCTTGTAGCCATAACCGTTTTTGAAACATATTGATCTAAACATTTGCTAGTAACAGCATCCTCTTTCTCAACGGCATGTTGATATTATCCGATTTTGATTACGAATTGGAATGTTTTTGAGTTAGTTTTTCTATGTTAAAGAGGCCATACAAAAAAACATTTTAACAAACTTATCTACCAGGCTCCAAAGTAAGTGGGAAAGGGTGCTCCAAAAAGCTATACCCCCCGCCCCCCTTTCCATAAAATGATATCCCTGAGCTTCCTTCCTAAATATTCAGGAATGAGCTCGTTGCCTACTCTTTGCCCACTGTTAATCAAGATAAGATCACTTGTTATCCTGTTAGTTGCCTATTCTTGACATCGCAGGACCAGCCTTACACCCACACTCTACTCACCCACGCAAACGTACCACCCCGAAATAACCGGTTTTTTTGTTTTTTTTTCCAAACCGTCTTATCCCATGAACGATCGCCATATTGCATAGCTCAGAGTACTATGTACTAGGGTACGTTAAACATCGATAGTACTATCGATAATATCGATAGTTCAGAACTATCGAAAACCTCGATGTTTTTTTTTGCAATCGATAGTTTTTGAAAACAGAAAAAAATTCGTAAAGTAACATTTCGATACCATCCCATTGACTGTGAGTATTTTACGTTTGCTTAGTTTTTCTCATTTAATAATATTTCTTTTTCTTGTTATTATAAATCAGCACAAACCAAAGATAGCAGACTACTCGTATATTTTGTTAGTTTTGCCACTTGTTATTTATTGTAGAATGAAATTACATGAAGAAGGAAAAAATGTAAAATTTAACTGCACGTGAAAATACTAAGCGCAGAAAATTGAGACAGAGGGAGAGAATTCCAAATAATGTTTTCGCTAAGTGTAATATATGCAGCAATCAATACAAAACAAGGAAAAACACGGAAAATTAATCAGATCATTTAAAACGGAAGCATAAATCATAGTGGAAACTATTTTCTGTTGAACCTATAGCAAAAACTCATGGTCCTAGTAACATCTTTGTAAGTAGTTCAACGAAATCTAGAACAACCATCAAAAATTATTTTGCAAATGCGAAATTCTACGCAGATGATTCTGTCCGAACAAATATTAAGATGAATTGTATAATTCGTATGGTTGTTTTGGACATAGTGCCTTTGCGGAAAGGAAAAAAAGGAGGCTTTCGGGATTTCATGGCTTGTTTGGACGGAAAACATGCAATTACTGACATCAAATGCTTCGAAGATGTTAAAACGCGGGTTAAAAATGCCATAAATGCAGTTCAACATATATCTTTCTCTACTGATATGTGGACAGATCCAAACAAAGAGAGAATACTGATTTTTTTCAATGGCAGAAGTAAGTTGCATATTTATTTTATGCCTGTATGATCAATACTATCGTTGGTGTAGTTGAAAAGACAAATATTTCTTGTTTAGGCGAGAAACACTACACTAAGCAAATGAAACATTTGATCAAAAATAAATGCGATCGTCACTGATAATGCTGCTCGCATGTTAATGCAAGCAAAATTTCTTCAATTTAATCATATTCCATGCTTCGCGCATACTTTAAATTTGACTGTGTCTGATATTTATAATACCTGATTTTCATTTTACCACAAAAAAATGCAAAGATATTGATACTTCTTTTCAATCGAGTTCAGTTGTTTCAGCCATACTGACAATTGCACAACGACAGCTCAACAAACCTGAACTGAAGTCAATTCAGCAGTTCCGTTCTCGTTGGAGTAACGCATTCGCCAAGATCAAATGTTTCTATGATATCAGGCAAGAATTGACTTTGGAATTAGCCAAATGTGTAAAGGCACCTGAAACGTTACTCGCCGAAGATTTGAATGTGCTGCGGAATACAATTCTGCTATTAGAACCATTTGATGTGGCTAAAACAACAATATCTGGTGCAAATTAGATTACTCTTTCTTATATAACTCCGTTATTACAATGGCTGGCTCCACAATTATCGAAAGTGGGAATTAACATAAAAAACACTGCTGGAAAGAATATTTATAATACTTTATAATACTCAGTGCGGGAACGATTAATACCGTTTGAGAAAAGGGTCCTTATGATGTTAGCCGCCATTCAGGATCCAAGTTTCAAAAAATAAATGAAGACGATGGAAACATAGCTGCCCTATCTCTTCAAATAGAACATACTTCTTTTCTAATGACAAAAAAGCCCGAGTCAACTCAGAATACTTATAAATTTACAGGAGCTGCATCTACAAGCAACTGAACTGGTGAAACTGGGAAAATTTACTAACGAAGGAATAGTGGAAAATAAAAAAATCAAAGGAGTTATTATTTCTATCTGAAGATCTATTCAAAGACAAAGCTTATAGCTGCCCCAATAGAGGATTCTGTTAGTAGCAAATATTTAGATCAATAACAAGAGGATTCTGTTAGTAGCAAATATTTAGATCAATATATCTCAAAAACGGGTGCAGTAACAAGAAAAAGTCATCAAATCGATTTGTTGGAAATTTTCTAAGCTACAAAAACGTGACCGTTACTGAGATATTTAGGAAAGGTCACTTTTGGTGACCTTTGACCCTGTATAAAAAGTAACGCAGCACTCGGATCGATGGGGACTTTTGACATTTTGTTCAACATGTCACACCGAAATTCAGCTTTCACCTAGTTTTTCCGAAGTTTCGCCTGTTTTATGTCGGATTTCACTGGACTATTATTGTGTATTATATTTTTTTCTCCAGCTGTCGATCGAAAGTCTACCAGAAAGCGACTTGAAGCCATCGCAAAAGTCAAATTAAGATAACTGCACCCTTATCACAGCCATTAGCATCAACGATGGTCGACGAGAAAAAGTCCGCTTCTTTTGCATCTTTTCCAACCGGACCCTGAAAAAAGGTAAATCTGAAGATGAAGTGAGGTGACGTTGGCACCAAGTGTCGTCAAAAAACAACGACTATCATGTGGAAGGCCTCAGAAATTATGACATCGAAGACGCTAAGTTGTTCACCTATCTACGCTGGCGAATCGCAGCTGACAGGATGGCAAATGATGATTTAGCACTCAAGGAGCCCAAGCTCGAAAAATGGATTAACCGATGAGTATTTAGTCTACTACATTGATATTGACGTTTTTCACCACGTATAAATTAACGGAACATACAACATTCCCAACCATGAGGTCTCTTTTTAAATCAGGCTCACTAAGCTTCCGTGAACATAGCACTCCTATCCTATGAGCGAGGAAAACCTGACTCGGAAAGTCTATGTGGGCGAGCATTCTTAAAGGCTAGCGCCCACCAAACCCGCTGCGTGTATGCCGTTCGCGCAGAGCCAGCAAGCTATCGTCTACACCAAAAGTTAAAAATGGAGACTTGTCAAAGTTTTCACGATAACGTCAGTGCCAGCCTTTCGATATACTGATATAAGAATTCTGATTGGAAAGCAAAATTAGTCAAAACAGTGTGCGTACAATATGCACGCACGGAGCAAACGCCTACATTAAATGTGCCAGCACGCAAGCTACTTAAAATGTTGAAAATGGAGAGCGTGTCCATTGCTCGCGTTTAGTTTGTGTACAAGCATCAGTGACGTAAGATCTGAACGCGAGCTGTAGGTGAACTTTCATGGATACGAGCCTTAAGAAATGTTAACGATGTAAAATACTTCATCAATACCAGTTAGTCTCTGAATATGTTCGATCCAATCATAGTAAAACCATATGTGAACAGTTGAAATCTTTTTGAGAAAATGCTATCATTTTTTGTATTTTATTTTATCTTTGCTAATTTACAACGGTACATGTTAAAGCTAGAAAATGCGAAAGTCAAAAATCATAGTCCAATTTGTGAAAACCATTCATCGTGAAAACAACTGTGTACGATTTAATAGTTTTAGCAATTGCAATTACTCGCCCAAGCACATGTCTTCAGGGAATCATTCCAAATTGTGTTTGGAGCACAATTCATGCTGACCCAACGGCCATTATCGCAAACTTGATATTTACACTGACTTGTCGGATGTGGTT
Source organism: Nemotelus nigrinus (assembly GCA_947369275.1). Lineage (NCBI taxonomy): Eukaryota > Metazoa > Arthropoda > Insecta > Diptera > Stratiomyidae > Nemotelus > Nemotelus nigrinus. The sequence goes on along the minus strand of OX376373.1, from coordinate 90,488,445 downwards.
GATATTCGCCTGCACAGCATTCAGGCTCGGGGCAGTCAGTGGTCCCTGGTGATGGTGAATTCGTTATGATGGGTGGCCTCTGGGTGGTTGTCGTTGTTGTTGTCGTAGTAGTTGTCGTGGTTGTTGACGAGGTAGTTGATGGGGTAGTTGGGGTCACTGTCGGCGCCGTTGAGTTGCAGTAGTTAGGATCACAACCTGCTCTCCAAGGCCAGTCACATGTTTTTTGATTGTCATTCCAATGCAAACCATCTGGGCAAACCATTTCGACCCAGATGCCATTGTCGCAAACTACATACTTACAACAAGTATCATTATGTCGCATATATGATCCGCTAGCACAACAGTCACCCTCTTGACCGGGGCCGCTGGTCGATCCTGGAGGCGACGTGACCACTGTTCCATTGTCACAGCCAGCGTTACAGGGCCAGTCACAGGCCTTCAAATTTTGATTCCAATGCAAACCGTCAGGACAGGTCATCTCTTTCTCAACTCCATTATCGCAGACAATATACTTGCAGCAGGAATTTGGATGTGCTTTATAAGTATCCTCACACGCATCGCAGCAACCGCCTCCCGGACCTACAATCGGTGGAGGGTTTGGTCGCCGAGTAGTTGTAGTTGTAGCTGATGTTGCACCTCCTTCACAGCATTCCCAACTGCACATTTGCAACTGAGCATTAAAAATAGTACCTGCTGGACAGCACTTCAGATATCCAATACAATTCGAACAATGGTAAAACTGGTTGTTGGACCCCGCCACGGCAACCATAGTTCCATCTGATTTGTCTTTGCAGGCCTACAAAAATTCAGCAAAACATATATAACCACATACCGAATTTAACACTGGAGATTCTTACCGTGTCCGAATTTTGTGCAAAAACTGCGCTAGCGCATAACACTAAAGCTATGAGTACTGAAAATTGTCAACATTTAGATTAAACCAAAACTTTTCCTACGAGATTCTTACCTCTCATTTTGTCTGGCGTTCGACAAGCTCTTTTCGTCGACTTTTTCAACAAAAGATGTTTGTTTTTGAAAGAGTACGTTTCGTACTCTCGAGGAACCCGCTTGGCAAACTGTTGATCCCGAAAGGCTTTACACCAGCTTTTATACGCCTATCGCGAAACTCTAATGATTTCGATCCCCAAGGCTATCTCACAACAATTGCAGTGTTTCGAGTTGATAAAAAAAAATTCACGAAATTTGCAGTTAAATTGGATTTCTTCTTGCTCGAAAATCGCGAAAAAGAGTTGAACTAATTTCCGTTTCTATCCATTAAGTGTAACAAAGACAGGAAATTCACAAGCAAGATATATATTCTTACTCCAAAATCGAAAGAAACTTATCGTATTTGAACATTCTCAAAAACTGACATGCATTAGTGCTGTTCAGCTCAGATGTTATCACCAGTAATATTCATGTCAAACATTGATTTCGTACAACGCTAACATTGTGTAATTATATATCCGACTATTTGGTGCCGTGTTATGACGGTTGTTGAGGAATCCGTGAGGATCGGTGGATTCGCGGAAAGTAATCACCGTGTTTAAATGTGTTACTATCATTCTTGAACATAATGTACATACTTTGAATTGGCAAAAGCATTGTAGCCAAGCAACAACGTTTTGATTACTTCTAACGCACAATTGATTTGCGTTTCAGTTAATTGAGAAAAAAATGAAAAGAAATTGAGGCGTTTTGTAAGATTGTATTGTCATTTCGCAATTGTAATTACATGGCATCATGCTCAAAGTATGACGTTTTCTCTAGAAATGGTTATTTAAAGCTGAAACTAAAACGTTTGAGATTAATTGAACCCAATTTTTTTTAACTTTAAAAATATGAAATGTTTTTAAACGGGCACTACATTTTCTTATGTGTAGAGGGTTGCGAAAAGAAAAAAGGATGTTATTGGGGACAAATTGCGCTACAGCTACTGGTCGAAGTGCCTCCCGAGATTATTAAACAGGCTAGACAGAAGAAACGGAACTCTGATATAGGAAAGTCCTTAAGTCCTCCCCAATAATTACCCTGGCATATAAATTTAGTCTCTGGCATACAACGTGAGGTTATTTTGTTTTGTATGTTATGTATAACACAAGCAAATAAGTTGAGTTTCACAGACCACAGGCGGTTTAATATTGGCGCAATGATTGACTGTGCTAAGTAAGTACTAGAGATGAAGCGTATGTACTGGAACAGGTATATAGATTAGGTTTTTTTTTTGGAACAGCCAGTACCTATGTTATGGATGCAAGTCACGAAATGATCACACTGAGTGTTAATTTAAAATACTCTTTTATTTAATTAATGTAACTTTCACAATTATAGCCTGGCCATGGTTAAAATATGACTGCCGGAAGGAGGGCCAACTTAACTTCGAGTAAGTAAAAATGATAAGTAACAATTCATTCAGGTTCAGCAACAGAACCTCTGAGCTTCTTAAAAGGTAGGGTATATGACAAATTCATTCAGGCTCATTCTGAGTTTCTTAAAAGGTAGATTATATGACAGTCTTCCCCCGGACGATTTATTTCAATAAGGCTGATATTGTTCGACTGGACGCTTAACGCGACTAGATCTTCGTAATGGATTCTGTGATGTTTCCATACTTGAATTATTATTTTCTTTCACTGAATTTTTGCTTTCGTTATTTTGCTCCGTATCTCCCGTCGTGCTTGAAGATTTACCTGTAATTATATTTTTATTATCGTCAAGCAAAGGTAAGCTCACCAAACTTCTTGGTGATTCTTCGCTGCTTTGGTTGTTATCTGGTCGCTCGTCTGTTAAATTCCATGGCTGCATACATGCTGCTGGTTGGAGTAGTGCCCCTTGAACTCCTGTTGATCTTATCTGGTCTATATGTCGGCGAAATTCATTTCCCTCGCATTCTTTTATATAATGCAAAGTACCACATATTTGTTTGATGTAGCCGAATTTCCACTTAACATCCATATCCCTATGGTAACGAAACTGTACTTGGTCTCCAATCTGAAATTCCCTAAATCTATATGTTTGATTTTCTGACAGCTGGCTGGTCGAATTCACAGAGGTGTGTAATAAATCCATTCGTTTACGAAGGTTAAAGCGCAGCATTTGCTCGGCTGGACTTACCCGTTGAAGCATTTGGAACTTTCTCCGTGATCCTGCATAGCTGATTTTAGACCCTTCTTAAAGGTTTGAACGAACCTTTCTGCCTATCCATTGGTGGCTGGATGAGCGGGAGCTGTAAATTTTGGTTGATTCCATTTGTGTCGAGAAAGTTGTTGAACTCTTTGGATGTAAACATTGATCCATTGTCAGATGGGATGATGTTTGGGATTCCGAATCTAGCGAATATGTCCCGTAATGATTTGATAGTATATGCGCTACTTATTTTTTTCATGGGGATTGCTTCCACCCATTTGGACATAGCGTCAACGACTATTAGAAAGTAATACTGCATAAAAGGTCGCGCAAAGTCAATATGTACACGGTGCCACGGTCCTGACGGCGACTCCCATATGTGAGTACGTATTTTTAGTGGCGCAGATTGAACACTTGCACAAAACCGGCATCGTTTTGCTATTTTCTCAATACCTGAGTCGATCCCCGGCCACCAGCAGTATCTTCTTGCCAAAAACTTCATCTTTACAATTCCCAAGTGTGCCTTATGCAACTCTTTCAAAATATTGCTTCGAAGTTTGCTGGGAATCACAACGCCAATTCCTTTTTATATGCAACCGTTTTGTAACATTAGTTGATCGTTCATTCCTTTAAATTTCGTTGCCGATAATTTCTCTCCCGACAGTAAATTTCAGCAAATAACTGTTAATTCTGGATCAAGGCAAGTCTCCTTTGCAATTATTGTATTTGTGATTGGTTGCAAAAAGTCGTAAAACTGCTGAATAGTGACTACATGATTGAAATCCTCAGCATTGATTTTAGAGGGGTAGCGTGAAAAGTAATCTGCATTTACATTTCTTTCCGTATACCTATATTCAATACTATAATTGAATTCTGATAAAAACTGAGCGTAGTTCAAAAGCCTCTCCGATGTTAATGCCGACAAGCTCTTGTTTGGGTCGAATATTGAGACAAGTGTAGGGAATCCAATCCCGGGATTAGAATCCCGGGATCCCGAACAGTTTTTAGTCCCTAAAATCCCGAGATTGATGTTTTATAATCCTGGGATTGATGATTTATAATCCCGGGACTATAAACCATCAATCCTAATTGAGATCCGGGATTTTAGTGACTAAAAACTGTTCGGATTCGAATCCCGGGATTGGATTCACTAGACAAGTGGTTTCTTGTCTTTAATTAAAATAAACTCCCGGCCGTAGCAGTAATTAAAAAATGTATGAAGTCCCCAATATGTAGCCGTTGCTTCTTTGTCTATTTGACTGTAATTTGTTTCGCTTTTACTGAAACTTCTTGACGCAAATGCAATTGGTATTTCTCCTTTAGGTGCGCGATGTGATAAAATAGCAGATAACTCGTAAGGAGATGCATCAGTAGCCAAGACTAGCTGAATTTTTTCATCAAATGGCATCAAAACGTTTTCACTTGTGAAGTCAAGTTTGATTTGCTCAAAAGAGCGCTGGCATCCTGACGTCCAGACATACTTTCTGCCAACTTGAAGTAACGTATATAGTGGTTGAAGTTTGTAATAGTTGACCATTCCCAGGAAGTGTCGTAGTTGTTTAATGTTCGTAGGTCTTTTTATATCCAGTATAGCTTCAACCTTCTCTTTGTTCTTCTGAAGACCTTGCTTGTCGATTACATGCCCCAGGTAAGTAACACTTCGTTTAAAAAGTTTGCATTTTGCTAGATTCAAATGCAAATTGTATTTGCGTAACTTAATTAACAACTTAATGTTCCTATTGTAAGCTTCTTGTAGCGTTCGACCCATTACAATGATGTAATCGAAGAAACAAGTGGTTCCTTCTAAGTCGTTTACTATATGCTCGTCCATAAAACGCTGCCAGATGTTCGGGGCAGTTTTAACACCGAAAAATAATTTCTTTACTTTTGTGGATACACAAACACCTACACTTATCTCACTTACATTCCACAACTCACCACACTACTTGACATCCTACACACCACATCAAAATTCACAAATCAAGTAGGCTAAGTTTAAAAATGATTTGAAAGATAAAAAAATAAATGGTAAATTAACGTCAGTTGGTTGTTGGAGGAAGGGTTTTTGAAAATATTAAATAATGTTGTTAGATAATATTAAATATATATTGAATAAATGTTGTTAAATTTTTGCCAAATAAACATTCAATAAATGATGTTAAATTAGGATTAAATAAATATCCATTAGATATTTCAAAATACAAAAAAGTTAATGCGTTTAATTTTAGACGATTAGCTAAACTTTATAATTTTGGTGTTCCCCAATCTGAATGCTTCACCTCCTCAAATATTCCAACATTTACTAGTTTACTGATTTCTTCCTCTATTAGAGGTCGTAGCGCGTAGGACACTGGCCTAGGCTTGATGTAAACTGGTTGAGCTCCCTCACGTAAATTAAGCGACGCTCGAACATTTGGAATACATCCAAGTTTGTTTTTAAAAACATCACAAAATTGACTGCATCGTTCCTCGGATAGTTTCAAAATGTTTCCGTGTACATATGATAAGGAACGGATGCCTTGTATTTTCAATAAATTGAGTTTGTCAATCCATTCGCGTCCCATTATGGGATCAAACGCACCATCTACTTTATAAATTTTACCTTGAAATCTCTTGTTCGATAATAATTCAATTTCAAATCCAAAGATATATTCGAGGTGTTCAACTTCAAACAATTTTATTTAAATTCTATTCAAACCAGCAATTCAATTTCAAAAACAATTTTCTAATTATGTCTATTCAAATCCAACGACCGATCTCATCTAACTTCGAAAAATTACTTCTCAAATATAACATTTTCAAAAATAACTGGAATATGATAATTTCGGCAAAATCAAGATCCTATTTTTAACATTACTTGTTAGACTACTTGTTTGGATGTGAGAAATTTTAATTGGAACACATTATTAATGTATTGCATTCGTCCAGTTCCAGCCTGGACAAGACCCAGGTAAGATTTTGTTATGTGTTCACACCACCTATTTAGAGGATTGTTTTCCTTTTGCCTGATTGGTATCGAACATAATCCCGCCGCTGGTCCGACAGGAACAGAATTTTTACCTGTAAATAGGCGATGAGCAAGGTTTTATATCGATACTAAGGTACCGGTTATAGGTTTCTTGATGTGTCCAGTCTTCAGCAGTTCAAAGAACCTTCAGCGCGTTGCCCTCGTATGAAGAGATGTTGATGTAACCTGTGGCATTTCCTCCATACAGGTACATAGCTTCCAGCGACAAAGGGTTATTTTATATGTGGTGCCCCAAATCGCCACCTCGGACAGGAGATACAAAGGAACCTAAGGAGAAGAATTTCAATTTTTTGTGGAACAGAAGGTAAAGGATGAGGTAGCAATGCATACTTCTGTGAATCTGATAAGCTTTAATTCCTTCTGTTATGTAGTTATGCGCTTATATATAATATTATTGTTCATAAAGATTACTTTTTTATATTGCTTCATTTAAATAAAATCTTCTTTTGTTATCAATTCAAAGTTCGTGATTATTTTATTTTGATATAGATTATTTCAAAGATTGTTTCTTAAGGGTGTATAAGAAACCTCTTGGGTTACATTGCTGATTTTCCACGGGCATTAAATATTGGGGCGGTTTAAATTTCATTTAATTCGAGCTGCGTTTTTTTCCAATTATTGATAGAGTAGTTTGTTTGATGTTGGTGACAAATCTATTTTCAATATAAATCAAATTGAAAATTGCTTTTGCGGGATGATTAAAATTGAAAAAAAATTTATTTACATTGAAAATTTTATTTGACAAAATGGTTTCGAAAGTATGCACTGATTCTCATCAGACACCAGCACACAGTGCATACTTGACTGATGTGACCACTTGCAGTTGGAAATCATTAATTTTTTATTTACGCTAGTTGCGACAAATTTTAACATCTCCGACTTATATCCATCGAAATAATTTACTTGTACAGGTTATTTAATTGTGATCATGGTTCCTTTCTTGTCTATAAGTCAGCATAGACAACGTATATCGTCTCTAAAGCATATCAAAGCAGAGAATATTAATACGGGAAACTCGATCGTTTTGCAGAATAAGCCTCCGAAGCGAAATCAAATTGGACAATTTTTCAATTTTAATTTGATTTCGCTTCGGAGGCTTATTCCGAGTTGATTGTCGAGTTTCCCGTATCAATATTCTCTGCTTTGATAAGCTGTAGAGACGATATACGTTGTCTATGCTGATTTATAGACAAGAAAGGAACCATGATCACAATTAAATAACTTTTACAAATATAAATCGTGTATACGTTTTATTATTTACAAATACCGACACTACCTTTTACCAGGTCTTTAACAGGATGCTATTCAATTATTCGAGCAAAAGACCATATGTAAATCAATAGTCATTCATCTTTCAATAACAAATGTCTTCAACGCGCGGGCTTACTTCTTCTTTGAGCCATTTCGCACGCGATTGTAATCATTTCAAGTATTCGAATTTTCATTAATTCCAAAACTGTTGTACTAATCGTTGCAAGAACTGACAGCGAGCCGAGTAGTTCAACTTGAAATTCAATAAATTTTTTTCTGTTGATGCGATCAATAGGTCCCAATAAGGAACTCTGTGGGTGCGAGCAAATCAGTGTCCATTGAGTCGAGTGTCCATTTTTTATAATTTAGTCAGCATTAATTTCAAGTTTCTATTTTCGAGGTTCTAAATTCGAGGCTCTAAATTCGAGGTTCTAAATTCAAGTTTCTAAGTTCGAGGTTCTAAATTCGAGTTTCTAAGTTCGAGGTTCTATATTCGAGATTCTATAGTCGAGGTTCTATGTTCGAAGTTCTATGTATTCGAGTTTCTATATTTGAGTTTCTATGTTCGATTTTCCATATATTCAAGTTTCTATATATTCGATATTTGTTTCGTTTGTGTTCAATACCTTTTTATTCTTAATATACATTTATTTCTTTAATAACTACGGATACATGTTTACAAACGTGATTTACACCTTTCTGATTTTACTAAATATACTATCGCCCGTAAAGTCTTCCGCCAAATGATTTTATCTCAACAAATGTAAATTTCTTGTTAACAAAGACAATGCACTAGCCGTTTCAATGTCGTTCTCAAAAAATTGATTTACTTTTGAACAACTGTTTTTCAAGCTAACAGCATAATTTACTAATAATTAATTGGGACTAGACTTCATTAGGTCAAAATTTATTTGTCTGATTGCTTAGACAAATTGAATTTTTATGGGCCTTTTCTTAGAGTCGAGATTATTTTTCATGGATTAATAAGTTTTCAGATTTACATAATTTCATGAGCTATACATTACAAAGTTTTTCTGATTTATCAATTAATAAGTGCAATATCGTGATATACTTCAAGAATTCATGTTTTTTTTTCTTCTCAATTTTGCAATTCACATTTCATTAAACGTGCTGTCACGTGAGCTCAAAAATCTGAATTTGCAGATTATCATAAACGTGAGCTCACGTGATAGCACATGAGTCCGGGTGACGTGCCGCCAGTGTATTTCTAACCATACAAAATGGTACTCCAGATCTATGGCACGTGTGGTCAGCTGATGTGACGACACGTGAGCTCACGTGACGTGAGACCAGTGTAGTTCTACCTTTATAGTCACGATGACGTAACAGCAACTTAGAATCTCAGTCACAATTTTCAAAAAGTTTCGTAATCGCGACGTTACGTTTGAAAGTGTTTCAAATTTACAAACAATCCTCTCAATCCCCTCCAATATCTTTCTCTTTCACGCTCATAGCTATCTATAAGATATACGAAGAGTTTATACAAAATGATCATGTATGTGCTAAGTAGTTATATGATGAAGACAATATTGTATTTCAGCATATGTAAAATATTTATTATAGTGACTGAACATTTTGAATCCTATGCAGATAAAACACGAACGATTCAAACGTTACTGCAAACGTGGTGTTGAAACTCCCTAAAATTACCAATCGGCTGCGGTTTTATCAGGCTTTAGCTAAAAAAAGCTCTTTTATATTTTTGATAAAATATTCAATGTTTTTTTTTAAATTTAATTTTGCACTATCAAACAAGTATAGCACGTTCAAACATGAAAAATCTGTGCTTATTACATCAAGCAAACCTACTATTATGGATATTTTTAACTTCGAAATATATTACAATTCTTATAATTTTTGAAATTTTACATTTCAAGGCACTGTTGACACTTTGCGCCATTGGATGTTACCGAATGGTTATTTTGACTATATTGCACCTTCATAGTAGTTTTAAGAGGTCGTCGTTACTACCTAGTTTCTAATCTGAAAGGCGCTCGAAGCCCAAGACGAAACAGTTAGTTTAACATTAATTTGGCCAATGCTTTTTGCGTTTGCTTTGCGCCTCTGTCATGAGCTGGTTAAGAAAGTAGCTTTGGAAACTAAAACAAGTGGGACAAGATTGTTGATGTTCTAATGCTACTATCATAACCCGCTCTCGATAGAGCCATAAAAGAATGCTACTACTGTAATGAAATTTAATTGAAAGCAAATCTGCACATTCATTTAAATTTAAATATATAGCATACAATATAACATGTAATTGGCAGCAGTTGGATAAAAGTTTTTAAAAGACTTCGAAAAATATTTGCAAAAATTTGCGACAAATTTTTTTTTGTTAAACTCTCTTAATAATTTTGCCATCGCAGTCTTCTCTAGCTTACTGTTTGTTTTTTACTCTTTGACTTGTTTTTAAACACATCACACCTTTCTAATCTCTGAAAGCAAACACTCTGACTTTTGAATGCACATATCTCAGGTGTCCGAAAGTGTAATTCACTTACTGTTGGTTTTTCACTAAGTCTCATTTCGGGAATACTGTTACTTCCCAACGGGAATCGCGGTAATGTATTCTGGCGTAATGCATCAATCAAACAATGCCAGCAAGGGAAATTTCCTATTTCCAAGGCTATTTTTCAGCAATTATAATACATGCTGTAAGGGAGAAAGCTCATATGTTATAAGTCGCCGACCGCAAATGAAAATGTTTCCAAAAATCCATGACTGGCCAATGAACATTACTCGCAGAAACAAGGGGAAAATAACTTGCGAGCATACATTGGCTATGGGTAGTCTGGTGCTATATTAAGTGGAAAGCTGAAAATTTCGGAGCATTTCAAATCATCACGGGTAAGTAAAATGTATGCAATTAAAATAAATGTAATTCCTCCTAGTAGCAAAGAGAATGCGCTTTTGGAATTTTCAATAAGCGTCACAATCACTCAGCATGCAATAACCACACATGCAGAGATACGATCGACCGCCGGCCAAAGCTTCAATATGTATTCACCCTAGATGTCTGAAATGCGAGAATACGATGTCGTACTTTCCAAAAAGCTCTTATATATAGAGCAAAGCATAAGTTTCCTCTTGTAAAAATCTTCCCAGCCTAGGACATGCAATGTTAAAAAGAAACAACATGTAATGGTCCGGTAATGCTTCCACGCATTACGCGAAATGATTACCAAATATATCCGTAAGCATTATTTTTCCCGTTGGGTTAATAGTGGCCTCAAAGTAACATCGAACGGAGATGTGCCCATAGTGTACCTACCAGAACGACAAATAAACGCATCTTGGGACATTTGTGGTAGTGGTGCGCGAAATTCCGTTGAGGGGGCAGGTTCACTTAGAATTTTAAGAAAATCGATTTTATTTGCTTTGCATTTTCTAAAAGTAGCATATTTCAAAAGCATTCTCTGCAAATTTCAGACGAATCGGACAATTCTTTATGGAGATAAATAGCTTTGAATGAAGTCGTCTCTAATCCACAAAGCCCTTTTTTGCATCGAAGTCGGTGATCACTGTAACTTGAAAACGGCTTTATCGATTATGCCTAGTACTATACTCTTCGCGAAACGAATTCAACGGTCAAATCCCATACAAAAAGAGCTTTACTGACGAATTGAAAAGCTCTTTTTGTATGAGATTCGACCGTTGAATTCGTTTCGCGAAGAGTATTGTACTAGGCATTAGCATGAAACTTTCCTCACTTATTTTGTATGTAATTGTCCTCCAGACGAACGAAGGATTTTTCAATTGGACAATATTTTTTTTTCACTAACCGAAAATGTGAGTGAAATTTTGGTCGAAAAAACAATTTTGAATTTCAGCAACCGCCATTTTTCGAAAAATTAAAATCTCCCAAAGTCCTTCATTCATCCGGAACAATATGTCATTAACTAATACTCCCCGATTTTTTGATCCAGTGACAAGCTACAGTGATCACGGCAAAACAATTTTTTTTTTACCCCTCGAAAATTTACTCTATTTCGACTAATTTTCAACCTGTTACCTTACCAAAATTACAATAGCTTCTACAAATATATATCTTTCAAGTAAAAAACATTTGTTATCAACTATTTTAATGGGTGTCTAAAAAAAACTCATAAAAAAGAGCTTTTTTTGGACGTCCCAAGTGTACCTAGCCCCTTAAGTAATGTTAAAAGTAGTAATGGCAAACAGTACACTGTCGTCCCAGAAGCGTGGGAAAAGAAAAATTTTCTCTACTGGCCATTTCATATGAAATCGCGGGAAATTGAAAAAGAGCGGAAAATGGCGGAAAACGTACCAAATACCGATTGGCTTAAATGCCATGTAAATTTAAAGCTATGTCCTGTCCTGAACTAGTTATCCTGAACGGTCAAGACTTTTTTACTAGCTCCGCTCTATGGGATTCCATATTGACGTTTAAAGTATTGTCAGGGCGAAATCATTATGAGTATAGGCGTCACTACATTACCATTAGATGCGAGTTTCCTAGATAGGCACAGATAGGCGTATTAAAGGAATTTTGTGTGGTAACTTTGACGCACAATGTGCCTTATTGGGATTTTGATTAAGTCGTACTGAAGGAACTAATCCCTTATGGACACAATGTCTATAAAGACGCGCCAGAAGTAGCCTTTACCACTTCTTTATTAAAATTTTGCCTATCAAGGAATTTTACAATGAACGAAAAATGACGAAACAATTCCGACTTGACATAATATTAAAAAAAAACTGCATTTAGTAACATATAGGCGCTACCTACCTACAACATATGCATATATGCGAACTTAAACTTCACACCCTTCAAATCTTTTCAATGCGAACAGGACGAGTTTTATAGCGTACTGAGATAAAAAAGGGTATATTGCTTAAATAAACAGTTTTGAGTTTAGACTTTGAATACTTGTCAAATGTTTTGGCACGTAATTTGCCAAGTTCCTCGACGAAACGTTCGCCTATGTGCAAACGCGGTATTAAGTTTCAGTCAAACGACCCCATAAATATCACTGTGGAGTATGTCACCGTGTTTATCAAACGCTACACACTTTGTTTCGATACGGATCAGAAATAACACTTGCTTTGGGTCTTAACACAATGTAAACAGTACAAATCGTAAATAAATATGCAGGTGGTGCTTTCAATAACTTAGCATTCGTTTCGATCATGACAGTCATATTTTGCATCTCGTTGAATATTAGACATAAGAACTAATCTTTCGCTTCCCAAATGTTAAGTAATAGTAGTGAGAGTTGTTTTTGGATCTGTAATTTCAGTTTTTGTCAAATAATTTGTGTATTCATTGTTGTGAACTCGATAAATTATTGTTTTTCAAAATATCACGTAAGTCGATCATTCAAATTCAAATTCGTTGAAAAAAATCCAAGCTTCAGCTTCATTTCAATAGTCATTCTTTTTATTTTTATTCAAAATGTTGGGAAACAGTAGTGATTTGCTCAGCTTGATTTGGACTCATTTGTCAAGGTCTTGAAGTAATACTCAATTGAGAATTTGAAGTGAGAAATCTATGTGCATGAAAACTTAAAATCTACTATTTAAAACCTTCTGCATACCTTATTTTTCAGCCCTGTGAAGATACACCTCTTCAAGACACCATAATACCTGACCCGGAAAATTGTAACTTTTTCTACAGCTGCCTGCCAAGCGGATTACCCGCTCATTTCGGATGTCCGAACAACCTGAAATTCGACCAGAATGTTTTGAATTGTCTACCAGAGGCTGAAGCCGAGTGTTATCCAGGCAGTAAAGATGGACCGCAAGAAAAAGTGGACAAGGTGGATGATGATATAAAAATGATTTTGCCATTATAATGATCTGCGCGTTTGTGGAATTAAATATGCATTCAAGCATCAATAAAAATTGACTCTGTGATTGGATGTATTTACAATTCGAAACCTAAGTTATCTGCAACAAGCCAACGATGTTTCGTATGTGTTGAAACAGCTGCTACTAAATTATAGTTATAAAGTCAACAGTGAGCGTGTGGTGTTCCCATTTAGTGATTATTCAACTCTTGTCAAATAGAAACAAAATGTTCAAAGGCATTATAAATATATTTCATTTGTTTTTTTTTTTTGTTTGCACTAAAACCAGACTTCCAAGAAAATGATCTTAATATAGAAAATGATACATAAATAAATAATTTGCTAATTTAACTTGGATGATTTTAAGCTGTAGTAGAATATAAGTTAGGTTTTGGTAATCTATTTTTTTCACATCTAATGGCGCAGATCATCGTTTTTGCAAAAGTCTTATTCAGTTGTATACGACTTTCTTCATATTGATCATAATTATATTCGTAATTTTGCTTACCACTTTAGATTGGACCGAAACTCTTGCGACTTTGAATATTGATGACAATCTTTCTTTATCCTACTAAAAAATTATTAACGTCTTTCAAAGACATATTTTTGAGAGTAAAAAAAAATTGTCTGAGCCATTTCTAACGATCTTAGTTATAAAAACTCTAGCGCACCTGAACCGCTAGAAACACTAATGTTCGAAGAACAGTAGAAGAATCGTGCAGGTTTTGAGTGCATATTCCACCACATGTGCTGCTTATTACGGCCAAACTGTTTCAAATGCCACGTTTTACTTTCGTCTTAAGAATGCATTATAACTCATATGGTGCAAGGTTTCAGATATTACCACTGGCATGAATTTCAACGTTTATGAGAGCAAAACACGGGTTAATTATATTCGTTATCAGTTGCTTATTTCACATAATTTTGAAAGCAGCATCTCATATAACATCAATGAAGAAAATGCTCAGTGCCTGCAGCACTGTAACTGAAGTTGGTGTTTGGGGCTGCGATCCGAAAAATTTGCAGAACTTTGCGAATTGTAACATCGGTTATTTATTTTCATTGTAAATGTTTCCGGTATGAATACTAACTGTAAGCATTTATTGATACAAAAGTAGCACAACCGACTCGTGCTGGCATCCTTTCGCCAGTATCAAAGCCAAGAATATATCAAATCTGCTTCACGTTGTTTAATTACATTCGAAGTTATAGGAGTATAAAGAAATTTAGGGTTACCTGCAGCGAGTTTTTTCAAATGATCGAAAGCTTAATATTTGCTGTTTATTGTCACTACAATATCATTACCATTTGAAAATTCTACGATAAAACCGCTTAATAAAGATATTGCAATTAAACACAAAACCAACAATAGCTGGCAACCCTATCGTGTCTTTTCAACCAAATTTGGCCTGAATAATGCTTATGACAGGTTTCATTAATTGTATGAAATTCGTATTGATTTCATGACTGCACTGGAAGTTATAGTGCAAAAAGTTTTATTTTCCTGAGCGAATTTTCAAAACCAAAGACACAAAAATTACCATAGCTGGTAGCACCAATCAAATTTTTCAACCAAATTTCCACCAAACAGAGATTAGAGTTAGGTTTAGCTTCTGTGTCAATTTCATGAAAATCTGGTAACTTATTCACATTTCATAGGGCAAAAAGCAGTTTTTTTTCTTTGTAATTTTTCAAGATGGCACCACTGGCACAGAGTTGCCCACAATTCAAAATCGCTTCTATCAAATCTGGTCTTACTTAAGTCCAATGCATTCTGTAAATTTTAGCTGTATCTGATTATTGGTTCGTGAGTTTCCGTGAACAGAAGTTTTTGATGCTAAAAATATAGGTTAACTGGGAGAGGGTTACCGTTCTTGTCCGACATGAAATTTCCAAAGTTTTATTTTGAACGTGTAGATAAAACATAAGATTTATATACAGATTGGTTTTATTGTAAGAAACGGACATTTTTTTGAATATTCGATGGTTTGAATGTTTTCACTTCCAAATTTTTTTTTTCAAAATGAAGACACCAAAATTATCATAGCTGGCAGCTCCAACCGAATTTTTCGACCAAATTTCTACCAAACGTGGCTTAAAGTAAGGTCCAGCAATTGTGTAAGTTTCGTCAAAATCGAACGATTCAATCAGAATTTATAGGGCTAAAAACAGTTATCTTTTTTAGTGGTTTTTCAAGATGGCACCACTGGCACAGAATCGCCCGCATTTCAAAATCACTTCTATCAGACCTGGTCCTATTTAAGGTCAATACATGCTGTGAATTTCAAATAATTCTGCCCATCGGATCGTGAGTTTCCGTGAACAGAAGTTTTTGATGCTAAAAATATAGGTAAATTGGGCAAGGGTTGCCAGGCGTGCCCGTTATACCATATCTTTTTTTTTTTTTTGGTTATGTAAACAAAGCACAAGATTTACATATGAAAGGCTTATTTTTGAAGAAACGGCATTTTTTCAAGAGAGACGATGATTTGGAGGTTTTCACTTTCAGTACCTGCCCTAGCTACAGGGTTGCCAGCACGCTCATGAAAAGCTACACAAACCTACAAGTAAATAATATCAATATGTCCTGAAAATTTCGTAATGATTGAATAGCTCTGTCAAAAGTTATCGAAATTTAAAAATTTTCAAATTTTCCCGTCCTCTTTTTAGGCACCCAGCGCACACATATGGTTAAAAAATTCCAAAGCATTATCCGATTCATATGTAAAACACGTTAGAAATTTAGTTCGTTAACTTTATTTTTGCGAAAATCATTTGTGCACGAAATAATAGGTATATTAAAAATATCACTTAAATGCCCGCCGGCGCGAAAAGGTTTACAATAACTGACATTTAAAGAGACCTGGACCTATTCTGCATATACACCAATGTATCCTGAAAGTTTCAGCTTAATCGAATGGCGCGTTCCCGAGATTATCTCACTGAAATTTTTTGTACATATATATATATATATATAAAGAAATATGAATTTTTGGCCGAATCGATTTTAATACTAATGTTCTTCGAACATTAGTAATAAAATGAAAGTTCTTCAGGATGTATATCATGAACTTGTAAATGACTTTACCAGGAGGTAATTTCTAACATCTAACATAGGTAATTTCTAACATAGGTAATTTCAACATCAAATCTAGAAAAGCTAATGAGAGTTTACCAGGAACTACTGATGGTAGAACATAACAGTTCGTCATGCATTTCAACAATCTGTAAGAGGGTATCTATGCTGGACAAAGCTTCCTCCCCTATAAAAGAATTGATTAACAGCACTGCATCTCCAACTTCACGCCCTAGCTTACGATTTACCTTCAGACCCCGACGCAGGATCGATCTACAAATTCAGTACTTCTTGGTTGAGCACAATTGGGCCACTCGCCTACAAAAACATAACGCTGCTAAGAGGCACAATCGTGTTGAGAAAGCATCCTCCAAAGTACCCATCAAAGAAACCAATGCTGAAGATGGATGGCTGGGAAGACTTCTTGAAGCTGATTTCTGCATCACCGATTACAATCTCGAACAACAATCCAAGTGGGAAAAGAAATCCCCTAAGCGGTGCCATTTCGGACCAGCCAAATATGCCTCGTCTTTTGTGAATTTCAATAGAAATAGTGGCAGGTTCGATTGGAAAGGGATCACATTCAGCCCGTGCAAGAAAGTCAACAGCAAAATTAGCAGTAAAGTAAAAAAAGAATATTTTAAAGAAAAAAATGTATATACCCAAATGTCCTTACCTGCGAAGTCCCTTTCAAGCAGAAACTTTGATTTTTATCTACTCCTATAACTTCTTTTTTCTAAGATATTGACCCTCCGCTTTTTACAACTATACATTACCGCTACTTTAGCGATCCATCTAATGTTACTTCTAATCGTACCAAAATGCTGACATCGCCTCCTTTTAATATTTCCTTGCCATCTCTTCTAAAAGCCCACAATAGCGTGACCAATATATGTCCATTAAAAGACCATAACAAGGCGACTGTAAATGTTGCACCCACTGCGGCAAGAGGAAATTCTATATCGAATAATAACTTGAAGACGTGTGCATCTCCCCAAAGACCAGACCAATCTGTTAGGATTTTTTCCTAACAAAACACACAAGAGCCTCAAATTGTTTTACCAGAATTGTGGTGGTCTGAGAGGTAAATTATCTAGACTTTTTCTTGACGCAAAATCATGCCACCTTAATTTACTTACCCTCACCGAAACTTGGCTTAATGATTCACATAACTACAAAGAAATTCTTGACAGCAGCTGAACTATTTACGGAGATGATCGCGGTTATTACTCTACAGCTCAGACCTGAAGAGGTGGTGTTTTAATTGCTGTGAGCATTACACTTCCAAGCAGACGGATCGATACCAAACCAAATGTAGTGTATCAGCACTTAATTGTTCAAATCTCTTTCAATAATACGTTGATTAACATTGGTTTATTTTATATTCCACACATATTTAGTTTATAAACCAGATCCGACAAATCGGTATACGACCATCTATGTGAATCAGTATCTTTCTTCGTATCATCCCCGAACGAAAAGGACAAATTTATATTCCTCGGAGATTTCAATCGCTCTAATTTTTATTTTATTCCCGATGAAAATGACGCTTTTCTGCTCTCTGTAAACCCTTCAGTTTCAAATGACTTCAACCATATGAGTACTTTTTGTGGCAACAATTTGCAGCAAGTTTGTCCGAAATCTTATGCTTAAGAAATATGAACTTGCCGAATCTTTACTTAGCTGCTACCTCCGATATGCTAACAAGGTAGCTATATTGGTCCACTTCTTTTAAATGTATTCATTTCTGACCTGTCTGACGTCTTAGCAAATATATCTAATCTAGTTTATGCAGACGATCTCAAAGTCTATCACATCATTAGATCTAAATCAAATGCACTCTTAATTCGTGCAAACAAACAGCTAGGCTTCATCAAAAGACGCTCCAAGGAATTTTGAAACCTGTGGGTCACAAGATCCTTATACATCTCATTTGTACGCCCTACTCTCGAATATGCTTCGATTGGCTGGAATCCGGCTTTTAAAATCCACAGTAACAGACTCGAGTCCATGCAAAAGCAATACTTACTTTTCGCATTGAGAGAACTATACAGCCCTTACGATTTTAATATCCATATTCCTTATGAGTTTCGACTGGGTCATCTAAACTTATTGACATTTGCATCCAAAAGAAAGATGGTTTCGGCCTCAGGTTCACTCATTTACTTAAGGAATATCCACATTCCACTATTTACGCAGCTAATGAGCCGACAAAAATATGCCACAGGATATTCAATAGCATAAGTGATCGGTAACCCCTTATCTTAGCTATATGTCAATGTTTTATTTATTTGTTATTTATTAATTGTTATTGATTTGTTTGTTAATTATTTAATGAATTCAATTTTTCGTTTTGTTTGTATATACACATATTAGTTGTCAATTTGGTTTTGTATTGTTTGTATAACTTGTACCTTGCTTGTTTAATAAACAATACTAAAAAATAAAAAAAGATACATAAAGACAAATAGGGAAGTTAAATAATATCGGTGACTTCGTAAATATGAAGCATTGAAATACTTACTTTTAGTGATGGGCTCAAAAACGCCAAACAGTTTGAAAAAAACGTTTGGCTGCAAAAACGAACGAACAGTTTTTCCAAATAGCGACAAACAGTTTTTCTAAAACGAAATTTTTTTTCTAAAACGAACAGCATTTCTAAAATAAACCGTTTTTCTACACCGAATGGTTTTTCTAAAACGAATCGTTTTTCATGGTTTTTCGTTTTTTTTCAAACGAGCCGTTTTTCGTTTGATAAAACGAACTCTTTGGCAGTGGAAACCCGTTTAACTGCGGAAAACAGTATTTTCGTATTTGCAAGTATTTTATTCAAATATTCAGGAGCGGAAATTGGACAAGATCGGCCAA
>OX376373.1:89954265-90464265 GCA_947369275.1 Nemotelus nigrinus | reverse complement strand
TCGATATCTAAGGCACAAACAACCATCGAAGCGTGTCGCTCATTCAGGTGTGACACAATCTGATCGTGCAAGTACGATATAGCGTGCTGGGTCCCATGCTTACGCCTAAAGCCAAATTGATATTCTGGTATGATATTAGCGAGCTCGCAGTAGGTGGAAATCATTTCCAACCAAATCTTCTCAAAGAGCTTTCCCAAATTAGGAAGCAGAGAGTTCGGGCGGAAATTGCTGGCCTCATTATTTTTGCCTTTTTTGTGAATGGGAACAATCTTAGCAATTTTTCATGTATCGAGAAAATAACCTTTGTTCCAGGCATTATTGAAAATTATGGAAAGTAATCTGAGCATAGAGATTGAAAGATGTTTAACAATAAAGCTAGACACTCTATCATGCCCAGATGACTTTTTACTTGTTATACCACCTAACAAGTGCACCAAGTATTCACTATTGACAAAGTGAAATTGGTCACTTGAGAGTTGCGGATCATCCGATCGATTTTCGGATGAAAATGTCACCAGCGGCTCGTTGTGACTATTGAGAAACGAATTAACTGCCTCGAGTTCATTTTGGCTACTAGAAGCAGAGAAGATGGGCGGAACAGCATTTAATTGCGATTGAAATGTTTCTGCGAACAGTTCGGACTGCAGATCAGGGTTGCTCACAGAAACATTGCCAGTCGTTACTGCTATCTCCCGGTTGATGTTTTTACCAGAAAACCGATTAATTTCCTTATACATGTCGGGGCCTGGACAAATGGCGGCCAGCCGCTGTGCAAGACACTCCCTGCGAAATTTACCAACCATTTCAGCAATAAGCTTGCTGAGACAGTTGATATTTGAAAGGAGTGACCTGTACAGCGGATGATCTCTCCCATGTCTATGAAAAATCCTCTTTAACTTGCAACGCCAAATATGCCTCACCTTCATGTGCTTAGCAATATCCGGCGGTAGTTCGTGACCCTGATACTTATCAAGTTTAATCAAGGTGGAATTTCTGTCAACAGTAGAACTTATGATGTCGTTGGCGCTAATCAAAAGGCTATCAACTTGACGGTTTCACAAATTTTCGGTCTCGCACACATCAAGATTCCCTACCAATATATCTATGTTGCGTTGAAAAGTACCCCAATCGGTGTTTTTGAAAGATCTTACAGTTTTTGGGGGTCTCTTCATGAGGCTGAAATAGGAGCGGAACTGAATTTTTAGCCTCACAGTAAAGTAATCAGACATACCGGCTTGAGTCCAGCAGTGTGGGCGATCAATACTGCTGAGCAGATCATCTGACAGGAGGAAAAAATCTATTATTGAGCTACTACTTGGTCTGGTCGGACAGTTAGGAGCAACCACTTGCAATGGAATAGGAAGACTACTTTGGTATAGCCAATCGAGCAACACCCTACCATATCCGTTGATAACAGAATCTCCCCACTGAGGGTGTCTCGAATTCAAATCACCACCGATAAGCGAGTATTTAAACTGAGAAACTAGCGAGTTGATTGCTCCGAAATCATGTAAAAGATTTGATTTTGATGAACTGCATCGAGGACGGTTTTGTATCCTTGAAAGCCAACTCTATGGTGATTTGACAGTTTCGTCTCTGTTATAAGTACCAAATCCGTACCCAGCACATCAATTAGGTGTTGAGCAGACGCCATCGAGATGAGCGAAGCACTGTTGAATGTGGCCACCTCAACCATTTTACTGGGAAAGGGTTGCCAGCAGTTTGACTGTGACTAATAGCCTCTCAGCATGAGTTCCAGCTGCCAATATTTGCCTGATAAAATCATTTATCATCCCAAGATTGACATTGGTCAGTGCTGACCCCAAAGTGGTAGAATCTCGCGAAGCCGCACAGCTACGAGAAGTAGTGCCTCCTACTGCCTGTGCGTAAGGCACTCCGCACACGGGTCGTTAGCCATGCGATGCGCGAGAGATGCGTTTGACACGTTTGAAGCTTGAAAGAAAACAATTTTCGTCATCATCATTTCAAGTCCACACACGGGTCGTCAAGCAAACGTCAGTATACTTCGTAAAATCATACAATTCGGGGCATTTTCCAACCTACCCCACGAATTGTACGTTGCCGTCATCCATCGCACTTGCAAAA
The DNA here is from genome assembly GCA_947369275.1 of Nemotelus nigrinus. Lineage (NCBI taxonomy): Eukaryota > Metazoa > Arthropoda > Insecta > Diptera > Stratiomyidae > Nemotelus > Nemotelus nigrinus. The sequence continues at coordinate 90,462,159 of OX376373.1, read as the reverse complement.
ACGACTAGTCATTCGACTTGAGGCCTGCAATGAACAACGCTTGAGACGTACTCAACGTGAACCGACTACTCTTCTCACTCTTCACGATAGGCTAACGCTCCGTTAGCGGTCAACCATTGATTTACCTAGGTTGTGACGACCAAGCGTAGAAATATCGCATCCACGGCGATAGCTCAACGACCCGTGTGCGGATTGCCTAAGAAACACCACTTCTTTTGTTGTTCGCAACGCTCTGCGTTACAAACTGCTGACGATCTTTTCTGGCCTGATCTCGACGAATATTTTTCGCCTCAATCCTGGTCACCATATCTTTATAGCCCGGGCAACCACGGTAGTTGGCTGGATGGCCTTTCTCACGGCAATTGACGCCCTCAGGCTCTACGTCGGCTACTTTTGGACATTTACCACGTGTGTGACTCTCCAGGCACTTCACGCAGCGATGGACGATTGTGCAATTGCTTGCCACATGTCCGAAGTTTTGGCAGTTGTAACACTGCAACCTCTCCTTATTTCTAACTTTTTCCCATACCACTTTTTGCCAGAGAATGGACTGTATGATACCAATTTTCTTCGAAAATGAGTAATAAGCCTGTCTCATCAAGGTTATATACATTTAAAGCATCATAGACATCACATAACACTCTTAAACCAAAAAATAAACAATTATATGCCATATTGACTGCATTTGAAGTGACGAGGGGAATGTGTAAATTGATATGTGATAGTTGAGTCAGAAATGCGTATATTTTTTTTTTCCAGTTAATTGTTCCTATTTCCAAGGAAGCGGGGTTGACCTTAAACCAGTGGTAATGGCCATCAGATTCGATTGATTTGCTTATACATTTGGCAGTTACTTATGAGCTTTGTCCAAAGAAACAAAGGATATTGGGTATAGGAGTTAAAAGGATAAGGAGATTGTAATATAGAAGTTAGTAACGCACCATATTATATATAAAATTTATCTTAAGCCTATTAAAATAAGTTTACAAAAAAGAAAAAATAGTACTTATTTAAGGTTAATCGTACATAATATCCAACTGTATTGACCTATGATTGAATAGAAAAGTCTTACATATAACATCTTGTTTCTTTTTTTTTTCTTTTTTTTCTATTTTAAAAGGAAAAAACAAAAGGAAAAATAGAATTAAAAAAAAAAATAATATAAACATTTCAAATTCAAGTTATTTACTTTAGTTTGGTAAAAAATATCCATAAATCCCAACCATAGTGGCATGTCACCATAATTCATAATCAAGAAGAAACCGTTGAATATCCGATGCACACATGTCTATTGTATAACATTTAAATAAGACTTAAAACTCTACAATTAAATCACGCATATTCCGTGTATGTCTAATATCTTATTTTATATGTCAATCTTGCTTAGCTCCAAGAATTTAGCTAACTCTAAGAGCATCTCTTTCTTATGCTCGACCAGAAGTCTGTTAGATGAGTTATATTTTCTAAAAAAAGCCAAAATCCCTTCTGGTTAAATTATAGTTAGGACACTTGAAAATTTTGTGATCAATAGAATCTATTTCATCGCAGAAATCGCATTTTGGAACCTCAAGTAGCTTTATCTTAAATAGTCTTTGGTTATTGTATGCCTTGCCTGTAAACAATCTATTAATTATTTTAACACTTCTGTTACTCCCCTGAAAACTGCTAAACCATGTGTGTTCTCTGAAGGCCAGGTCCGTCTCCAACCACGAACATCTCATCAAGTCTCTTGACATCTCCCCATATTTAATTTGCCAAGACCTTTTAATTTCACGCCAGGCTATTGACATGATATCATTAATGCATAGCGGTAATGTTAGGGGTGAACCCTCTAAAATTGCAGCTTTGGCCAGACTGTCTACTTTTTTCATCAGAGGGATCCCCCTGTGACCCGGGACCCAGATGACTCTAACTAGCACATCTCTATTGGCTGATAATAAGTCCCATATTTTATGTATAATTTGGTTCCTCGATGAGGGTACATCTAGTAGCATGCAGGCTTTATTGCTGTCCGACAGGATGGTTATCTTGCCCAAACCCAGGCTGATACCTTTTTCTGTAGCACACATTATTGCTGCCAGCTCTGTGTTAACTACCTCAGTCGCATTGGCTAGCGAGAAACCACAATTAAACTCAACATTATCCCCCATAACAGCACATGCCACTCCTGCTTCCGACTTTACACCATCTGCCGCCACAATATCGAAACCATTATTCAATTCCTCACTTCTCAATCTGTTGAAGGTGGTTCTAGTCATGCTGTTCGGTTGGTCACTAGTCAAACCACTAAAAGGTCCAGTATTTTTACCTATAGCGGTGATGTTTGATGGGGCAGTTCTAACAGCACCAGGTCTGTAATCGTCAAGCAACTCTCCGAACTTTGCAAACACCACACCATAATTCGATTTGGCTGGGGACATTCTGGCACTTCTATATAGATCTATGTTATCCATTTTTAGTTTGATGACATCTCTTGTAGTGTACCACAAGGCTCTGTAGTATGATGGTATCTCGTTCGCCATAGCAAACGTTACACAGTTTGGGGCTTGGGCCGACAGTCCCATGCACCTTTTCAGTATTTTTGCCTTTAAGGAATCTAAGTTAGAAAAGAAATAATTTGTGTAGTATTTTTGCCTTTAAGGAATCTAAGTTAGAAAAGAAATAATTTGGAGCCCCCATGTTGGCAGATATGTGGTTTTCTAATCTAGGTCTCACTAACGCCTTGTAAAGAACTAGGCTTTTATGCGGAGATAGCACACTTTTCTTGCCAGTGACCATATTCATCAGGATTATTGGTCTGTCAATACTATTTCTAATTTCCTGAAGGTCATCTTTTATTGTATATTTAGAGTTTATGGTTTTACCAAGGTATTTAACTTCATTGGACCAATCCACGGGTATATTATTGTAAATAAGTGGTTGCAGAACCGGATTGCCATTTTTTATGCATATTAATTTGCATTTTAGAGGATTTCCTTTTAACCTAATTTTGTTGCAATTGTTTTCAAATAGAATATTGCAGCAGATTTCTACATGTGTCAATATTCTTGCCTGACGCCATAATCAAAAAGTCATCCGCATACTGTAGGATACAGGAGGAAGGCAGAGTCAAGTCATGAAAAGATCTCGTATATAAGTTGAAAAGAAGTGGGCTGAGCACATCCCCCTGCGGAAGACCATTTTTAATATTTAATGAGCAGTCTTCTAAACAGACCGATCTTTTGGACAAAAAATTGACAATCCAGAAACAAAGGTTTTCGGGAATGATTTGAATCAATAATTTATATAGTAATTCCAGGTCAACCCCCTCATATGCATTTTCTAAATCCAATATTGCTAGCATAATGACCTTCTTGTTATTTCTAGCATTCCATAACATATTGTCTAGATGATTCAGACAAGAGTTAATGGATTTACCTGGGACATAAGCATAAGAGTTCTGAGGAATGTGGTTTTGTATATTGTGCTCAACCATACATCTATTTTTGACCATGTTATTAATAATTTTTATAAAAACATTGATTAAGAAAATAGGTCTGAAACTATTTAGTAGTGCTGGATCTTTATTAGGTTTGAGTATCGGGACTACCTTAATTTTAAGGTAAGTCTCTAAATTGGTCCTATTATTAATTAGGTCATTAACAGCTTTAACACAATTTTCTTTACTAGTTGAGTTCATACAATTAATCAGATCATAAGAGATCTTATCTACGCCCGGAGCCGACCTCTTTTTATGATTATCTAGGACCCTTTCCAGCTCGTGTATCTCAAAAGAGATAGGAACTTGAGGTAAAGGTAGACAATCACTTGACCAATTGCTGGTGTTAATTTTACTTTTTATTAGATTAAGGAAAAGAAGACTGTTGACTGGTTCCCATCTGTTTCCAGCATTATTTGAACTCTTGATATTATTTAAAAGTCTCCACATATCGCGTTCATTACCCCTTTCGCCAATCTTGGACACGATCTCACTCCAAGCTTTCCTTTTTTCCTCTTTAACCGCCTGGCACCATTCTTTATTAGCATTTCCCATTTTTCTACACATGTCCTTACTGCTTCGAAGATCCTGGTCATTCCTTTCTTAAAATTCCATTTTCCCTTAATGTCTCGTTCCACCAATATTTAGGTATAAATTTGTGTTTGTGTGTCTTGGTTGAGCAATACTCCATCAGTTCTTGCATCTCAGAGGTAATTTTGCCAAGGTCCTCGCTGAATATATGTTGAGAAATATCTACTTTGAGTTTGCTTCTGTTGATTTTAGTTTTTACATTGTTATTGTTCTTTAATTTAAAGGAAAAAATTATTGGTTTGTGACCACTATTGCTAATATCATTAAAGTATACAGACCACTTGAGCTTTTTAATTGTTTTATTCACAAGGGTTAGGTCTGGTACAGAGTACCCACCTCTCCCGTGACATCCTTTATGTACATAGGTGAACGATCCGTTATTTAAGCAGCTCAACCCGAAGACCTGCATGATGTTTCTTAGGATGTTCCCTTTTCTGTTATTCTTATAATCACCCCAATCCATTCGCCTAGCATTAAAATCACCACAAAACACAGTCAGTACATCATGAGGTAATTCTCTAATCAATACACCTAATTCTCTTTCAAAGAAAATGTTTTCGAGATCAGGCGGGCAGTAAATTGAGACAATAATTACAGGGATGTTGAGGTTTTTTAATTTAATAGCGACTGCTTCTATTTCAGTTTTCAGCTTGATAACAGAAAAATCAATATCTTTGTTAATAACTATTGCTACACCTCCACCTAGCGCACTTTCTCTACTTTTTACAATTGTATTGTATCCATTTAACATGTTAGTATAATTGAAGTTCACGTTTGTTAACGTCTCTGATATGCAAGCTATGTCAATACAATTTCTTTTCATAATGATTTCCAAGGTTTCTCTATTTTTATAAAGACCTTGAATATGTTGTAATATCTTCATTGCTAATGATATAAAAAAGACGTATTTACTAAACTATTTCCCAATCTAAGCTTACTATATAAGAATCACACTTTATTTTATATGTAAATTTTCTATACAAGGGTTCTCAGTATTCTCATTTCTATTACTCTTATTATTATTAAATTCAAAATTCTTGACTAATTTGTCAATTACGGAGTACATCAATGCAATAAAGTCTTTGTTGTTTTTAAGGATATCATTTAGGATACCTTCCTTACTCAGAAAATCCATAAGTCTTTCATTTTCAGTTGACTTGAGGTAATTTTCTCTTTCAAATACCAGAATATGATCCGAACTATTGCATAGAATGCATTTAACCGTTTGGCAGCTTTTGTTACATGACACCTCTCCACATTTAAGGCCCCTTGGGTTATTTGCTTTGCATACCTTGTTGGTATGTCCAAACCTCCCACAATTTGAACATAGTCTAGGTCTAAAAATAAAGTGGTCAACAGGAATTCTAACATAATTAAGTTTAATAAATTCAGGTAATTCATTGTTCTTGAAGGCTATCTTAATTGATTGAGAAGGAATAAACTTTTCTCGATTCTCTTTGTCTCTTATGTGGATTTTATCAGCTGCGTGTATTAAACAATCTTTCAAGGGAACTCCCTTGTTGTTACAAGGAACCCCAAACTTAATAAATTTTTCAGCAGGGACATCCTGAGGAATACCTCTGATTATTCCGTACCTGTATATTAAGTTATTTGGAATGAAACTTGTGCAGCCCAAGCTCTCCGCCAGACCACTGTCCAAGAATCTATTAGCATCTGCGGCTTTAGCAAAGTACAGTCTAATTACATTATACCCTCTCCTGTCGGATTCACAAATTCCCATATCTTTATTTTCTGTAGCCAATAAGAAATGAATTGGCTTGAAAATCTGTCTAATCCCGTTCACATCTTGCTTTTGCACAATCACGGTATACTTGTTCCTATTATCCTCAACATATCTATTCGAGAATTTATTAGAAATCACAGCACTGTTATCACTTTTCACATTCATAGGTGAAATACCTAAATCTCCTACATCTAAAGTAACCATATTTTTCATAGAGGTTATGTTCTCAAATTCTGAGGAGATCACATTTTTAACTGCCCTAAATTCAACATTTTTAACTTCATTCGATCTTTTTTTAATCGGTATTGAATCAGTAGAAATATGGTCAGCACCATGTTTCCGTGCCGCTTTCGTCAACCTAGCCGTTCTAATTTTTCCCACATCACCAGAATTATCTGATTTACCAAAAATTCTGTCTGGCGGCTCCACGTCAGACGCCATCGTCCATCAAAAGCTTATACTTTTTAATTTTTGTATCAATAAATAGACACGTGTGCACCAAATATATAAAATTTTTACTTACGGTTTCTTTGTTCCAAAAAGACAACCACTATAGTCACAATTTAGCACTACGAAAACTAACTGAACCTTAAAAATACCGTACAATTTACAGCCACTTGATATCTCTTAGATGCCTATCAACAGGGATGGGAACACAGGATGCAACTGGACACTTCTAAACTGCTCGGATGCCAAAATGCTTCTGAAATGCGTATAAATGGTAGCAGCAGAGATAATGTACCCAGTATATGTCTGAAATACAATTGTGGGAAAAATTGTAGCCTTCAATTTATACTGGATGATTAAAAATAACACATCCCCAGTAAATGAAATGTTTTATATCAGGACAGATGCTCGAAGTTCTGGGAACATGAGGTTGCTAACTACAATGACAGTTCATTTTCAACTTACACGAGACTCTTTTGCGAAACTTGTTTTGAAAATGCAAGTACTCAAAAGAGAAGACTCTTGCATAAGACGGTCAATATGTGCAGATAAGCGAGTCGCCATCGTACTATACGTATTGTCTTCGTCTACCGAATATAGGACTGTTGCAACGTTATTCGGAGTGGGACGCACAACTGTTGGCGAACTTGTTTTAGAGTTTTGCAATGCAGTCTACTCGGAATTGAAGACTGATTATTTTAATGCGTACCCGGCAACACAGAGGAAAGTGGAAGAAATAGTAAACGGCTTAAAAAAATGGATTTCCGCAGTGCTACGGTGCAATAAGTTTGTTTAAATACGAATGTAAATATGTCGGTATGAGATTAATTCCAGATGGAACCCACATCGAGGTTTGCCCGCCTAAAGAAGAAGATTACTACAACTTCAAAGAGTGGTATTATATTATTTTGTTCAGTCGATTATAAGTAAGTACTGAATCACAAGGGCTTTATTTTACCTACAAGATTATGTTTTTCACTCCCAGATACAGATTCACGTACATCAATGTTGGCGCAACTGGACGCAACAATGACTCATATATATATGAGAATTCATTGTTAAAGGTAATCCACGAAAGAAGTAAACTTTTCAAGGAAAATAGTATCATTATGGACAATGTCCAGATTCCCGTGATGCTGCTGGGCGATTCTGCTTTCAAACTTTTGTCTTTGATCATGAAACCATATCCGCAAGAATTGGATATGAATGAGGAGCAGCAAAATTTCAATTGCAAATTATCAAAGTGTAGACGAGTGGTAGAAAATGCTTTTGGCCATTTGAAGGCATGATTCAGAAAAATAGGAAGAGGCATGGAAACGAATGTTGAAAATTTGCATCGCATCATTCAAGCATGCTGCCTATTATACAATTTCCTGGTCGAAGAACGAGACGAAGTGTTCGATAATTGGGTACAAGAACATGAAATTCATACAGCTGGAAGAGCGCAACCTGCGTTTATAACAAATCGAGACCACTCTGCACAAGGAATTCAAATTAGAAACCTAGGTAGCTATTATTATCATCATTCACTTTCACCATATTCGATCCTAACACAAATTTATTTATACCAAATTAATAAAAACATAAACTAATTATTGCAACTATACTTGAACACTTATGTAGTGAAACTATATTGAACTATACAACTATAACAACTATACTCAAAAAGTTTCTCAATGCATTTACATTGACAAACTTTTCCTGCAGCTCCAAGCTCCTGTCCAAATAATTTTTTGTCATTTGGAACCAAAGCTTGTCCCTATTTTCGGAATCTTGAAGAATCTTTTTGCATTCCTTAGAATCTTCCTCAATTAAAATATTAGTTTTTTATCTCCTCTAAAATTTGATGTTTCAATGATAGTTTTCTTTTTCTAGCTCGAGACGTAGATGCTTCAGTAGATGAAGATGTCGATGATGCAGGATCCTTAACAATTCGCCGGACAATAACGAGCCCTCAGAGGATTCATTCCACGTTGAATTTGAGGAATCTATGTTTTCTAGTTCTGAATCCTGAATAAAATAGAATATAAAAAACATATTTTTTATTTAAATTATGTAAATTACCAGAAATTCAATTTCTATGCTTTCGTGCATATAAGTTACATCGTTTGATGCGAAGCGCTCAATAACTTCGTGTACAGTTGTGTACAGACTCCACTGTGATGGGGAACCACTGGAAGGTCCAACTTTTTTCGTTTCTTCACTAAAACAAGTTATTTCATTGTCAGCGTTGCTGGTTAAATTTTGTGCACAAATCAGCTGCGTCAAATTATTCACTTTCATCCTGATTTCTATATGGGTTGCATTCACGCTAACGCTTGCCAATTCATCAGATATTCGCTTGTAAACAAGCGAATTCCACTTCATCATAGGCAAGTCGTTGACCGAACTCTGCCACACTGTAATTAATTTACGAACTTCTTCATCAGTCCAAGTTTTCCTTTTGGTGCCTGAAACATAAATCAATCATTAACAATAAACGTCAGTAACTATTTATTATATCTCTTACCTTTTCCGCTCATAATGACCACTTCAACAGATCTGTAGTACAAGCTCACTTTCAAAATGATTTATATTTGTTTATGCTTTTGAGAGCTGCAAATCATATGATTTTCCAATTTTTCCAACAAATTTCATACATTTCTCGCAAGATGGTTCGACATGCAGTAAAAGTTAATGAGCATTCATCACCAAATGATCATTAGGAGAACTTCAGTAATGATGATATTAATGAGCATTAGACATGACACACGTAATAGGTAATTATCATTAACATCAAAATTATCATTAACTTGTGTCGTCTGTCCAGGCTCAGATAACCATTGATACGAAAGTTTATCTATCTGGCAGTATAGTAAATTTACTTTCAAGTGCTCTCCCAGTATCTTCGAAATTTCCTAAATGACCATCTTAGTTGGTTTTAATGTTTATAAAACGTTCCATCGTTGCATCGGCAATTTTTCTTCGGTTGAACAATTGCTTTTCGGATGATTGTAATACTTCGTACTTTTTGCGAACACTTATGCCCGGTCCAGACGCTAGGTTTTGCACAACGTTTTATTTGCGCAGTCAAAACGTTGCGGATAACTATGCCCTACCAACTCAATTATCGCTGCAAGTGTACCATTCTCAAAATTGCACAGTTCTCTTATCCACACGCAACGTTTTGTCTGCAACGTTTTAGACTGCGCAGATAAAACATTGTACAAAACCTAGCATCTGGACCGTGCTTTAGTTCGTTGTATTTTGCACTCATATTAGATTTTTTCTGTTGTTTTGACGTTACTTGAACAAACGTTGATATATTTACTTCATAATTATCAAATAAATTGTATTCATACCTGCCACTGAAGGGAAAATATACAAAAATGCTCAAGTAAATCAATATTTTATTATTATCCGAATACCACTAAAATTGAAGCTCATTGTAACATACCAAATTCCATAAATTAAATGATTTTTCAGCAGAAAGTCACGCAGAAATTATACGGAAAATTTTCTTGATCTTCAGCAGTTGATATTTTTCAGGAAAAATCTTTCTTTACACCTTAAAGGTAATCTGGTTCACGGTCCAATTCTAGAGGTTGGCCAGTTACAGAGTGAGAAATTGTAAGGGCGGTGATGTTATGGTTCAATTGTTTAGATGGTTCGATCATGCAGTGTCTCAAATAGCAGGTTTTACAGAATAGCTGAAATATAGTTTTCATACAAATATATACCCCACAAACCATTCCGCCAATTCAAATTTTAGATAGCCCAATTGGCGGGAAATAGCCCAATTATCAGCATAGCGGATAACGTCACGATACTACACGGCTACTCTGTCTGTTGTAGAGCCAAACATTTACCAGTACCAATAGGATAACAGTAACTGATTGCAAGTCTAGCTACTACCTTTTTCCGAAAATATCGAGTTCATCCATGGAAAGGGAGTATTTTTGATGTGTTAGAATTAAATCAATAAATCTAAGTTAAATCAATAAATCAAAGTTTGTATAAACATACTCACATGTACGAACATACAAACTTAGCATATCATGCAAAGTCGCATGATATCAAGTCAATGTAGTGAACTCAACTTATTCTTAGTAAAATCGTAATTCTTGCAAATAAGCAGTTTGTATCGGAATCGCGATGAAAGTACTGATATTAGTACTGTATCGATACTTTCGTTTGATACCAAGTAAAATTTTACTTGAATCGAAATCGTTCGATATTTTACTCATATCAATACTTTGATGGTGGTATCGTATCGACATGTGACTGAAAAAATTTCACATGGAAACCAACCCATCTTTCCAAACGCTACGACTACGCAACAGTTAGGCTAGAACTACACTGGTCTCACGTCACGTGAGCTCACGTGTCGTCACGTTATGCGTGTGGAGGCATGAGCTCACGCTTGGAAATACACTTGTGTCATACTAGCAGCTCACGTGTGTTGCAGTTGCTGATCGACGGTTTGAGGTTTGACTAAATTTCGCTGCGCACTTAAAAATTCTGTTACAAATTTTTCCCACAATTTACCAGCATCAATGTATTTCGCCATTTCACAAGTATTCATACTTATAGATTTTCAACAAATCACTTACCTTATACATTTCAAACAAATCAAATACCATGCGGTAAAAATATTGGCTAAATGTGCTCTCACGTGAGCTCAAAAATCTGAATTTGCAGATTATCAAAAACGTGAGCTCACGTGATAGCACATGAGCCATGTGACGTGTCGCCAGTGTATTTCTAACCATACAAAATGGTACTCCAGATCTATGAGACGTGTGGTCAGCTGATGTGACGACACGTGAGCTCACGTTACGTGAGACCAGTGTAGTTCTAGCTTTACAGTTATAAAATTGTATTATGGAATGAATTTCCACCCACTTCTTCGAACCAGCCACATGTGGTGTGCAGTGCTGTGCTAGTGCGTGCTTTTTTTCCACGATATCGTGATATATATAAATATATATATATATATATATATATATATATATATATATATATATATATATATATATATATATATATATATATATATATATATATATATATATATATATATATATATATATATATATATATATATATATATATATATGTTAGTTAGAGTAATTTACATGAAACCTGTTTTACTGCTATATTTAGTTTTGCACTCATGCTCTCGTTCACTTCGTTCGTGGCCGTCAGCCTGTGTACTGGTATCATAGAACATCAACTTGAATAAAACCTAATTTTATTTTGAATTAATATTACTTCTTTGACTTTAAATAAATTACATAAACTCATAGGTTATGGGCCCAGCATCCCAGAGAGTTTGAATCGTGCTAATTTGTGATCACTAGATTGAAAGTCGAAATAGCGAGTGACAAGGAATTAATTCAAATACCAAAGTTTGACGGTAAGAATTTCACACAATGGAAATTCCGGGTGGATCTATTGCTTGAGGAAAGGCAGATGAAAAAGTTCGTCGAGACTGATTTAAGTGTGTTGATTTCAACGAAAAATGAAAATCAGCAAGAAAGTGAATTCATCATTCGTGAAGCGAAATGCAAGAGTTTACTGGCGGCATTGGTGAACGACGAGCAGCTCACTTATAAGCCGTTCACACTACACTTCTAAATCAGGTAGATTTAGAATCTGTCAAGTTAATCAGGTAAGCGTTCACACTACCCGACGTGATTTAGAATGAGGAGATTTAGAGAGAGAAATGTCATTCGAATTTAAGTGTACATTTTTTTTTGCGTGAAAGTTGTTGAAAATGGTGCAGAAACATGCAAGAACATGATTTATTCATTTTGTACAATTCAAATTTTCCGTTTTTGTTCAGTTTTCTTTATTTTAGACCGAAATTCGAATGACATTTCCTTCAAATCTACCGTGCCTCTCACGGATGGGATTCAGCGCGCTCTGAGGACACTTCAGTCGGGAAAAATTCACAATAGTACCTGATTTGTACTTGATTAACTCTAAATCTACTTGATTAACTCGGTCGGAAGCCGAAAAAAAATGTATGGGTAATCAGGTAGATTTAAGTTGATTTAGCTCTAAAGCGATCAGCTGATCGAAATCGCCTGATTTAGAGTCTAGTGTGAACGGGCTATTACATTATGGGTAAAACTAAGGCAAAGGAAATGTACGATGCGTTAGTTGGTGTTTTTCAACGTAAAAGTGTCGCGAGTCAAGTTGTTTTACGACGTCGTTTACTTACGATGAAATTCAATGGAAGCAACATCAGCGATCATTTTGTACAGTTCGATAACTGTATCAGTGAATTACGACTGGCTGGAGCAAAAATGGAAGATATTGATGTTGTTGTTAGATTATTCCTTACACTACCAAAAAGCTATGATGCTTTGGTGACATCGTTGGAAGGTTTAGACGAATCAAAACTGACTTTGGATTACGTGAAGAGTCGACTTTTGGATGAATTTGCAAAACGGAACGACGGGTCAGTGCAGAATAAAATGAATGAAGTCTACGCGATGCAAGCGAAAAATCCCAACATAATTTGTTTTGGTTGTGGTAAAAAGGGCCACATTAAACCGAAGTGCAGAAATAAAATTAAATTCAAGAAAGTCAATTCATCGAAGGAGCTTAGTGCAAATAGCGTCTTGAAAGACACAAAGAAAGAAGCATTCACGATATGTGCATTTCACAACATGGATTGTAGTAAGCTTGACAGCAATAGCAGTGCGTACTAGAGTGGTAATGCAACATGTGGAAATGAACAAAAGCAAGTGTCGAAATTGAGATCGGATTACCCAACGAAACTTAAATTTGTGTTGGACTCTGGAGCGACCGATCACATGGTCAATGATAAAGCATATTTCGACAATTTTGTTAACATCAAGGAATTGAGCATCTCAGTTGCTAAAAGAAATGCGAAAATTACTGCTAAGGAGCAGGGAAATATTTCGGTGAAAACATTTCACAACGGCGATTCATTAAAGAAAACAATAGAAAATGTTTTATATGTACCCGAACTAGAGTGTAATCTCCTGTCAATTAGAACTCTGACAAAGAAAGGTTTTAAGGTTATATTTGAAGGCGATTGTGCATATGTGATGAAGAATGATCAGATAATTTCCGTGGCGCACGCTGAGAAACAGCTCTATGAAGTCGTATTTCATATTGAACGGGATCTATTTGCTGGAATAACAAGTGATGCTAATTTGGAGCGAGTGTCACAAAGTGTATTGCATCATCGATTGGGTCAGCTAAACGTTTATGACATGAAAAAAATGATCAGCCGTGGTATGGTTGATGGCATAGACAGAGTCAGTTTAAATGTTAATGAAAAATTTTGTGAGACATGTGCATTAAGTAAAAGTTCACGGAAAAATTTCTCGAAGCGTAACAACATTCGTTCAAGTCGAGTTTTGGAATTGATTCATTCTGATGTTTGTGGGCCGATGTCAAAGGAAGGTTTGGATGGTTCTATGTACTTTGTATCATTTACTGATGAATATTCTAGAGCATCAATGATTTACTGCATAAAGAAAAAGAGTGAAGTGTTCGATAAATTCGTGGAATATGTCAATATGGCAGAGGCGCAACACAATTGCAAAGTTGAAAAAGTTCGTTTTGATAATGGTGACGAATATACTTCAAATGCGATGAAAAATTATTGTATATCAAAAGGAATTCAAATTTCGTACACGGTTCCGTACAATCCTGAAATGAATTCTATATCAGAACGGCTAAATCGAACCTTACAGGAAAAAGCGCTTGCAATGATTATGGCTGCGGGTTTGGATCGAAAGTATTGGAATGAGGCAATAGTTGCGGCAAATTACATCAGAAATCGTTGTCCAACTAATGCATTTGGTAAACAATTTAAAGACAAAACACCGGTTGAAATTTGGTTCAACAAGAAACCAGACTTGTCGAACATTCGTGATTTTGGTTCAGTGTGGTACAACCACATTCCAGTAGCGAAACGTTCGAAATTGGAAACTAAGGCTACGATATGTTTAATGCTCGGCTATGCATCAAACAATACTTATCGGCTTTGGGATATTGAAGAAAATAAACTGGTTATTGGTCGTCATGTTATATTTAACGAAAAATCAGTTTTGAATCGATCAAACTTGAAAGATATTCTAACGAAAAGAGATGTAAACTATGGCGGCAATGAGGAAGAGCATTTGGATGGCGCAACGATCAAAGAAGAGGCTAGGTCAAATGATTGTGAACTTCAGTTGTGTTATGAAAATTTCAAACGGTGAAATCGATAAATACAAAGCGCGATTGGTTGCGAGAGGCTATTCGCAAAAACATGGATTTGATTATCAGGAAACGTATGCACCTGTAGCCAAGCTAACGACAGTACGAATTTTGTTGGCGAATGCAAACCAATTTAACATGTACTTGCATCAGATGGACGTAAAGGGGGCATTTCTTAATGCCGATTTAAATTAAGAAATTTATATGCTACCACCTGTTTTACTGCTATATTTAGTTTTGCACTCATGCTCTCGTTCACTTCGTTCGTGGCCGTCAGCCTGTGTACTGGTATCATAGAACATCAACTTGAATAAAACCTAATTTTATTTTGAATTAATATTACTTCTTTGACTTTAAATAAATTACATAAACTCATTATATATATATATATATATATATATATATATATATATATATATATATATATATATATATATATATATATATATATATATATATATATATATATATATATATATATATATATATCTGTAATCTATGTTCTCTGTATTATTAAATTTGTATATTGTGAATATACATGTAAAGGCTAACAGTTATAAAATTGTATTATGGAATGAATTTCCACCCACTTCTTCGAACCAGCCACATGTGGTGTGCAGTGCTGTGCTAGTGCGTGCTTTTTTTCCACGATATCGTGATATATATAAATATATATATATATATATATATATATATATATATATATATATATATATATATATATATATATATATATATATATATATATATATATATATATATAAATATATATATATATATACATATATATATATATATATATATATATATATATATATATATATATATATATATATACACTGTATCAAAAAATTGCACGTACAGTACCCTTACTCCAATAAAAACTCTTCTATTTATTAAACAAAAAAAACTTTTTTCATTCTTTAAGTATTTATAAATTGTATACTGTTAAAGCTTTTTTAGAGCAAAACAGTATTTTGTTATATTAGCTTTTACTGTCACAGTACAGTAAAAATATACTTAAAACAATTGCACGTACATCAAAAAATTGCACATACACACAAGATTAACTTATGATCTCTTGTAAAAGAAAAGTAATGGTACTTAGTTTCCAGTGCAGATTTACACACTATCCTCATTTATTGATGGTAGTAGTTGTAAATGCTCAATAGAGCAGTGCAGTAATTCTTTTTTTTTTAAATTCTGAAATAAGCGAAACACACAGCAATGTTCCTGTTGAAGTGAAGAAATGAATCGTAAATCTTAAGCAGGAAGGTAAAAGTTATGCTGAAGTATCAAGGACCATTGGCACACCACGTTCGACCATGCAAACGGATATAAAAATGTTAAAAAGCAACAAAAGCTTTGCAGTTGCCCAAGGAAGAGGTTGGAAGAAAATTTTAGCTGAGCATTTGGATAAAAAATTTAGAAAATTATTTAGAAGGATCCAAAAACAAGTGCTCCCAAAACAGCTGCAGACCTTTAAAAAAACGACGGATTATCTTTGAATGCCCAAACAGTGCGAAATTTTCTCCATAAAAAGTGTTACAAGGGATGCATTGCAAGAATACAAACGTTCATTTCGAGGGAAAATGTTGCCCGACGCTTTGAGTGTGCCAGAGAGTATATAAAAAAGTCAGACTAAATTTGGGAAACTGTTATTTTTGTAGATGAAAGTAAGTATAATCTTTTTGGCTCTGATGGGTGGCGATTCGTTCGGTAGAGAGTCAATCAGCGTTGGAGTCAAAAAAATTGGGACCCACTGAGAAACACGAAGGTGAAAATGTTATGGTTTGGAGAGCGATGGAAGCAAATGGCGTTGGAAATTTGGTATTTGTGGAAAGCACTATGAACAAGCATCAGTACTTAGAAATAATAAAGCCTATTTTAAGAGCCAGTGCTTCGAAAATTGGAATTAGCAACGAAATTTCACTAGCACATGACAATGATCCAAAATATTTCTCGCATCTAGTAAAAGAATGGTTGCTGTATAACGTGAAATCTGTGCTTCCTCAGCCACCCTAATCACCAGACTTTAATTCCATTGAATATCTTTGGGATGTTTTCGAAAAAAAAGTGCGGAAACATCATATTATAAGCCGACCTGACCTCAAGGAGGTTATTTGAGAAAAGTGGGAAAAAATAACGCCTGAAATTACTAGAAAACTAGCTTATTCAATGAACAATTGCTTAAAGGATGCAATTTCAGCAAAAGGACACCACACACGCTATTAGAAGCAGAAAAAGTAATTAATTTTCTGAATGTATGTGGAAATTTTTGATGTACGTGCAATTTTTTGACTTGAATTATAGCTTAATTTTCAAAATTAACATTAATATTACGGAATGCTGTTTTGTTTCAGATAGTTTCAGTTGTGTAGAGCTCATGAAATTAATAAATATGACGAAAATTTTGTTTATTTAAAAAATAAATGAGTTTTAATTTATGATAAGGTAGTGTACGTGCAATTTTTTGATGCAGTGTATATATATATATATATATATATATATATATATATATATATATATATATATATATATATATATATATATATATATATATATATATATATATATATATATATCTGTAATCTATGTTCTCTGTATTATTAAATTTGTATATTGTGAATATACATGTAAAGGCTAAAAAATATGAATTTGTTTTTAATAGACACCTTTTAGTAATGTTCAAGAAATTAAATATTTAATCACGCAATATTAAGATCAATTTTAAATTTATATACCTAAATGATTAGGTATGAAAAGTCAAAGACTAGGAGCAGTTCTATTCTCTGTATTATTAAATTTGCGTACTGTGAATATACATGTAAAGACTAAAAAAAATATGAATTGGTTTTTAATCTAAACCTTTTACAGTAAAATAAAGCAAATTCAGAAAAAGCTCTTCAAAAAATTTCACCTTGACATTGCTGATCGCGGGACCCTCCACTCATTTCAAATGAAATAGTCATATTCAGTGAAGCAGATGAAGCATACGTTTCGATTGAATGCTGTCTTTTTCAAATGCCTTTGATATTATCTGGAAAATGTAAGCCATTCAGTTTTGTTCGCATTCATCCCCAAACGTTCACTCTAAATGTTTTAGCCAGATGAGTGCGGCGGCCATTCCATAATTTTGGTGGATTGCTCTCGTAACACTTTGACTACTGTTGCATTATAAATAGGTGCATTACCTTTTTGGAAAGTTATAGAAATAGTGTGGTTCTAATTTCTAATTTTTCCAGCAAGCCTTTCATTGCCACCAAGTCAATGATCCCTTAACAAGATATTGCACCCCATAATATAATACTCCCTTTTCTTGCGTAGTGCCAGTCTAGTTTTCTGCCCGGCTGGTGTTCTTAAGGACTTTGAACCTCGCCGTCGTGGCATTATCGCCGAATTCCAAACCGGGTCCCACCCAATCAAATATATCCTGCCAGATTAAAGATCATCGTTAACGTCTCTTTTACCAAAATCTTATGCAAATTGGGCTTGGCTCTATCATTGATAGTAAAATATATATAAAATTTGTCGTTTCTCCATACTTTATGGATAACTTACCTAACATTCTTCTTCTACTATCCATATTCAAAAACAATAAAATCATTTCTAAAAAAAGAATATATTTATAAACAAACAACTAGATCCCACACATAAACGAGAGCGCACGAGCCAAAATCAATTTTCTATGCAAACAACAAAACTAAAAAATTAAAACGAAACTAAAAGAACCTTCACACCAGTTATTTATAAAAAAATAATTGATCAGCAAAAGATATTAAATAGCAAGTTCCCTAATTCAAAAATATGGCCCACATTACAGTATAAAATAGCACTGGGGTGTCTCTTTGTATAAAATCTCAGCTAAGTTGCTTTTAAAACACATATTTGATCTTTTAAGCAAAACACTCTGAACCGAGTAAATCATAAACATTCTTGCTTAATTATTAGTATCGACTTTCACATCCTAATGCCCGTATAACAATGTGATTAAATTAGTTTCAAGAGTGATATATATGTATGTAAAAAGGCACATTTTTGACGTGAGAGTGCAACAATCCTCGTCAACAATATCTGGTCTTCTGTAAACATCCTGGTTTTTATCATCGCTTATCGCCTCTTCAAAATTAACTTTTATCTACTCTAATTTAGTTTAATAAATTTATTATTTTAACGTTTATAATCCCACTCAAGGAATGCTGTTTGCCTGCTCCCGTCTTGAGCAAGCAAACAAAACGAAATCTGATGGAATAGTTGCGATTAGCTCCGCACGTCGGCTGAGTTACGCTATTGAGCCTCCATTTTCTTGATAAACTGTTGTTCTTCGGCCTCTGACTTATTTCCTTTGCTGGACGATATCACTTTGTGCAGAATAACTCTTATATCGGTTGCCATATTTTTAGCGTCGCTATGAGAACGGAATTACTGAGTAATGGAAAGGGATAATCAAATGAAGCAAACGTACCCGCACATGTACAAGTGACCTCTGTTCTCACCAATAAATAACCTTCCAAATTAGATCTGAATGTGTGACGCAAATTTTGTGTGCCTAATCCCGAGAAAATGCCGTTTTCAAAGTCAAAACACCCTTACTAAAGGAATCTTTCAGTTCATAGGAAACGCAACATAGTGGCTGTGAGTAAAAAATACAAGATAATGAATACAAGCTTACCTCCTGGTAAATGAGATCTTCGCTTTTCTTCCGGCAGCCAAAATACAGAATAGTATCGCCAATTTCTTTGCCTTCATTCTTGGAAAAAAGCCTTTCTTTAACAAATCCACGGAACGGCACCAGACCAGTTCCCGGCCCTATCATTATAATTTGAATCTTTGGCTTCGTTGGAAGTCTAAACTGACTCTTGCGAATTAAAATAGGCATATTAAGTATCATGTGCTACTTACTCATATCAGTACTGTCGCAATGAGTACAGTACTTATATCAACACTTGGGTGTGATACTACTTGAAAGTAAAAGTATCGATACTTTCTTTCGATGTCGTGTCCCTACGCGTGACCGGGCAATAGCATTAAATTCCCAATATCGAAAATACCATGCATTCGCATTCCAAAGATCATGTCTTTGCAAATTTTCTTGCCTACGAATGCTCCTGTCTGCGCGATGTCCGGTCACGTGGAATTCGTATCTATTAAGCCTCTTTGTAATTACTGAAAACTGTATTTAAAATGTAACATAACCAGAAATAAATGAGATTATCGAAAAGCATTGAATTTATCAAGTGTCTTCTTTGATAAAAGGTAATTGCGGTACATAGCACTGTAATTATCCGTCGAAAAACAATCACTGGTAGAAGACCGTGCTTGCATTGACAAAAACAAGGTATTTGTTTTTGATCTAAACATGATGGTTGATACCATAAAAATGTACACGTAAATAATACTCCAGTACGAATGAATTGCAAACGAAGCTTTTAGCGATTTCAACCCTCAGATCCGAATATGGTTGTATTCAGAATACTTTACCTAGCATTTCACTCAACTCAGAGCGTTTGGGGCTACTGACTACAATGTGTTAATACTTCGGAAGCAAACGCAAAGTATAAAATTGTTTTCAAGCACTTTTTTCACAGCAAAACAAGAAATATTATTTTCTAGTAGTTTTTTTTTGTAAATGGAGCTTTCTCTTTATCTCTCATCCGCAATCCAATTTTCACTTTTTTTATTCAAATTTGATTGACGCAAAGCGTTTGATCAGAAGACCCAAAAAATCACCAAATCACCTTACTCTGGACTCAATAAACAGAAACCTTGCTATAAATTCTTTAATAAAAAAATCACTTGGGAGCCTCAAACCAAATTATTTTGTGATAAAAACAAGTATGAAAACTCATTCCGGTGTAATTTTGATATTTTTCGATTGTTGTAGTCGCAATAGTCCTAACAATATATTCTTCATTTGTTGAAGTTGCCGTATTTGTATACAGATATTGCTGGTTTATGGCATTTTTATTTTTAATTCGTGTAGTGCTCGTATTCTACGGACATCTCGCCAATTGTTGTCATTAGCTCCTCAGGTGTTGATATAGATATTGGTTCAAGGTATCTCTATTGTTACGTCACTTGTTGGCATTAGCTCCTCAGTTGTTGATGTAGATATTGGTTCAGGGTATCTTGATGGTTCTGTTACCTCAATTGTTGGCATTAGCTCCTCAGTTGTTGATGTAGATATTGGTTCAGGGTATGTTGATGATTCTGGTCCAGACGTTGGGCAAAGCGTGAGTGGCGGAGGAGGGCAATGACATCCATGATGACCTGGAGCTCCATGATGACCTGGACGCCAATGATATCTCAGGATTCCCAAATCTGATTCCCTGTTTATACTGAATCGTCGCGAGTCAATCACAGCAAAATAGACAAATAGTATTGCGCTAATAAGTACAATTTTCATTTTGATTGCAAAATATGTAACTGAATGAGTGTTCTTGCTGGAAACCGGCAATTTATATATTTTCACCATTATCTGAATGACCGATTGATAATAGTAAGGAAAAAAACTTAATGATACTTTCAAAGATATTGATATAAGTATCATTTCCTGATCTGAAGTGCATTGTTGTAAATAAGGTAAAAGTTACTCTGCTTATGAATCATTGCCTTTGTTTGACATTACGCTTAAAAATTCATGATTAATATCAATGAATCATGAAAAATATTCTTTTACAATCCACTGATAAGTTTACAACCAAATTCGGTTGGTTGAAACAAAGTTTTTGGCTGTAAACCTTGTGTGAATACGACAAGCAGCAGAAAACCCGATTACAGCCGCAGCCAATAAGAAGCTTTATGTTCCCAAACCTCGCCATAAAAATTAAAGCTCTAGCGCTCCTGAACCGCTAGAAACACTAATGTTTGAAGAACAGTAGAAGAATCGTGCAGGTTTTGAGTGCATATTCCACCACATAAGCTGCTTATTACGGCCAAACTGTTTCAAACGCCACGTTTTACTTTGGTCTCAAGAATGCATTATGGCTCATATGGTGGAAGGTTTAAGATATTAATAAACCAAGGGTTAATTATATTCGCTATCAGTTGCTTATTTCACAAAATTTTGAAAGCAGCATCTCATATAACATCAATGAAGAAAATACTCAGTGCCTGCAGCACTGTAACTGAAGTTGGTGTTTGGGGCTGCGATCCGAAAAATTTGCAGAACTTTGGGAATTGAAACATCGGTTATTCATTTTCATTGTAAATGTTTCCGGTATGAATACTAGCTGTAAGCATTTATTGATACAAAAGTAGCACAACCGACTCGTGCTGGCAACCTTTTGCCAGTATCAAAGCCAAGAATACATCACATCTGCTTCACGTTGTTATATTTCTTTCGAAGTTATAGGAGTATAAAGAAATTTAGGGTTACCTGCAGCGAGTTTTTCCAAATAATCGAAAGCTCATTATTTGCTGTTTATTGTCACTACAATATCATTACCAATTGAAAATTCTACGATAAAACGGCTTAATAGAGATATTGCAATTAAACACAAAACCAACAGTAGCTGGCAACCCCATCGTAGCTTTTCAACCAAATTTGGCCTGAATAATGTTCATAATAGGTTCCATTAATTGTATGGAATTCGTATTGATTTCATGACTGCGCTGAAAGCTATACGGCAAAAAGTTTTATTTTTCTGAGCAAATTTTCAAAACCAAAGACACAAAAACTACCATAGCTGGCAGCACCAATCAAATTTTTAAACCAAATTTCCACCAAACAAAGATTAGAGCAATGTTCAGCTACTGTGTTAATTTCATGAAAATTTGGTAACTTATTCACATTTCATAGGGCAAAAGGCAGTTTTTTTTCTTCGTAATTTTTCAAGATGGCACCACTGGCACAAAGTTGCCCACGATTCAAAATCGCTTATATCAGATCTGGTCCTACTTAAGTCCAATGCATTCTGTAAACTTCAGTTGTATCTGATTATTGGTTCGTGAGTTCCCGTGAACAGAAGTTTTTGATGCTAAAAATATAGGTTAACTGGGAAAGGGTTACCGTTCTTGTCCGACATGAAATTTATAAAGTTTTACTTTGAACGTGTAGATAAAGCATAAGATTTGTATACAGATTGGTTTTATTGTAAGAAACGGAAATTTTTTTTAGTATATTCGATGGTTTGAATATTTTCACTTCCAAATTTTTATTTTTTCAAATTTAAGACACCAAAATTATAATAGCTGGCAGCTCCAAGCGAATTTTTCGACCAAATTTCTACTAAACGTGGTTTAAAGTAAGGTTCAGCTACTGTGTGAATTTCGTCCAAATCAAACAATTGAATCAGAATTTATAGGGCTAAAAGTAGTTATCTTTTTTAGTGATTTTTCAAGATGGCACCACTGGCACAGAATCGCTCGCATTTCAAATTTTGCTGTGGCATCGCCTCGAGTCTGTTACTGCGGGGCTCAAATGAACAATTCCAGCAAATTGAAGCATATTGGAGAATAAGGCGTACAAGTGAGGTGCATAAGGATCTTGTGACCAACAGGTTACGAAATTCCTTGGCACGTCTTTTGATGAAGCCTAGCTGTTTGCTTGCGCGGGAAAGTATTTTATCTTAATGCAAAGTGCAGTGGAGTTTCTCATCAACAACGCTATCAACTCGAGCCAACAAACCATTGCCGAGGAACTACGTGCTATGTGAGACCGTGTATTTTCGGGAAAAAAATATAGCCTGACACTTATCAATGGTGAGAGAGAGCTTGTTTTCATAGCACCGATGATTAAGTAAATCGAGTTTAGATTGGAGAAAGAGTGCATTGGATTTAGATTTGATGATGTGATAGACTTTGAGATCGTCTGCATAAAGTAGATGAGATATATTTGTTAGGACGTCAGATAGGTCGGAAGTAAATACATTTAACAGAAGAGGGCCAATATGACTACGTTGTGGTACAACAGAGGTAGCAGAAAAGTGTTTCCACAAAGACGTTGAAGCTTTACCAATTTTGTTCGATTGCAAAAGTAGGAAGTCCACCAGCTAAGTAAAGATCCGGCAAATCCGTATTTCTGAAGTTTTAGAATTGATTTATAGTGGTCAACTCTGTCAAAAACTGTATTAAAGTTTGCATAAACTGCGTCAATTTGGTATTTTTTCTCCATTTTACACAGAACGTTTGAGATTAGGACTGTCGAATTCGTGAGAGTGCTCGTTCAGATGGGAGTCAACAAGTGGAGAAAGTTTAAGGTTTCCAACCGCAAAAAAAACTAACGATTTGCAAAATTTAAATATTCGTTGCTGACTTTCACATAAATTTATTATCATTTGAAAATTTAATGGTAGTTTCGTTTGGTACAAAATGACGACAACTACCATAACAAGCAATTGATGATAATTGCCATAACAAAAAAAATTGCTTCCAACTGGATTGTTTCAATCGATTGCCTGTAACGAAAATTATATATCTGAGTGAATTTTGAAGATTTAAAAGACCAAAATTACCATAATTGCTTGGCCGGATGACTGCGAGCAAAGCCACGCCGCCTGGACATTGCAAACCAGAAATAGCTCTCAGCCGTCGACCCTAGAAGATTCTGTACAAAAAGTCGATGCTTCACAATACAAATCGAGAATCAGCGATTACGCTGAAAGGCATGGAAAGACTGGAGAGAACTCTCTGCTGGCCAGTGCAGATGCCAAATATTTCAGCAGAGAAGTGCCAAAGAAACGCAAAATTAAAGTGAAAGCCAATGCCAGCGTTCCTGAGCGTAAAGTGTTGAAAACTGCGTAAGCCAGCGAGAGAGATTTCGCCTAGGCTTGTCCTTCAGGTGCAAATACAGCATCCGTGAAAGCTGAAGCTAAGTCTTCTTCTCTCATTTTTGTGATAGGTGTGTCTAACACGGAGAGCAAACTGACAGATGGTCAGTGAGCTATCTTTAAGAACGAGCGTTGGCGAAATATAGCGAAGTCAGAACCAGTTTACAGTTTCGTACAAGCGAGGTTCGCGGAGACTCACTTCCAATTGGACTGTTCCAATCAAACATCAAACATCACACAGATCGTTCCAAAATTGACTACTGAAATTTACCATATTGGACTCGTTCTTGCCTAACGCTATCATATCAAGAAAACAGGTGACATAACTGGTATATTCGGTAAGCTAAATCCACGCATCGGTGTAAAACACTGCATTATCAGGTACATAGATCCCAGGAAAAACCCAACCACCGTTGAGGATGGTTTCAACCTGGTGATCGTACTTGACCAGAGAGGATTCAAGATGTTCGAAGACAAATACCAAATGCTGCTGATCTACTTTTTGCATGCAGTTAAATTTACCTAAATCAAGAAGAAATGAAGCATTATCTATGGTGAATGTCTATTGATAGGTCGGCAGAACAAAACGCAAAAATGCTGTGAAACTTCCTTTCTGTAGAGTTTCTTTCATTTGAGTTACTGGAGCCGTTCGGTTTGAGGCAGCATAATCTACGGACTCAGCTCAATAAAGAGAATGAAGATCTTTTATGATGAAAGATCAACACGGCTGATGACTTCTGTTCTGATTTCCAATTTGCTTGATACCACCATACTCAGGCAGCTTTACTCAGCTGCTGGAACCTATCAGCAGTTGTTTTGCACCGGGTAAACGGAAGGCCAAAACGCACGATTATTACTTTTATTTTTATTCCTTGGCCCCAACGCCAATACAGGGTCTGTAGAACATGGTTCTGTATGCTGCATCGAAAAGGCTGCAACTCTGGTGGGCTGCGATGCTTTCTCCCACCACACCAGCTGTGATCGCAAAACATGTAACTCCAAAGGAAACAGACTCTTTTAACTTCTGCGAGTTTATGGACTTTAACACTTGAATTTCTTCCACCTTTGCCACCTCCAATAGTAAGGCAAATACTGATGTAAAACTATTTCACCCGGGATTATTCAATCAATAACTGAATGCATCGTATCTGATGAGATCTCACTCTATGATCACCGCTTCAAATCCAAGAAACACAAGTTGGACTTAGTTTAATCGACTTCTTGCCGATGTAGCGTGTTCTATGGAAAGAATAAAGTCGCCTACAGAGCTTCACAGGGAATCTATAAAAATTTGGTGAGTAACTCCACGAGAGAATCGATCACGTCAAAGCTATTGTGACGGCTATTGTGTGCCACGTGTCTGTATTCTTGTCAGGAAAACCATAAATGTCCTTGTACTGCATAACTTCTGTGAAAAGGATAACATGGCTGTTGCAGTGGAATGCGACCAAAGGCCATGCTGGTTTGCTTCTTGCTATATGGCACATGATCATGGCACTAGTATTCCTTGCGACATTGTCAGGAAGATTGTGGCTGAAGCCAGAAAAACAAGTGTGCGACTGATTCTGGGAGCTGACTCTAACGCTGGTAACGAAGTATGGGGTAGCTCCAACACAAGTGGTCAAGGTGACGAAGTTTTTGATTTCATCCTTGCCCACGACCTCTTCATCGCCAATACTGGCAGCGAACCGACCTTCCTTATATCAAACCGTAGGGAAGTGCTTGACATTACCTTGATTAGTGAGTGGCACTCGTAACTTCTCCGTGACTGGAAGGTTCTACAGGAGTGTTCTTTCTCTGATCCTAGGTACATATCGTACAACGTGGCTGTCCGCAGCTCTGCCGAGCAGGTAGTCTTTTTTAACAGAAAGAGGACGGACTGGAAGCTATTTAATTCTTTAGTACGATCCTCACTGGAAACTGTTCCTAAGAGCATTGACTGCTACCATCAACTGGATAAGGCAGTTGACACCCTTACTAGTTCTCTCAACTTCGCGTCTAGGAAAGCATGTAAGCCACCCACAGGCAGGAAGGGAAATTCTAAGCCGCTCTGGGGGAACAAGGAGATCAGTACCTTGCGGAGAGAATGTAGGAGGGAGTTCAATTGCTCAAAAAGATCCAATGACTGGTCGCTGTATAAAACGAAGCTTAAGGCTTTTAAGTATGCCGTACGTAAGGCAAAGAGGTCCTCATGGATATCTTTCTGTGAAAACGTGGAGAGTCTCAGCGAGGCAAATCACCTTCGTAAGGTCTTAAGCACGACACCGAAGGCTATGGGGTGCATCATGAACCCTGAGGGCATTCGGACTAGTTCGAGCACAGATACTCTCAACGTTCTGATAGATGCACATTTCCTGGCAATTATTGCCCTCTAGTAGTGGCGTGTCAGACGGAGCAAAATTACAGTTCAATGCCGCCGTTCAGAATATCAAATTCTCAGCTGAGGTGGGCTTTTAACTCCTTTGAGCCATTTAAGTCCCCGGGCCCTGATGGCGTCCTTGCGGCTGACATCCAGAAGTCCATGGAAGTATCGCTACCTTGGCTAAGAGAGATTTATAACGCTTGTCTACGCTTTTCGTATGTTCTCATCAGCTGGTGGGAACCCAGAGTGGTGTTTATTCCTAAAGCAGGAAAAGTTACGCACGTTAAGCCGAAGGACTATAGTCCAATAAGTCTTAACTCCGTCCTGCTAAAGATTTTAGAAAGGATAATTGATTACCATATTAAAAGATCAATCGATCCTATGCTGATCTCGCAGTCACAGCATGTTTATACCAAGGGTAAATCTGTTGAGACCGGTCTTCACGTCCTTATTGAACAAGTAGAGAAATCACTTGCTCTAAAGGAATATACGCTTGCTGTCTATGGACGTCGAGGGGGCCTTCAACAACGTTAGTTGTAACGCAATTGTTGAGGCTCTCTCGGTGCTGCCTGTGGGTGAACGGCTGATTGCTTTTATTGTGCAGCTTCTCAAAAGTAGAGTTGTAATATCTACGCTGGGTAATGCCAGCGTAAGACGAGGAGTCAGTACGGGCACACCTCAGGGTGGAGTTCTCTCTCCCCTGCTGTGGAACATCACGGTGAATACTCTTCTAATGTAGCTGAACCGTGCCGGCTGCAAAGTGATTGCTTATGCAGACGATATAGCTGTCTCAGTGTTGGAAAAGTATTTATCTACGCCATCGGAGAGGTCAAATCACTCTTTACTTTCACGTTGAAGTCGTGAGTGCGGCTTGAATGCGAATCCTAATAAAACGGAATTACAAGGAATTGTTTAGAAGGAAGTACAAAGTTCCTGGTTTTGAGTTACCCAAATTGAATGGGGTCTCCATTAACTTGAGCCAGAAGGTCAAATACAAAGACTTTCAACGCACTTTACTGCTGCAAAAGGGCCATAAGGGCGAGTTGGGGATTGCAGCCTCGTACTGTTGCTTGGCTTTACACTGCTGTGGTGGAACCGAGTCTGTTGTTTGGGGTGGCGTCCTGGTGGCAGGCTGCTCTTAAAGCTATCTACAAACGGCAGCTTGAAAAAGTGCGGAGAATGGCTGCACTACTGGTAACTGTAGCGCTCCACTTCACCCCTGCTTAGGCACTTTTTGTGCTGCTACATTGGCTGCCAACCAATCTACTGATCTCGCAGCAAGCTAATCTTGCTGTTGTTGACTACATCGCTCCGCAATGCATACTGGATTTTGAGTTTACAACTCGCATTCCTGGCAGGGAGGAATGGTGTGATGGTATCACTCTTGATAATGGGCTTATCCATGTGTACACTGACGGCTCAAAGCTAAACAACAGAGTCGGGAGTGGTGTATACTCAGATGAGCTGAATCTCAAACTGTCCCTCCGTCTACCAGACCACTGTAGTGTTATCAGGCAGTCGACTGGCTTCTGGCAAACCGAATTTTCGGAGTCAATATTGGTATTTTCACAGATAGCCAAGCGGCTATTATGTCCCTTGCTGGTCCTTGTACAGTGTCCAAGATTATTGCTGAATGTCGTGCATCTCTTAGGGAGATGTCGAGACATTCGGTTGTTCAATTGATTTGGGTGCCTGGACATAGGGGTTGTCAAGGCAACTGTGAGGCCAATGAGCTAGCAAGGCTTGGGACTTTGTTAGCTGAGGTCTCTTGCTCCTTTTCAATAGGTATGACGATGACATCGGTCAAACTGGCCATAAGGCAAAAATATCTTGAGGACGTTAAGAAGTCCTGGGCAGACGAATCTTCCTGGGTATCCATGGATGCGCATCGCACCAGGCAGCTTTGAGGCTTAACTCGAAGCTCCCTTCGTTGCACTGTGGGCGTTCTAACGGGCCAATGCCTTATAGAACGGCATGCGCAACGTTTGGGCGTAGAGTTTAATGAATTCTGTCGGAGCTGTGGCTCTGAGGATGAAGAGGAATCTGTCCTTCACCTCATGTACCAGTGTCCGGCTTTGGCACGGAGAAGACTGGCGGCACTTGGTGCACCCTATCTCTCAAACCTGACGGAACTGTCCCTGGCAAATCTAAAGGGGATAGTCCGGTTTGTCAAAGGAAGCAAATGGTTTCCTGACTTTAGTGAGTAGAAGAGAGTCACTAAATATTGTGGCATCACAACGGGCCTCTCCTGTACCTATGTATGCTGGTCGTCAGGCCTCTGTAGATCGACAGCCACGTCGACCTAACCTAACTAAACCTAGTTTAATCGACTTCTTGCCGATGTAGCATATTCTACGGAAAGAATAAAGTCGCCTACAGAGCTTCACAGGGAATCTATAAAAATTTGGTGAGTAACTCCAGGAGAGAATCGGTCACGTCGAAGCTATGCAAGGTCCTGGAAATAAACCAAACAGCTAAGCTAGACTCTCAAAAATGCTCAGATGATGATTAGTATATTCAGTCTAAAAAGAAGTATACATCTTGAAATCCGGACAAATACTGTCATCGCTTGTTAGTGGATACGTTCAAAACAGCCCGCTGATGCTAGCCCATAGATGGCATTTATTATGAAAGGTCGGGATTGAATGTACCCGGAATTCCAGTTTTGACGAAGATATTCTAATGGGATTTTTCACTTATGTGGTTATTGTTTTTGGAATGGAATCCTTTAACTTTTAGTTATTTTTTCTTTCACTTTTATAGTTATTTTTGGATTGCTCAAAAATTTGGATTTTAATTATCACGTGAACTGCTATTGGTGTGTGCAAATTTTCAATTGTTGTTCAAATAAAGTATTAATAGCATATAATAATAAAGTATTTTGAATTGTTGTTTGAATCAAATATTATTAAGAAGGAATTCTACGAATTTCAAAAGTATATGTGAAGTTATTGGAGTGGTACAGGGAAATCTGAAGATTTCTGGATTCTGTTTTAAGTATAAGAACATTATAGTCCTTCGAACCGGATTTTGGTGAGTGGATGTTATATTCCTTTCCATCCTATTTGATTATGTTTCAGTTTCCCTTACCATACTTGTATTTCGAAGTGATTTGGTGAAATTCGAAGTGATTTACTGGGTAATTGAATGCTAATTTGTCCGACAGAAGCTGATAAAAGTCAGTAGACACTGATATACTGAAAATATCGCTCTTTGCGCTTTGCTATAACGGTAATAAAAGTAGCGCGTTAATCTTAAAACCAACGAGGAAGGTTCCCGCGGATTAAATTAACCACTGTTCTTTGCGCCAAAACTCGCCAAGTATACCTAAATTCGATTTCATTTTCGCGAAATATTTGATTATTAATTTGTTTATTAACTATGACAAACGCTGTTGAAAATCCAAATGGTTACGATCGACTCCTTTGACATCATAAACTTTAAGAAATGCTCTAGAGCGAATTGCATATTGTGTTATTTGAACGGGCGACTAGAAGGAATAGCCAATATCTGGAAAGAATTCTACGAAAACCACCGAAAAATCATGGTGAGCGCAGACACGACCAACCAAGCTCTTCCGTATTTTTCAAATGAAATATATTCTAAATACGAAGAGTTACATTATGAATACCTAGGTAGATTTTGGGATATGATCAGCAACATAAAATCCGAGCAGGTTTCTGAAGCGAACACTTCGTCTCCCATCTCCGAAAACTGCAGCTTTGTCGGTGCATCAGCTACACCACTAACCCCGGCTCAATTGCCCCCGGTTTATTTGCCTAATTTCAGCGGCCAATACTCTGAATGGCAGCCGTTCAGGGATATGTTTGTAGCTTTGGTTGGCAACAATCAATCGTTGTCTAACGTCCAGAAAGTGCACTATCTGCGGAGTACAGTTTCTGAAGAAGCCAATCAATTGCCTCGGGCATACTCCACATGCGATTTAAACTACGTTCCTACATGAGAAGCACTCCTGAAACGCTACGAGAACAGACAATGGCTAATCAGCGCGCAAATAAGGATATTATTTAATAGTAAACCAATCACACTAGATACCGCGTCTTCGATCCGAAGCCTCTATGACGCCAGAAACGAAAGTCTGGCATCACTTCAATCGTTGATAGTAGATGTGATAAATTGCGACAGCACAATTATTTATATCCAAACCCAGCGTCTTCCAGCAGGTAAGCGATTACAATGGGAGCAACGGCTCAGCCTCACAACTGAGCCACCAACTCTCAGCGAATATTTAAAATTCCTTGAATCTCGATTCCGCATGTAAAAGGCAGTCATTCGTCCGCGAATAGCAAACAAAACCAACAATCAATCGTCCAATTCAAGCACACGTATCTGCGCAAAATTCTACTTGTTATTGTTGTTGTCAGAATCATTCCATTCGAAAGTGCCTTTCTTTTCGATCCTTACCGCTGGATCAAAAACAACAAATTTTGAAAGCCAACAATATGTGTTACAATTGTCTCGCTACGGACCATCAAAGCCTGAACTGCCCAAGCCAGCAAAGATGCAGTCACTGTGGTCGACGACATCACTCGCTACTGCATGGATACACTCGTTCGAGTCATCTTCATTCCAACGTATCTGAGAAATCAACACCAGTAACATCTTTATTAGTCAGTCATTCAGTCGATCCGGTGCTTTTGTCAAATGCATTGCTCAAGGCATCATCCAACGTTTCGGCACTACAACTGCCATGCAACGCCTGTGACTCAAACCACTGCTGGTCATCCATGAAATAAAAATCTCCGGAATTGGGAAGACGACAACAGGCAGCGTGCAGAAGGTCGTACAATTCGAAGTGGGGTCTATCGTGTCTAATAATTTCACCATGCCGCTGAAAGCACTGGTGCTCCCTTCATTAACAGATCGACTACCGCAATCTACCCTTCCTCTTGCTGAGTTCAAACATTTTTAGAATCTCGAGCTGGCCGATCCTCTATACTATCAGCCAGGAAAAATTGGCATTCTTTTGGGTTCAGACATGTATCCAGCAATTATCAGGAACGGACTCAAAAGAGGAACGCCAAATAGTCCAATAGCCCAAAACACAGCCTTAGGTTGGATGTTGGTAGGTCCAATTCCCAACCAACCAAAACCTTCTACTCACGTACATTCCTTTTTCAATCGTGTGGAGCTCGACTCACAACTTCACAAGTTCTGGAAACTTGAAGAAGTGGAATTATCATCAGGCATAACTGAGAACACTATTCGATGTGAGAGGCATATTAAAGCCACGCACAAGCGAGACAAACAAGGTCGTTACATCGTCGCACTGCCATTTAGTACGCCCCCAGAAAGGCTTGGCTCATCCTACGCATCAGCTTGTTCGCAACTAATTACTCTCGAACAAGATTAAGCAGAAATCCTCAACTTCATGCAAATTACCATCAATGTTTGAACGAATACCTTATGTTAAAATATAAGGATAAGATGCCAGAAGACGAAATGAACGTGATGCCCAATTATTATATGCCTCATCATGGCGTAGTGAAAAAAACGAGCCTCACCACAAAAGTGCGAGTCGTCATCAACGCGTCTTGTAAGACTGACAAAAGAAACTCTCTGAATGAACAGTTTTAAGTTGGCACCAGGCTACAACAGGAACTTCCAGATATCATCTCACGGTGGAGAATATATCGAGTTGCTTTTTCAGCTGACATGGAGAAGATGTATAGACAAGTGTTAATTACTCCCTCGAATCAAGACTATCAAAGAATCTTATGGCGACATAGCCTTTCAGAGCCGAGTCAACACTATTAACTCAATACCGTCACATTCGGTGTAAATGCAGGTCCCTTCTTGGCCTTGCGATCAGTCCAGCAATTGGTGGAAGATGACGGCTCAAGTTTTCTACTTGCATCCAAAGCATTATTTCAAGAATTGTACGTCAATAATGTACTGAGTGGTTGAGAAGACTTAACTCAAGCCACGCAGCTGCAAAAAGAGCTCATCAAGGTGCTTAGCCAAGGTGGTTTTTGGCCTGAAATAAGTGACACAACCACCTCAACAGTAAATGCTCTGGGAGTAAAATTAAGTTCTTATTGGTGCGCGACGTGGGTCCCCGCAACAAAATACCTACTAAACGAATCATGCTCTCAACCATCGTGAGACTATTCGACCCTCTAGGGTGGTATGCTTCAGTCTTAATTACAGCGAAGCTACTTTTACAGATTCTTCCAAATCAGATTCAATCGGAGTGGGACCAATTTCGAAGCAATATACCACAACTAGAGCACGTAAAAGTTCTTCGTTGGTTATATACTACTAATAGTGCGCAGATCGATTTGCATGGTTTCTGTGACGCCTCAGAACGGGCATATGCCGCAATAGTGTACTTAAGCAATAGTGTACTGGAAGCTCGTCAAAACGAAAAATGAGTATTGTAGTGAGCAAAACCAAGGTTGCACTTATTAAAACGGTCTCTCTCCCCCATTTGGAATTATGAGGCGCCTCGTTATTGGCAAAACTAATGGCGAGAATTGTATCGATCCTGCAGTTACAAGAGTTTCCAATTCACTGTTGGTCGGATGCTACAATAGTTTTTAGTGTTGTTATTCAAACACCCCTGCCATTGGAAGACCTTTTCGGCAAATCGGTCAAGCCAAATACATGGAATAATTCCAACTGCTATATAACACCATGTTATCTCTTCCGACAACCCAGCCGATCTTGCAGCCAAAGGCATGACTCCAGACCATTTATCAACCTCCACACTGTGGTGGAACGGACCGATGTGGCTACAAACATTCACACAGCAAGATCTTACTGGCCAACTTTATGACACGACACAAGAAATGCGAAAACCAACTGCGTAAACAAGACAAATTCAAAGCCCAAACCAACTACTGGATCTCACCAAGTTCTTTTCCTGAACCGTCTTATACGAATAACCGCATACTGCCTCCGCTGCATTCATAAACCAACAATAAAACCAACAATAGTAGCTCATATCTCACAACTCACGAGCCGAAATTTGCTTTGACATATTGGTACCAGCCTGTTCAGCAAGAAAACTACATCGATGAGATCAGAGCTCTAAAATTACAAAATCAAAGCTCTCACACCGTTTTTGGACCAACATGGGATACTAAGAGTTGGCGGTCGATTACAAAAAGCCGAAATCACCTGTGACGAACAGCACCCGGTAATTCTTCCACACGGAAGTCATTTTTTAAGGTTGATCATCGCACATCACCATCTCAAAACCCTTCATGGAGGATTAACCGCCACACTCAATAGCATTCGAAAAACGTATTGGGTCCCAAAATTACGCAACTCTGTCTAGGCCTACATACATAATTGCGTGAAATGTTTCCGATTGTCTAAGGCGACTTCCACTGAAATGATACACAACTTACTCAAGGAACGAATTAATCCAGCTCCGGCATTTGCAAACACAAGGATCGATTACGCAGGACCCTTTTCACTACGCATGTCAAAGGGCCGTGGTACGAGGACGTACAAGGGCCACATCGCACTATTCGTCTGTTTGGCGACCTAAGCAATCCACTTGGAAGTGATAAGCGATCTTACCACGGAGGCTCTCTTAGCTGCTCTTCGCCGGTTCATTGCAAGAAGAGGGCTCTGCAAGAATATATATTCGGACTGTGGCACAAATTTCATAGGAGCAAAAACTATATTGGAGAAAACATTTGTGGCAAGTCAGAAAAGTATTAGATCAGAAGTTGCTGAATTGTTAGCTACGAATGGGATAACATGTTCGTTTATCACTCCTGCGTCACCACACTTTGGAGGCTTATGGAAAGCCGGAGTTCGTTCGGTAAAACATCACTTGAGAAGAGTAGCAGGAAACGTCATCCTCACTTACGAGGAGTTCGCAACAGTGTTGACACAGATCAAAGTCTATCTTTACTCAAGAACGCTAAGTCAACTAACCGATGACCCAACAGAGCTAACTCCACTAACACCAGGTCATTTTTTGATTGGACGCGCAATCACCGCCTCTCCGCAGGATGATCTACTGGAAGCTAATGCAATTGGTCTTCGACGATGGGTTCTGCTACAAAAACTACAACAAGATTTTTGGAAACGCTGGCAGACAGAACACTTACATACACTACAACAGCGTGCAAAATGGCAACAAACACAAGCAAATCTACAGGTTGGTCAGCTAGTAATCATCATAGATGAACGTCTTCCCCCACTTAAATGGCTGATGGGCCAAATCACCGAAACCCATCCAGGGCCAGATGGCCTGGTCCAAGTAGTGGATATTAAAACCACCATATCCTACTACCCGAACAAAGGGACACTGTCGAGACAAAAGAGCAAAACCAACAATAAGTACAACTCATACGAAAAATAAAAATACATGCAAAGATACACCACATATAATATACTTATATAAAAGCAAACATATATGTAAGTCTAACCATATCATGATCAGACACTGAATTCACTATTTCTCTCATTCCTTCTCACTTTCCTTAATGTTCGAGGTGGCGCGTCAGACCGCCACATTAACACTAACCCCTCGTAGCGGGATGTTGCATTGCTTGTCAGGAGGAAATGCCACGAGCAACATACACACATCAGCCACAATCCAGTCACCACAAGCTATTTGATCAATACAACCGCCGAGAATGCAGCTGGAACAAATCTGAACGGATCTTCACCAATTATGAATTAATTTTAGTAACCAAATAGTAATCTACTTTTACTTTTATATTAACATGTCGAGGTGGCATGTTCTTAGCCTAGATTTCAGGATGGTCATAGTCACCGGGTACAGTACATCTCCCAGTTCATTTAGAAACATAGAAACGTTTCAAGGCCTGGGAGAATGTCATTGCTTGTTATTGGATACGTTCAAAACAGCCCGCTGATGCTAGCCCATCATCATCGCGGCACTACAGCCCGAATCGAGCCTTAGCCTCCTTAATAATTCGCCTCCATTCGTCTCGGTTTAGTGACCGCGTCCTCCAGTTCGGTGCTCCCAAAAGTGACCTGCTGTCAGCATCTATCGAGTCCTCCCATCGCTTGCGCGGCTTACCGACTGGCCTGGCTCCGCTCGCTCGCCCCTTGAGAGATCGTTTGGGGATTCGATTGTCGCTCAATCGTTCGACGTGGCCAGCCCATTGTAGTTTTTGGAGTCGTATGACGGTAGAGACTTCCAGCTCGTCATACATGGTATACAGCAGTGAAGTTGCAGTCGCACTTGAAGCCAGAAATGCAGCTCGTAACTTGTATAAAAGATCAAGTTCACCTGTTGACCTTCTTTTGTATAAGGATCTTCGCTCTAAAGCGAAAGAAGTTGTCAGACAGGCGATGCGCTCCTACATTGATGGCGTTGAAGCATCAATTAGAACCAATCACCCAAAATCCTTTTGGGCATTCATCCGTTCTTTGAAAAATTGTCCTAGTATCCCTAATGGTATGCACTTGGGTGATACAGCTACCTCCACTCCACAAGAAGTGTGTGAGCGTTTTGCTTCTTACTTTTCCTCTTTTTTCTCACAACAATCCTCTTCTAATTCCTTAAATCTTCCCTCCACATCCTCTCCTGAATTGCACTCATTTCGAACGAACCCTCTTGAAATTGAACTTCTATTGAACGATATCGATGCCAATACCGGTAGTGGTTCCGACGGTATTCCAAATATCCTGGCTAAATCTCTTTCATCGTCTCTGTGCGTCCCTTTTTCTATCTTGTTCAACTTAAGTATATCTTCTGGCTCTTTTCCTTCTCGCTGGAAAATTGCCAACATATTTCCTATACATAAAGCCGGTGATCGTACTTGCATCACAAACTACCGTCCTATTTCCCTTCTTCCTTGCTTTAGCAAGATCCTTGAAAAAGTGGTTTACAAGCGAGTCTACTCCTTTATCCAGCCTACTCTCGCGCTTGAGCAGCATGGTTTTGTCAAAGGTAAATCAACCTTAACCAACCTTCTTTCCTTCACACACGCGGTCGCATCCGCTCTTGACCATCAAAAGCAGATTGATGTACTTTATACCGACTTTTCCAAAGCCTTCGACTCCGTCAACCATAACCTCCTTCTTCAAAAGTTAAAGTACGATGGCATTGCTGGTCCTCTTCTTTCCTGGTTTAACTCTTACATCCTCGACCGTACCTGTATTGTAACTGTTAATTCCTCCTCTTCAATTCCTTTTTATCCTGCATCAGGTGTTCCGCAAGGATCTATCCTTGGTCCTCTTCTCTTTCTTTTGTTCATAAACGATCTCCCTCCTGTAATCCAATCTTCTTGTCTTTTGTATGCCGATGATTTCAAGATGTTTCGAGTGATTGAGTCACAAGACGACTGTATGATTTTAGAAAACGATCTCAACAGCCTACAGACTTGGTGTGCTTCCAATGCTCTCACTTTGAACATCGTGAAATGTCACAAAATGTCATTCTCTTTGAAAATTTCAACTTTAATGTTCTCCTACTCTGTTTGTGGCTATCCTCTTAATGTCGTTGATAACTTTAGAGATCTTGGCGTAATGTTTGATTCTAAGCTCAAATTTGATAGGCATATTTCTTACATTACTGCCAGGGCCTCTAAATTATCCGGTTTTATTATTAGATCCTCTAAAGCTTTCGTTAACATTTCCACCTGTGCACACCTTTTCCTCTCCTTTGTACGTAGTATCCTTGAATATTGCTGTCAAGTTTGGTGTCCTCGTTTTGTCTACTTGAATACTGCGTTGGAGTCGGTTCAACGCAGATTTACTCGCACCCTGTTTTATAAATTTCAGCTTCCTTACCGTCCTTACAGTGATCGTCTGTCGTTCCTTCATCTTCCTTCCCTCGAATCACGGAGACTTTTCCTGGATGAGTGCCTACTCTTCAAATTGTTCCATAGGTTGGTAGATTCCGACATCAGCAGCCACGTTTCTGTCCGTGTTGCAGTGCATGGCACCCGCTCTACTTTTGAGTTTAGTGTGCCATTTGCGCGCACTGATATTTTTTTCATTCTCCGCTGTTGCGATTACTAAGGCAACATAATGATTTACGGTTTGGTCCTCTTCCGCCGACATTATATGCCTTTAAAACTTTTTTAAAAAATAATGTTTTGCTTACTACTAATTCACTGTAGTTTTTTCAATGTAGTTTTTTTAGTTTTTCCTTTTCTTTTTTTTTTCTCTATTTTTCTTATTTTGAATTTGTACTTTTTCACTTTGATTTTGTTTATTATTGTTCTTTATTTTGTATCATTATCATCTCATTATTATTTTGTTCATTTTTTCATTCTTTCGTTAGTGAATAATTTGTATTTAAATTTTCTATATTCAGTAATTGGATTTGATCTGTTGAATAATAGTAAATAAATAAATAAATAAATACAGCTCGTTGTTGTATCGGATTCGCCATCCATCTTCTTCCCGTATTGGACCGAGGATCCTTCGCAATACCCTTCTCTCAAACGTATTTAAGGCTTTTTCAAATGCCTGGGTCAGCGTCCAGGTTTCACTTCCGTAGCATAGCACAGGTCTAATAATTGTTTTATAGATGCGGAGCTTCGTATTTCTGTGTACGCATCGAGATTTTAAAGTGGGAAGCACAGAAAATAATGTATTATTGGCTAATTGAATCCGTCGTTTGATTTCGTCAAGCTCATTCCCATCCTTCGAGAGGTTCGTCCCTAGGTATACGAAGTTGTCTACATTTTCAAGGTTATAGTCCCCTATCGTTATGTTTTGTCTTATTGGCGTCCTTTTCCTTGATTGAGTCATAACTTTTGTTTTCTGTTCGTTAATTTGAAGACCAACTTCCTTGGCGGTTTCGTGTAGAGCTACAAATACTTCCTTGGCGTCGTTGAACGAACGTGACATAATGTTGATGTCATCAGCGTAAGCTACTTGCTGTGTCGACTTAAATAATAGAGTTCCTCTCATGTCAACGGGGATTTTTCTGATGACATATTCAAGCGCTAAGTTAAAGAGCACCGGAGCTAATCCATCCCCTTGTTTTAGCCCTGTATTCGTCGAAAACGAGTCGGTCATATAATTCTGGATCAGCACTTGTGACGTGGAGTCGGTCATGGTCATTTTCATTAGGCGTACCAACTTTGCTGGGATTCCGAACTGCAGCATGATGTTATATAATGCAGTTCGGTTGATGCTGTCGTACGCTTGTTTGAAGTCGACGAATATTTGATGGACATCAATGTTGAATTCCCAGCATTTTTCCAAAATTTGTTTGACCATGAATATTTGGTCAGTTGTCGATCTTCCACGTCTGAAACCACCTTGATATTCACCAAGCCCATAGATGGCATCTATTATAAAAGATCGGGATTGAATGTACACGGAATTCCAGTTTTGACGAAAATATTCTAATGGAATTTTTCACTTTTACAGTTATTTTTTGCTATTGGTGTGTGCGAATTTTCAATTGTTTTTCAAATAAAGTATAAATAGTATATAATAATAAAGTATTTTGAATTGTTGTTCAAATCAAGTATTATTAAGAAGGAATTCTACGAATTTCAAAAGTGTATTTGAAGTAATTGGAGTGGTACGGGGAAATCTGAAGATTTCTGGATTCTGTTTTAAGTATAAGAACAAATACTCATCAATGAGTGTGGGGATGGAGTTGTTCAAACAGCCCGAAAAGTGAGCATTTCCGAGGGTCTTCCACATTTCTGAGCTAATCCATATTGATTCTTGATTTAGTGTGCATACAAAGCTTTGCGTAACAGGGTTCTTAACAAGTAGTTTTCTTAGTCCTGCTGTTTATGAGATGGCCTCGATTCCACCTCACACACAGGTGATTCCAGGAGGTCCACCTATTTTTCTGTATTTCTTATTTAAGGAACACTAGAACGTTCTTGAACTCGCCCCAGCATCCCCTGCAATAAGCTATTTTAATGATTTAAGGCCTGAAAAGCTTGCTTTTAATTAAACGTATATCTTATTTTTAAAGATAAACACTGCTTTGTACACAGTACTTTGATTTCTGTTCCACATTAAATAAGCTAACTGACCAATATTCTATATTGAAAGTTTTGAATTCTGTTTATTTTTTTGCCCAGCTTCTGAAATTGTTGAACTACACCTTGCATGTACAAAAATGTGGATTTTTTTTAATTCAATACGATTGTACATGTTCATTACACGAAATATTTTCTAAGTCGCTGCTCCGCAAGTAAAGTTATGTTGCATTTATCAAAAACAATAACCATTTTGAGGCGAGATCCAGATTTCGCAGGTGACCACCATTAGCAGTTAAGTTAAAATTTTTAAGATATTTAGTAAGGGCTTTTTACAGTTCAATTACATTTGTTTAAATTTTCGTGAATGGGCAATTTGCAAGGATGGCCAACTTCACAGATTTTACTGTACCTAAAATTTTCTTTCATCTCAAACAAAATACTTCTGTGCTTTTAATGAAATTTTTTTCAAATATATTTCTTGCTTTTCCACTGTATAATTTCTATTGGAATTAACTAAATATTTATAATATGATGTAGGATATAATATAATATACATGAAAAGATCAAATCAGTGCATATGCAATCGATATACTTCTTTTATATATTTCGTTTCATAAATTTTGTTCTTAAATGTTTAGTGCTGTGATTTGGTTGATTTTTATTGGTCTATTATTTTCATGCGTAGTTTCTAGGAATTTTTTACTGCTTTTCGATGGTCGTTCAATCGGACCAGGTCGTTAGTATCTCATCATAGGTATTACATAATTAAGCTCAGATAATTTTTATAATTTTGTCTTTTCGGAAACTTTTATTT
Organism: Nemotelus nigrinus; assembly: GCA_947369275.1. NCBI lineage: Eukaryota > Metazoa > Arthropoda > Insecta > Diptera > Stratiomyidae > Nemotelus > Nemotelus nigrinus. Next base: position 90,421,807 of record OX376373.1, on the reverse strand, counting down.
AGCAAAACATAAAATTATACTTCTAGTCTTATATCAACATCGTCATATTTTCTCATTAGTCTTTATTTTTCGACGATTTTCTAGCTCATAGTTTTTAATAATAAGCTACGCTTCTTTTAAATTTAACCTTACTTTGCTTCCTGGAAAAGTCCTGAAAAGTTTTTCTTCCAGCCACTAGAAAAAGTTTTCATGGTTTTTCTTTTTTAAGTACAGGCTTCTTTCCTGCTTTCTTTGTTTTTTATTTGAATAATTTTTCTAGAATATACAGAATTATGATGGAATACTACATTTTATATAATATAAGATATATTTTTTACATAGTGTATAATTATATGTTCTTCTCAAACAGGCTTTAAGATTCTCCCTTGAAATTTGATTTCAATGTTCATAAATATTACATGTGTATATAAGTCAATTATAATCAGCATTATATGCATTTTTGCTGTATAATAATTCAACAGTATCAATTCGAATTTGTTTAAATCAATAGGTATATCGAGGATTTAATTTATATAATTTTTAAATACTTTTTTCCAATATTTCTCAATTTGCGTTTGACTTAAATAAATAGGAGTATAAATAGTTTTTCAGCACAGTGTTTTCGATTAAGAGGTGATTTTTTAGCCATGGAACTGATTCGATCCAAGTCTATTTGTTGCTAGCGTCGTTGTTCGGTGTGCCGAGAAACTCTTGTGGTGTCAGGTAGCCGTCTCTGTTTGCGTCAACAAATCGGTAGAGAATTGTTTTCAATAGACTGAGATTGGTAGAGAGTTCATTGGCAGCCCATTCAATGGGTACACTGTAAATTAAAGTAAGAAACGAATTTCAGTTGCAGAATTTTCAAATGAAGTGAACACACATAGTCACTTCACTTATTCTACATCACCTCTCACTTACCTATCAATTTGACCTGCTTCGTTTGAAATCTGCTCTTCAATGCCACCGTCGCCATTACTATTGTCCACATCGTTATCCAGGAAGTTCATTTCTTTTTTACCAAAGGCTTCGTATTCATTTGACACTGGGTGGCTTAAGCTGAGTCGTTTCCCAAAGCCACGTGGAAGTAGATATTGACGAATACCGTCTTTGTCTCGCATTCCGTCAGCTGTCAATGGAATCTCATTGAAAATTTGTTTGTTATTCGAGCCGCTCAAGAATGAACGTTTCCCATAGCCTCGGGCTACCATTGTTTCAGTATGCTTAAAAGGTGCTCGTATTGATATTGGAATTTTTGGCGATCTTTGCGCTACAAGAGCTATAGATCGTGCCGGACCACATTGACCCAAAGGTACTCGGAGGAGTGTTAAGAAAGCCAGTAGTACAATCACTAATGTGTGAAAATGCATTCTGAAATATAGTAAAAAAAAATTGTATAGTAAAATGTTTTACAAAAATAACTTAAATCAAATTCATTCATTTTGATCGAACAGCAAAGAGCGTTAATCTGATGGAAAAAGAAGAAAAAACTATTCGTATATAGTACTTAACGATTACAACTCGCAGCAGACGCTGCCATTCAAGAACAAGTGAAATGAACTCTTGTAAATAGTTTAGTATTTTTTCTTCTCTGAAAGTACTTCCCAGCGGTTTTGCTCCTATTATTTTCTAGCGGAAGTTTTCTTATATTATCTCTTATTTACACATACCAGCTGAAAAGCAGTGAAGAATATCGATGATGCTGAAATGAAAACCAAAGTGAGCTTTCTTTGTTTTAAGACAAAATCCATCTTTAGCGATTTAAGTAAGTTTTAGCAATTTTCCTATAAATTTTAACTGCCTTTACGCCATTTCGCTCTCATTGTCAAATTCGAAGGGAACTACTTGGATTTGACCCGATTTGACAATGAGCAGACAAAAGATTACTACCATCCCTTTCAATAGGTATGTTCCCGTACTACGATTAATTGCAATTAATTGCAATGAAGCGTACTAAAACAGAGTTTTTTAGTCCGTTTTAGTACGCTTCATTGCAATTAATTGCAATTAATCGTAGTACGGGAACAGACCTAATGTAAATCTTATGGGCATGTCCACTCCATTTCTACTACCTCACTGGTCGCAGCCCCGTTCAAAGCTCACATTGGAATGAATTCGTGCGTACTGAAACTGATTGCTTACTCTGTAGTACTTGCGTTATTTGCGTTCAATTCCCTGCAACGAGACAATGTTGCAATAGCAACCAGAACGCAACAGTAAAAAAATTTAGTAATTGTGATAATAATCATGCTCCAACCTACAGAAGTTACCGGCCTATCCATTTGGTTTTCAAGAGCTATGAGACATCCTTCCCATTTTCTCGAGCACAATATCAGCTCCACATATGCTGACACAGCTGACCATGCGTTTTGTGACCGTAGCATTATCTCCACGATTGTCTTCAGCGTCGCAGAGCCAATTGCAAAGCAAAGCGGTTTGCAGTGGATAAAGGTATGCAAAGCATTACCACATTCGTTAACACAATACCTACAGTACTTTATCACGTCTTTCCTCATTCTGCGAAAGTATATCCTGAAGTAGCCGTGGTCGGATAGGAAGTAGCTTAGGTAGAAATTAATTTCACTATGGTCACGATTAAGGGGAGAAAAACATGTAAAGTCGAGAAAAAATTGCTGATTTCAGATTGACTTAAAATATATATTTTGTTTATTCGGAAAATTTTTAATATCAAATCCTCAAAGTACATAACTCACAGTAAATGAAAATATTTTTTTAATAATTTTTCAACACAAAATGGCGGCGATGCGAGCGAATGAAAAAAAAACACATCAAAAACTGCCTCGTTCAACTTAACGCCTTTTCCGGGGAACTTGCGACGTTCAGAGAGAAAAAAATATGATAATGAGATGTATAATTCATAGGTGAACCAATTTTAGATTAAACAAAAAAATCGATTATTTTTAAAAAAAAATCACGTTTTAAACACTAATAAACAAATTATTTTTCCGAAATTACATTAACATTTAGGTTCAACGGGAAGATAATACTCTTTTGCAGATGTGGTATAAATTTGAGCCGGATCGGTTCAATATTTTTTGAGATATTTTGTATGGCAGTTGAAAAAATACTATTTTGAGAAAAACGCGTTTAAAGTTCTTAAACTCGACCGACCTGGGGAACGCCGCGATGCCTATAACTGACTATAACTCGAGAACTAATACGAATATCGCTTCCAAATTTTTTTTTGATGAAATAAAAAAAACATTTTTATGTAATAAAAAAAATCGATTTTTTTTAAGTAGTTACATGTATTTTGCCCCTTAAGCTAAGGTTTTAAGATGCGAACAAGACTAATTATATATGCCTCTTTTGAGATCATAGGCCAGCGCTCATACCGAAGCTCAAGCATAAGCACTCATCCTTGAGCAGCTAATATTTTTTTCCCGCCTCTGCTCTGTTCAAGAGCACCTGCCTGCGTACGTTCGCCTATAGATCAATTGAAATATCTCCCATTATAACTAACACGGTGTTTGCTAGAACTGTTCTGTAGCTGCTTGCGATTACGCTGGGTGCTCACCATCCTAGTTCGATATTTTTCGAACCTTAACGCAGTTGCCCATATCTCCGCACAGTGCAGCAGCATTGAGTGAGTCACCGTCATGAGGACCTTATGCTTACTCACACCAGACCGCGAACGTTTGCCGTGGGTCTCCCAAGCGAGATAACATACGAAAGCGCCCTATTGCATAATTTTTAAATGTGCTCTCCATAAGCCAGTTTGGAGTCCAACATCACACCCAAATACGTAGCCAACGTTCTGATCTCAAGTACTTCGGAACCCACGATCATGGGTATCCTCCCCTATCCACCCTCCCCTTCACAGCAAGTTAATCCCAGGTTTTGCAATCACTAGCCAGAGAATATGACTTTCCATCCAGCCTTCAACCCGTTTCAGTACTTGATTGAGTGTTAGTTGTGCGAGGTGAGGATTCCCCGATGAGATTACATCGGCTACACTATTGATATAACCCATCGAGAGCATATCTTCTGCCATTCGAAAGAGCGAGAGACCATTATAAGCAATATTCCTAGATCTGGCCCAAGAAAGGAGCCTTGCGCTGCTCTGGCTGTAATAGTTTTGCATATAGTTACCTGATATTTTTCATATGCCAAATGGCTTTCCTTCAAGTAGTCTCGATCCATAGCTAGCAAAGTCTAGCCCGATGAGAAGCAACCTCTGCGTGCTCTACCGCGCTAATAACTTCGTGGATTGCAATTATTTTTGAGTGGCCACTGCGAAACCCGTGTTGGTTTTTTGAAAGGTGGCCAGTCTTCGTATAGTTACCTTTAGCCGATGTTTCAGCAGTCCTTCTAGAAGTTTTCCCGTAATATCAAGCATGCAGAGAAGTATGTACGCTGATGGTGTGTTAAGGTCTCCCTTTCGCTTTGCAATTGGAGTAATTCGAGTCACTTTCCAGCGTGATGGAAAGACACCCAACATTCATTATACATGCGTAAAATGTGTCTCTCCACCACTGCTTTTAGAACTTTTGCTGGAATTTGGTCCGAGCCTAGAGTTTTTTAGTCCTTCATTCTGGCGCCCGCGCTGCGTAGTGCTTCTGTAGTGAACAAAAGGATATCTTTCTGGCAGACTGTTTAATCGTTTCCTGCTCTCACAACGTGCGCTGTGAACAGAAAATCTAAAATCTACCGCTTGACATCCACCTTCACACCAGGTAGTATTTTGTACCCTTTGCCCCATGAGTCTCTTTCCATATCTACGCATAGAGTTTGCCAGAATTACTTTTTTATCCACTTTATAGTAATTAACAGTTCTTTTCTTACCTTTTTGTCGTTTTTGGCAAGCTGTAACGCTTTTGGTCTGCCATAACCTACGTCTGCACGCTAAAGTTCTTCGTCTAAATTTTCAGTCCACCAATAAGTCTTCTGTTTGCTCGGTAGTGACACGCTTGCCGAATTTTTTACTAATTTTCGAAGAAAATAAGTATTAAACTCGTTTCGCCGAAAATTCATATTTCTTTTTATATATATATATGTATATATATATATATATATATATATATATATATATATATATATATATATATATATATATATATATATATATATATATATATATATATATATAAATAAATATATATATATATATATATATATATATATATATATATATATATATATATCAGCAAAATGATTTTCCGAGATAATCTCTGGAGTGGCCGATCCGGTTGAGATGAAATTTTCGGAGGACGTAAATGTATGTAATAGGTAGGTCCATGACTTACTAGAATTCAGATATCCTAGACCTTTTGGCGGCGGCGAGCGTTTTAGCGAATTTTCGGGTACTCCTATATTTCCAAGCAGTGTAAAGTTTTGGTAAAATAAAATGTTTGGAAATGAAAACTTATCATGTTTTAAGGTTGTTTATGTTAAAATGTTGGAAATTTTGAGCCGTGTGTGGGTGCAGTATGCCTAAAAGTAGGGAAGGATTTTCTTTCAAATTTTGATTTGTCATTACTTCTGACAACAACATTGGATCATAGTGAAATTTGCAGAGCGTATTGATGTTGACTAAAATTTAGCACACGTGGATTTTCAAGATAGTACGGGTAACCCTGTAGCTCCTGAAAGAAAACCTTCAAATCATTGACCTTCCTGAAAAAATTTTGATTTTTGATAAAAAAATCAAATCATTGATAAATTTTAACCTTTGTCCATCGTGTCAAATCTAAATTTTCAAAATTCCGATTTACACAAGACCGACAACCCATCACCAAATTCCTTCTATTTTCAGCACTCGAAACTTCTGTTCACGAGAACTGACGACCGGATTATCCGATCATAGTGAAATTTACAGGACATGTTGGTATTAGCTAGGACCAGGTCTGATAGAAGTGATTTTGAAATGCGGGCAACCCTGTGCCAGTGATACCATCTTGAAAAACCACTGAGAAAGCTTGGATCTTATCTTAGGTAACATTTGATGAAAATTTGGCTGAAAAATTGGAATAGAGTTGCCAGCTATGGTGATTTTTGTCTCCTAAATCTTGCAAATTTGCTCAGCAAAATAAAGCTTTTTTTCCCTATAACTTCCGGTCCAGTGTAAGAATGAGAACGAAGTTCAAGCAGTAAATGGACCTGAATGTGAACCAAATGTCGTAGAAATTTCGTACAAAAATCATGAAAGCGCTGCCAGCTATGACTATTTTTGTAATTTTGTTTAATTTCTTTACTGAGCGATTATGTCATTAGATTTGCAAATGAAAATGATCCTGCAATGAAAATTAACGAAAAATATTAAAAATTTGAAAAGCTTTAAGGGTGGTAACCCTAAAATTCTTTTCACCCGTATAACTTCCAGCGCAGTGATTCACTCGAAACGAAATATACTGGTTGGGTTTAACTTAACGTGAAGCAGATTTGGTATGTATTTTGCTTTGCTGCTGACACAGGCTAACCAGCATTAGCCATTTTCGTAAATATTGCACCAACAAATGCTTCAAATTACGTTCTCATATGCAAAGCATTTGCAATAAAAATAAGGAATCAATTTTTAAATTTTCCGAGTTTTGAACATTTTTTGGATGGCAGCCTCAAACAACGTTTAACCGCTGAAACTTTCGATGAAAACCTGCGATGAGAACTATATTCAAAGGATAAGTTGATTTGAGTATGAGCTTGTTATGGTAAACTTATTGCTGCTTCGTTCGGAAAGTGTTGCCAGCACTGAACATTTTCATCATTTGTGTTATAGTTGAGTTTTGTTGCTTTGGATGAGGAATGGTTGATATGATTCTACACAACAGTGTATTACGTCTTTCCACACTTTTTTATCACTCAAAGACAATTTCTTTGAAAATTAGTTTTCTAGCTGTTCTGATACGCTAGACTTTTTTTATATCAATTTTTCATCACACCAATTCCTCCGAGGCCCATCACTATAATCCAAAAACAGGAAGTTCTCACAACTTTTCCAAATTTAAATCAGACCATTAATAAAGTCTGGTTTGGAAGACTCATTAACAAAATGAAGCCTTTCCTTCCAAAAATCTGTCATGAAATCATTTTATCCTACTTAATTAACCGAATATTTCATATTGGACACAAAAGTCTTACAGGTACCAAAAATGGAGTGCGTACCACAAGAAATCTGTTAGGAACCTGTCTTTTATACCGTATTTACATCTGACTTTCTGCTTAAAAAAAACGAGCAACCTCAACGCCTTTTACAGACGATATCACCGTTTTATTCACCAACGCAGGCAACCAAATATTGAGAAATGTCGGATGAAATGAAAAATCAGAACTAACAAATCTGACTGTCTCCACACTACTTTTGCATTACTGAAACGAATTTGCGCGCAAATAAGCTCCAATAATATACCAATGCCTCGAACTAACGGAGTGGAAGATCTTGAAAGTATGTTGACAAGAAATGTGACATTGAAAACAAAATGCATCACCTTCATTGGATGCTACACATAGATATTTTCTGAAACCAATTCGGACTGGCTTAACACTTTAAGTCAAATCTTCCGTGGTTTTTACTAATTTTCGAAGAAAATTAGTATTAAACTCGCTTCGCCAAAAATTCGTCATATATATACATATATATATATATATATATATATATATATATATATATATATATATATATATATATATATATATATATATATATATATATATATATATATATATATATATATATATATATATATACATATATATATATATATATATATATATATATATATATATATATATATATATATATATATATATATATATATATATATATATATGTATATATATGTATATATATATATGTATATATATATATATATATATATATATATATATATATATATATATATATATATATATATATATATATATATATATAAATATATACATATACCAGCAAAATGATTAAGGGAGATAATCTCTGGAGTGGCCGATTCGATTGAGCTGAAATTTTCGGAGGACATAGATGTATATGACAGGTAGATGTATATGGCAGATATCTTAATCCTTTTGGCGGCGGCGGGCATTTTTTCCAAGCTATATTTCCAAGCTGTGTAAATTTTTGTTAAATAAAAAGTATAAGGAATGAAAACTTATTATGTTTTTAGTTTGTTTATGATAAAGAATTGGAAATTTTGAGCCTTTTGTAGGCGCTGACTGACTAAAAATAAGCATGGATTTTTTTTCAAATTGCGATTTGTCATAACTTCTAATAAAAACAATTAACCATCGTGAAATTGCCAGAGCGTATTGATGTAGACTAGAATTTAACACACATGGACTTTCAAAACTGTGCGGGCAACTCTGTAACTACAGCAAGCACTTCTGGGAAAAATTCCTCAAATCATCGACCTTCCTGACAAATTTTTGATTTTTGAAAATAAATTCAAATTATTGATAACTTTTGACTTTTGTCCACCAAGTCAAATAAAAATGTTAAATCCCTCAAAGATAATTTCTTCGAAAATTAGTTTTCTAGCGGTTCTTATGCAATAGACTTTTTTTTGGAATGCTGTCGTTCATAAAGACTATTGTGTCAAATAGATTGCAGACGAAATCGAAAACTGAAAAATATATTGCAGCCTTCTCTCAACACCTCAATATGCGGATTACACGAATTAAAAGATTTCGTTAATTTCACCGACCCAAACTCACCCACTACTAACGTAAAATGGACAGTTTTTAAGTAGTCACTTGTTTCGTTCCCCAACCTGTTTTCACATTTTCAATACAAAATTGAACTTTATTAGCAGCGCTAGTGGTCTTCGCTCGTCTGGTTTGTGCTGGTGGCTTGTTCGCAAACTTTTTCTTGCGAATCTCCTAAATTTCGTCACTTTTTGGCTCCAACCAAAAAACCTCAACTCGCCAAATGTCTCATTGATAGTCTGGATAAACTTAAAGATTCGATAACTAGCTGAAGCTTGACTCACGAAAATTGCCATTGCTGAAGTGTTATTTAAAAAAAAAACTTTGATATGAATTCCAAACATCATAGTTTCGAGGCAATATCAAATAAACCACAAGTAATCAAAAAGCACTAAATTAAAATTAGTCAACATACATATATAAGCTATGTAAATAGCAATACGAAAAAAATTCTACAATACTACTACTATATACTATTACTGAAAATCATGCATTTTGCTAATCTACGCGAAAATCTAATGCTGATAAGTCCATTGAACAAAATTCCCATATCCCCAAACAATAACTGGCTCATGATGTATAATTAGTGTCACGTCAACAATAAATTCTCATCTTCTGGCCGGAAAACACCGAGCAAATGATTATATTAGGACAAAAGCCATATGTGATGTTGCTGTGTGACACAAACTTCATAGATAAGGTTACCGTTTGACCGAGATAACTAGGCTTTACGACGTTTTCACAAGTTTAAATCAAACTTCGATTCAATGTCGTTGAAAACTTTAATGTCGAATGTGATTGATTAGGTTGTAAGAGCGATTTCCTTCAGATGATACGCACATTTTGTATAAGTTTTGCAGTGATAATTGGTTAGATATTTGACATTTTGGTTAGATACTTGACAGTATATAATGGAGCTTTGTTTGTCTGATACAGATTTGGTATGGTCAAACTTAGATAGATGGTCCCTAGTTGGAGAGGACGTTGAAAGTTTTTAAATTTGTTTTTATAAAATTGAATAAGCGATTGAAGGTCCAATTAAAACCATCTAAGCTCGAGCATCTGGCACAAAATTACCCCGGATTATTAAAAATGTCAAAAATTCGTGTACTAGGATTTTTAGTAGTGATCTACGTATAACATTTAGCGGGTTTAAAGTTGTCTGCGGTGCACAGACCATTGATATAAAAGGCACAGACCCACGTAATTATTCCATACTGTAATAAATTGTCGGTTAATGTGAAGTAAAAAGTTATGATTTTGTGTACCGGCAGAAAAGACCGAATTTCAATGCAAGGAGGTGTCATTTTTCTTAATTTACTGGTGAAATTTTGGACTTGTTGGTTCCATCTTAAATGTTGGTCAAATATCACCCCTAGATATTTAGTTTGAGTGACTCTCATAAGTGGATCACAGCGGCAGTCGGTATTACAGTTATTAGAGTGGATGGTAATATTCAGGCTCCAAGGTGGAGTTAGTTTTCTGATAGTTGAGTGCAAGGGAATTAACATCAAGCCATTCTTTTAGAATACCTAGATTGTACTCTGTTTTTACTTTTGCTCCACTCCATTCGCTATCTTCAACATAAAGTGCAGTATCATCTGCAACTGATATCAATTTACCTTTGATTTGCTGTGCGAAAATATCATTAACAAAAATTAAGAAAAGAACTGTGCCTAATACTGTTCCCTGCGTTAATTCCATACTTAGTTTTCCAGAAATTTTTACCGATTGCTGTCGTGTTTGTAAATAGTCCAATTTATCCACAATCTCAATTTATCCACAATCATTCTGTACGGAACAGAGTCAAAAGTTTTTGCTAAGTCGAAAAAGGCCAATGACAAACACGGCGGTTCCATCGAAGCGTTTCCCGAGAGGAAAACCGAGTCGATTTAGCCATGCATTCATTTAGCATTGTGATGACACACACCGCGGTGCAGACCGCCTCTCGGTTTCGGAACCGAGTCGGTAGACGAGAGAAATGACCCACCGATTCGGTTCTTCGAGCCCGCAAAAACAATTCCACTTTGATTCTGGTTTCGGGTTTGCCGTATCAATGATTCTCTGCTTTAGTAAGCTTTAGAGACGATATGCGTTGTCAATAATGATTTATAGACAAGAAGGGAACCCTGATCACAAATCAATAACCTTTATGAGTAAATTATGTCGATGCATATAAGTCGGATATGTTAAAATTTGTCACAACTAACGTAAATAAAAATTAACAGAATTATATTCCGTCTAATGGAAGTCTTCTTTCTTGTTTGCATAAAGATTTTGGTTTTCGTCTGATTGATCTTCAGGCCTACTTCTTTGGCTTCCTGGTCAAGTTTCAACAGGAGTTCTTTGGCGGATGTGAAGGAGCGTGACAAGATGATAATGTCATCCGCGTAGGCCACTAATTGGTTCGACTTATACAGAAGCATACCCCCTGTGTCGACAGGAATATTCCTTATCACGTACTCTAGTACTAGGATGAACAGCAGAGGGGCTACCCCATCGCCTTGCTTTAGTCCGACATTTGTGTCAAAGGCGTCAGTCAGACTGTTGTTGATTCTGACTTGTGATGCTGGCGATGTCATCGTCATTTTGGTTAGCCGGGCTAGTTTTGCCGGGATGCCGAAGTATAGCATTATTTTGTACAGTATGTTTCGGTCAATGCTTGTTTAAAGTCCACGAAAATCTGGTGGCCGTCGATGTTAAATTCCCGGCATTTTTCGAGCACTTGCTTGACTGTAAAGAGCTGATCCGTAGTTGATCGACCAGACCTAAAGCCTCCTTGGTACTCCCCAAAGACCTTTTCAGCGTATACATTTATTTTATTTCATAATATTTTCGTCAGTATCTTATAAGACGTACAAAGTAGCGGTATGCCTCTGTAGTTTTCGCACCGAAGTTTGTCTCTTTTTTTGTGGATAGGGCATATGATGGATGTGCAGCAATCCTACGGTATTTTTTCTTGAACCCAGATGTGCTGGATCAATTTGTGGATGGCTTTTAAAGGGCAGTTTCCACCATATTTGATTAGCTCAACCGGAATCTCGTCAATGCCCGGCGCTTTATTGTTTTTCTGGTTTTTTTATGGCAGCATTGACTTTTTCCAGCGTTGGGGGTGCGATCGGGACTTCGCCAGAGACGACTATCGGCTCTGATATTATTGAGCCATGTGCAGGATTAAGGAGTTCTTTGAAATAGCAGGCCCAGTTCTCCTTAATCTGGGTATCTTCAGCGATGATATTGCCGATTTCGTTTTTACAGAGTGTCGTCTTGGCCTGGTATCCGGGTCTTAAACATTTCACATTTCATTCGGGTAGCCTTATCGTGCGATATTATTATTAAATTTCCAAATAGGAATGATCCTGCAATGACAATTAACAACCAATATTTAGCTTTCGAAAATTTAAAAAATTTGAGGTAGGTAACCCACAAATTTTATTCACTCCTATGACTTCCAGCGCAGTCATTCAATCGAAACAAAATTCACATAACCTAGCAGATATGTCTAACAGATATTCACAAGTTTAACAGATGGTTCTTTTTTTTATGCATATGCAAAGCATTTACAATAAAATACACATAAGTAACCGATGCTTAAATTTTTCAGTTTTTCGCTGAAACTTTGGATGATATCTTTGGATGAAAACGAAATTCAAGCACGAGCATGTTATGGTAGACTTATTACTGCTGATATAATACTACAAAGAAATGTATTACGTCGTCATACATTTTTAGGTCAATCAAAGAGAATTTTTTCGAAAATTAGTTTTCTAGCGGTTCTGATGCGCTAGACTTTTTTTTATTACCTGGACCTTTTTTGTAATATGGAAATACTTGCTATCCCGGGATGAAAATATAACGCGTCCATAAATAAATATTTACTTAAAACATTAAACGACTATGACAAAAGAAACCTATTTTGAAACTAAGCATTTTATGAGAAATATTAAAATTGAGATACATTGCAAAAAAGTTTAGACATGTCGATAGTTACATGTAGTTATTTTATTTATTTTTTATTAGTTATATATTACTGGAATAAAGAAAGCTTTAACTGAGGCTTATATGGTTAGAAAGATCAATAATTTGACTTGCGGGCTTATAAGCTTATAAAATTCAACGAAAAATAGCTTCTGCAAAAGCATCTTTGAGAAAATCAAGCAGAAAATTTTGATGAGACCAATTCAATTTGAGCTTTTTTCTGATAATTGTTCTCAACTGTACATTTTTATTGTGTTATTTAACCGTTTAAATAATAACAATTTATCGCCGATTTTTTGTAAAATCTAAAGAAACTTCTTCAATACTTAACGTGAAACAAGCACAACAAGTTACTTTAATTGACATTGTCTTGACCAGTGAACTCTTCAAATATCTCAACAACAGCAATTCAATATCTTCTCAAAAAAGTAAACTTGTCCCTTTTTATCAGTCCATTTTTTCGCCTTCTGCTATCCCCGTCATCATCGCTATGAAATTCTTTAACCCTTCACTTTTTTCTTTTGCTATTTAATTTCACGTTTTTCATAGAACTTTAATTAAGTCATTTGCATTTATTGCACTTGTTCGAAAAAGGATACGACTAAAAGGTTGAAAAATCAAGACCTAAAGGGAAGTAAATTTCAGGCTGTTTTTTTTTGTTTTTAGTAATTGTGCGTAAAATGGTCAATATTGTGGCCTGGATGTTTTCAGGAATAGTAACTTTTATTTTAAGTAAATTTTAATGAACCATTTCAATTTTTGTAGCTGAAAGGATTGGCGATACTTTATACCTGATAAAATATAATGCTGTTTGGCCATGGATTTTCTCATCATGGATCGAATTTCGTCTGAGACGAGTCGAACCAAGTCAGGCAGGTCGATTACTTTTTGACCCCGTTTATGCATCACTGAATTGAATTCCGAAAATGCCATCGGTGAAGAGATTGTCCGAGAGACATTGTGTGTGGAGGAAGGAAATGATTTTTATTTGAAAAAGGCCAATAGAAAGCTGTAAGGAATATTTGAAAAATAAAATATAATATGCGACATGATACGTTGGTGGACATAGTTAATTGTCTGATGAATTTCGCAGGCGGGCTGTGAGTAATCGTGTGCATCGGATTTATTCGAGATACCTGTGAATATATCTTTAAAAATTGCTAAATGTGAAGGTGGCATTCTCAGACTTTAATTACAAAATGTCTTTAGTATTGATGATTGTGGATTATACAAGATTTCGATTACAATGCAATTAAATCGAGTTCCATGAAATTCTATGGCATATAATTCAAACCAATGATAATATTTCAAATACAGCATGCTCTATGCCTAAAGTGACCATACGTCCCGTTTTGAACGGGACTGTCCCTTTTCTCGGTCATCTGTCCCGTTGTCCCTAAACAATGCTCCGGGACGCAAAATAGTCCCGTTTTCAGAAACCACGCAAAAATTTCAAATTATGGGGCTCGTCAGACACGAGCGATGCGAGACCGCGTCTTTGACGATCGCTGATTCCCCGCCGGACCTAGTAACGCAGGGAGAATTTGGCATTTGTATTGTTTATTAAGCTAGCCACGCGCATGCGCATGCATACAGACTTCTCGTTTTTGTTTTGTTTTTGTGTAATGTTCGTGAAGTAGTTGAGTGGTAAAATGATTGAAGCATTCTGTTGTTTTAAAATTTTACCCATAATTAGCTATGCCGAAACGCAAGTCTTCATTTAATGTCAATCTACAAGCAAAATACCCATTTATTGAACAAATGAATAAAAAAGTGTCGTACAGAGTTTAGTGTTTTTCATAGTGGTGCTGGTGATATTGAACATCATTTGAGGTCTGAAAAACATAAAAATGCCGATTGTGCCGCTGCTTCCAGTTCTTCAATGTTGAATTTTTTCAAGAATTCAAATGCGGCAATTTCAAAGGATTTGAATATTGCCGCAGCAGAAGGCGTCTGGGTTTATCACACTATACAAAAAAACCACAGTTTTTGCTCCACTGATTGTGCGTCGAAATTAATCCAAACATGTTTCGATCCGAAATTCACATGCGCACGTAGGAAAACAGAAGCTATTGTAGTAAATGTTTTGGCGCGTACAGCGATCGACGTATTAATAGATGATCTCAATAAATCCAATTCTATTGCAATTTTAAACGACGCTTCAAACCACGGTAACAAGAAAATATATCCTTTTGTAGTGCGCTTTTTTCAACCTTATAAAGGTGTGCAAGTAAAAATTTTAGGCCTCCAAGACCAACCAGGTGAAACTTCTGATATCATTGTTGATTATTTGCACCAAATATTGACAGATAATAATTTGACAAAAAAAAGTTGTGGCATTTTGTGGCGACAATGCCAATGTTAATTTCGGGGGTGTAGCTAGGCGAGGAATTAAAAATGTGTTCGCAAAATTACAATCATCTCTGAAAAAACCGTTGATAGGTATTGGATGTGGAGCCCATATAATTCACAATGCAATAAAATGTGCCGCAGATGGTCTACCTTTAGATTACGAAAGCGTTATTGTAAAAATATATTCATTTTTTTATATTTACACCGTTCGAGTTAAAGCTCTAAAGAAATTTTGCGCTGAAGCTGAAATAGAACATCACCAAATGCTCGGCTATAGTAAAACCATATGGCTTGCACTTATGCCTGCCTTGGAAAGAGTTTTAAAAATATACCAACCGTTGGAAGATTATTTTTTGAGCATTGAAAAATGTCCCAAATTATTAAGAAACTTTTTTGAAGATCGCACATCAGAATTATGGCTTCATTTTTTACACGCTCCATCGGCAAGTTTTCACCAAGCTGTGTTGAAGGTCAGACTTTGTCGGCAATAGAAGCTGCAAAAGAAATGAATCATGTCAAAGACAATTTGGCTCAGAAACAGATCAATCAGTTTCTTCCATTTACTGTTCGTAGTTTAATTGTGAAACTAAAAGATAATGGCAACAATATTGATGAAGAGTTTGTGAAAAGTATGGCTACGGAATTTTATAAAACAAGCCGTGAATATCTGGAAGAGTGGACTTGCTTTCTTACTAAAGATATGGAGATATTTTATTGGGCAGATTTAAAAAAAGTACCTACATGGGAAGATATTCAAAAAGCACTGGATGTATTGATTGAAAAGGGATATGTTGACTGTAATAAAGATACAGAAGTATTTGACGAATTTACATTAATTTCAAGCTACGTCACTTCTCAAAAAATAACCAAATGGGATAATTTAAAAGTTTCCATAGAAACTCGTTGGGTGGAAGTATTCAAACAATTTCGCACCAACAATCTTCAACATGACAATTTTTGTGTTTTAATAGAATATATTTTATGTCAACCTGGTACAAATACTCCAGTAGAAAGAATTTTTTCTCTAATGAATAAATTGTGGACGTCTGAAAAAAATCACTTAAAAGTTTCAGTTCTGAAGGCGATGTTGATAACTAAGGTCAATATAAAAAAAACATGCCAAGAATTTTATTCTTATTTAAAATCATCTCCAACTTTATTAAAGCAAATTTGTTCCTCTGAGAAACATAAATATAATTAAAATATAATTTAATTTTAATAAATTTGCATATAATTTAACAACTACTGTCAGAGGAACTTTGCTTTATTATTTTTATTAAGCCGGTGAGCTAGTGATTGATTTGATTTTTGATAATTTGTATTAAGTTACACATTTTTTACAAAAGAAAATTAAAAAGTTGTGTTTATTTGCAACGTGAACCTGCTAATTGACGTATAAAAACTCATGTCCCGTTTTGAGTTAAAAAAAAAATGGTCAGTTTATGCCGCTTGCTATTGGACCACCAAATAAAGCTTTAACGTTGAGATATCAAAGAAATCTTCTACTCGTATACAAATATGTTAAGTTGATTCCAAGAAATATTACTAATTGTGACTTTCAAAGTAAATAGCTAAATCTGTGTTTAACAAAGTAGTTGGAAATTCCAAGTAAAAGAAAATCGGCTTGCAGGCAAAATTTACTTTACTCAGATTAGGTTGACAAGTTATATCACTTGCATTTGAGTGGAATAGGTAGGGTAAGTGCACTAGAAGTCGGCCATGCGTCAGAAGTCGGCCACTTTGTCCATACACTTTGAAAATAAGAGAGCAAACGTCTAAAAAAAAGGAAAAAAATACTCTAACGGATCGGTAGAAAGATAGTCTTCGAGTGGCGTAAAATCTACCGCTGTGTGTCAAGTCCGATGAACGCAATTATTCATTCAGTTTGTGGAATCGTCGCTGCACTCAAAAATGTCATGCGATTGTCATATTTTCTTAAGAAGTGATATACAAATTATCCTTAAATATTTGCTGTTTTACTGTGTGATCGGTGTTGAAAATCAACTGATGGGTAACTTGTTCAAGATAGAATCTTAACTTTATTGAAATTAATTGATTTAATATTGTTAAATTGAAAAATATGATAATAATATGAGCAGTGAAAATTCACTAGAAATGTTCTTTTGGTAATATTTCCAACGAAATGACGTCATTTGTTGACTATAAGGGAGAATTATTAAAAAATACAGTATATTCTGAAAATCATTCAGTATTATAAATCATGAAAATCTACCATGGCCGAAAACTGACGTAGAAAATTTTAGTAATCGGCCTCATCTAACGTTTTTATATAGTTCTTTATTTCCAAGGATATGAATAACGAAACGGAGAAAGACGGGACTGGCCGTATATTACCAACTCTAGAATCTTACAGAAAATATCGAATTATAATGGCCCTTAATGCTATCCGCAATAGTAAGCTAAGCATACGTAAAGATGCAGCTAAATATTGCATACCAAGAGCAACATTGCAAGATCGTTTGCATGGAAGAATACCTGACGTCCAAGGTCCAAGGTCCAAGTTCTATATTATCTTCTGAGGAGGAAACAGCCATTACTGAATGGTGCATTAGGTTATCTAAATGTGGCTTTCTTCTAAAGCATGATAATTTATTGAACACTGTTCAAAATTTTTTGAAGAATGATGCCAGGATGTATCCGTTTAGAAATAATCGTCCTGGAAGAACCAGGTTAAAATCATTCTTTAGAAGAAATCCTTCTTTAAGTTTAAGAGAAGCAAAAACACTACATAAAGGCAGTGCAACTGTTACTTCTTAGTATGCTAAGAACTGGTTCAATGAGCTCAAAGCATTTCTTCGATCAGTCAACCAAGAAGATTTGCTACTCGATCTCAGGCGAATCATTAATAGCGACAAAACTAGCTTCTGCTTTTGTCCCAAAACTGGCAAAGTTATTGCTCCTAGGGGTTACAAAAACGTTTATCAAGTGGAAGCAGGTAAAGAAAAAGATACAATCACAACAATATTAACCTTTTCGGCTGATGGCAAAATACTACCACCCTTAGTAGTATTTCCATACAAACGCCTTCCTAAAGATATTGTGGACAGCGTACCAAATGGTTGGATCCTTGGTAATACGGACTCTGGGTGGATGCGGAGCGAAACATTCTATGAATATATGGCAAACTGTATCAGTAGCTGGCTGGTTGAACAAGTACCAAAGCCGGTTTTGCTGCTGGTTGATGGCCATAAATCCCATTTGTCTATGCAATTAAGTGAGTATTGTGATAAAGCAGGCATATTGCTATATGCGCTGCCACTAAATACAACACATATTCTGCAGCCTGCCGATGTCAGCATATTCAAGCCTCTCAAGCAGGATTGGAAGAAGACAGTTTACGGATGGAACATGAGTAATCTGGGAAAAACACTTACCAGAAAGGAATTTTGTCCGTTATTAGAGAGCGTATTGACAAAATATATTAATCTTCCTGAAACTATAAAAAATGGTTTTAGAAAATGCGGAATTTTTCCGTTTAATTCTGAGGGTGTGGACTATTCAAAATGTATGCAAAATGCCTTGGAGGATGCAAATGAAGAGGCAACTGACAACATATATCCTTCAAATTTTTCTAATGAAAGATTTGTGATTGCTTCATCTGTAATCAAAGAGGTGTCAGAAGATCTTGCCAAACAAGAAATCAATGTTGATATAGTTTTGAAGGTTTTAGAGGAGTCATCGAAATCTCAGAGCGAAAAGGACACTAATAAGTCAACAGTCAGTATGAATGTTTCGTCCCTTCCTTGCGGAGTGTTATTCGGCATTAACGGCGACTGAACGTTGCGAATAGCGAATAATTTACCAAACGAAGATGATATAGACCCTATCAATTATATAACAAATTCACCTGCGAGTGTCAATTTTAATAATGCTGAAGCGTGTAACAGTCCTGATTCATCTAACAATATGTTCAAACCTCTCACCGAAAACATGACCTGCTTAAGCTCAACTTCAAAGTCAAGTTCCAAAGATGATAAAAACGCAGGAGGCTGGTTTTTTCTAATTATGGTGCAGCCATAGACAAAACGTATGTTGCAGAAGCTAGTAAGGAACATTTAACTGCAGAACCAGCGTCTGTTAATTTAGAAATTCCCAGCACTTCTTCTGGACTAATCACACCAAGTAATTTCTCACATCACTATCAATTTAGCTGAAATTTTTGTTGTTACTCCTATTAGGTACTTTCAATCGATTCGAATCTACATCCAGAAGATACTCTCTATCCACGAACAGATCCTGTTCACCTTTATTTAGTAGATCGTGCTCACCAGTCTCCCCACACCTATCGAAACATTTATTTTTTCCGGAACCTTTAAAGAAGGAATTAAAGATTTCAAAAACCACTAGAGGACCAAGTGCGATATCGTCTGAAGCTTGGAGAAATCTTCATAAGAGAAATGAGGAGGAAAAAATAGAAACAAATCAGACAATTAGAAAAAAAGAGGATCGTGTCAAAAAAAAGGAAATCGAAAGACGCACAGATAACTGAAAGGAAAAAGAAACAAATGAACTTGGAAAAACAGAAGAAAGTGATTAAGTATCAGGAATGTGACAACGTTCTAATAAGCGACACAGAAGTGGATGACCTAAAAAATATTGGGTGTGGTAACTGCCCTAGATGGTATCATCTAAAATGTTGTTCTCTATATCCTCTAAGTTATGAGAGAGCATCTGATGAGACATTTTCTTGCAAGATATGCGAGACTCAACAGGAAAAGAAGTGAAGGTTGTCTGTAACAACTTATGAAAAGTTGAAAAGTAGAATCATCCCAGTCAATATTAGAATTAATAATACTTTAAAAGGAAGATGCTTGATTTATGTTAAATTAATAGTTTTTATTTACATTTTCCATAATATATAATTTGATTGAAGAATAAATACAAAATGTCTCAAGTATAATATGTTTTATTTATGTTTCATGGATATTTCTTTGTAAAATAATGAAATATGCAACTTGGCCGGGCACTGATACAAAAGAGGCCAAATACTGAATTTTAGGGGCCGACTACTGATGCAAAAGCGTAGTTTTTATAGAATTAATTATTAAGAAAAAAGTTGATTCGTTACAAAAAATATTAAGGCGGCTTTAGATATGCGGTGTTTGTCAAACACCTCCTATTCGCCAAATATCGAAAACCTAATCAAGTAATTTGGCTTGGTGCTTGCGGAATGACAAGCACAGTGAATTAGACATTCGGGCATTGCCGAATGTTCGTCAAAACTGGAAGATGAACGAGCTGCGGGGATGCGACACACTGCTCGTCTACTTTGATGTGAGTTGAAAGTTCGACAAACTACGGGAATAGCGAGCACCCGAATGTTTGTGCTTGGCCTAGTGCAAGCACTAGGCGAGCAACCCAACCACACATGCGAAGTTTACCAAACTAGGTGCTCGGTATTTGACAAACACCGCATATCTAAAGCCACCTTTAAATATCAATTCCCCGAGGAACAGCACAGGTTTAGTTTTAGCTAAAAAATGTATTCCGTATCTGTTTTTTCTGGGTAGGGTAAGTGCACTAGTAGTCGGCCACTTAAAAATTTTCACCACTTTCGCTCAATATAACTACGGAGAGAAAACAGTTGCGGAATAAATTTTTTAACTAAAAGTAAACCAGTGCTGTTCCTCGTAGAATTGATATTTAATATTCGTTGTAAGGAATCATTTTTTTCTTAATAATTAATTCTATGAAAACTACGCTTTTGCATCAGTAGTCGGCCCCTGAAATTTAGTTATCGGCCTCTTTTGTATCAGTGTCCGGCCATGTTGCATATTTCATTATTTTACAAAGAAATATCCATGAAACATAAATAAAACATATTATGCTTGAAACATTTTGTATTTATTCTTCAATCAAATTATATATTATGGCAAATTGTAAATAAAAACAATTAATTTAACATAAATCAAGCATCTTTCTTTCAAAGTATTTTTAATTCTAATATTGACTTGGATGATTCTACTTTTCGACTTTTCATAAGTTGTTACAGACAACCTTCACTTCTTTTCCTGTTGGGTCTCACATATCTTGCAAGAAAATGTCTCATCAGATGCTTTCTCATAACTTAGAGGATATAGAGAACAACATTTTAGATGATACCATCTAGGGCACCTCTCGCACCCAATATTTTTTAGGTCAGCCACTTCTGTGTCGCTTATTAGAACGTTGTCACATTCCTGACAATTAATCGCTTTCTTCTGTTTTTCCACGTTCGTTTTTTCTTTTTCCTTTCAGGTGTCTGTGAGTCTTTCGAATTTCTTTTTTTTTATACGATCCTCTTTTCTTTTTTCTAATTGTCTGATCTTTTCTATTTTTTCCACTTCTTTTATCTTACATATATTTCTCCAACTTATTCAAAGTTCAGTTTTTGATCATCTTTGCAACTTGACCTTGGAGTTGAGCTTAAGCAGATCATGTTTTCGGCGAGAGGTTTGAGCATATTGTTAGATGAATCAGGACTTCAGCACTATTAAAATTGACACTCGCAACTTTCCACAGTCGTTAATATCGAATAACACTCGGCAACGAAGTGACGAAACAGTCATAGTGACTGTTGACTTATTAGTGTCCTCTTCGCTCTGAGATTTCGATGACTCCTCGAAAACCTTCAAAACTATATCAACATTGATTCCTTATATGGCAAGATGTTCTGACACTTCTTTGATTACAGATGAAGCAATCACAAGTCTTTCATTAGATAAATTTGAAGGATATTTGTTGTCAGTTGCCTCTTCATTTGCATCTTCCAATACATTTTGCACACATTTTGAATAGTCCACTGCTTCAGAATTGAATGGAAAAATTCCGCATTTTCTAAAACCATTTTTTATAGTTTCAGGAAGATTAATAAATTTTGTCAATACGCTCTCTAATAATGGTCTAAATTTCTTTCTGGTAAGTGTTTTTCCCAGATTCTATCCGCGAACTGTCTTCTTCCAAACCTGCTTGAGAGGCTTGAATATGCTGACATTGGCAGGCTGCAGAATATTTGTTGCATTTGGTGGCAGCGCATATAGCAAAATGCCTGCTTTATCACTATACTCACTTAATTGCGCAGACAAATGGGATTTATGGCCATCAACCAGCAGCAAAACAGGCATTGATACTTGTTGTTCAACCAGCCAGCTACTGACACAATTTGCCACATATTCATAGAATGTTTCGCTCCGCATTCACCCAGAGTCCGTATTACCAAGGATCCAACCATTTAGTACGCTGTCCACAATATCTTAAGGAAGGCGTTTGTATGGAAAAACTACTCAGGGTGGTATTTTTTGCCATCAGCCGAAAAGGCTAACAATGTTGTGATTGTATCCTTTTCTTCAACTGCTTCTACTTGGTATATGTTTTTGTAGCCCCTAGGAGCAATAACTTTGCGAGTTTTGGGACAAAGGCAGAAGCTAGTTTCGTCGCCAATAATGATTCGCCTGGGATCGAGCAGCAAATTTTCTTGGTTGGCTGTTCGAAGAAATTCTTTGAGTTTATTGAACCAGTTCTTAATATACTGCAAAGTAACAGCTGCTCTGCCTTTATGTAATGTTTCTGCTTCTCTTAAACTTAAAGGATTTCTTCTAAAGAATGATTTTGACCAGGTTCCTCCAGGACGATTATTTCTAAACGAATTCACCCTGGCATCATCTTTCAAAAAATTTTGAACAGTGTTCAATTAATTATCATGCTTTAGATGAAAGCCACATTTAGATAACTTAATGCACCATTCAGTAATGGCTGTTTCCTCCTCAGTAGATTATATGGAACTTGGATCTTTTTTGTCGCACTCGTCAGGTATACTTCCATGCAAATGATCTTGTAATGTTGCTCCTGGGATGCAATATTTAGCTGCAGTTTTACGTATGCTTAGCTTACTATTGCGGATATCATTAAGTGCCATTATAATTCTATCTTTTCTGTAAGATTCTAGAGTTGGTAATATACGGTCAGTCCCGTCTTTCTCCGTTTCGTTATTCATATCCTTGGAAATAAAGAACAACTATAGAAAAACGTTAGATGAGGCCGATTACTAAAATACTCTGCATCAGTTTTCGGCCAAGGTGAATTTTCATGATTTATATGGGGCCGAATACTAAATATTTTTGAGCAATACTGTATTTTTTTAATAATTCTCCCTTATAGTCAACATCTGACGTCATTTCGTTGGAAATATTACCAAAAAAACATTTCTAGTGAAATTTCAATGCTCGGCCACCGTGGCCGGCAACTGAACATATCGTAAAATATATGATTCAGTATTCGGCCTCCTCATATTTTTCAATTTAACAGTATTAAATCAATTAATTTCAATAAAGTTAAGATTGTATTTAATTGAACAACTTACACACCAGTTGATTTTCAACACCGATCACACACAAAAACAGTAAATATTTAAGGATAATTTTGTATCACTTCTTAAGAAAATATGACATTCACATGATGTTTTTGAGTGCAGTTGACGATTCCACAAACTGAATGAATAATTGCGTTCATCAAACTTAACACACAGCGCCAGATTTTACGCCACTTCGAGACTATGTTTCTACCAATCCGTTGGAGTATTTTTTTCCTTTTTTTTAGACGTTTGTTTTCTTATTTTCAAAGTCTATAGACAAAGTGGCCGACTTTTGACGCATGGCCGACTTCTAGTGCACTTACCCTAGTTATATTTAGCCAAAGTGGAAAAAATGCTTAAGTGGCCGACTACTAATGCACTTACCCTTACCCTTACCCACGTGAAATAAAATAAAATTTTAAACTTAAACATTACTGTCTATTGACTCTTTGTTATTTGTAGGTGCATTTAATTCGAGAGAATTTTTAAAATATTACAGCATTATTTATAAATATCTTAATCACAATTGAACTTACTTTTACTAACACATATCTTCAAGCATCGAGCAAATATTATCTTTGATCACTTGAAACAATTAATTAAGACAAAACAAATATCTATGGGAATATTCAATATCCTTTACAAAACTTTTAATTAAAGCTCTTTAGGACAAAGTATCTTTTGCATCTCGCATTACATCTTAGTGTATAAAATCTATCAAATAAGAGATTATCTATCTTTTCGCCTCTCACAGTTAAAAATAAACGAGGCGAATGAATAGGAACATTCTTAGATAGACTAGATACGTCTACTACATTTTAATGAAATCAATTGAGCTTTTGGTATCAAATAACATCAATTGTTTTATCTCAATCGGATCGAAGTGATGCCCCGCTACGAAATTTTAAGGTGTGATTAATATGAATGTATCGAATCGATTTAAGGTTAAAGCGAGCTTTAATTTTATGATACACAGAACAGGCAAATTGAGCTTGTATAGGAGGTGAAGGTAAAGCTAAGTTGGTTGAAATTTCTCGATAATTTATAAATTTGTGCACTGGGGCTACTGATAATTTCCGTACTTAGCATTGAAAAATGTCGCATGTTGTCATGATGACCCTCTTAGGAGCTATTTGCTAGCTTTATTAAAACAATCATTCAAAATCAGCAAGACAATTTGGAAGATCTTGAGTAAGAATTTTGGCGTGGTGCGGAAAATGTTCTCAGAATATTTTCCGGAAAGAAATCATATCTGCAAGACGCTTTTAGATCGAGGGAGAAGCATTAAAAATACACTTTCGAAAATTCCTTATACTGGAGACAGGTCTCAATCGAATCTCGTTCAAGAATTTCCGATGAGCTTTGAGATTTTTCAATCTGCTTTACTATACACACTAAGCTTAAAGATCAACGATATTTGAACTATCAAAAAGTACAGGGAAATGAAATGCAGTACAAGGAAATAACCTTTTTCTTGAATTCACATAATTTATTTTTCTTTATATATAGGAAAAATAATACATTTTTCCTAAAATTTTTGCTAAAATTGAAGTTAAATGGCACCATTACTCAGTGAAGTGTGTGCGCCGTCTTTACAAAAAGTTATTCATTACCGCCTGAAAGGTTGCAGTGGAAAACGCCTGAGTTTACGTTCGAAGTAGTGATGGGCGTTTCTGTTGTTTTCAGAAAACGAAAACGAAATGTTTTTTTCCAAAAACAACTGTTTTTTGAAACTGTTTGAAAACTTTTTTCACTCGACCAGCAGCAGATTGATACTGGGTGTTACCATTAGTGATGGGCGTTTCTGTTTTTTTCAGAAAACGAAAACTATTTGAAAAAAAACAGTTTGAAAAAAACAGTTTGAAAAAAACAGTTTTTTTCAAACTGTTTTTTTCCAAATAGCTTTCGTTTTCTGAAAACAACAGAAACGCCCATCACTAATGGTAACACCCAGTATCAATCTGCTGCTGGTAGAGTGAAAAAAGTTTTCAAAAAGTTTCAAAAAACAGTTGTTTTTGGAAAAAAACAGTTCGTTTTCGTTTTCTGAAAACAACAGAAACGCCCATCACTAGTTCGAAGGTATTGCTTTAAATCATTCAAATTTGTTGGATTCATTTTATACGTCTTCTCCAAAGGGGGAAATGTAAAACCAAAAAAATTATGCCTCTGGTGGCTCGATAGCAATTGTTGTTCTCTCGCTAATACAAAGGGGATAGTTGAAAGAGTAATACGGACGGTAGCAAAGCCTGGCATGAATGCTGACTCAGCTTCCGACATACATACAGTGGCTCACAGCTTATTTGATACAGTGACTATTTCAAAATGCAAATCACTGTTATTTCTGAAATAAAGAGCTCTATACAAAAAATTTAAACGTATTTGACTAGATGCATGTTCAACGAATACAATGCAAACAAAAAATGTTCCAGCAATATTCCTCGGCGTCCCTTAAAAGAGAAATACCACTGGCGCAGAAAAATTGCAGCTCACAGCTTATTTGATACAGACACTTCAATGCGAATAAACTTCTATTTGTCCGCCGTTAATCTGTTTTGTTTTTGTTTCTTGAATTTTTGATTGTGTTTAGACATTGGCTTAGGTTATTTTTAGCAAGATCTTATAAGCTGAAGTGCCAAAATCAGCCAAAATTGTAAAATGGGTCATCGCACCACAATTGAACAGCGCGAATTAGTACTAAACCACTTTAAAAAAGGACAAATTGTTCGAAAAATTTCTGAAAGTGTGAATTTGAATGTCTCTACAGTGCAACACATAATTCAGCGCTTCGTGCACGAAAATAGGGGGTACTTTTCTGTTTTTCCCCCTCCATTTTTTCGCTTTTTGTTGTTGCAATGCTTCTAAAATTGATTAGAAAGTAGTAATTAACCAAAAATATGATGGAAAAACACGTTTAAAAGAAGAAAATTTTTTTTTTTTAATTTTTTAATATTTTTTAAATTTTTTATGCGGTACTATGAGATGTATTCATAGAAACTTATTGTAATTCTAAATTTGGTGGTGGTGTATTCATTCGCCCAACAATAAACAAACGAAATCACAATCTTTAACGGTAGCTTTGAACCTTCCAGCCACGTATTTTTGCGCAAACCGATTTCCTCACGACGTTTCCGTTTATTGCCAACCCATCGCGTATTTTTCTTCGTAAATTGCACCTTCATCACATTTTTTTATACACTTTTTAATGCGTGGAATAATGTTTTTTAATTGCAAAAAATCGAGGGCTTTCTCTTCGCTATTAATGTCACATAACACTGAGAATAAATTTTGCTCCATTTTTGACGTCTTACCTTTCCGAAGCTTTAACGCAATTTACAATTAAGCTCCCAGTAGGACCAGGAATGCCTACTGCAGTAATGCAGTAATTATTCCCAGTAATCATCGTCGGATCGTTTTCGCATGACCGCACTGATGAATTTAGCATTAAAATGTCATTATAAGTAACGATACTCGCTCCGTTTTGCATTACTCTACCTAGCCCAGTGAAATACGACATAAAAAAGGCGGAACTTCGGAAAAATTAGGGGAAAGCTGAATTTTGGTGTGAACTTTGGTACTGACGTGTTGAACAAAATGTCAAAAGTCCCCATCGATCCGAGTACTGCGTCGCTTTTTATACGGGGTCAAAGGTCACCAAAAGTGACCTTTCCTAAATATTTCAGTAACGGTTATGTCTTTAGGAAAACAATGTATGACGAATTTGTAGCTTAGCAAATTTCCAACAAAAAAGATTATATAACTTTTTCCTGTAACCATAACCGTTTTTGAGATATATTGATCTAAACATTTGTTACTAACAGCACCCTCATTCTCATCGGCATGTTGATATTATCCGATTTTGATTACGACTTGGCATGTTTGTGATTTTGTTTTTCTATGTTTAAGAGGCGCATGAACAAAAAAACATGTACACAAACTTATCTATCAGACTCCAGGGTAGGTGGAAAAGAGTACTCCGAAAAGCTACCACCACCCCTCCACCCCCCTTTGCCATAAAACTTGTAGGGACATATGTTCGCTACTCTCTTCTCCGAAAAAAACTATATTGCGGCATCATTTATGGGATATTCCACAAAAGAGCAGGAGAAAACAACCAAATTGCAGGTGGAAATAGGTTTTGTAACATATCATGTGCCTAGGAGCATGAAAAAGCAAGATAATATCATTGCAAAATTCTGTAAACGCTCATTCCTGACATTATAGGAGCTCAATCCGATGCAGATTATCCCCGAATAATCAGTTTTTTTACCAATCCTGTGATGGCTGCATAACGCCAAAGGGATATGACACGTCTCGACACCAATTTGCACCTGAAATTACGTGACCTTGCCCTGATCGTTCATGGGATAAGACGGAATGGAAAAAAAAACTAAAAAACCGGGTATTTCGGGGTGGTTCGTTTGCGGGGGTGGGTAGGGTGTGGGAAGGGTGTGGATGTAGGGCTGGTCGTGCGATGTCAAGAATAGGCAATTAATAGGATAAAAAGTGATCCTACCTTGTTTAACAATGGGCAAAGAGTAGGCAACGAGCTCATTTCTGAAGATTTGGGATGGATGCTCAGGGATACCGTTTTATGGCAAAGGGGGAGGGGGGAACTTTTCGGAGCACACTTTTCCACCTACCCTGGAGTCTGGTAGATAAGTTTGTGTACATGTTTTTTTATGCGCCTCTTAAATATAGAAAAACAAACTCACAAACATGCCAAGTCGTAATCAAAATCGGATAATATCAACATGCCGATGAGAATGAGGGTGCTGTTAGTAACAAATGTTTAGATCAATATATCTCAAAAACGGTTGTGGTTACAGGAAAAAGTTATATAATCTTTTTTGTTGGGAATTTTCTAAGCTACAAATTCGTCATACATTGTTTTTCTGACGACGTAACCGTTACTAATAATTTTGTATACAATCAGTTTGTTTTTATGATTAATAATAGTATAATGAGCTCTCCATGTAAATGGCAATGTATATATCATTATGATATTGGTAATAGGCAAAAGTTTTATATTCTTAATATCTTTTTTGGGTTATTGGTTTTTTGGGCTATTGGTTTTTAACTTTTAAAAATCTCATTCTGCCGCATAAAAATGAAAAAAAAATTTAAATCGGAAAAAACCTTTTTTTTTTAATGAATTTTTCCATCTCAATTTTTATGGAGTAACCCTTTTTAATCCGTTTTGAGCAGTTTTCATTAAAAAATTGAAAAAAAAAATGGAGGTGGAAAAACTAAAAGTACCAAATCGGGTAGAAAATAAGAGGAGAAATGCGCCAAACAATATTTTCACCGTATCCGACGAACGATACATTGTGAGGAAAGTGAAAGCAAACAAAGATTTCCGCTCCAAAATTGGTTACTGAGGTTCATCGTGAATTAAGGAAGTCATTTAGTGCTGAAACCATCCGACGAGTGCTTCGCGACCATAATTTCAACGGGCGAGTAGCTCGTAGGAAGCCATTCTTTTTTTAAAAAAATACAATAAGCCGCTTTGCCTTTGCCAAAGAGCATATGGGAAAGCCCTCTGCGTTCTGGCATACGGTTATTTTTGCGGACGAGTTCAAGTTTAACATTTTTGGCTCCGACGGAATGTCATATGTCTGGCACAAGGCAAACACTGAGCTAAACAAGGCGGACCTCAAAGCTACCGTGAAGCATGGTGGTGGTAATGTGATAGTTTGGGCCTGCATGTCCGCAGTTGGAGTCAGAAATTTAAAGTTTATTGAGGAAACAATGGACCAAGCAAAGTACTTTGATGTACTCAAAAATAATTTGCTGCAAAGCACTGCAAAACTGGGTGTTATCAACCAATTTCGGTTGTACCAAGACAATGATCCAAAGCATAAGTTGGGAATTGTGCAGTCCTGTCCAATTTGGGATTGCCCTCATTTGATGTCTCCGCCGGCACAGTCACCAGATATGAACGTCATTGAGAATCTGTGGACTTTGTTGGATAACAACATTAGAAACCACAAGATTTCTAATAAACAAGACCTGAAGAAAGGACTGCTAGAGGAATGGCAAAAAATTACTCCTGACATCACAAGAAAACTCGTTGACTCAATGCCGAATAGGCTCCAGGCTCTGCTTAAGGCTAAGGGCTATCATACAAATTATTGAAATCAACTGGAAACCTCATAATTCCCAACAATTTTAATGTTTAATTAAACTGTATCAAATAAACTGTGACATGAAATTTGTTATTACTTTTAGTTTTTTGATTTTTTTTTAAGATGTAAAACAGCAACTTTGTAACAAATGTAAACTTGTTTAATAAACAACAAACATTGTTCTTTCAAATTGTGTTCAAATTTTTTTGATATAATTATTATATTTTGAGTTATCGTAACTTAATTTTTTAAAGAAGCACCGTATCAAATAAGCTGTGGGCCACTGTAGGTGCTATACTGTCCCGAGATGTTTGCAATGTTCTGCAAAAACATTATACACTTAGAAGACAAGTTCGAGGCTATTTCATCTTTGATGGACAGCCTCCAAGTGGCTTCGAGTCCGCCTAATGTCGTAATGTCTTGCGTTGATGATTATTAGAAGCAAAAAAAGCCAAAATATGAAATAAGTGCTTCAAATAGCGAAGAAAAACCTTTTACCAAATGCTGGCAGCAGTTTTGTTGGAGTATATCCAAGAAGAGAATCGCTATTGGTTAAGGTGCCAACCAGGGCGGGACAGAAGAAGATCGTAAGTAATGTTGTTTTCAGCAAGCATTGCTTTGAAGTAAATGCCACATTTATGTTTGGCCCAAAGCTTGTGCTGTATAATATAACAAATGAGGAATTTCAGAAGCACATACTTGAGGGTAGCTTCAAAGTAAGAATGTTACAGAAACTTTTTGCTAAGAGTGTGCGAGTTATTAGCCGTCCAATAGTAGACGATGTTAATGAGGTATGCACCAATTTTGTTGGACGCTGCGAAAAAAGTAGCTGTTGCACTTTTGTTGCAGTGCTGTCCTATTATCGCTGTCTGGGGTTTGACCAATGAGTGTCTCCCTTGCACATTATATCAATTTTGTGGGTAGTAAGAATCCCTGGGCTTGATTTAACGCTACCAATTAGGCTGACCCTATAGTGGAGGCATCTTGGGCTTCAGTTTAGAGCCTTACCATGAAAACTGCTTTATTTCAACCAGGTAGTAGCCCACATGGCACTGGTTAGCGGTAGAGATCTCTCTGAGGCGACGTATAGCCTCATTTCTGACTGTGTGATCTACACCACAGCAGAGATTTCCATCTATCAGTATTGTGTCTCAGCCTGCTCCCTAGCATAAACTGGTTCACCGGAGTAGCATGGATTCACCAATGTTTTCTTAAATCGTGCTGCCCTGTCTTTTAGTGAACCAACTGTTGGAGATACAAGGCAGGGACAGTCGGTCGGTAAACTTCAGAACATTACTGCCCCGATCTAGTATCTAATGAAACATTGAAATTAGTATCGGGGAAAGAGGATAATGGTTAACTTGACTCTAGTCTGGTAACTTAAAAATGCATAAACGGGAGATGTTTTTGCTTCGGTTTTATTATCAACAATGAAATACCACTAATCTAATTGTTTCTTTACTTATTTGATTAAATGGCCGATATTTCAGTTCATAGCCTTTATTATACTTCATATAATATTTAGTGGTATGATGTATTGAGAGGAAATTCTTGGACAAAACATCATGAGTTTGTTATGCCCGATTTATACATTGGAACGAGCGTCTTGGGTACAAGAGTAAACAAGACTCAACAAGATATTGGACGAGACTCAACAAGACATAGGGTGTATTGTTTACTTAGGATATTGTACCGTACAACACGGACCATACACCATGCACCTTTCATAGGGTGAATTGTTTACTTAGGATATTGCACTTTGCATCTTTCGACAGTTGTGAGCTGTTTTGTTCAGTTCAGTGAACGATGACTGAGGTACGGGCTGTGGCTATTGCAACTGCCTGGTGTGCGTTGAGTTATTTCAATCTGGGACACGCAAACACATGTTTGAAGTCCCGGCGAAAAATTCGAAAATTTAAATGAGCACATGCTACCCTCTCGAATCCCTTTGACTTGATGCATAAAACCGACTTCGCTTCCAGCGGCTTCGAACTCGGACGAGACGGTCATAAACACTCAGGCACAGCAGTAAAAGGATCATTATCCCTTCGTAAAACAAACAAGAGCCGACGAGCAAACCATTTACACACGCGTGCTTGCCATGAAAAACACAGCCGAGACTAGACAAGGAGACCGTTTACACACTCACCCTGTCTTCATTTGGCATTACTCGGCGAGCATGTAATTCCGGCTTTACATATTTTAACAGTTTGTACAAAATTGATCATTTTTCATGTTTGTATAAAGTAATATAATTTTGTAGAGCACTCAATGATCAAGTATAATCAAACTGAAGGGCATTTGGTAAGCATAATAAACATAAAACTTCTTTTAAGAAGAAAAAACTTACGGCAGTCGACAAACTTTTCTCACGCGACGAAACAACTAAGTAAATATCCTGTCGATGGGCGAGCGGTCCTTTTGAATGAGGTTTAATGACTTTATTGTCATGTAATGAGTCCTTTTCTTTTTCACCGGAAATATCTAAGTCAGACGATCAAAGTAGATAGGCCGCTTGAACACATGTTCAAAAGGCAAGAGGACAGTCTGATGCAGAACGTGCTATAGAACAGTTGGACTCGGGATTTTTACATTACATATTCGCAATAATAAAATTGTCATTTGAAAAATAAGTGTCTGTAATTTGAAATTATAATCGTTAAGTAGAGAATTTGACTGGGGTGCTACATATCTCACTTAAAAGAAACCATACATAGAAAAGGACGAAACCAAACTTAATGCTTATGTTCAGCACATGCAGGGAAGGTAAAAATTCGGCTTATAGATCCTTTCAACTTAAAGAGTTTATAGCAAGAGGTGCTTTGAATAACCAATTGGCTTGAATATAGCAACCACAGCTTTGAATAACCAATTGGCTTCAATTTGACCCTGCCCGAAAATGTGTCGGAATGGTTTCCTCTACTTAAATGTTTAGAATGATTTCCTCTGCTTGAGTGTTAAGAATGGTTTCCTGTTTAGAGTGGTTTCCTGTTTGCCTTAAAAAGTGCTCTATTTTTACTAATGTTCAAAGAAGAACATTAGTATTAAAATCACTTTGGCCAAAAAATAATATTTCTTTATATATATATATATATATATATATATATATATATATATATATATATATATATATATATATATATATATATATATATATATTCATATATATATATATTATATATATTATATATATATATATATATATATATATATATATATATATATATATATATATATATATATATATATATATATATATATATATATATATATATATGTATATCATCGAAAAATTTCAGAGAAATAATCTCAGGAACACGTCATCCGATTGAACTGAAAATTTTAGTACACATTAGTGAATATACAAAATAGTGCTAGCTCTCACAAAAAGCTAACAATCTTTAACCCTTTGGCACCGGCGACCATTATAGTGATATTTAAATATACCTATTTTTCTGTCAACAAATGACTTTCGCCGAAAAAAAGGTTTATGGAATGCATTTCGAACGTATCCGAAATGCGAATATGATAATTTTTTTGAAATTTTTTATCCTACGTATGCGCTAGGCGCCTAAAATGAGGTTGGGATAATTTGAAAATGTTTGAAGATAACTTTTGAAGGTTATTGATTCGACCAGTTCCTTAGTTCATTATGAGACTTACAGGACATATTGCTGTTACTAAGTTGCAGACTCGAGTAGTTTTTTTATGTACGTGCTGGCAGCCCTGCAGCTACGACAGGACTCTCCTGAAAAATTTTCGTCTTTTACAATGAAGACCAACTCATATAGGAATCTTGTGCTTTTAATATTTTCTAACGGTAATGAAATAAATGCTTACATGAAGTATTCATATCGCGAACATTTACAATGAAAATAAGTTACCAATTGTTTAAATTTTCTAGAGTTATTTTATTTTGACGTGAGCTAATTGTGGAGGACTTTTAGTTGCAGTGCTGGTAAAGTGTTGCAAGCACTAAGCATTTTATTTGATTATTTTATGTTATGCTGCTTTCAAAGTTTTGCATTATTTAGCTCTCTTAAATCTTGAAATTCGTGAAATCCTTTTTCCACCTTATGAGTTTAAAGACATTGTTAAGATCAAAGTGGTTTTGCACTCGAAACAGTTTGGAGCACGTGTGGTAGAATATGCACTCAAAATCGAACATTAGTATTTCTAGCAGTTCAGATTCGCTAGAGTTTTGTGATTTAAATAGTTTTAAATATCAAAATATGTGAATTTGTGTTTGGGTATTTTTTTTTCTTCTTTCCCTTCATAGATCTGGTAGTAAATGAAAAATCGATGTTGTCGGCTCTCAGTATTCGTTAACCTTTTTCTACTTCGAAAGCCTATATGTGAAAATGGTGTACTAGGCGATACGGTTTCTCCAATCTGAACGATTTTTCGGAGATTTCGGAGGTAGCATTTTCAATTTCTTGAAGCAAACTGTAGTTCGTACTTGAAAATCGATTTTTTTCATTTTCAGTTTTTAATTTAATTCATTTTGTTTAATTATAGGCCCGACAGACAGGCCTGAATAGGCAAAAAGCTCGAATCATTCAATTTGTTCAAAGATATGTAGTTTTCATGATTTGCTTTGATATAGCAATAAAGACAAGTTTATATCCCTATTATAAAATGTGTATGAAGTACCCAGCAGCTCTAAATACCCGGCGCATTACAACATATTTCAAAAAGCTGGTGAGATGTTTAAACATTGTTTGACCATGCTATCTTTGATATGATTCACAAAACGCTCAAATGGATCACATCACTAGCTTCCACAGCAACAATCTGTTTCTGCGTTATTCCACACATACACTCACACACACTTTGTGACAATTATGATTGGCTTATTTTTTTCATTATAGAGTTTCCACCTCAGCGTCACTCGCACATAAATTGCTTTATTTTCATCTTAAAATATATTTCTAGGAATAATCCAATTTCGGATATGACGTACAACAATTCAATTCCACTTCGTTCATATTTTTTATCTTCAAATCGCTTCATTTCATGTTTAGGTCGTGTAATCATCTTTTTTCTGAAATTTTAGTAAGCCAATTTGTCTTCCACCCTCATTTAATGTAGCCCCTGCTGTCGCTAACATCTTATAATCGATTTGATTTTCATCGCCTCATACGGTCAATTTACTTCTATTAAATTTATTGTTTCATTTTTTTCATTCTTTTTTTGGCTGATACAAAGTAATTGTAAATTTGGATCAAATTGGAAACAAAGGGAATAGCAAAAAACGGGAAATAAGCATGTGTAATTTGGCTGCGAGTGATAAAAACAGGTGGGAGGAGGGAGAACATTATAGGCGTGGGAATCCAATTTAATTATGTATAAATAATAAATCAATTTTACTTTATATACTTTACTATTCAAATTAGCCTCCAAACCATTATGTATATTTATTTCTCATGATAATGATTATTTTGGGTTTAGCGTAAATTAATTAATTTAATTGCGTGATTGAGGTATATCTACAAACAAATTATAGATTACCAATTACTTTCAAAGTGCTCTATTAGATTTTGGTGAATTTCTTTCTTGTTGAAGACGATCGTGTTCGGGGTTTATCTAACTAAACTCCACCATTATATCCTTGAGCAGAACTATAAAACTCGAACCCAGTCGCTTTTTTTGAGTTCGGTGAAACTCGTCTCAAAAACACATTGCGATTACAAAACTCGATCGAGCTGCAAACGATTAAGTGCTAAAAGATTCTTACACATGACTGTACGAACGATTTCAAATCTGGCAATTTGAATAAATATATTGGGAGTGGCAGCCACACAATAAACGCCCATAATTGTGTGTCTCGAGTTGGTGCTTCATTCTTATACATTTCTTCCTCTTTGCATTTCCTCCTATGACTATAAGAAAGCTACAAATTTGACCGCTGTTGAGCTTTGCTAGCCATCTAAATCAAATGTAAACAAACTAGCAACAGCCAATAAAAATCAATGGGAATCAACTTATAATAAGCGATTTTTTGCAAAACGTATTATAATACGAGAATGAAAAAAAACAAGCAAACGTGACCGAGCAGCGAGACATCGTTCAAACCATGGTTCAAACCATGTTTCAAACGAATATCATTTTCTGCAGTTCAATTCTAGTATGATAAATTACTCTTCACATACCAAGTTACTGTAGAGCCTTTGAAGGAAACTCATTCGGTTTTGACAAGAAATAACTAGTAATGTTAGTCATTTTATTATCGATTTAGAACCTTTGAACGTGGCTATTTGGAAACAATTTGGCAGCAGTCGGATTTTAGTTTTTCAATATGGCGAAAGGATGGCCGACGGTCAATGGCATAAACAGAGGATGTTTTATAGGGGCAAATAATAGGTCTGTTCGCGTACTTGAATC
Source organism: Nemotelus nigrinus (assembly GCA_947369275.1). NCBI lineage: Eukaryota > Metazoa > Arthropoda > Insecta > Diptera > Stratiomyidae > Nemotelus > Nemotelus nigrinus. The sequence continues at coordinate 90,385,987 of OX376373.1, read as the reverse complement.
TATTATAATATATCCAAATAGATTCGCAGAAAGTCGTTTTTGTACTTTTGCTGCAAGCCAAATTTTGCAGCAAAAAGAAGCCAGCTGCCAGATTCTGTTACTGCTGCAGTTTGCTGAAGTACGCGAACAGACCTAATTTGATGCATTCAATTTGTTTCAGAATTGTGACGACGACGAGGAACTATAGGTGCGTTTTTTTCATTGATATGAAAGAATATGGATACGAAATGGCTATCCGTGTACCCATACGTGAGTGTGCCTTTTTTAATACACGCACAACATTGCTCTCTCACAAAAATTCTGCTCAGTGCACTCCTTTCTGCCGCACTCACAACCGAAAAGCCTTAATGCTGTGTCTAAATGCTGGGAACCCCAGCTCGGTGTAAAAGCGTGCAACGGCCAACACGGAAAGAAACGTCAGTGTCAGTTTGATTTGTGTCGGCGATTGAGAGCATTGACTTTCCGTCAAAATTTGTAAAATAAAATTCGGAATTTTTCCGGCGTATTCGGTGAAAACGTATTTCTACGTTTGTGCGCAAATCATTTGTGTCGGTTTCGTGGATAAATTAGCGGTAAAACATTATAAAACAGTGCGATAATGAAGTGCCGCGTTCCAGGCAGCAAAAGTAGCTACCGAAGTGCTTCGCGGGGGATATCGTATTTCGGGTAAGTAAAATTAACCTTTGGCTTTAATTTCGGCTAGTTTTTGTGTGAAATCATAGTTAATTTCATTAACAAAAACCATTTTAAACTCCACTCGCCGGTTTTGGTAAAGAAATGTCAAACGACTTTCAAAATGGCAATCTCTCGTGGTTTTTTCACATGGCTTTGCTGTGTGAACTGTGTAGGGCACACACAAGTACCTCGTTCTCACACCAGTAAACAGAAAGTCGAAAATTGGCACATTTCTCTCGGCCGATTTCTAATCCATTCTCTCTTATATCTGTGGTTTTTTTGCACTTTTGGATAGGTTAAGTTAAAGTTAGCTAAGCTCTTTATGTCAGAGCTTTAAGTAAGCACATTGAATACATCAACAGTCGCTGCCGCAGTGAAGTTACAGCGGCAGCGATTGTTGTTGTACGCAATGTACTTACCTAAAGCTCTGTCACAAAGAGCTTAACTTATAGATTAATCACAATACAGCGTTTTCCACTGTGACAAACGCAGTGGGCTGCGGCAAAGTGCTGTCAAAAAATTAGAATGCACTGTTTTGTATGGTAACGCGCACAATGGCTGCGGCCGAATTTGTGGCAGCGGCAGAATTTGCCAAATTTCTAATTTTGCCGCACCGCTAGCGGTGATACCTACCATCGTTTGGCATCACCACTAGGTTGAATTAACTCTGTTTTTGAATTAGGTTGAATGGTCAGGTGGAATAGACAAGCGATGGCTGATGTGTATTGTGATAAGCCAACCTAATCCTCGTACAACAGGATTTAGCAATACAAAAGAAAAACAAATGAATTTGGTTGGTGCCTTGGCTGCATTGACAGCGACATTGCCGCTGCATTGTGATTCACCAAATTCAACTGCGGCATTCACGCCTCCTCCTGTGGAGCACTGCGTTTGCCGCTGTGGAAAACGCTGCATTGTGATTAACCTATTACCCTGCCCAAGAGTGCAAAAAAACACACCTTAAGTTGCTTGGGAGCTAGTGAAGAATTCACTCTTACTCCATTCCTATCAGTAAAAGGTCTTGCGCTCAGCTATGTTTCATAGTAGTCCGGGGAAATTTAACATGGTGCTTCCGAAAAATTAAGGGAAAGCTGAATTTTGGTGTGTACCTTTGTACTGGCGTGTTGAACCAAATGTCAAAAGTCCCCATCGATACGAGTGCTGCATTACTTTTTGTACGGGGTCAAAGGTCACCAACAGTGACCTTTCCTAAATATCTCAATAACGGTCACGTCTTCAGAAAAACAATGCATGACGAATTTGTAGCTTGAAAAATTTCCAACAAAAAAGATTCTTGTAACCATAACCGTTTTTGAGATATATTGATCTAAACATTTGCTACTAACAGCATCCTCTTTCTCAACGGCATGTTGATATTATCGGATTTTGATTACGACTTGGAATGTTTGTGAGTTTGTTTTTCTATGTTTAAGAGGCGCATGAAAAAAACACATATAAATAAACTTATCTACCCCACTCCAGGGTAGATGGAAAAGTGTGCTCCAAATTGTTTTGAGTGCAAAGCCACCTTGCTCTTAACAATGCATTTATTCTCATAGGGTGAAAAGGATTTCAGGAATACCACTTGCATGAATTTCAAGATTTGGGAAAACAAAACACTGCAAAACTTTGAAAGCAGCATGTCATAACATAAACAAAGAAAATGCTCAGTGCTTGCAACACTTTACCAGCACTGCAACTAAAAGTCTCCCACAATTGCCTCACGTTAAAATCAAAAACTTTATCGATCTCGATTTTTTCCGATGATTTCGTCGAAAGTAACAGAGATAGAAAGATGTTTGGGATCAATAAACGAAAGATGTTCGGAACCGAAAAATTTCTAGAACTTAGAATATTTAAACATCGGTAACTTATTTTTATTGTAAATGTTCGCGATATGAATACTTAATGTAAGCATTTATTGATACGAAAATAGTAAAAAAGACCACCCGCTGGCAACCCTTCAATAGCATCAGCACATAGGCACAAGAGACGCCCGTTGTGATGCCACAATAATTTGAGACTCTTTCCTACTTATGCCTAGTACTATACTCTTCGCGAAACGAATTCAGCGGTCTAATCTTATACAAAAAGAGCTTTTCAATTCGTCAGTTAAGCTCCTTTTGTATGGGATTTGACCGTTGAATTCGTTTCGCGAAAGAGTATAGTACTAGGCTTTACCAGTAGCAAAAGTTTTCAAATTTTCGAAAACTTAATATGGTGTTCACACTACACTTCTAAATCAGGTAAATTTAGGAGCTGTCAAGTTAATCAGGTAAGTGTTCACACTATCCGAAGTGATTTAGAATGGGGAGATTTAGAGAGAGAAATGTCATTCGACTTTATGTGTACAATTTTTTTTTGCGTGAAAATTGTTGAAAATGATGCAGGAACATGCAAAAACGTTTTCTTTTCACTTTGTACAACTCACATTTTCCTTTTTTGTTCAATTTTGGGTATTTTAGAAAGAAATTCGAATGACATTTTGTTCAAATCTACACTCTCTTTCTCTCTCTCACGGAAGGAATTCACCACACTTTGAGAAAAATTCACCAGGGACAACATTCACAATAGTACCTGATTTGTATGTACTAGCTTTCGACTGTCAGCCGCCGAGAAAAATGTATTGGTAATCAGGTAGATTTAGGTCGATTTAGTTCTAAAGTGATCAGCTGATCGAAATCGCCTGATTTAGAGTGTAGTGTGAACACCATATAATATATCTTGTTTACTGTCATTACAAGATTATAACCGTTTAAAAATTACACGATAATAGCGAACAATAGCTGGCAACCCTTTCATGATTTTTTTTACCAGATTTTTTCTAAATAATGCTTATGATAAGTTCCATTTATCATATGAATTTCGTATTGATTTCACGACTGCACTGGAAGCTATACGGCAAAAAGTTTTATTTTCCTGAGCGGATTTTCAAAACCCAAGACACCAGAATTACCATATTTGACAGCATCAACCGAATTTCTACCAAACGTGGCTTAAATTAAGGCTCAGCTACTGTGTCAATTTCATGAAAATTTGGTAACTGAATCAGAATCCATAGGGCAAAATGCAGTTTTTTTCCTTATAATTTTTCAAGATGGCACCACTGGCACAGAGTTGCCCCCATTCCTAAATCGCTTCTATCAGAACTGGTCCTACTTAATACCAATACATTCTGAGAATTTCAACTGTATCTGATAATCCAGTCGTGAGTTCTCGTGAACAGAATTTTTTGATGCTTAAAATATAAGTAAATTGGAGGAGAGTAACCGTTCTTGTCCGATGTGATATTTCACAAGTTTTGCTTTGGTTGTAGAAACAAAGCATAAGATTCCTATATGAGTTGGTTTTCGCTGTAAAACACGCAAATATTTTCAGGAGAGTCGATCGTTTGAAAGTTTTCACTTTCTATGCCTGCCCTAGCTGCAGGGTTGCCGGCACGTTCATGAAAAACTACACGAGTCTACAACTTAGTAATATCAATATATCTTTTAATATTTATAATTATCTAAGGAACTGGTCAAAAGTTACCGCAATTCAAATCCTTTCAAATACTCCCAATCTCATTTAGGCACCTAGCGCACACATAAAGTTTAACATTTCAAAAATATTATCATATTCACATTAAAAACACGTTTGAAATTCATTCCATAAACTTTGTTTTTCCAAAAGCTATTTGTTGACAGAATAATAGGTAAATTAAAAATATCATAAAAATGGCCGCTAGCATCAAAGGGTTAAATTATTAGCTTTTTGTGTGACCTATTTTGTGCACTATTTTGTATGTACACCAATGTATTCTGAAAATGTCATTTCAATCAGAAAGCACGTTCCTGAGATTTATTCACTGACATTTTTTGATGATATATATATATATATATATATATATATATATATATATATATATATATATATATATATATATATATATATATATATATATATATATATATATATATATATATATATATATATATATATATATATATATATATATATATATATATATATATATATATATATATATATATATATATATATATATATATATATATAAAGATATATGAATTTTTGTCCAAAGTGATTTTAATACTAATGTTCTTCGAACATTCGTCACAAAAAAATTTGCGAGATTATTACAATTTTAATTATACATGATGTTAATTAATAGATTTAAAGAATTTTCAACTAATTGCAACAAGCTCATTTACCTGTTACTTTTAGTGAAACTCAATTGCAACAAGCTCGTATACTTGTTACGTGAATTGATACAATCTTTAAATCAAACGCTAGATTCAATTGCTTAAAACTGAATGAATTTATTTGTTATCATTTCTTCTTTATATCTTAATAAAATACTTAACGTAGACATAAATTCCAATTGATAGCTTCATATTGCATTTGACTTAAAATCAATGGTTTTTTGCTTACACATGCAATATGAAACTTCACATGTCGATTGTGTTTTAGTACAAAATAAGTAAAAATACTGTATAAGGAAATATTGCTGACCACATAGTTCATTGTCTCGAAGAATTTATAAAAACGGTAATTTGAATGCAAATGCAAGCAAAAAGTAATGAACCGACAAAATTGAATAGAAAGAAATTTGATGCAAATGAACTTGAATTGAGTACATTGTTATCAAGGTGATTAGACTTTATTAATTGTTGAGTAAGCTTAATATATTGTGGTAGCTGTAGCAAAATTAAGGTATGTAGCAAAATTAAGGTATGTAGCAAAATTAAAGTGATTTATCATACAAAATCTAATTCGATATAATTGATTAATATGCTAACTATAATTTAACATCCTCCCCGCGTTGAACACTAGTTCAAGATTCATTGAGAGTGTCAGGTTCTATTCTGAATGAAGATGCTGGTTGCGCAGATGGCTTGTGTCGCGAAGGATCTCGCTTAGCGAATTTGCAGTATATCAAAATGATCGTTGACAGAGTTAGTCCGAGAGCAAGGTAGCCAACTGAATAGTGGTGTATATGGTGCTGGTTAAGACCAATGCTGTCGTCAACAACCTCCTGATCTTTAAGTTTTTTATGCATGTTGTCCAGTTCGTTAATAGGGATATTTGGCATCTCAGGCACTGTCGCCGTTTCGATTGGAGGGTCCGTTGATGGTGCAGTGAAATTTATGGAGGCCGTATACGATCGTTGGATTATGCTTGAATACGTCGTGTGGTACTGAATGGTTAAGCGAGGCTGTTTTATAATACAGCCGCTTCCTAAGGTGATGATCCCTGAGCCATGTAGCATTAATTGTGTGGGCTCGCCGTTGCATACTCCGTTGATTGTCGTTCGCGTGGAAAGGGAGAAGAGCCACTTGTTAGACGCGAAGAGCTGAATCCAATGGGCCTTTGTGGGGGTTAGCTGTAGCTTGCAGCTGTCATTGTCGGTCTCCCGATTGAAAAGACTTATTTCGCATTGGTTGGGCCCAAATCCAGCTTTGTAGATTGGATGCTGCTGGTTACAGAATAAATGATTGTTACTTGCATGTTTGCATGCTAGTTGTTCAAAATTTTCAAGCGGGTAGTACTGATCCTTGTGAAGGCTGACAATTATGTAGGGTGTTGCTAGCTTGATAATCCACATTTCTTCGTTTATGAGCGCTGGAATTGGAATTGGTCGGTATAACTCGAACTCATCGTTAGATTCTAATGGAATCTTCAGCTGAACAATGGTATATTTTGATCCGGGCTTTGCCTTTATTGTCATTAACTTATAGAATTGCGCGATGTCGTCATCTGGCAAAGCAAGTGTCAGTGCCTTCGGCAATTGACTTCTTATAGTTCGTAATTCTTGAAGCAGCTGCTGGGGAGATAATATTCTTAAGTTAACCTTCCCGTGGTGGGCATCCATCACCGTGTCTAATAACGCATTGTGTGTCTGTTGCAAATCGTTAGCAGCGATGAAAAGTTGAAATGCGTGGGACATGTAGATGGCAAACAACTTCTGCTGGTGAACTTCTTGGTCTATGTGATTCAATTTTTCCATCTGCGTGTTGGCAAGGGCTGTAAGCTGATGGAAATGCTCATTGATGCGATTGTAGTTGCTTCGCATAATGTTTACGGTTGAGTCAAGTATTGACGTTTGGTTCTTCAACAGATGAAAAAGGCGTTGTTGGTTGGTGGTGGTGTCATCAATGATCTTCTCCATTTTGTCAGCGTAGTCTGAATCCAAAACTCCAAACAGGCTGTTTGCAACATTGCCCACTATGTTGAGAGCACCCCTTTTAACTCTAGGAGAGATTGGTTTGTGAAGCATCAGTGCATCATCTTCTGCGAGTTTTTTTAGCTGTTGTTGGATTCTTCGCACTGTCTCGGTACACGGTCCTGGTTCGACTAGTTTCCCGCAAAGATCTGATAAAATATTCGTTGCATTGGTCAAAGTAGTGTATTCCTTCCAGTAGCTTGTCATGTTATAGTAGACCACTATTTCCCATTCGCTAGAGATTATGCTAGCGCGTCCGAGATTTTCAAAGTAAACGGTCGGTCGAGTCTCATTGAAAGTTTCTATTTCGATGTTTGAACCCCTGACATTGGGAACAATCAAGCAGGCTAGCAGAATGGTAGTGACAACTGACCCTAATTTTAGTCGTTTTTTCCTTGGTGGTGCGTCCTCATTGCTATGGTTTAGGTTTTTACTAGTTTCCTCAAGTGGCTCTGCTTCGTGCTTAATGGGACTTTTGGTATCATGCATTTCAATGGGTAAAAGTGCAATTTTGTGAATAGGCCGCTTTATTGTTTGAGTTGCAGTTTTGATGTCAACAACTCGTACTCGGTTATCTGGACCTTTATGAACTCCTATGATCCTGCCCAAAGGCCAACGAAGTCGAGGAGTATTGTCTTCACGTACCATGACCACCGTACCTGGTTCGATATTTGACTGGCCATCTTTCCATTTTTGCCGCTTTTGAAGGAGATGTAAATACTCCTTCGACCATTTTTGCCAGAATGCATTTCTAATTTGGCGTACTGCTTCCCATCTTTTGTCAAGCTTTGCAGTAAAAGGAGCAGCTGTGGGATCGACGTTGTTGACCAATGGTTCGCCGATTAGAAAATGTCCTGGCGTTAAAGGCGTGAGGTCGTTTGGATCTTCAGACATTGGCGTAAGAGGACGAGAATTGAGAATTGCCTCAATCTGTACACCCAAGGTTTCCAGCTCCTCATAGGTCAATGAAGCTGATCTGAGCTGTTCACGCATAAGTCTTTTAGTCGATTTAACAGCTGCCTCCCATAGGCCTCCAAAGTGTGGAGCTCTAGGAGGGATAAAATGGAAAGTGATTCCTTTCTTGGCACAAGTGTTTGTGATTTGTTCTTTGGCGTTGGCACTATAAATGGACTCGTAAACCTCATGCAGATGGTTGTTGGCTCCAACAAAATTTGTTGCATTATCTGAATAAACATCTTTTACGTGACCTCTACGGCTTATAAATCTGCTCAATGCGCCAAGAAATGCATTAGTAGTAAGATCCGTAACTACTTCAAGATGCACGGCTTTTGTGGCAAAACAGCAGAATATTGCGATGTATGATTTCACAGGTTGTTTGCCTCTAACTCGGAAATGCGTCCAAAAAGGTCCACAGAAATCGACACCTGATGTTATAAAAGGCCTTGCAGGTTGAATTCGTGCAGGAGGAAGATTGCCCAATATCTGATGCTGCAGCTTTGGAGTGGATTTTGCACATCGAACGCAATGGTGAACTATTGAACGGGCTAAAATTTTTCCTTTGATTGGCCAAAATTTTTGTCTCGTAATTGATAGTAATGTTTGCGGAGGAGCATGGCAATTTTTTAGGTGTAGATCTACCATAATCATTTTGGTAATTGGATGCATGTATGGCAGCAGCATTGGGTGTTTGGCGTCAAACGATATTTGAGCTTCTTGAAGTCTGCCTCCTACTCGGATTATGCCGTGTTCGTCGATGAACGGAGTCAAACCGTGTAATGCGCTGTCTTTTGTCGGTTCTGCGGATCGCTGCAAATGTCGTATGTCATTGGCAAACTCTTCTTGTTGCATTGATTTAACTAGCATATATAGAGCTATCTCAAGTTCTTCTGGAGTTAAGTGCTCCTGGTGGTTAGTTACTCTTCGTGATCTTTTCGAAAAACGAATTACGTATGCCAAAATGCGTTGCAGTTTCGCAAATGAATTTCCATGCTCAATCCCTTTAATTGTACTCGCCAACTCAGGTGTTAAAGCTACTGAAAGTGCTTTTATTGTATGAGGAGAGTATGCTGGTGGCCAAGATGATTCAGTTCCATGTAAAAATACTGGACCATAAAACCAGATGGAAAAATTTTTGAATTTTGAAGGGGTTGTACCTCTGGATAGGACATCAGCTGGGTTTTCTTGTGATTCGACATGCCTCCAATTTTTTGCAACTGTCATTCTCTGAATAGCAGCTACTCTATTAGCTACGAAAGTTTGCTGAGATGATGATGGTTGATTCAACCAGGCCAGTACAATCGTACAATCCGTCCAGTAAAATTCCTCGACACTACCTAGATCGAGATCTGCTTTAACCCGATTGCATAAATCAGCCGCAAGTTTTGCCGCGCAAAGCTCTAAACGCGGTATGGTCTCTTTCTTCGTAGGAGCTACTTTCGACTTGGCGCAAAGTAGCCGTACGAGTAGCAGGTTGTCTTTGGTAAAAAATCGTACATAAACTGCTGCACCAAAGGCCTTTTCTGATGCGTCAGCAAAGGTGTGCAGTTGAATGTTTTTAGGGAGATGATGATCAAAAACATGTCGTGGAAATGCAAACTCTTTTAGGTGGTCCAGACTGCTCCTGAATTCTCTCCATTGAAGTTCTAGTTGTGATGGAAGTTGGTCATCCCAATCAGATTTGAGCGTCCACATTTGTTGAAGTAGCAACTTGGCAGTAACTACAACAGGTGAAAGAATTCCTAAAGGATCGAATATGTGCGCTATATCTGAATATGCGGTGCTTTTTGTGATTCTGTCTCTGACGGGTACATGTGGTTTCACTTTAAAGACATCTTGCTTCGGGCACCAGGTTAATCCAAGCGTTTTAATACGCTCATCTGAGTCGTCGTTGAAGTTTAGCACGACTTCCATGTCTTGAGGTTGGAATCGTTCAAGCAGACGAGGATGATTTGCACACCATTTGCGCAGCCGGAAACCACCTTCTTTCAACAATGCAATTAATTCTGTCTGCATTTGAAAGGCTTCTGTTATGCTATCTGAACCCGTCATAACATCGTCCACGTAGAAACCTCGTTTAACGACCTTGGATCCGAGAGGGTATTGCTTTGATCGTTGTTCTCCAAGTGTTTGTAAGCTTTTGATGGCTAAGTAAGGAGCTGATGTAGTGCCGTAAGTAATAGTAGTAAGTTTATAGCACTTGAGTTCTTCCTCAGCGTCATTCCTCCAAAATATCAGCTGATATCTTTGATCGTCATCGTGTAATAATACCTGGCGGTACATTTTTTCTATATCTCCCGTAAACACGAAGCGAGGCATTCTAAATCGGAGCAGTATAGAGAACAGCTCGTCTTGAATAACGGGTCCTTTCGCAAGAACATCATTAAGTGATATGTTTGTTGTTGTTTTTGCTGAAGCGTCGAAAACAACCCTCAGTTTAGTAGTTGTACTATCTGGTTTACACACGAAATGGTGCGGTAAAAAATAGTATGGTGGGCTCAGTTCAGCCATTTTCACTGGCTATGGTTAAGCTGTAGATATTCGTTCATAAATTCTACATATTGCTTCTTGACGTCCTTGTTTGCGGCTAATCTTCTTTCTAATGCAAAAAACCTTCTTAATGCCGTATCTTTTGATTCACCCAAGCAATCGGTTTCTTCTTTAAAAGGCAGTCTTACAACGAAACGTCCTTGATCATCACGAGATGTTTCCTGTTTGAACTGTCTCTCGCACCTTTCCTCACTTTCTGTGAAGTGATGTTTCATGTTAGTTTCCTCAAGGCGCCAAAATCGTTGTATTTGCTTCGATAGATTGGTATCTGTGTCACAAGCAGTGCAAATATTGCAGTCATTTGCTTTAATATCTGAATCGACCACTTTTCCAGTAACAATCCAGCCCAGCAGAGAATTTTGAAGAATCGGTAGCTCAGGGCTCATTGTATGTTTTTCTGGTAGCATAAGCAAATCTATGCGGCCAGGCTGGTTAAAGTTTGCATCGGCTAGTTGAAATTTCGTTGGAATAGGCCAAGACTGGGTATTAATGTGATCAGCAGGCTGTATCCCCGTTATCTTTTTCAGGACAAATGCCTCCATGTGCACAGCAAAGTTGGTACTGGTTGATGTTACGTGAACATTTATCCTACCAGAAACTCGTTGAACTGTATTGCCAACGCCTTCTATCACTACAGAATTTTGCGTTTGTTCGATTCCGAGTTTTCGGGCCAACTTTTCCGTGACTATGTTGATCTGAGATCCTGAATCTAATAAAGCTTTGCACGTTATAAACTTGTTTTCTCCGCTAGAAATTCTGACTGCCGCTGTACCAAGTAGCACGTATCCAGATTTGGCTCTTTCAATGTTGGTAGTCAGCGTAGCAGTATTCGTACTTGATGGAGGTTCTGATAACGTAGTGTCCATTGGTTGTTTCTTCTTCGATAATTCTGGAAGGTGAACCAACGTGTTATGTTTCTTGTTGCATTTTAAACAGCCACGAGAAGTACATTGATTTGCGAAGTGCCCGGTTTTTAAACAATTCAGACATCGCGATGTCTTGATGAGGTATTGTACTCGTTTATCGGGCTTCAAAGAGAGAAATTCTTTGCAATGGAATAGTCGATGGTGCTGCTGTGGTGTGCACAAGCAATCTTGTTGGGTACTTGCTGTTAAAACGCTCTTTGATTTTTGATGGCCAGGAGGTCTTTGACGCTTCGATATTTCATCTCTCTGCACTGTTTCCAGTGTATGGAATCGACCTTCAAGAAATTGCAGAAAGTCCTCAAGGTCTCCGAACTCTTTCGGGTTTTCTAAACTCTGCTCATAGAGAGTGTGCGTATTTTTGTCCAATTTTTTAAGCAACAGATGCAACAAGATTGGATTCCATGTGTCCACGGAAATCTGTCGATTTTTGAGTGCTAGATAACACTCCTTGGTGACGTCGTGAAGCGACTTAACGTCATTTGCACAATCTGAATTGATTGGGGGCTGATTAAGAAGCTTGTTTAATGTAGCTGTTACTATCAGCCTAGTGTTGTTGTATCGACTAACTATGATGTTCCATGCTGTTTCATAGTTGTCAGATGTGACTGACAAGTGTCTGATCAAAGCCCTTGCTTCACCATTTAGGTTGCTTGCCAGATAAAACGTCTTCTCAGTGTTACTTAATGGCTGCGTGTGTATGAGCTGCACATACAGGTCATGGAATTGAGTCCATAATAAATAATCACCATCGAAAATTGGTAACGTTAACTTTGGTAGCTTGATCCGGTTGTGTAACGAAACGTGCTGCGATCCCATTATTGATTGAGGTAGATCGAGCCGTTGTTGCAAGTCAACAATTTTGTCTTGTAATTGCCTTTGCAGCTCATGAGATTTCTCAATATTCTCTAGAATATCTTCCGACGATTCTTCCATTATCAAATTGACAATTTCTTTGAGATCATTCTCATAAGCTAGCAGTCTTTCAATCTTTAGTTGATAGTAGTGCGAACTATGCACCTGGTCTCCTTCACGATCAATAGCGGCCAGATAATACTTTATGGTTAATTCCAGATTGTTTTGCTTTCGAAACAATCGTTCTAACATTTGTTGACCTGCTCCATCAGCTGGTCTAAGTGGCTCGTGGACCACTTCATTTGATGCTCCTGACGAGTAACCCATTTGTTGGCTAGGTCCTCCGATATCAGTAAGCCATGATCGGAAACGAGATTGTAATTTCTCCATCTCCTCAAAGTAGTTTTCTATGAAATATGGTTCTTGGTCATGTCGAATATCTGCTTTGACCAGCCTCGCATGATTCAACGTGAATTCTTTCCACAATGCGGTCAGGCTTTTCATGCGCTTATCCGCATATTCGCTTGTTTTTCTTGCAAGGGAGTCCTTTTTGAAATTGGATGCCATTTGTTCAATGGTCTTTCCAATTTCTTGCTGCCGATTCAATAAATCGTTTAACTCCATTGCGCTTATTTGAACGCCTTTGTATTTGTCAACTACTATATTGACTGATATATTTTCGTCTGTCGACAATGCGCTTCTTATACAGCCTTTGATCTACTGCTGATCAATACAACAAGCACTTCTACTTGTTATATCGATTCGAATTTTAGAAAACAAACCAACAAGCACTTGTACTTATTGATATTAACCAAAATACTACGTCCAACAAGCACTTTACACTTGTTGAACACCACTACACCGTTATAATCACCAAGCACTTACACTTGTTGAATATAAACCAAAATACTACGTCCAACAAGCACTTTACACTTGTTGAACACAACTACCCTGGTATAACCACCAAGCACTTATACTTGCTGACTATTCCGGATTCCCACGAAGACGAATCAAAGATGTCCTTATGGTTCAAAACGAACAAGTGCCTATAGTTGTTGTAATGAATGTCCAGATGAAAACTAACAAGCGCCTAAACTTGTTGTACTGGAGTCCTGATGTCCTGATGAAAACGAATATGCGCCTAAAACTTGTTGTACTGGTGTCCTGTCGAAAGCCAACAAGCGCCTAAACTTGTTGTACTGGTGTCCTGTCGAAAGCCAACAAGCGCCTAAACTTGTTGTACTGGTGTCCTGTCCTGTCACGGTCGCCAAAAAAATGTTAATTAATAGATTTAAAGAATTTTCAACTAATTGCAACAAGCTCATTTACCTGTTACTTTTAGTGAAACTCAATTGCAACAAGCTCGTATACTTGTTACGTGAATTGATACAATCTTTAAATCAAACGCTAGATTCAATTGCTTAAAACTGAATGAATTTATTTGTTATCATTTCTTCTTTATATCTTAATAAAATACTTAACGTAGACATAAATTCCAATTGATAGCTTCATATTGCATTTGACTTAAAATCAATGGTTTTGTGCTTACACATGCAATATGAAACTTCACATGTCGATTGTGTTTTAGTACAAAATAAGTAAAAATACTGTATAAGGAAATATTGCTGACCACATAGTTCATTGTCTCGAAGAATTTATAAAAACGGTAATTTGAATGCAAATGCAAGCAAAAAGTAATGAACCGAAAAAATTGAATAGAAAGAAATTTGATGCAAATGAACTTGAATTGAGTACATTGTTATCAAGGTGATTAGACTTTATTAATTGTTGAGTAAGCTTAATATATTGTGGTAGCTGTAGCAAAATTAAGGTATGTAGCAAAATTAAGGTATGTAGCAAAATTAAAGTGATTTATCATACAAAATCTAATTCGATATAATTGATTAATGTGCTAACTATAATTTAACACGTGATATAATCAAAAATCCTTTACTAAATATAAATGTAGCAACATAGAAGAAAATCTAATGAATATACACGTTTTAGTTCTTCTTAATAACATTTTGAGTAAGGCTCGCGCAGCACTTTTTGCATGCCGGTCTGCCTACTCCAATACCTGGGGTCTCAAACCTAGGGCGGCCTATTACATATTCACATGTGTAGTGAGGCCGATTTTGGTGTATGCAGCGATCGTGCGGTGGAAGGCAGCGGAGAGTAAAACTAATATCAAGGAGCTAACAAGACTGCAAAGATTAGTTTGCATATGTATTACGGGCGCTTTAACAACGGCCCCAATGGCTGGGTTGGAAATGATTTTGGGATTCATGCCCCTAGATCGATTTATTTTTAGAAGCGCAAGCTTAGCGGCGATACGCGCTAAAAGTTCTGGCATGTGGAACGATTCAGATCAGTGGGGCCACAGCGGTATTGCTACAGAATGCCGCAAAATATTTGGGCTCTTTGCAGAAGATACGGACGCCATGAGCAAAATAATACATCTTGGCAAGAATTTTCTGGTCAAGATACCCACAAGAACAGACTGGAAGAAAAAGGAAACAACCACCGATGGGGGCTGTCTGCATTTACACAGACGGCTCAAAGACGGACACAGGAGTTGGCTTGGGCGTGTTTTCTACGGATTTGAGCCTTAACCTGTGGTGTGGACTGTCGGACCATGCTACCATCTTTCAGTCTGAATTACATGCTATACGCATGGCAGTTGAGTCCATTAACGGAATATCAACCAGATCAATGACGATTTGCATCGACAGTAGGGCAACCATTTTCGCTCTTGCGTCTTACAGATGTTCTTCAAAAACGGTTAATGCTTGCAGAGTGCCTCTCAATGAAAAGGTTGGGCATATTCCTATCCGGATTATGTGGGTGCCAGGCTATAGTGGGGTCATAGGCAACGGAAAAGCCGATGAATTGGCGAGGAAAGGTTCAGGAGCTAGCAATAGCCCCTGCATCACTCTACCACGGTCAATAGCTAACGCCACAAGCAAACTTGATGCCGCCATATGGGCCAAACTAAAGTCCAAATGGGAAAACAGGATGGACTTAAATGGACCTAAATAATAAATGCCTCAAGATTTTTGGTTCTTACCAATTTCAAAGGTTAGCAAACCTAAATTGCTCTGCAAACTTTCCTGATCTTGTTGAGTATGAATTCCGCAGTTGCATGATTAGCTTCTGGCTCTAGCCATATCAGGAGAAATCCATCTCTATTTATAAGTATCATATACCCACTTCCGAAAAATGGCATGGGCAGATGTGGGCGGGACACGCAAGGCAGGCTCAGGCGTTGACAATTCATTTCTCTCAACACTGCAATGCCCCGGTACCCACAGCAGATGCATTCTATTAAATCTGGTGACAGAATTCAATCGCGTCCTGCACTCTTGGACGATTTGCAAAGTAGTCATAAGTCTACGTAACGTCTACAGAGCAACAATGTCACTGCAAAGTTCGATACGTTTTCCCTTCCACTTTTGCACGGCAAGCTGCTCTCAAGATAGTCAATAGTTTTGCTAGAAAAACAGAAGAATGCTCTCCGGGAAAAGAGACCCACCTGCCATTCAATGAATGCAGAAAGACATAAGCTCCAGATCTAATATCTGTCTTCAAGCCGAATCATCATCATATGAAACGTGTTAGTTTCAAGTTTTGTTATTCCGTTTTCAACACAAAACTAGTACAATTTTCAGTATCATTTTTCAAAACGAGCTATGAATTAGAAAAATTACTTTATACAAACTCGAAAATCTAACTCGATTTGATTTCATAATTCCCTCCCAGTTTTATTCTGTTATTATGACTGGCTTCATGTACTCATAACGTATAGTTATGAAATTGTCATGACGACGAATTATAGATTTTGTCGTTTTAAACCTGCCAACTATCAATTTTATTGTTGAAATAAACGAACAAAACTGAAAAATCATTCGGCTGCGATTCAAAATAGAATAAAAATTCTTCAAAGAAATTCAAGTTCAGTTGTTGATCAAAATAAAACGTCTGTTTCCGTACTACGATTAGTTGCGATTAATCGCGATCAATTGCAATGAAGCCGTTCCCGTACTCCGTTTTAAGCATAGTACTGAGTTCGATTTCACGTGAAATTTTGACATGTTTCTATTATCTGGTCATTCTTTCGAGCGACAATTTTGGCAATGGGGAAAAGCAGAGACAATGCTCATTTCTGACGGGTGAAATATCAAGAATTTCTTATTGGAAAGACATTTGCACTGCTGCATTTTCAAATTGAAACACCAAATGTCACTTTTTTGCTCGAAAGAATGAACTGCACAAACTAAATTGGCGTGAAATGATTGGAGACATGTGTCCGTGCCATCTATATTTTCAACGCGAAAGCAACTTCGAAGCAACTTTTCATGCTAAGAACACAGTATCACTCTTGCTTATTTTCAAGCTAAATTTTCGCCGAAACAGATTTCACCTGAAATTTTGTATGAAAATTTCACGTGAAATCGAACTCAGTACTATGCCAGGGGCCTGAAAGTACGTGATTTATTGATGGAAGAGATTGGCAGGGAGTGAAGGAATTACCATTAGCTAGCACGTAAAAAGAGATAAAACCAAAATAAGATCACTTTATCACATGCGAAAGTGAGAAAATATACTGTCAAACGACAGGTGAGAATGTATATATCCGTGTAAGCTGATAAGTGAGAGTGTGTTGGCGTGCGTATAATCCCATCAAGAAACAGTAAGCGCAGCGAACATTC
Source organism: Nemotelus nigrinus (assembly GCA_947369275.1). Classification (NCBI taxonomy): domain Eukaryota; kingdom Metazoa; phylum Arthropoda; class Insecta; order Diptera; family Stratiomyidae; genus Nemotelus; species Nemotelus nigrinus. Next base: position 90,369,095 of record OX376373.1, on the reverse strand, counting down.
ACTGGTAACAAACGAAATTCCCTGTATTGGGTTGCATAAAAGTGTCGGAGATATTCCTTTTACTCGCCAAATGGTATCAAAATTAGTATTCCGCACTAACTACCTTTTCGCTTACCATCTTAATACTGAGAAAATGTTTTGAGAAAATCAATATTGCATAAATCGCCATTCGTTAAAATAGTCTCTTTGGCAAAGCACATGTATATTGGCTAGTAGGAATGAGAAACGTTTTTGATCGTAGCAGGGTTGCTTGGCGGGGTACTTTGTGTCTTTTTCCAACTTGGACTTGGATATTGCTATCTACGTCTCGCAATTGTATTGCAATTCACGTACTCTCCGAGCTATATATAGTTCTTAAGCTATGACTATGCTTTACTGGTAACTGAAAATTTCCCCTCTTTCAGTAAGTACAATGAAATTTCAGTAGGGTCCAGTGTGGCCAGATATTTGCGAGAAAATATAGCCCAATTTCAAATTTTTATAGCCCAAAATAGCCAAGATTTCTTTTTTGTAGCCCAAAAACCGCCACACCAGATCTATAACTAAATTTATTCATTTAAGCTGATTAAACTATAATATTTAAATCCGTAAAACTCGTGCAAAGTAACATAAATGCTCTAGTTGTAGCAGAGAAGTCGTTTGAAAAAGTGAAAATTTTCGATACCATATACAGATAAAATTTTATTCACAACGTATTTGAAAAGGAAAATGTGAATAAATTACAAAAACTGTGTGGAAATTTTAGAAAAGTGCTTGAAAAAATAAGTGTAGAAGGCAATTTATTTTTTCAAGCGCTTTCCTAGAATGTTCACACAGAAAATAAAAGCTTGCAAAAACAACTTGCAAATTTGGGTGGCACAAAAGTTCAATTAGTATAAGGAAGAGTCTTAATAGCTAGAAAGGCTGAATATTTTATTTAAAATATAAATATTTTATCCGATTTCATACATTCAAAGCTATGAACGCAAGTTTTGAAATAAATAATTTGTTCGATTAGGCAATCAGCTGTTAGCATTATGTTTAGACGTTTAAATACTTCCAAAAGGAGATATACGTCAAACGATTTCACTTGTGGGTCTCCAAGCGACGTTTCGCGAAAAATTGAAGTGTGCTTTGAAATAAAATGAAACATTTTTAAACGTTGAATTTTCAATGACTCCGATTTGAATTCACTATCGGAATTAACAAAAGCTGCTGTGGCTTCTTCGGCTTAAAATTAAACATCATCATCCTTTAAAAAAGGCATCTACTCAATCTTCCGGGAGAGATTCGTTTGTGGTCGCAAATTGATCGTATCCTGCCAAATTTGGAATGTCTGATGAAATATTTGAATTCAAATCACTTTGAATTTGAAATCTCATCACGATTCCGCTTTCGACCCTCAGATTTTGAGGGAGCCCACATTTCCAAAAACACTTTTGTTATTGTAAGTGGAGACACTTTATTCCAAGCAGATCGTAATAACCAGAGAGCTTCAAATGTAGAAACTAATTTTGTAGGGGCTGGAGAAAGCTCAGCAAGTTCCAAAGCTCACAATATGAAGTTCATCATATAAGTGCAGTAATTTAGTTTTTTGTTGGGCATAGCTCTGATCTAAGGGCTGTAAATAGGTGGAAAAAATTCAGCTTGATATCTTCCAGGTTGTCAATGATATCACATTTAGCTTTATCAAAGAAGATGGTGATGTTACGGTTTTGTGTTTGCATTTCAATATCAAGTGTGCATCCATTCTTTAAAAATAGCACCCTTCATCTAAGATTTTATGTTAGCTCGCCAAGTTGTGTGTAATGTCAATTCTTCCCAACGATCTTGGTCTTTCGGTGTCTCCTATGCAGCTTCCATTGCAATTGTCACGCGTTTCTTTCAAGGTTTTCCATATGTACATTTTTTCTTTTTAAGACGTAGTGATTTTTGAGGTGTTGTTCTAAAAAATACTCCTGTCTCATCAAGACTATAAATATTTTCACATAGCATTCTTAGTTGTGACTGAAATTTCTGAACTAAGTCTAAATCAACATTAGCTTCTTTGCCACAAAGCGTGCCGTAGTGAATATTGTAGTCCTTTTAACGGATTCCAGCTTTCTGTTTGATGCCTTGAAATCACAAAGTTTTAATTTTGTAGTAATTTGACGGGTTCTACTATGAAGTATCTGCCCGGATATTGGGAAATTTTTGGAGCGTGTCTTAGAAGACCATTAATACAACAATTTATCCAAAGTCCATCAGTCCAAATGGCCTGAGGCCAGGCCAAAATCTCACCGTGTGTGGGAGAACTCGGAAGGACTCATGGACTCAAGGAACCAAATTGGATTTCCAATCAGTCCAAAGTCCATGGACTCATGCCATCGGGTCATTTTTTGGCTCGACCGTGTGGGGAAATTGTAGACCGAGTTTGGACTATCCATAAAATGGACTAGTCGTGTATGTTGAAGCCGCAGTCCAAACAACGTGGTAGTCTTGCTTTAACCGCTGACATGTGACAAGCTCATTGACTTTTTCTGTGATCATTTTATCTACTCGAAAAATTCAGCATAATGGATAGTGGTGGCCATGATTTTGTTTTGGAAGTTATCGAATAATATAGGTGACTTGAATGTATGTTATATTATTTGACCCAAAGCCTGCAACCGGTTGCTAAGTACCGCAAAGTAGCGGTCAATCCTTCGTGAGGAGTGATAATTTACCTCATATTTGTAGCCTTTCGTTTGATAAATGGGGTGACCAACTGTGGCAACGTGTTATATGTCGTATCGTTTATTCTTAAATAATTTTGCCAATAAGACGGCTCAAGTGTGAGTACTTTTAACAAATTTACGTGACTCATTTGTTTCCGTTTGGCAAGCCAACCTTTTTTGCGCTTGCTTTTTGGTGTTCATTTCTTTATGTAGATTCAAATACACATTAAATCATTTTTCACCAGAAAGCTATGCAGAAATTATGCGAACAATTTTCTTGACCTTGAACAGATATTTTTCTGGAAAACTCCTTTTTGCACAATTTTTCATGCTGATCTGAAAACCGTTTTTGGTTCGATTACCAAGTGTGTACAATTTTAGAGGTTGCCCGATTACAGAGTGAATTTTCTTCAAGAAATATTATGTGCGGTGATGTTATAGCTCAATTATTCAAGTGGTTCGATCATAAGTGTCCCGATTAATAGGTTTTGCTGTATAGCCCAAATATAGTTTTTCATAAAAATAGATAGCCCAAAAACCGCCAACCCGCGAAATGAAAAAACGTCCCGCGAATTCAAATTTTAGATAGCCCAATTGGCGGGAAATAGCCCAATCTGGCCACAGTGGTAGGGTCTGAGCTACTGAAAAATACTGAAACGATGTGGCGCGAGTAAATATTTTCGAATGTGCGCGGCAAGCAACATATTTTTTGCGTAATTTTGCTATGAAGGCCGAATATTTTTGTGGCGATAATTTATCACCACTTAGGATGACTTTATAATCACTATTGTTCTTCCAAAAACCGAAAACTGACACTTTTGGTTGTCAATTTTTAGGAAATGCAATGAGATCGTTTCCGTACTCTCATGAATTTCCACCATCACATGATTCAGGAAAATTCAGGAAAATTCAGTGACTGAAAGTACGGGAACATACCTAAAATATGCAATTCAACTTCTACTTAATTTGCATTCCATTTTTTATATTTCCTCCATTCATTTTTTGTTTCGTATCTTGTTCGTTTTGTCATTGAAACGTTTACAGTTATCGTCTGCTTCTTCCGCATCATTCACGCCACCGCATCGCAACTTTTCATTTGATAACCTCAGGGTCTTTTTCTCCCCGAGAAAAGTTTCTACACAATGCTTCGGTTTCGGCTTGTGCCGAATATTTAATTTATTGTATTCCTTTCGGTCGGCTTATTGTTTCCGAACGACTTCCTTATGGAATTTTAGAAAAATTTGCTGGCGCGAAGAGGAAGAAAGCGTCAACTAGCTGGCAATTATAAGTTTGAATAATTATTTGACTAATAAGAAAAAGAAATGCTTAGCTATAGCGGAATATGTTTTCAGGCTTTAGGAATGCGACGCGGTTCAGGAGAGTTTAAGTGAGTCCAATCTCTTGATTGGCGCGACTAAGTTGAATAGATATTAAAAAATATAGCTCTAGTTAACGATTGAATTATCTGTGAACAATTACTTATTTTGAGCATGCCGTAAAAAGAAAATTTTAAAATTAGATCGTCTTGTCATAATAAACTTAAAAAGTGTAAATACTCTCAATCGCAGAAACAACGAATACAAAATATTTGTTACATTTACTAATTAGTGCTTCGTATTGCTGGAAATTAATATTTATTTCATGTTAAAAAATCTTCAACCGGAAATCTAGTCATGCAGTAGTTATTAGTTTATATTTTTCCCGGTAAAAAAATATAACTAAAAATATTCGGACAAAATAATAAATCCAAACATGCGCAAGTATATAAAAAAAATTCTAATTTATTGATCGAATTTTTAACGCAAACGCAAACTCTAAAAGTATAATATGTGATAGGGTCAAAATATTTTCGTCCCTACTTATTTACCGCAATGGCTGAATGAGTATAAAATTATTATCTGAATATTTTAAGTATCTTATGATATGCAAGTTGAAGTCGTCAGGGCGTATGCCTAGAAAGATATTGAAAGAAGTATTTTGTCTTTCACTTTGTAACTACAAAAATACGCGAAGAAAACTATTCAATCGTTTATTTAAAATCACTCATGCAAAAACAGTAAAAACCAATGTTAATGAGAAAAAATACAACACGAAAAATCGAAAAAATGCGAAAATAGCGAATCGAATCAAATTCAAACGAACAAAAGAGATCTAAGCTAACTGCAATTTTTAATTTATACAGCGATGAAAAGTTTGGAACATACTAACTGTTTACTAAACTTCTATAAACTTAGTTGAAATTTCAAAATAGAATAGAGCATTAGTGTCCAACATATCAGTTGACCGGAATTTCGTTGATTCCACTGGAATGGCTGAACGAGTCATACTGACAGTAAGTAAATATTATCGTCCCATAAATCAAATTTTATTTTCTTTTCAGGTAGTTCTAGACGGACTAAACAGAAGTGTTGTTTGTTTTTAAATTTTAATTTTTTTTGGTTATCCATTTTATGGTTGAAAAAATAAACCTAAAAGGAACAAACAAAATATTCTGAAATTGATGTAATTTTTATTATATTGTGAAAATTGATTCTTGCCATTATATTTAAATCACAATATCATTCAAATATCCTTCACGAGATTCCTTACCGGACTTAATCTATTTAAGATAATTTTCAATGACTTTCCGGCACATTTTGGGCAATATCTCGGCCATGATTTCACAAATATTGATTTTCAATTTGTTTGGAGTTTGGAAATTGTTCACATAAACACGATCTTTCGCGTACTCCCACAAAAAGCAATCCAGAGGCGTTATTTTGCACGTCGTTTTCACGTCGGCCAATCGTGAAATTACACGTCCTGGAAATTTATCTTGCAAAAAAAAACTCCATTAGCCTGTATTACGTGACTTGTTACCCCATCTTCCTGAATAATCTTCAATTCTTCGTCCGAAAATAATCGGTTTACAGGTGGCCATAGTACTCACAATTGACGGCGATGGCTCGTCCTTGATCGTTTTCAAAGAAATACGGCCCAATCACGCCAGCAGACCATAATGCGCACCACACAGTGACTTTTTCCGGATGTACTGGCCTCTCAACGATCACTTGTGAATTTACTGAGACCCATATTCAACAGTTCTGCGTATTAACGTATCCACAAAGCGAGAAGTAGGCCCCATCACTGAAGAAATTTTTTTTCCAAAAATCGGCTTTTTAATTTTAGTAACTTTAACACATTGTTTGACTGTTAATTGATCCATATTTTAAAATGGCAAACCTCCAACTAAATAAATAAAAGCGTGGCTGACATGTATCTTCAACAGATGACAGTATACAGGGTTTTTCTTTCTCAAGCACGAAATGGATAACTCGTTATATACGTGTTAAAGACCGAAATCTAAATGTATTTACTATCGCATTTACCCCAATAAGTAGAATAATCTATGTTTGTATTGGAGTTTCAGTTGTTTCCTGGATACTACTGAGGACATCTTTTGACTTTTCTCCTCTCTAAATTAATTTGGGCTAAAACAATGTGACTCTGGTGCCAAAACACAAATTATCTATTCAAATCTCTGGCTGTGAATTTCGAAAACTGGATCGAACGAGCGCAGTGTTTAGTAATTAGTATACACTGCAGCCCGTCGTTTAAAGAAGTCAAGTCATTTAATTACTTGAGAACTCATTTTTCCATTATGAAAATTTAAGCGGAGCCTTTCATCCAGCACCACACCGAAGTCTTATATATTGTCAACCCTATTAAGTAGCTTATTGCTTAAAAGGAACGTATAATGTACGATCGTACTTTTCCGAGAAAAACGAATCACATGGCATTTTGTGATATTGAAAGGTAGGCTGTTCACACATCACCAATGTTCCAAGGAATTTAGTATTAATTTAAAAAAAAACCCTAGCACAACAAAACCACTAGAAACACTAATTTTCGGTGAACAGTAGAGGAATCGTGCAGATTTTTAGTGATTTTTTGTCACATGTTCTCCAACGTGTTTCGAGCCCAATGTGTCGCTTTGATCTCACCAATGCATTTAAAGTAATAGAGCGGAAAGGTTTCTAGGGTGGTCACTTGCGTGAATCTCAAAATTAAAGAAAGTCAAACACTTGTTTCGTGTATTTATTATCAGTTGTTTACCTTAGAAAACTTGGAAAACAACATCATCTGTAACACAAATGAAGAAAATACTCAGTACTTACAACACTTTACCAGCACTGCAACTAAAAGTCCACCACAACTGCTTCTTGTCCTCTATAATCTCGTTTTCTTCCACTGATTTTCTCGAAAGTTACAGGGACAGAAAAGTGTTTGGGGTTGCCATCCGAAAAAATTCAAGAACTTAGAAAATTTAAACATTGGAAAATATACCACATCGGCCTCACGTTGAAGTCAACCCTCGCTGTAAATTTCGTTTCAATCCGATGATTGCGTTGGAAGTTATAGGGGTACAAAGAAATTTAGGGCTACCAGTCGCAAAAGTTTTCAAATTTTAAAAATCCTATTATTTGTTGTTTATAGTCATTATAAGATGAATACCATTTGAAAAACTTATGATAAAATCGCTTACTAAAAATATGATAAAAAATATACAAAAACAACTATAGCTGAAATGATTGAGATGATGAAAGAAATTACCTTTACTAACCTTTTATAGTTTTTCAACCAGATTCCTACTGAATATTGCCTTTAGTAAGGTCCTTTCACCAAATGAATTTATTTTTGAATTCATGACTGTATTAGAAGCTATAGGGCAAAAAGCTTAATTTGCCTGAGCGAATTTTTCAAATTCAAGACACTAAAATTGCCATAGCTGGCAGCTAAAACCTAATTTTTCAATCAAATTGGCATAGAGTAAGGTTCAGCTACTGCGTGAATTTCATTAAAATCTGGTAACTGAATCGAAATTCGTTGGATAAAAAGCAGTTTTTTTTAGTAATTTTTGAAGATGGCACCACAGGCAGAGATTGGCACATATTTCAAAATCGTTTCTCCCGACCTGGTCCTACCTACAACCAATACATTCTGTGAATTTCAGTTGTATCTGATTACCGGGTCGTGAATTCTCGTGAACAGAAATTTTTGATGCTAAAAATATAGGTGAATTGGAGAACGGTTACCGTTCTTCCCCGATATAAAAATTCAAAAGTTTTATTTTGGCTTTGCAGCGAAAGAATTAGATTTATATATGAGTTGCTTCTTTTTTTATAAAAAGCGACAATTTTTCGGGAGAGTCGATGATTTTTAGTTTTCACTTGCAGTGCCTGCCGTAGGTACAGAGTTACCAACATGTTCATAAACTTAGTAATATTAATACGTCCGGTAAGCTTCATCGTGATTTAATAGCTCTGCCAAAAGTTATCGCAATTCAAAATTGTTCAAATTTTCCCGATCTTTTTTTAGGCACCTAGCGCACACATTGTGTTAAAGACTTCGAAAACATTATTATATTCATATTTAAATCACGTTCAAAATTCATTTTGGTCTTCGAACATTAGTAAAATTGGGCATCTGATGGCGACTTCCTTGTGTTATAAATTTGCAGGTCATTCGCATAGAGTCGATGAGGTACATCAGATATAATCTCCAACAGGTCTGATATAAAAATATTAATAAAAATATTAAAAAGCAGAGATAGCTTGAGGTATACCTGAGTTGATATGAATTTTTTAGAGACAGAAATCAGTGTAGACTGCGTTAATTTGTTCACCTTTCTCCATTTTCCAAAGAACATAGAAAACCAGCACCATCAGGTTAGTAGTGGTAGAAAGTCGAGCATCGATCAGAGGGGATAGTTTATAACATATGATTTTTTCAAACAGTTTACGGATAATGGATGAAATGGCGATACCTGTATATTTTGAATATTGGTGTAACGTAGGAGAATTTCCAACACGATGGAAAGCGGCCAGAAGAAAGAGATGTATTAAATATAGGATGAAAGAGATGTATTAAATTGATGACAAATGTATTAAACAGTGGCGGCTCATCAGGGTGGGCCCGGCCCGCCTGGCCCACCCTAACGAGCCGCCACTGAGTTCAAGTAAAGTAGATATTTCTTGTTGGTATCCGCGTATACCTTATAACAGTGTTTTTGTGTCGAGCGGGCCCAGTGGCGGCTCGTCAGAGTGGGCCGGGCCCACCCTGACGAGCCGCCACTGGTAGCACTCGATAGCACAACAATCGGCATGAAGCCACATTTCTCAGGAAATGTGGGATTTTAAAGCTATTTTTAAAAGTGAAGACGTGCTTCGATACAGTAAACTAATAAGAGTAAATGCCCACGTAAAATGCGTTTTTTTTTTCTCGGTGTGAAAGTTAACCAAATCGGAAATATTTGACGGCTGAAAAATTGCAGAGTTTCAAAGATTTTAAGGTTGAAATTGTTCAATTTCAAGCATCAAGAAAGAAATATTACTGAAACCTTCAACTTACACTAGACTTATTATAGTGGATGCTCATGAGTTTGTGTTGTATGTGGAAATTCTTGTGCAGCTAGGTAAACAAAATCGAATAATCAAGGCTTGACCATCTGTTAAGCCTATGCTGCAAAACGTGCTGCGGCAAATTATGCTCAGCAATGCCATGCGAAACGGTTGGGATTGATTTTGACGGCCCATTATATGTTTGAAATTCTTCGGCTGAAAGCTAATAACTTGCACTAAAATTCGCGATTTACATTTCAGGCGAATAGTATATAATATAGTAAAATTAATATTGAATAAAAATATTTCTGCCCTTTCAATCGACAATTTGAACGTGTGCTTAGCCGACACCGAACTCGTTTTAAACTCTCTTCCACCTATATATATTAGCTCGCTAATTTTATCTCATTTCTTCTCTGGAACTATTTCTACCTTCTGGATGCTTTTAGCTTTCGACTACAGCGGGCACGAAATACGAAATAAGTGAAAGTCTCATTTACAATTTTCAAAGTTTTTTATAAAGCATTTAAAACCGGGTATGCGCAATTTTTTAGATCAGCTCATCATACCTTGAACGGAGATTTGAAACTCTGGGGCATAGTAATCGTCTATGGTGCAGCCACACCACGATTGCTCAAGAAATTAACAAAAATAACTAAAGCGTTTCCCGCAAGAGATGGGGAAACTTACATATCTATCAAACGGGTCTACCACTTGCCGGGAACTATAACATCTGTAACCGCTACAACTTTCCTCAGATGTAGGTCTTGAACCCGGAAAATGTTCCAAATATAAATTTTTTGTATGTAATATCGCGGTAAAACTCGACTACGTGCCCCCCATAGCCGTTAGACAATTTTACCGATTGCGTTTTCTTCTGTTTTCTTTTTGTTTGTGTGTTTGTTTTTGGAAGTGTTTTGTTTGTTTGTTTGTCTTCAGTGTGCTGTATTTTAAAAAATACACGGAAAGACAAAACACTGAAGACAAACAAACAAACAAACAAAAAACACTCTCAAAAACAAAGACACAACCGCAAAAACACAATTGGTCAAATTGCCCAACTATCAGGGATGGAGCGGGAGGTGTGCGATGGTTTTCGTGGTCGAGTTTAGCCCTTGTTTTGAGCACTCTCTTCTGAAAGCTAGTTTACGGTAGAACTTCATTTCCATGAAAACAAACGGTTCTCTAATTTAAGAGTTTCATTTGTCATCTATAACAAAATCGTTAATAATACCAAAAAAAAAAAACTCTAGCGCATAGAAACCGCTAGAAGCACGAATTTTCTTAGAAAAGTATATGAATGCTGGAGAATGCTGAATGCATATTCTACCACACGTGCTCCTTATTACAGCCAATCTGTTTCGAGCGTCATGTACCAATTCAATCTCAAGAAGTCATTTAAACTCATGAGGTGAGAAGGCTTTCGGGGCTACCACTTGGATGAATTTCAAAAATTTAGGAAAGTCAAACTCTTGTTTCTGATATACATATATTATCGGATGATTATCTTACAAAACTTTGAAACCAGCATCTCCTTTAACATGAATGGTGAAAAGGCTTGCAACAGTTTGCGAGCACTGCAACTAAAAGCCTACCACAACTGCTTCACGTCAAAATCAAATAACTCTATCGATCTCGATTTTCTCAGGACAGAAAGATAATTGGGGTTTCCATCCAAACAATTTCTAATACTTGGAGTATTTAAACTGTAGTTACTTGTTTCCATTGTAGATGTTTGCCATATGTATATTTCACGATAGCATCTGTTGGTACAAAAATAACAATAATGTCTAGTGCTGGCAACCTTCTGCTACCACCAAATACAAAAGTATGCCAATTCCGCTTCACATTGAGTTAAAGGTGTAACATTAAATTTAGGGTTACCACCCGCAAATGTTTTTAAATTTTCAAAAGTTTGATAATTAATTTTGATGATCTTGTAGTGACAGATCATTACCATTTGGTTTTTTTATAATGACATCGCATAAAAGAGATATGAGAAAAAATTAGAAAAATTTCCCAACCCTAACAGGATCTTTCTGCCAAACTCCTTTCAAATTTGGCTTGCAATAAGGTTTATTTACTATATGAATTTTGTTTTGATTTCATGATTTCACCAGAAACTATAGGACAAACAGTTTTATTTCTCTGAGGAAATTTTCAAGACTCAAGACAAAAACATTAACACATATTAATTTTCGACAACAGACTATCCTAATTTTCAACCAAATTTCAATTAAGCTTGGCTTAGAGTGAAGTGCAGCTACTTTGTCAACTTCGTTAAAATTCAGTGACTGAACCTGCCACAGAGTTGCCTACATTTCCAAATCACTTGTTTCAGACCTAATTCCACTTAAGGTTTTCTACAATCTGCGAACTTCAATTGAATCTGATTATCGTGAGTTCTCTCAATATGAAAATAAATGACTCATAAGAGCTACCTATATGTCCAAGTGTCTGAATCATTCCGTTCTCATGCCAATCTGTTTGTCCGTAGAAACGTGCCATTAATTCCATAGCTCGGTCTCCAAGTGGCTTCAGTCTCGACTCCTGATACAGGATAAGGTTCCTCGGCCACTTCTTAGTTACTGGGCTGTAGAACCTGGTAGTGCAGAATCGCAGGATTCTTCTCTCGAATACTTTCGCTTGGCATTCTTTGAACAGATAATCCAGGATGTAAATGCGTAAGTCAAGATAGGTTATATAAAGGTCTGATAACAAACGGATCTAGCTTTGGTGGTCTTGCCCATCTTTTGGCCAAAAGAGAGCGAAAGCGTCGAAATGCAAACTGGTAGCTTTGATTTTTAGCCATAAAAAAGATTAGACTCTAAAAGCTCCTGGAAATTGATGTTGAGGTACTTTAGATATGAGCTAGGAGTAATCTCACGTACTCCAAACGAGACAGCGAGTGTTTTTTGGTTTTGATACGAATAGTTTGCGATACCCAATGCTTAGAAAGATTGCAAAAAAACACAGAAAATACTGCTATTTGGTTTGATGCCCCATTCATCAAAGTAAACACTTAGTTTTCATAAAGGTTATTAATTTGTGAACACGTTTTCTTTCTTGTCTATAAATTAGCATAGAAAACGTATGTCGTCTCTAACGCTTATCAAAGCAGAGAATATTTGATACGGGAAACTGGTTTTAGTTCTGCCAAGTAGTATTCAAAGCTCTTCGCTGCTTTGAGTGGTTGTTGGGTTGACGCAAATAAAAGCATATAATCAGCATATTGGAGGATTTGGACTTAAGCTTGGCTTACTAGAATAGGAATGTAAGGGGTGAATATGGTATAAAGAATTGGGTCAGTGGCAGAACCTTGTGACACTCCTGATGTCACAGGTTCTACGAGAGAATTTGCTCCATGAACGCTGGTATAATTTTGTCATATCTTAAGAACTATATAAACCTCGCAAAGTACGTGAGTTGCGATACAATTTGCAATATTTCCCCACTGGTTGCGAGAAGTAGATAGCAATATCTAAATCCAAGTTGAAAAAAAACACAAAGTATCCCGCCAAGACAAGACACGCCCCTTTTATACGATCAAATACGTTTCTCATTCCCACTAGGAAATATACATATGCTTTGCCAAAGAGACTATTTTAACGAATGGTGATTTATGCAATATTGGTTTTCTTAAAACCTATTCTGAGTATAAAAATGGTAAGTGATAAGATAGTTCACGCAAAATACTACTTACGATATCATTTGGCGAGTAAAAGGAATATCTCCGACACTTTTATGCAATCCACTACAGAGAATTTGGTTTGTTGCCAGCGAATGTTCGCTGCGATTACTTTTTCTTGATGAGATTATATGCACACCAACACGCTCTCACCTATCAGCTAACACGGATAAATACATTCTCATCTGTCGTTTGAGAATATGCTTTTCTCACTTTTGCACATGATAAAGTGAACTTATTTTGGTCTTGGTTCTTCTTAAGTGCCAGCTGATGGTAAATCCTTCACTCTCTGCAAATCCTTCCATCAGGCAAATATCGCACAAAACCGTTCTTTCTATGCTATCAATTAGTTCTTATGCTATGGTTTTGTCTTGGTAAGAAAGTTTGCAGCGAGTCTTATCACCTCTTCTAGGAATCCGAGTTTCATCAACTTTTATGGAAGGCTTTCGTGCCAGACAACATTGAAAGCCTTGTCGATATCTAAAGCACACACTACTGTTGGAATATTTTGCTCATTCAAGACACAATTTGATCATGCAAATATGAGATATTACGCCTAAAGCCAAACTGGTGGTCAGAAACAAGCTGTGTGAGCTCACAGTAATTTTCTATCCTGAGTTTTAGAGCAAAGTAATTAAGATGATTGAATTTGATCACGGTTCCCTTCTTGTCTATAAATCAGCATAGACAACGTATATCATTTCTACAGCTTATCGAAGCCGAGCATATTGAAATGGGAAACTCGATCGTTTTTGCGGAATCAGCCTCCGAAAGCAGAATCAAATTGGAATTGTTTTTGCGGGATGATTAAAATTGAACAACTTTTTATTAACATTAAAAATTTTAATCTACATTGAACATTCTATTTTTGACCCCGCAAAAACAATTCCAATTTGATTCTGCTTTCGGAGGCTGATTCCGCAAAAACGATCGAGTTTCCCATTTCAATATGCTCGGCTTCGATAAGCTGTAGAAATGATATACGTTGTCTATGCTGATTTATAGACAAGAAGGGAACCGTGATCAAATTCAATTACCTTTACTAAGTAAAATTATATCCACGGATATAAGTCGGAGATGTTAAAATTTGTCACAACTATCATAAGTAAAAATGTAATGATTTCCACCTGCAAGTGGTCATGAGAAGCAGTGCATACTTTCGAAACCACTTTGTCAAAAATAGAATTTTCAATGTAGATTAAAGTTTTTAATGTTAATAAAAAGTTGTTCAATTTTAATCATCCCGCAAAAACAATTCCAATTTAATTAAGATGCTTATGTTCGTCGCGCATTAGTAAATACGATCAAATTTATTTTATTTTATTTTATTTCAAGCCAAGCAAGGCATATAACAAAAAATAATAATAAATCACTATTTGAATTAAATGTAAGTTTTCTTAAACTACACTTTAACAAATTAGCATAAATAATTTTTATTCCAAACTTATATTTGGTTGTCAATTTGAGGAATTTATAAGGAATTTTTTTTTTAAGATTTTAGATCCTTAAATAAAGCATATTTGAAACTTGTCTTGGAAATCGATAAGGAATAGTAGTTGGAAAAATTATTAAATATTTTGCAGCATCTATTGATGGGCTCTCTGTCTCCATAAACAGTACGATGCTGGTGTTCATTGAGAAGACGTGTATACCTAGTACGTCTTACAGGGTTATTTAAAGTGATTTTATTCGAAAGATACTCAACGTTGACCAAGCCCCTAATTGCATAAAAACTGAAACATGAGCATAACACCGTTCTCCTCGAAGAAAGTGTCTGAAGGTTTAAAAGGCTTAATCTATAATTATAAGATGGCAAACTTTCAAAATCGTGTGGGTTATATATATCTCTCAAAGCAAAAATAACAAACTGCTTTTGGATGGATTCCAATCTATCGCTATAACAGTTGAAAATGGGATTCCAAACGATGCAACAATATTCCAATATTGGACGAACTAAGGATACGTAAAGAGATTTTGTGACCCATAAGTTCTTAAATTCTTTCGCACGCCTCTTAATGAATCCTAATTGCTTGCTGGCTCTCGCTAGAACTTTGTCGTACTGAAGATTGAAGCGCAGCTTTTTATCTAAAACGACTCCGAGATCTACAACACTATCCACTTTTTTCAGCAACTGATTACTAAGGCGGTAATCAAAATTTAAAGAGCATGACTTGCGGGAAAAGCTTATGGCATGGCATTTTTCTACGTTAAGAAAAAGTTTATTGCGGTTACACCATCGCTCCAACGATAAGAGTTTTGATTGAAGGAAGTTTGAATCGGATTCCGATTGAATAGTGTGGTATAATTTTAGATCGTCCGCATAAAAAAGGTGTGGAATATCGGATAACACTTCCGAGAGATCCGAAATAAAAATATTGAACAGAAGTGGACCTAAGTGGCTGCGTTGAGGTACCCCCGAAGAGACAGTAATTTTTTTTGAGAGAAAACCTTGGAATTTTACTTGTTGTGTTCTATTCCGAAGGTAGGAATCCAACCATCCTAACAAGTTTCCGGAAATGCCTAGTTTTTGCAGTTTATATTTCAAAACATCATGGTCAACACGGTCAAAAGCTTTGCTGAAATCAGTATATATGGTATCGATCTGACACCCTTTCTCCATATTGCAAAGTACATCCGAGGTAAATATCAAAAGGTTGGTGGTAGTTGACCTGCCCTTTCTGAAGCCATGTTGCTGTTCGTTAAGAAGAGGATCAATAGCTATAATGAGTTTATCACAGACAATTTTTTCGAATAGTTTAGGTATAGCTGACAGAATGGCAATGCCTCTATAATTTTTAACCGAGCGCTTGTCACCACTTTTATGAATTGGCGTGAGATGAGAAGATTTCCAGAATTGAGGAAATCTACCGCATGATAGTGATTTGGTGAAAATTATAAGCAGGGGTGAGATAATAGTTTCTGCACTGTTGATTAAGAAGCTCGCAGGAAGTAGATCTGGTCCAGGGCCTTTTTTCATATCAAGTTCTTTTATCGCTTTTACAATGTCCTCCTAGTTAGATATATTTCATCAGCGATAGCAAACTGAGGTGTTGAGACAAGCGACATGTTACATAATCCACTGGGTGGACAGAAAACTTCTTGAAAATGGTCGGCAAACATGTCACATATTTTTAGTGGGTCAGAAGAGAGTGAGTCGTTTTTATACATTGCTGTGGGATAGCCTGAAGTTTTTCGCTTGGTGTTCACGTAGTCAAAAAATTTTTTGGGGTCACAGATTATATTTTCCCCAACTATATTAATATAACATTCATATGCTTCGCGAGACTTCCTTAAGAATTCTTTAGCTAGTTCATTGTATCTTCTCTTGATATCTTCGCTAGCATTGATGGCGGTTTTTATTATCTTATATAGTTTATTTCTCTGATTTCGTAAACACCTCAGAGTTCTATCCAACCAAGGCTCAGATAGTTTATCTTTTCTCTTTATTTTCGGGACAAATTTTTCAACCGCATCAAAAATCAACTGGTAGAATAAAGACACCGCATCGTTCAATTCCAACGTTAATAGAGAACTATTCCAGTCAATATTATTCAAGTGGAGGTTAATGCTCTCATAGTCAGCATTTCGAAAATCATATACAACTGAATTGTTGTATGATTTTGAGGTTGTCAAATCAGATATAAATAGCTCGACTGTAAAAGCGGAGTGATGAAAAGTATTGGAAAAAAGATGCTCTGCATCTACTGTCAGATTAGCTACTACATCGTCGTAACTGTTGGTAAAAATTAGATCTAACCAATTGCCATTTTGGTTAGAAGTCGGGGCGATTTGCTGCAGATCATTGCTGTAAAATGTGCTTACAAGATTTAAATCAGAAGAATCAACGATATTGAACGGGAGGAGGTTGTTGTCGTTTTCATCATCCACGAACTTTAAATTTGGACGGTTGAAATCTCCTAGTATTATAATCTTATCATTATCATTAAGTGATGAGACCAGAGAAGAAATGGTTTCGCATATGTCATTGTAAACGGTATCGTCTGAGTTAGGCGGGACGTAGAAAATGCCAATGTACAAGAAACCTTTGGACCAAGAAATTCGAATAAATTTGTGCTCAAACTGATATTGTGAATCGGTTTCGACTATTTCACTCGAGAGAGAGTTATGAGCGGCAATGAGTACACCACCACCTCTGGTTTGTCCAGTATGGGTATAATTACGGTCATTTCTGTATATGGTCCAGCAACCGTCGAGTATTTCCTCGTTTAAATGAGAGTGGTTTAACCAGGTTTCGGTAAAGGTAAGCACATACCATTTGCTGACTAAAGTTTTCATCTAGAAAGGAATACACTCTGTTGCGATTTATATTCCCATTATTCTCGTAAAAATCAACGAAGAACTGAAGTCTACGGATTCTGTAGACAGTCGTTAACGACAGGTCTCAACGATTTCGTCTGGGTTGTACTCATTTTCAAAATGTGCTTCATGTACACTAGTCGTATTAATATTTTTGGCTACATTTATTATTTGGACTCATCGCATTCATTTTGATTTTTAAGTTTATTTTCATAATTGCATAATTGCGTGTTTTATACAATATTATTATGTATAGGATAGTAATTGTTTTTAATTCAGCTGATATTTTGTAGTTTTATCGGAAAATCAGCCAAATCGAAGAAGTATAAAAATCACACATTACAATTAAATTTCACTTGGGAATTGCCTCTGCTCTGAATTCCTTGAAATATAATTAAGATGTTTGGCTTAAATTTCTAAAACTGATATTTTTTAACTAGTGTGATTTTGAATTTAAAAACATCAAATGTAGGAAGCCTGCGATATTCCATCGTAAAATTTTCTAATTTAACGTTTCAAAATCAAACGTAGCTGGTTGAATATTGTAAATGTTTTTCGAATCAACATTTCTGTATTCAAGTATAGTCTGCACTTTTTTTTACCATATTGGTTCCAACTCCGACTTAATATTTAAGACATTGACTTCCAATTACCAGCAGGACTTTTTGTTTCATTTTTTCACTTCATGAATATTTTGCAGCAAGGAAAAAGGTAATTTCAAGAAAGCCACATAAATATCGTCGTAAATATGGCCAAGCACAAAAGATTCGATTTTAGCGACACAATAATATGAAATTTTTAGACTCATTATTTTTATTTAAATCAAAATTATGTCAAATGTTATTTATGTCAAAAGAAAATACATACTATATATTATGTGCAGTATGTGTGTTATACAAATTATCGCTAACGTGCACAACTTATCATTTGATTTATCTTGTTTCCGCAAATATTCTGTTCGCGAAATCCGACATAATCCAGTTTCAAGTCTTTTAAATTTGCTCTCACTTCATTCAGCAGAAATGAAGACTGCGCCGTAGTCAATTAAGATAAAATTCTTCTCATAGAAAAAAAAATATTTATTTACAAGTTCAATGTTCATTATCTTCCATGTGCATATTCCCTGGCGGCTCTATCGTTCCATCATGACGTAAACTCTTTCGTAAAAGACCTTGATAGACAATAATAATAACATACTTTCACGTGAACTTGAAAAGAGGCAATGTTAAGACAACTTGAAATGCAAGCTAACAGGAGACGTTCAGGTATTTAATCTTGAAGATTAAATTGAATCTATCCGAACTTTGTTTGTAATGTGATGACTACATTTGTTTCTTTTTATCTATGTAGTTCACATGTTATCACATAAAATGGCTTAGACGGTTTTATTTATATATGTACTTCTTGGTGCTAAGGGTACGACGAAACTGAATTGCAACCAATCTAACACCGACGGGTACCCACTTTTCTTCGATTCAAATTTCATTCCTCTAGTATAGCAATCGAATGATAGGCAAAATGATTGTGCATAAAAATGTGAACAGATTTTTGACCTGGGTTCGCAGCAAAAAATAACTTCTACCTTTGTAAATTTCAGAAAATAGGCTTTCAAAAGAACTCTATAATCTTACATCGCATCATACATTTCGATCTATTTTCGAATTATCTAGACTTGAAGAGAGTTGAAGTAGTAGATTCCGCACAGTCATTTCGACGAACTTTTATCAATAGATGTAAAAGAAATCGAGGAATAAGGCGAAAAATTGCGTTTATCATAAGCACTTGAGGATTTGAAGCCGAACCAAGTCAAACATAAATTTTTCAGTTGTATTTTATTGAGGATCCAATCGCCTACATATTTTTTTATCAAATGATCAAATATTTTTATGCTTAATAATTTCCAATTAATAACATAATAATGGATACCTTTGCAGTACTCTCATATTTACCGCAGGTCAATAAACTTATAAAGCAGCCTACTCAATTCGCCACAAGAATTTTTTTATAACTATATCATCATTCCTATTAGAATTTTCCTGTCCGTGGTAATTCATCAATCTGATTGTCCTAAATGCATTTATACAGACGTTTTCAATAATTTCGTTACAAACTAGCCCAGTTTTTTTCTAACATAGGGTAATTAACTCCAGCTTGCATCACAGCAATAATTTCATTAGCACAACCTTTAATTCACTCTCACACTCACTCATTTTACTGTCACGGAAAACGTTATAGTTCTCGACAGGATACTAGGAATAGACACGGTCATGCAAATTTGTCGGAAGCATAAGGATGTCATTCATATAAACATTTCCACTCATAAATTCCAAATAACTGTTTACGTTTACAAACATGTCGGTTATTAAATTTATATGGGGAGGTTTTTGTTGTTATTCCACCACTTTCGCACGCAACTCTACCAAACGGGGCTAAATACTCATAAAAAAATATGCAAACCGTAGTGTAATGTATAGTGCTCGAACAGATGAAATTATAGATTTGATATTTAGTTAAACTCATGCTGTTGCTGGCATGTACGTTTAACGACTTCTAATCTAAGGGGGCTAACATGTCTGTGAGTTAGCCTTTGTGTAAATGATTGTTTTATCATGAAAAGTTAACCTGGTGTTAACTAATAATTCAACATTGTCTGGTTGTTCATTCATTGAGTGAATTTGGCGTGGATTATTGAATGGTGGTGAATCTGAACTGTTTGCTTCAGTTTCGTTTAAATGGCGTTTTCTGAATGAATATGAATTACACTTCAGTTGTTACGTTCATTTCAGTTGAATAATTAGCAGTGTAAATAAAAACTAAATAGGAACTATGAATAATTAAAGTATTATGTGGAAACCAAAAAAAAAAACATTGCCCACAATGGGCGCAATTCCCTGTGGTATAGTTTTCTGCTGGAAATGGGTCGAAAACAATTCCAATAATCAGAGTTAGTTCCGAAATGACATTCTAAGGTCATTCAACTGGTATCAAATGGTATTCTAAAGGCTAGCTTAGTATTATGCTACTACTGTAAAAATAATAATTAAATAAAAATTAGGTATACGAATCGTGGGGGAATTGAGGAAAGTTTCACGTGGGACTTTGTATTTGACCTAACAAGATAAAAAAACATCAGTTCTAGCTTAAAAATCGGTAAGATACTGCCTCAGGTGAAAGGCATAAATTTTCAGTGCCGATGTAGGGTAACTGCACTAGTCTCCGGACATTCAGTGCTAATATCTGGACACTCTGACTCAAATGTTCACTTTCTAAGAAACATGGTCCACATTCTGATATTTTTTCTTCTGTGACTAATTCTTGTGCGCCTTTCGATTTGAGAGAACCATAAGGTTGAACAAGTAAACAATCAACAGCCAGCCTACAACGCGCTAACCATTTGAAGTCAGCATGTTTATTGTCAAAGTCGTGTCTCACGTAATTTTTGCTAGTGGTAGGAGAAATTTCTAAACGTAAGTTATTTCCCTTCTGTAGTAAAATTTCTGGAATTCTTTGTGCTGCGTGCATAAAGGCCATTGCGTATAAAGTTTTCTACCTCCGAAACCATATTTTATGGAAATATTATTGGAAATTTTTAGTGTCCGAAGACTAGAACTGTTTCTGAGCAGTCTTTCAGTATCCGAACAAGAGCGTCCGAATACGTAAAAAGCCAGTCAAATATGCCATTGCACATATTGGTTACTTGATAAGATTTACACTAGCTCTTATTAACTCTACAAGAAAATTATTAAAAGAAAATATTTACACCCTTTAAAATAAAATATACCACCTGTCCGAACACTAAAACTACAAATTTTAGTGTTTGAACAAGGTCAAATTTGTATCTACGCGCAACGAAACAGCATTAAAGAAGATATCATTCCTAAAAGTAAAATGGAGTAACCGCTATTTTAGTAAGCAGTAAGAGCATTGTCAGAATACTAATTCAAAGCTGTCCAAACACAATTTGTGGTGTACAAAATATGACACAATGTTACTTTTGTTCATTTACATGAACTCATCTTATTGAAATAAAAAACAAACTCACAAAAAAGGCTCAAAACCACATCAAATTTATGGAAAAGCTTATGTTTGGACTATGAATCAACGAGGATAAAACGAAAGCTATGATGCAATCTAGAACAAGGACGCCAGCGCACTCGCCCATCAACGTAGGAGACCTTAGCATCAAATTCGTGAACAACTTCCTTTATCGGGATAGCAACCTATCGAATGACGCCAACGAAACTGACGAAATCAAACAATGATACAACTAGCAAATAAAACGTTCTTTTCGGTCCTTCCCATCATGAAATCGAAGAATGTCTACAACAGTACAAACTGAACATTACTGCAGGTTAGGTTAGGTTTAACTGGCTGGCACATGGCCACATATAGACCCATTTGGTCCATAGCGATACCAGATAAATGGACCCGGAGAAGAAAAGTTCAGTCCAAACGGCCATCGAAGGCCCCGGTCTTGTTTGCTAACTGAAGTATGTCCTTCAGCCTCTGCTCCGCTACGTGTGATAGATTTACCAGCCAGGGTTCACCGAAACAGCGTTGCCTGGTTTTTCCCAGTGCCGGGCAATGTCACAGAAGGTGTTGGATTGTTTCAGAGACTCCCGGCTCTTGACACTACCTACAGGTGTCGCTGGTTAGGAGCCCCATTTTCATGGCATGAGCTGCTACAAGACAGTGGCCAGTTATGACACTGACCAGTCGCTTGCAGTCAGTCCACGTTAAACCGAGCAGGAACTTAGTCGCTGCGTGATTGCATAATCCCCACATGATTTCGGTTTTTTATTTTTGAGTTCTGGGAAGAACTCAGAAATACAATCAAGGATGCGGCGGAAAACGTTGTGGGATACAAAGCCCGTCGAGCGCGAAATGAATGGTTTGTCGAAGAATGTGGAAACTCAGTTGACGCAAAAAATGAGGCCTACAGACAATGGATCCAACGTGCGACCAGAGCCAAAATCCAAAATCTGACAAGCTACGACAAATATCCAAAATAATTATTAGGCGTAAGAAATGGAAATACTTTCATGAGAAGTTGCTGAATATTAATGAAAACCTAGTTAGTAAGAGCACCAGACAAGCGTACAGAATAGTAAACACTATCAAAAATGGCTGCCAACCCAGGACTAGCCTCTGAAAGGAGAAAACGACACCGAAAGTATTAGCAAACGATGGGCATCCTACTTGGAAGAGCTTCTGTCCCATGCATAAAAAGGGAGATAAACTACGGTGTGAGAATTACAGAGGCATCTCCTTAGTCTGTACGAATCCAAATTCTGGAGAATAGAATTAAACCGTTCACTGAAGAAATCATTGGCGAGTATCAAGGAGATTTTAGATCTGGTCGCTCCATAATCGGCTGGCTCTTCAAGGTCAAATTAATTTTGCGAAATTGCTGGGAATACAACGTCAACGTATACCAAATCTTCGTCGACCTTAAACAAGCATATGACAGCATCGACCAAAGCGCTGTTACCATTATCGAATCTTTTTGTACTCAAAACGAAAAACCTTCGTTCCCAACTGGAACGTAAGGGCGGTGGTTTTTGGGCTGACTATGCTCACGCGAAGAAAAGGGGTGGGTGGGTGCCACTCGCTTCTGATCCGAAAACTCGCCGTCTGCCCGCCACTCAGAAACGAGAAGAGGGTGGCGGGTTTCACCAAATAGCACCTCGTAACGTATCGCGAAGGAAAACTGTACCACCAATATCGCGGAAACACAAACACAATCTATAATCAATGCTCTAGTCGTTCGTTTTTGGCTTGACTTATAATTGACACGATTTATTCCTTAAACAACTACTGGCGCCAAATCTGATTAGCAAACGAATTATAGACTATGTGTTTAACACTTATTTAGTTCAAGACGTAAAAAAAAAATAGAAAATATAATAAAAACTAAAGATAAGAACCTGGTAGATCCCTCGTTGGGACCCTGGTATATTCGACGCTCGCTGTGATTTTTCGTTCGTACGTTCGCAACTCCTTTTCACTCGATGAATTCCACTTCGCCGTATACCTTCCGCTCTTACTTTCCTGGCAATCGCAATCTTTTCGTTTAAGTCGTCACTACACTGGCTCTGATCATAGATTTATCTTCCTTCTGCAGCAGACACTTGGAAGAATATATTGTAAGACAATCCTCCAGTGACGACTCAAATCTACAATTCAAATCCAATTCCAATTCCAAACCAAATTCCGAAAAGAAAGAAATAGATTAACTCCTGGCGATCCGCGATCTGATGCACCTCCGAACGCTTACCAATTCCAATTTAAAAAAGAAAGACCCACCAGCACTTTCACCGCTCGTGCCCCAAAATTTTTACACAAATCGGGACTTCTCTGACCCGTTGGGTGCACTCACCAGCGTTTCATTTCGCTCGAGTGGAACATCGCATCCACTTGCCGTCTGCATGTCCCAACCTGGGACAACGAATTCCCCAATCTTACGTCAGATGACTGACTGTGACAATTCAAAATGTCAAATATACAAGCACAATTGTGTTGTGCTGCCGGTTCGAAAATGTATTCACTATTGGCTCCTGACTTCGATTTGGTGTAGCGGTCGACTAAACTGCAGGTGGTCGTTCGTGTCGTATCTTTGATGCGAATATATTAAAGTTCTTTTCCTTGTGTTGTCGACTTCTGCCTAATGGTCCGTTGTCTAGATTACTAGATATTTCCGTGTCGTAGTATTTGGTAGCGTTCCGTAATCATTCAGTGTTTTTTTTTTAACTTTGCATTGTGTTGTCAGATTCTATAGTGAGATATCCAGTAGATTCGATATTCGGTATTCGTCATCCCGTATGGCCGATGTTTCGTGTCGTAGAAATTCGCGACTTCATAACTAATTGCCTACGTATGGTTACACTAAACTCCATTTAATTATGAGATCTTAGCTTACGATTAGTGTTTGAGTTTCACCTCGATCGACCTCACTTCCGGAGGGCGGTGGAGGTTTTTTTTTTGTTTTTTTTTTTATACGGACTTACGCTTGCAATTCGCGCGTACTATATTCAACCGTGACAGCGCACTATATTAAATCATGCTGCAATTTGATAGACCGGCCAAATTAGTGAGTCTCATAAGGATGAGGATGACCAACTCCGTCTCGCAGGTCCGGATCCAGAACAAACTGACAGATAGTTTCAAAACTCTAGGTGGCCTGAAGCAGGGCGATAGAATAGCGCCCACGCTCTTCAACCTGGCACTTGAGTTCGCTTTTTGGGCAATGAACCTGAACTCCAGCGGCATGCTGCTCTTTAAGTCGACACAATTGGCAGCATACGCGGATAGCATTAACATCATGGCTCGAAAACTGACCGATGCAGAAGAACTTCTGCTTAGACTTGACACCGCAGCAAAGGAAGTTGGACTACGAATCAACGAGGACAAAATGAAAGTGATGATGCAATCTAGGACAAGGACGCCCGCGCATTCGACCATCAACGTAGGGGACCTAAGGATCAAATTCGTGGACAACTTCGTTTACCTGGGTAGCAACCAATCGAATGACGCCAATGAAACCGACGAAATCAAGTGACGGATACAACTAACAAATAAGACTTTCTTCTCAGTCCTCCCCATTACGAAATCGAAGTATGTGCACAGAAAGGCAAAGCTCTGCGTTTATAAAACTATCCTGAGACCTGTGCTGAGCTATGGCTGCGAAACATGGACCCTGAACCAAGCCTCCGAAAATATGATAGACACATTTGAACGGAAAGTTCTACGGCGGGTTTTCGAGGCTGTTCGCGACCGAGATGGATGGCGCATCCGGTACAACAATGAGTTGTACGAACTGTACAATAGCTGGAGGTCTCCAAAATCATCAAACTACAACGTATACAATGGGCAGGGCATATACAACGCATGGAAGACGATCGCATACCAAAACGTGTAATGAACGGAAGACGAGTCGACGGAGCGAGACTAAGGGGAAGACCAACAGCTTGTTGGAGAGCTCAGAATATGCGGACGCCGAGCAACTATTGGTGTTCCAAGACTGGAGGAAGCGGTCACATGACCGAGATAATTGGAGGAGAATGATCCACGCGGCCAGGCCCGACGTCGGGCTGTTGTGCCACGATGCTGATGAAGTTGTAACATCATTTACAACTGTTGGTGTGAATTGTGAAGGCATTTTCACCTGACTGGCCAATTTTCGTGATAAAAAAAAGTTTTCATTAAATCGAGTTTCGATAAAAATGTCCACCCAGTTAGTGCTTGAAGTTAATATTAAAAGTTAATGAGACTATTTTACTTTTTATTAAACTCATGTTGCGCAAATCGTTTACGTTTATCAGCAAAAGTAGTGGGGTGAAGACTGCAAACTATAAGGTTTAGTATGTGCCCAGCCACTTTATATATTCTCTAATTTGATGCATTGTTTACGTCCTGAGGTAAAGCTGTGAAGAAGTTTTGATGGAGTTCATTTTGTAGCTTTTTAATCAGAATATTCAAATTACGTGGCATCGTGTCAAATGCTTCGGCTAAATCTATAAAAAATGTCATTGATTTCTTATCGTTTTCTAATTCTGCGTGAAGCCAAATTATTGTCTGGATAAAACGTATTTTTGATTTATGATAAGTGCTATTTCAAACATTTCTCAAATATTTTTGAAGTGAACGGAAGTAAGGAAATGGATCTGGAATTTAAAGGGATATATTTTTCACCATTCTTATAAATAGAGATTGGGATTTATGAAGGATTTTTTTTAATTACTTTGTATGTTTTGAGTTTTAACTTTTATCTGATCATAAACCGGTGATCTTTGACTATTTCATTGGCCGTGGTTGTGTTGAGATGAAAGCTGATTTGATATGCTCGAGATGAAATTTCGTCAAAATAATTGATTTCGCTGTTTTTCCTAAGTTTATGAAAATTCTCATACTTATTCCTGACGCATCGTTTTTTATTACAATTTAACATAAAAGTATGACAGTAGTATTATCAAACTTATTCATGACAATTCATTTGTTCGATGTGATATCATACTCCTCACAGTAGAAAAACAATTTGAGTCATAATCATAAATTGTTGATAGTCCGTAATTCAAACTATAACTTTTCCATTTTAGTCTTCTATTTGCACATACTTTGGAAACTCGCTGGTGTGCTTGACTCGTCGTCAAGGAGCAATAAGTTTTGCAAACAATTGTAAATAATTTCAAGATTACTAAATTTTCACTTGGAGATACGTGCGTCAGCAGCTATTTATCACTGGGAACTACCATGATGATAATGAGTATTTTGTAAGGAAGTGCAATATATAAAATAAATGATTAAAGTCAATATTAAAAATAGCTCCTGTAGTTTAGTGGGTGAAGCAATCGTTTCTAGCTGGCAAGCTTCCTGGTCCGAATGAAGATGGGGACGGCAAACCCTTCATCGAGCTTTGAATTGACATAGTTTTGGGTGAACATATTTGAAGTAAAGAATGAATCATTTCACACTCGCTAAAATTCCGATTCAGAAAATGGAATCTCGATCACCTTAAACCTTCAAAACCATAAGTGAGCTCTATATATATATATATATATATATATATATATATATATATATATATATATATATATATATATATATATATATATATATATATATATATATATATATATATATATATATATATATATATATATATATATATATAGATATATATATATATATATATATATATATATTATAAAATTTCAGCGAAAAAATCTCAGGAACGCGCCATCTGATTGAACTGAAATTTTCAGAAATTTTCAGCGGTCATTTTAGTGATATTTTAAATGTACCTATTATTCTGTCAACAAATAACTTTTGCAAAAAAAAGTTTACGGAATGAATTTCGAGGGTGTTTTAAATGTGAGCATGATCATATTTTTGAAGTTTTGAACTTTATGTGCGCTAGGCACCTAAAATGAGATTGGAAAAATTTGAAATTTTTTGAATTGCGATAACTTTTGTCCAGATTATCAGATCATTATGAAACTTAAAGGACATATTGATATGGCTAAGTTCGCTGCCAACCCTGCAGCTACGGCAGGCGTTGAATGTGAAAGCCTTCAAACCATCGACTCTCCTGAAAAATGTTCGTCTTTTACAGTGAAAAGTAGCCCATATAGAAATCGTATGCTTTGTTTCTACAACCAAAGCAAAACTTGTGAAATTTCACATTGGACAAGAACGGTAACCTTCCTCCAATTAACCTATATTTTAAGCATCAAAACCTTCTGTTCACGAGAACTCACGACCCAATTATCAGATACAGCTGAAATTTACAGAATATATTGGTATTGAGTAGGACCAGGTCTGATAGAAGCGATTTAGGAATGCGGGCAGTTCTGTGCCAGTGGAGCAATCTTGAAAAATTATAAAGAAAAAAACTGCTGCTTGCCCTATGAATTCTGATTTAGCTACTTAATTTTCATGAAATTGGCATAGTTGCTGAACCTTTGTCTAAGCCGTGCTTGGTAGAAATTTGGTTTGGTTGCTGCCAGTTATGGAAATTTTGGTGTCTTGGGTTGAAGCTTTTTGCCATATAACTTCCAGTGCAATCATGAAATCAAAACGAACTTCATATGATAAATGGAACTAATTGCCGGCTATTTTTGGTTTTGTGTTTATTTGCAATATCTTAGTTAAGCGTTAAATTTTTAAACGGTAATATGAAGTTTTCGAAAATTTGAAAACTTTTAACCCTAAATTTCTTTGCAATTCCAATGCAGCCATCGGATCAAAACGAAATTCGCAGGGTAGGTTGATTTCAATGTGAAGCAGGTGAGATATATTTTTGGCTTTGATGCTAGCGAAGGGCTGCCAGCGCGAGGCGTTTTTTTACTATTTTCGTATCAATAAATGCTTACCTTAAGTATTCATATCGAAAACATTTACAATGAAAATTAGTTACCAATGCTAAAATTTTCTAAGTTCTAGTTTAACATGTTTCGTTTTTTGATCCCACACATCTTTCTAGTCCAGTAACTTTCGACGAAATCATCGGATAAAATCGAGGGCGATAGAGTTATTTGATTTTAACGTGAAGCAGTTGTGGGAGACTTTTAGTTGCTGTACTGCTAAAATGTTGCAAGCATGAACATTTTCTTTTTTGTGTTATGTTATGCTGCTTTCAAAGTTTGGCAGTGTTTGGCTTTCCTAAATCTTGAAATTCATACAAGTGGTAGTCTTGAAATTCTTTCCACCCTATGAGTTTCAATGCATTGTGAAAATCAAAGTGGTTTTGCACTCGAAACAGGTTGGAGAACGTTTGATAGAATATGCGCTCAAAATCTGCACGATTTTTCTATTGTTCGTCGAACATTAGTATTTCTAGTGGTTCAGGTGGGCTAGAGTTTTTATTTCATTATTGAAAATGATATTTAGGTCACCAGCTAAATAGGTGAAGACGCATGTATTATAAGTAAATGTACACGTGCCGTATCTATTCGGATTGGTAGAAGTTTGATCTACAGCCTTCTTTTGGTGTCCGCTGGAAATATTCTTTCCTCAAATTGGCTAATTTCGGCAGTCTAATCCGTTCGAAATAAGGTTGGTGAGAGGCTATTAACCTTCTCCGTAATGTTAGTTCTGGCGCATGACTGTACAGCCACCAACTGTATTGGCTATATAAACCTGTGGCGGCTCGTTTCTTGAAAACTCGGGGAAGCAGAAATATTTTTGATTATATTTTCAGGATAAACAAGTAGGTATTTCAGCGTAGCAAATATATTAAAAGTTGCATTCGATTTCCAATTGTTTAATTCAGTGATTTTTCTACTGAATGGTGCAAGATATGTCAAAGTAAAATTTTTTTTTTAATAAAAAGTGAAATTAGTGATCGTGGTCACCACGAATCTATAAAGTACCTTTTTCTCTTCAAAAAGTTTTAATGAAATATACGCCGCAGTAGATTTTCTATGGTGAAACTGTTTCAATTTCCAAAACAAAATGAATTAAAGCTTCAGCATACAACGTGAAAATATTTCCTCACCCATACAAGGTGGGGTTAGATTTACCCCATAAGGCATTGTATCTATTCTGTGTATATATTATATAGAACGTTTTCAAATATTTATTTTATTCTTGCACCAAAATTAACCATTATCAAGCATTTGTTAATAATAAAACACAAAAATAAACCAGTGTCAAGCATTTGTTAAAAAAAAAACTTAAAGTTTTCATACCTCTTCCATAAAATCAGCTTAATATTTTTAAATTTTGGGGTTAAAATTACCTCAATACTCTTGTACTATTTACGTGAAAAACAACTATCTTCCTTTAATCATTCGAGTACTAACTTATGCACTTTCAGCACAAACAAGCAAAAATATAATCAAAAGAATTTCAATCACCAGCAAACATTAAACACTAAAGCTCAGTAATAAATCCATTACAGAAACGAAAGATAACAATAACATCCTATGTTAAACAACAAATCCATTACAGTATTCACACATACAAAAAACATCCTAAATTCAGTCACCCAAAACAAACCAGCTCCAAATTCTATAGTAAAACAGAAATTGAACAGAAAACGCTGCAAATCTTGCTGCGTCCATGCACAAATATTTCTGGGCCATTTAGCGGGTGGATTAGCAAGGGGTTTTTTTATTTTCTCTACCCAAGAAGACACGGTGAGCTCAGCTGCTGTTTGGAAACATTCATTGCAAAGTATTTGCTACCATGAATTTTGTAATGCTTGCTATGGGATGTATGTACACATTATGGTACGTGCATTGAGGCAAGATCACTTCAGTATTCTGTGTAGCATATTTCAATGAGCTGCAATGAGCTGAGCGTTCTGGCTTACAATGGTACGAGATGCTCGAGGCTTTCACTCAAGCGCAAGATATTTTAGCGCGTTGCTGCAAAGTTGCTCTTAAAGCACTTTGGCTGTTAGAAAGCAGAACTATCTCGTGTATGAGATGAATAGTGTTTTATGTTTTGTAATTTTATACTAATGTTCGAAGAACAATAGTATTAAACTCGTTTCGCCGAAAATTCATATTTCTTTATTTATATATATATATATATATATATATATATATATATATATATATATATATATATATATATATATATATATATATATATATATATATATATCAGCAAATCGGTTAATAGAAGTAATCTTTGGAGTGGCCGATCTGATTGAGCTGAAATTTTCGGATGTCATAGATGTATATAGTAGGTAGGTCCATGACTTGTTCGAATTCAGTTATCTTTAACCTTTTGGCGGCGGCGGGCATTTTAGTGATTTTTCAGGTACTCCTATATTTCCAAGCAGTGTAAAATTTTTGTAACAAAAAGTATTGGAAATAAAAACTTATTATGTTTTAGGTTTGCGCATGACAAAGAATTGGAAATTTTGAGCCGTGTGTGGGTGCTGAGTGCCTAAAAGTGGGCAAGGAATTTTTCTCAAATTTTGATTTGTCATAACTTCTGACAAAAACATTGGATCATCGTGAAATTGATAGAGCGTATTGATGTAGGCTAAAGCTTAGCACACATGGATTTTAAAGACAGTGTGGGTAACCCTGTAGCTATGGCAGGCTCTTAAAAAAAATCCTTCAAATCATCGACCTTCCTGAAAAATTTTTGCTTTTTGCCAAAAAACTCAAATCATTGATAAATCTAAATCTTTGTCCATCACGTCAGATTAAAATTTTCCAAATTCCGATTTGCACAAGAACGGCAACCCATCACCAAACTACCTCTATTTTCAGCACTCGAAAGTTCTGTTCACGAGAACTGACGACCGGGTTATCCGATCATAGTGAAATTTACAGGACATGTTAATAATAACTAGGACCAGGTCTGATAGAAGTGGTTTTGAAATACGGGCAACCCTGTGCCAGTGGTACCATCTTAAAAAATCACTGAGAAAAAAACCGGTTTTTGGCCTATAACTTCCGATTTAGCCATCAGATTTTAACAAAATTCATACAATACTTGGATCTTACTCTATGTAACATTTGGTGAAAATTTAGCGGAACAATTAGAATAGAGTTGCCAGCTATGGTGATTTTTGTCTCCTAAATCTTGCAAATTTGCTCAGCAAAATAAAGCTTTTTTCCCTATAACTTCCGGTCCAGTGTAGAATTCAGAACGAACTTCACGCAGTAAATGAACCTTAATATGAACCAAATGTTGTAGAAATTTCGTACGAAAATCATGAAAGGGCTGCCAGCTATGACCATTTTGTAATTTTGTTTAATTTCTTTACTGAGCGATTATGTCATTAGATTTGCAAATGAAAATGATCCTGCAATGAAAATTAACAACAAATATTAACGCTTTAAAAATTTGAAAAGTTTTGAGGGTGGTAACCCTAAAATTCTTTTCACCCGTATAACGTCCAGCGCAGTGATTCAATTGAAACGAAATTTACTGGTTGGGTTTAACTTAACGTGAAGCAGATTTAGTATGTGTTTTGCTTTGCTGCTTACACAGGGTAACCAGCATTAGCCATTTCCGTAAATATTGACCAACAGATGCTTCGAATTACGTTCTCATATGCAAAGAATTTCCAATAAAAATAAGAAACCAATTTCGAAATTTTCCGAGTTTTGAACATTTTTCGGATGGCAGCCTAAAACAACGTTTAACCGCTGAAAATTTCGATAAAATCCTGCGATGAGAACGAAATTCAGAGGATAAGTTGATTTGAGTATGAGTTTGTTATCGTAAACTTATTGCTGCTTCGTTCGGACTGCCGAACGGACGCTTCGTTCGGACTACTTCGTTCGGGTTGCCAGCACTGAACATTTTCATCATTTGTGTTATAGTTGAGTTTTGTTGCTTTGGATAAGGAATGGTTGATATGATTCTACAAAACAGTGTTTTACGTCTTTCCACACTTTTTTGTCACTCAAAGAAAATTTCTTCGAAAATTAGTTTTCTAGCGGTTCAGGTGCGCTAGAGTTTTTTAATGATGTTGGCTGTTGATTTGCATAAAATCAATTGATTTGTTTTGAATTTCAATATGTATTGCTAAACTATTTTTCTTGTTAGCAACGATTTTCACCAATTGCAAGCTGACTTGATTGCTCTTAATCTCTGGTGTCAAGACAACTTCTTGCCAGTGAACATTTTGAAGTGTCACTAGATGTCTTTCGCATATAAAAATACTCCACATGTGCTCTCTTATTCTTTGTCTGGTATTTTCCTGTCAGTCGTCCAGCATTTTTGAGACCTGGGCGTGGTGTTTGATTCCAAACTAAAATTCGATGCT
Organism: Nemotelus nigrinus; assembly: GCA_947369275.1. Taxonomy (NCBI): domain Eukaryota; kingdom Metazoa; phylum Arthropoda; class Insecta; order Diptera; family Stratiomyidae; genus Nemotelus; species Nemotelus nigrinus. Next base: position 90,336,797 of record OX376373.1, on the reverse strand, counting down.
CATGTCATGAATATGACGTCCAGGGCCTCTAGGATTGCTGGCATTGTCTTGTGTTCTTCATATATGTTTACCAACATTTCCTCCTGTATTCATTTATTTGTCTCCTTAGTACGCAGTATTCAAGAATGCATGTTTCAAATCTGGTCTCAGCACTTTCAGTATTTATCTGATGCCATTGAAACTGTTCACCGTAGGTTCACTCGCTCGCTGCTTTTTAAATTCAATATCCCCCATTGTTTCTACTCCTCTGGTCTTTCCATCCTTCGTATGTCCTCGTTGGAAACACGAAGATTGTTCCTCGATGAGTGTTTTCTATTCAAACTTTGCCAAGGTATTTTTGTGTCAGATCTTGGTTCCCAGATAACCAGACGTGAATCTAATTGTTCAAGTCGTTCATCTGAGGTTTTCTCTGTTCCGTTTGCACGTGCGGAAGTCTATTCCCATTCACCTTTGTTGCGTTTACCCAGAACGCACTATGTTCTTAAGCTTGGTCTTCTCCCGCAATTTTTTTTTTAAATTCAAGCATGTATATAGAATGTTACCTTGAATTTCTATTTACCTTAGTTCTAATTTTAGTTTTCAAATTATTCAATTATTTTTGGTATTTCTTTTTCTTTTTTATGTAATTTTTTTTTTTTTTGCTTTCTTGACGCTGTAATTGGTATTATACATGTAGCGCAAGGGATAAATAAATAAATAAACAAATAACTAAAGCACTGATTCCTTTGCGTACAACGACGAGCCGCCCCTGGTATAGACTCATTCGTACTTAATACAGGAGTGCCTCTGTTTCTGTTTGCAGAGTTGACACGGAGCCTTGATTGATATCCGAAATACTGAATTAATTGAAGATGCATCTACAGGGATCTATATCCAACTTTTGATATTACTCAGATGTAGAGCGTGGGTCTGCAGGCCATTGCAAGGGAAGCGATGGTTGAGTCTTTTAAAGAAAACTTGAGAAAGCGGCCATAAATCTAATGACGGGAGAGCCTATGGGCAATCTTGAGAATACCTTGTTAAAAAAACTTCGATAGATGCAAACAATCATCGTCACTCAGAGGGAAAAGTATCCTTGGAAGATATACGAACAAAGAGGGCGTTCAGTCACACCATCATAACGATCTCCGAAGAAAATGTAGGGTTAGATGTAGTAGAGAGGACTTCCGTACCCAAACTGATTACGGTTAACGTGGTGGCACCCCACTGAGAAGTTTCTGAGGCTCTTCTTCTAAACATTTCCACCTGGAGATTGTAGTAGGCCGTGAAACTCAATGACCAATCGGTGGAGCCTGATTTTATTGACGTAGCTAAAATACTGCTGGTATTGAATATTGACCTGGAGTTGGAACTTAAATTGCGCACCAACTTAGGGCATATTCCCTTCGGTATAAATTGGCTGAACGAAACTGGAATGTGATTGGTCCGAAAAAACCTGCATCACAGTAGAGCACTGACGACCAATCCACTTTGGCACCTTAATGCTGGTATAGTGCTGACACAGCAAGTACATTTAAATAAGAATATTGTTCTTGGATTCGGTGCGAGCTTCGATGTATTCCAGCTAACAGGTAGGAACAAAAAAAGGACTTGCATTGTTGCCAAAAAAAAGAATTCAATGTAATTTGAATCTCGCAACTATGTGGAGGGCACACAAGCACAGTGTGCTAGCCACAAATGGTTCCATGCCGTACTGCCTACTGTTAGCAGTCTATCAACCATATGATATGGGTTCTATCGTACTAGAATTCAGAAGAGTGGTGAATATGGCTATAAGGGCGTCCTGTTATTATTGGATGAAAATACTAGAAAGGCGGGTGGATTTGCACACCAAGATCTTGATTGATGTCATGAAACTGTGTGTTAATCAACAAGCCTATCAGGTGGGTAGCTTCGTGGAAACGGCATTAAATAAAGTGAGCAGCTCGAATAATTCACATTAACAGTCTTTGTAGACATCAAGATGGCATTCAACAATGAGATTGTCATTGTATGATTGTCGATTTGGTTCACTGTGGAGTGAATAAAATCTTGACGACTTGGGCGTCAGATTTGCTCAAAAACAGGCTTATTGAATCCTTTTTTGTGGGCCAACGCGGAGCACATAGAATGCACAGGAACACTACAAGGCACCCTTTTCTTGGATTTTGATAGTCAACGATATACTGGAGAATTTAAGGTCCAGTGGTTCTGAGGTGCTGCCTGATTTTACGCAATCATCGATAGGCTAATTTTAAATCTAAAAGAAAAGAGCTGGCCATAGGGCGAACTCGACAAAAACTGAACTTGTACCCTTCACACTATCCAAATTCGTGAAAACGATGTTTCAAAATAGTAATATATGAAACTTGTGTCAAAACAGTTACGATAAATTTCGACAAATACTCTGTTAACTTTGTTTCAAGATGGTAGAGATTTCTTATATTTCTTAAATTTCGTAACTCCCGACATTTATATTCGATTTGGAAAGAATATTGGGTTTTCTCGAAATCATGCTTTCACGATTTTCTTCGCATTACCCACACAAAATATGTAGTTCATAGTCAAAAAAAAAAACAAAAAATATGCATTATCGTTGTTTTTATAAGTATTTAAAGAATTATCACAAACCTTTAAACTTCTGTATTGATACAGTTTGCATTTCTGTGTCTACATATTTGGCATTTTAATTGCTTTTGGCATTTTCAATGTGACGCGTTTCTTTTTTCGATGTATCTCTTCTGGTCACACCATAAAAATGAGTCACGATTCACGATTCGTACAATTAGATGTTCTGTGCCTCACATCCGAGCAACATTATGAAATATTCTTGTTTTCAGCATGTTCTTTAAGCTGCCTACTATTTTAAATGTTAAACGTTAGATTAATTAGAAAAAATATTTGAAAATTTCTGAAAATTGTGAAGAAGAAGATTTATTGACATTTCCTACACCATTGCTTCATAGAGTGACATAACGGTCACAAAATTGAAACATTATTACGTTGCATTTCATAGTGCCACTTTCAACGCTAGGCCGTCAACTTATGTGACGAGACCTGAGACAAAATGTGGTAACCTTACCGATTTGTAACCGAATTTTTCTATTTTGATAGACACCGGCTATGGGCCCCAATGGGAAAACATTAAAACTTGTGGATAGGGTTAAATAATTGAGCCGTACGGTAGACAGGTTGTTTAACGGGGTGAGGCCAATCATATGAGTCATAGGTGACGGTAATGCCTGGATTTATATAGATGGATCAAAGATAAACACAGAAGTTGGCTCGGAGTTGATTCAACGGATCTTATCTTTCACCCGTGATACGGACTGCTAGATGTTGCTACCTTTTTCAGTTTTAAATGAAGCCACCATCGGAACATGAAGCAAACCAACCCCAAATTTCGTCGACAGCCGAGGTTTTTTTGGCTCTGACGGTTTACACATACTTTTCCCACAAAACGGCAAGGCATACTCTTATCCGGATTATGTGGTTGCCAAAGCTCAATGGTGTCATAAGCAAAAAAAGTCTAGCGCGTTAGAATCGCTAGAAAACTAATTTTCGAAGAAATTGTCTTTGAGTGACAAAAAAATGTGGAAAGACGTAATACACTTTTTTGTAAAATCATATCAACCATTCTTTATCCAAAGCAACAAAACTCAACTATAACACAAATGATGAAAATTTTCAGTGCTGGCAACACTTTCCTGACGAAGCAGCAATAAGTTTACCATAACAAGCTCATACTTAAATAAACTTATCCTTTGAATTTCGTTCTCATCGGAGGATTTCATCGAAAGTTTCAGCGGTTAAACGTCGTTTAAGGCTGCCATCCGAAAAATGTTCAAAACTTGGAAAATATAAAAATTGGTTTCTTATTTTTATCGCAAATGCTTTGCATATGAGTACGCAATTTGAAGCATCTGTTGGTGCAATATTTACGAAAATGGCTATAGCTGGTTACCCTGTGTCAGCAGCAACGCAAAATATATACCAAATCTGCTTCACGTTAAGTTAAACTTTCGATTGAATCACTGCGCTGGATAGTATATGGGTGAAAAAAATTTTAGGGTAACAACCCTCAAAACTTTTCAAATTTTTAAAACGTAAATATCAATTTTCATTGCAGGATCATTCCCATTTGCAAATCTAATGACATAATCGCTCAGTAAAAAAGTTCCAAAAAATTACAAAAATGGTCATAGCAGGCAGCCCTTTCATGATTTTTGTACGAAATTCCTACGACATTTAGTTCACATTAAGGTCCATTTACTGCATGAACTTCGTTTTGATTTCTACACTAGACCGGAAGTTATAGGGAAAAAAGCTTTATTTTGCTAAGCAAATTGACAAGATTTAGGAGACAAAAATCACCATAGCTGGTAGCCCTATTCTAATTGTTCAACCAAATTTTCGTCAAATGTTACATCAAATTAGATCCAAGTACTGAGTGAATTTTGTTAAAATCTGATGGCTGAATCGGAAGTTATAGGTCAAAAAGCTGTTTCTTTTCTCAGTGATTTTTCAAGATGGTACCACTGCCACAGGGTTGCCCGCATTTCAAACCAGACTGACCTGACCTACCAGACCTGGTCCTAGCTAATGCAAACATGTCCTGTAAATTTCATTATGATCGGATAATCCGGTCGTCAGTTCTCGTGAACAGAACTTTCGAGTGCTGAAAATAGAGGTAATTTGGAGATGGGTTGCCGTTCTTGTGGAAATCGGAATTTCAAAAATTTTAATTTGACATGATAAACAAAGGTTAAAGTTTAATAATGATTTGAAGTTTTTGTCAAAATTCAAAAATTTTTGAGGAGGGTCAATGATTTGAAGGATTTTTTTTCAGGAGCCTGCCATAGCTACAGAGTTATCTGCACTGTCTTAAAAATCCATGTGTGTTAAATCTTAATCAACGTTAATACGTTCAGCGAATTTCACGATGATCCAATGTTTTTGTCAGAAGTAATGGCAAATCAAAATTTGAAATAAAATCCTTGCCTACTTTGAGGCACTTAGCACCTACACACGGCTCAATATTTTCAATTCTTTAGTCAATTCTTCAGCCAACAGTATTTACAAGCTTATTTTCTAACGAGACGGTTTTGCCAATACAAGTCCAAAAATATGACAAACATATAGTTGCATTTAAAACATCAGTGCATTTAAAGCTTAAGGGGTTAGTCCACTGTTAAACTGTTAGTGAACTTTTTTTTTAAACAGCTACCAAAAAAAACTATTCAAGATATCGATTTGAAATTTTACATACATCTTTATTAAAGTTTAAAGTTAACATTTTCATTGAAAAAATTAATTGGAAAACAAAATGGCGACCGCCTCAATGGATCGCCGCAGCACCGTCGAAAAAAATAAGCAAATTGCGCTTCGTAAATTCCTGGACAAAATAAGCATCTGTGAACAAACCATCAAAAATATTTCATTAGTTTTGAATAAAAAGGACTGCACGGACATAAATTTCTAAAGCGATTAAAAAAAATGTGGTATACTTTTGAACATTGGTTATCCAGCTTTTCGCGTTTTTTTCAATGAAAAAAATGTTTCCCAAATAGTCAAAAATATTATTTTTTTTGGTCTAAATTTAGGCCCGTGCAGTCTTATATTCTCAAAACTAATGATATATTTTTGGTAATTTGTTCACAGATGCTTATTTTGTTCAGGAATTTACGAGGCGCAATTTGCTTTTTTTTTTGGCGGTGCAGCGGCGATCTATTAGGGCGGTCGCCATTTTGCTTTCGAATATTTTTTTCCGATGAAAATGTGAATTCTAAACTTCAGAAAAGATGTAGGTAAAATTTCAAATCGATATCTTGAATAATTTTTTTTTCGGTAGCTGTTTCAAAAAAAAGTTCATTTGGAGCAGTTTACACACTTTTTTCAAAAAGGTTGTCATATTGTACACTAAAGAGGGTATCCGGAATGTGAAAATGAATATTCCTCGGCATTGGAGGGTAATGTATTGCCTTTGATGATGATTCGATTTTAGATTTGATTTGATTGAATTACTATTACTTTTTTTTAAAGGTAACTTACATTGACTCTCTCATCAAAGTTCGAATTTCAATGAAAATAACTTGTGAAGTGTTTATTCTCTGCTCTTTCAACCCCGAATTCCTGAATTCAAGGTATCCATGAAAGGTGTCACATCAAACATAAAATTTTATTCTAGTTTTCCTCATGACTACGTTCAATTTGCGCGGTGAAAATAAATTTTAGAAACGTAGGTTTAAATTCGAAAAAATAGTTGAAAAAATTTTGAACTATGAAAAAATATATGATAACTGAAATTTATTTTTTTCATTTTCTGTAAAAGATCTTGCAGGTTTGCAAATGAAAGTAAATACATATTATTAAATGAAGAAATGTTTCGATTTTGTAACTGCGTGCACATGCAAATATCTTTTCTATTTGAAATTGTCATAGCAGAAACGCGTTCATCAACTTCTCGTTCAATCAAACGCTGAATTCCTAATTTTCTTTCTGAATACAAGTTTTCATGCATAATTTTTGAGAAGATATCGGCCAACAAAGCAAACTGATTTTCACTGACCTTATTTATGAAAGTATCACACGTCAATCATCAGTTAGCAACAGCTTCCTACACACGGATTTGGTTCAATCGGCCAATGAAATTTTTTTTATTCATATTCAGATAATTCTTTTGTCGCTTATGTAAATTGTTACTCGTGCCCCAACGGTGATGAGCCAACGGTGATGACTTCGTGTTGGCCCGAAACAAACCAGACGACAACATCACCACTAATACACATCAGAAGTTGTTATCAAAAATCATCAATGAAAGGCAAAAACTGTTGCAGGAAAAACCAACCTGTTGTGTCTCCTTATCCTTTGGTTTAGAGCGTTGCTCAATAAGTTTCTATTCTCTCGGAATATATGGCATTGTTACACGCGGTAGTATATACGCTCATCCATCATTCGTTTCGTTTGCCACAGATAGGGATAATTCCCTTGTCGCTTGCGGAAAGCTCAGAGCACAGTTTCGAAGTCCTTTGGGAGAAGCATGTGTAACAAGCTAACTGGGAACAATTGCAGAGTATTAGGTGGTTATGTGTGTGGGATTGCCGTGCGTGTTGATTCAATTTTCAATTTAGAAAAAAATCGGCGTGTACCGTTTGAAAACCAATCAATCCTTTACAGCTGAAATACATTGCTAGGATGTGACAGCTGTCATTGAACCTATCGTGCTGAGAGTCCTTCAATATCTGACTCAGAAATTCTTAAATAATTCCCCAATAGAAACTCCAATGCGTAATTAAATGCTCGCTGGCAAGTAAATGCTACTAGTAGGAAAATAAGGCGGATATTAAAAGTATTCCAAAGTTTCAATTTGCATTTGAAATCAAATGATTAAAACGATCTCTCTCAATTGAACTCGTCAGAAAACAATGTCCTCAATCATTCGAACCAATCAATCTAGCATCGTATTTTTATTTTTGCAACGTAATAATGTATGCTGACGTTAAGGCAACACTTATCATTTCATACTCCGAAGAAACACGACAGATACACATCTTTAGATATCCTCAACGCACCGTCGTTGGCTGCAAAAGTTGCTGAGGAAATACATATTTGTATGGACTAACATCTGTGCGATTGTACATTCCTAAACATAGAAAACAATAAATTGGCTACACGAGGGAAGACCTTCAAAACCAAACAAATTGATGCCATTCAGGTGTTGGTGTAACACAATATTTATATGATAATAGATTCACAAAAAATATATGATAAAAGCTAAAAAAGAGAATCGTCTTAGGTAGAATATGCTGCACTACATTCAATATTGTCGTTTTGTTCGTGTAGGTGTGTGCTCATCGTTCAATTGCTGGGGCAAAGTTTTCAACGTAAGCTGTAATAAGCTAAAGGACCGTATGAAGTACAATGTGCAACTGGTGGGCAAGTGGACTTACACTATGCAACAAATTAAATACTTTTTCACCGGGTTTACAGTGTGCAAATATGATTCGTCACCTACCAATTGAGGTGCACCAATAAAGTTTTACATCACGTCTGATTTAGTATTGTAAAGTATTTATTGATTTTTATTACAAATTTTCGAAGAACATTAGTATTAAACTCGTTTCGCCGAAAATTCATATTTCTTTACATCTATATATATATATATATATATATATATATATATATATATATATATATATATATATATATATATATATATATATATATATATATATATATATATGTATATATATATATATATATATATATATATATATATATATATATGTATATATATATATATATATATATATATATATATATATATATATATATATATATATATATATATATATATATATATATATATATGTATATATGTATATATATATATACATATCTATATATATATATATATATATATATATATATATATATATATCAGCATAATGATTAAGGGAGATATATCTGGAGTGGCCGATTCGATTGAGCTGAAATTTCCAAAAGACGTAGATGTACAGGGCTCACAGCTTATTTGATACAGTGCTTCTTTAAAAAATTAAGTTGCAATAACTCAAAAAATAATAACAATATCAAAAAAATTTGAACACCATTTTGAAGGCAATTGTTGTTATTGTTATAATTATTGTATTAAACAAGTTTATATTTGTTACAAAGTTGCTGTTTTACATCTTAAAAAACAAAAAAAAAACTAAAAATAATAACAAATTTCATGTTACAGCTTATTTGATACAGTTTGATTAAACATTAAAATTGTTGTGAATTATGAGGTTTCCAGTTGATTTCAATACTTTGTATGGTAGTCCTTAGACTTAAGTAGAGCCTGGAGCCTATTCGGCATTGAATCAATGAGTTTTTTTGTGAAGTCAGGAGTAATTTTTTGCCATACCTCTAGCAGTGCTTTCTTCAGGTCTTGTTTATTAGAAATCTTGTGTTTTCTAATGTTGTTATCCAACAAAGTCCACAGATTCTCAATGACGTTCATATCTGCTGACTGTGCCGGCGGAGACATCAAATGAGGGTAATCCCAAATTGGCCAGAATTGCACAATTCCCGACTTGTGCCTTGGATCATTGTCTTGGTACAACCGAAATTGGTTGCTAACACCCAGTTTTTCAGTGCTTTGCAGCAAATTGTTTTTGAGTACATCAAGGTACTTTGTTTGGTCCATTGTTTCCTCAATTTCTGACTCCGACTGCAGACATGCAGGCCCAAACTATCACATTACCACCACCATGCTTCACAGTAGCTTTGAGGTTCTCCTTGTTTTGCTCAGTGGTTGCCTTGCGCCAGACATATGACATTCCGTCGGAGCCAAAAATGTTAAACTTGGACTCGTCCGCAAAAACAACCGCATTCCAGAACGCGGATGGCTTTCCCACATGCTCTTTGTCAAAGACAAATCGGCTTATTGTATTTTTTTTGGAAATGAAAGGCTTCCTACGAGCTACTCGGACCCTGAAATCATGGTCGCGAAGCACTCGTCGGACGGATTCAGCACTACATTACTTCCTTAATTCACGATGAACCTCAGTAACCAATTTTGGAGCGGAAAACTTTGTGTTTGCTTTCACTTTCCTTACAATGTATCGTTCGTCGGATACGGTGAAAATATTGTTTGGCGCATTTTTCTTCTTATTTTCCACCTGATTTTCGTGTAGGAAGCGCTCAATTATGGGCTGCACTGTAGAGACACTCAAATTCACACTTTCAGCAATTTTTCGAACACTTGGTCCTTTTTTAAAGTGGTTTAATACCAATTCGCGCTGTTCAATTGTGGTGCGATGACCCCTTTTACAAATTTGGTTCATTGTGGCACTTCAGCTTACAAGATCTTGCTAAAACTTACTTAAGCCAATGTCTAAACACTATCAAAAATTCAAGAAACAAAAACAACACAGATTAACTCCGCGAGAAATAGAAGTTTATTCGCATTGAAGTGTCTGTATCAAATAAGCTGTGAGCTGCAATTTTTCTGCGCCAGTGGTATTTCTCTTTTAAGGGACGCCGAGGAATATTGCTGGAACATGTTTTGTTTGCATTGTATTTGTTGAACATGCATCTAGTCAAATACGTTTAAATTTTTTGAATAGGGTTCTTTATTTCAAAGTTACAGTTATTTGCATTTTTAAAAAGTCACTGTATCAAATAAGCTGTGTGCCACTGTATATACAGTGGCTCACAGCTTATTTCAACCTTCACGTAAAAAAAAACTTTAACTTCCTATGAAAACTAACCGAAATAAGTTATCAACATTATTTAAACCCAGATTATTAGACAAGACATCATTTATTCAGTTTATTATTATTTTTATTTTATTTCAATAGGTCATAACAATAAATTACGAAAAAAGTAACTAAAAACAATGTCACAGCTTATTTCAACTAAGTAACAGAATCAATGTTTAAATTAAGTTTCAAGGCAGAAAAAAATATTTTAATATTTAGTATGACCACCCTTCTGGTCAACAACCATTTTTAGCCTCTTAGGCATTGAATCGACAAGCTTTTGTGCCACTTGTGGGGTAATTTTGGCCCATTCCTAAATCAATGCAGTTTTGAGATCGCTTTTGTTGGATATCTTCCGTTTTCTGATGTTTGTATCCAAAATGGCCCACAAATTTTCGATGACGTTAATATCGGGCGACTGTGCCGGTGGTTGCATAACATGCGGACAATTCTAAACCAGCCATGTCTGTACAATACCCGACTTATGCTTCGGGTCATTGTCTTGATAAAATCTGAAGCCACCGCGAATGCCCAGTTTCTCCGAACTTTCAATCAAATTGAACTTCAAAATTTCGAGATAATGAGACTTATCCGTTGTAGCCTCAATAATTTGCAAGTTTTCAACTCCCACTGCGAACATAGAGGCCCAAACCATACCGCTACCACCTTCGTGTGTGACTGTACCTTTCAAATTTTTGTTTTGCAATTCTGTATTTGGCTAACGCCAAACATATGAGGCTCCACCAGGGCCAAAAATATTAAATTTCGACTCATCAGCGAATATACCGGTATTCAAAAATCCCGAATCCTTATGCAAATATTCCTTGGCAAATTTCAAACGGCACTTCTGATTTTTGGCACTTTTCTTACGCGCGTTTCTACCATTGAATTCATGCTCTCGCAGCACACGACGAATAGTTTCTGGGTAGCAGGACTTGCCCAACTCAGTTTCCACTTCACTTACATTTTTTGGAGCCGATAGCCTTGGGTTTTCCTGAATTTTCCGAACAATAAAGCGCTCGTCCGTTTGATTGAAAATTTTGTTGGGGGCATTTCTTATCGAGCGTTCTCTTTTCGTGGGCAAATCGGTATATGATGCTCTGCACTGTAGAAACACCTAGCCCAACCATCTCACCAATTTTCCTGCGCGAATTTCCTTTTTTAAAATTACTGAGAACAAGTTCTCGCTGATCAATTGTCGTACGTGGTCCCATTTCAAAAAATTAATTTTTCTGCACGATCTTTTCAAAGAATTCAGCAAAACTGAACTTGAACACAATACAAATATAATGACTAAAGCAAAGACAAAGAAATAATTGCTGCATTGTAAGATAACGAATCATTGCACACCTACAAAGTATTTGGTTGAAATAAGCTGTGGCATTGTTATTGGTTGCGTTTTTGGTTTTTCGTTGTTTTAGAATTAGTTTATTGATTAGTTTAAACATTAGACTAATAACCTGCCTTCAAATAATGTTGATATCTTCTTTAGTTTAGTTTTTATAGGAAGTTAAAGTTTTTTTTACGTGCTGGTTGAAATAAGCTGTGAGCCACTGTATTAGGTAGGTCCATGACTTGCTCAAATTCAGATATTATAAACCTTTTGGCGGCGGTGAGCGTTTTAGTGAATTTTGAGGTACTCCTATATTTCCAAGCAGTGTAAATTTTTGTTAAGAATAAGTATTGAAAATGCAAACTTATTAGGTTCTAAGCTTGTCCATGATAAAAAATTGGAAATTTTGAGCCGTGTGTGGGTGCAGCGTGCCTAAAAGTAGGCAAGGATTTTTTTTCAAATTTTGATTTGTCATTACTTCTGACAAAAACATTGGATCATTGTGAAATTTACAGAGCGTATTGGTCTTGACTAAAAATTAACACACAAAGATTTCCAAGGCAGTGCGGGTAACCCTGTAGCTGCGGCAGGCTCTTGAAAAATAAATCCTTCAAATCATTGACCCTCCTGAAAAATTTTGATTTTTGACAAAAATTCGAATCATTGATAAATTTTAACGTTTGCGCATCATGTCAAGTTGAAATTTGTTGAATTTCAATTTGCACAAGAACGGCAACCCATCATCAAATTACTCCTATTTTCAGCACTCGAAAGTTCTGTTCACGAGAACTGACGACCGGAATATCCGACCATAATGAAATTTACAGGCCATTATGGTATTAACTAGGACCAGGTCTGATAGAAGTGATTTTGAAATGCGGGCAATCCTGTGGCAGTGGTACCATCTTGAAAAATCGCTCAGAACAGCTTTTTAAACAGCTTTTAACTTCCGATTTAGCCATCACATTTAAACGAAATTCCCACAATATTTGGTTCTTACTTTAGATAGCATTTGGTTAAACTTTGGCTGAAAATTTAGTATAGAGTTGCCAGCTATGGTGATTTTTGTCTCGTAATCTTGAAAATTTCCTCAGCAAAATAAAGCTTTTTTCCCTATAACTTCCGGTGCAGTCATGCAATCAAAACGAAACTCATGCATTAAATGGACCTTAATGTGAACCAAATGTTGTAGGAACTTCGTATAAAAACCATGAAACAGCTGCCAGCTATGACCATTTCTGTATTTTTTTGGAGTTTCTTTGCTGAGCGATTATGTCATTAGATTTGCAAATGGGAATGGTTCTGCAATAAAATTAACAACAAATATTAACGCTTTAAATTTTGAAAAGTTTTGAGGGTGGTTACCCTAAAATTCTTTTCACCCGTATAACTTCCAGCGCAGTGATTCAATCGAAACGAAATTTACTGGTTGGGTTTAACTGAACGTGAAGCAGTTTTGGTATATATTTTACTTTGCTGCTGACACAGGGTAACCAGCTTTAGCGATATTCGTAAATATTGCACCAACAGATGCTTCAAACTACATGCTCATATGCAAAGCATTTGCAATAAAAATAACAAACCAATTTTTAAATTTTCCGAGTTTTGAGCATTTTTCGGATGGCAGCCTCAAACAACGTTTAACCGCTAAAACTATCGATGAAATCCTCCGATGAGAATGAAACTTAAAGGATACCTTGATTTAAGTATGAGCTTGCTAAGGTAAACTTATTGTTGCTTCGTTGGGAAAGTATTGCCAGCACTAAATATTTTCGTAAATTGTGTTATAGTTGATTTTTGTTACTTTGGATAAGGAATGGTTGATATGATTCTTCAAAAAAGGTAATTTACGTCTTTCCACATTATCATTCAAAGACAATTTCTTCGAAAATTAACTTTCTAGCGGTTCTGATGCGCAAGAATTTTTAAATTTATAAGAAGGCGTGACATCATTTCTTATTTTAAACTAGAAAATAACTTTTTTTCCCAACTATTGGCTTCGTTTTTGTAGTCAGTTGTCATAGTTTTCCCCTGAAGGTCCCAACAATTTTATGCAAGCTTAGCTAGTTGCCATCTACCGTTATGATATTTCTCAAACTCTGCAATTTCTTGACGAAAACGTTCTCCATGTTCATCACTTACTAAGCCCATGCTATCTGAAAAAACTCAAATGTGAGTGTGTGAAATGGATTTTGAACAACATATTGCATCCCAGTATATGCTAAGCATCCAGTCTCAATTTTATGTATTGAAATCCGGTGATATGTAATTGTCGAGGACATTTTTTGTGACGTCGACAACAGCCAGCTTTGCATTTTTTCCCGTGGAACTGAGGTTAAATAAAATAGCGAATTTTCTTACATCAGATCCTATAGCAATTTGTTCTGCGTGTATCACTCCACTTAGCCTAGAAAATTTTGTTTTGAGAAACAAATATCCAAGTCCGTCTTTGAGAAGCGCTTTCACAAAATTTTTCACCGAAACTTATTTGATATGCAACGCCGGCAAAATCATTTTCTAACGTGCTAATAATTGTTCATTTTTACTGATTTTCGAGGAAAATTAGTATTAGAGTTGTTGTATATATGTATTTATATGATTAAGAATTGTAGACAGCTAGTGCCTGGAGTGGCCGATCCAATTGAATTAAAATTTTCGGAGGACACATAGATAGTGGATAGGTCCATGACTTGTTAAAATTAAGATACCCTTAGCCCTTTGGCGGCGGCGGGCATTATAGTGAATTTCTGGGTACTCCTATATTTCTATGCAGAGTACATTTTTGTTAACAAAAATAGTATTGGAAATAAACACTTATTATGTTTTATGCTTGCCTATGATAAAGAATTGGCAATTTTGAGCCGTGTGTGGGTGCTGAGTGACTAAAAGTAGGCAAGGATTTTTTTCAAATTTTGATTTGTCATAAGTTCTGCCATTTGAATTGACAGAACATTGAATCATTGTGAAATGTCCAGACTATATTGATATTGACTACAACTTAGCACACATCGGTTTTCAAGACTGTCCGAACAACCCTCTAGCTACAGCAGGCACGTGAAAAAAATGCTTCAAATCATCGACCCTCCTGAAAATTTTTGTTTTTTGACATAAAATCAAATTATTGATAAATTGTGACCTTAAATTTTCAAAAATCCGAGTTGCACAAGAACGGCAACCCATCACCAAATTACCTCTAATTTCAGTATTCGAAACTTTTGCTCACGAGAACTGACGACCGGATAATCCGATCATTATCAAATTTACAGGACATATTAGTAATAACTAGGACCAGTTCTGATAGAAGTAAGAAGATTTTGGTCACATCAGTCAAGTATGCACTGTGCGCTGGTGTCTGATGAGAATCAGTGCATACTTTCGAAACCACTTTGTCAAAGAAAAATTTTCAATGTAAATAAAATTTTTTTCAATTTTAAGCATCCTACAAAAACAATTCTAGCTAGATTGTTGTCTGCGGCTCACCCAGGCTAACTAACAGTATATTGAAAAGAAGAATGAACGGAATCCATTTTCAAAATTTTCCATATCGTTCGAAATCGCGAGTTACAAAATAATTTATTCTCCATCGCATCAGCAAACTATTTCTCTTTGTCTGAGATATGAAGATATCCCATATTAATATCTTATACGAAAATGTCTAAAAAGTATTTTCCGCTCAAAGCATAGCAACGAGCGGCAGATATGCTGCTGGATGAATATAAATAATATAGGATACCACCAATCAGTGCTGTCGTTTTGAAAACTTTCAGGGGAGTGTATTTCCTAACCCAAAGGGAGTACTTTACATTAAAAGGGAGTACAATAGTTTTGATTATATATTATAATAGTATATTATATATATATATATATATATATATATATATATATATATATATATATAGTATAATATATATATATATATATATATATATATATATATATATATATATATATATATATATATATATATATATATATATATATGTATATATATTTATATATATATATATATATATATATATATATATATATAATTATAAAGAAGTTTTATAATGTTGAAACAAATTTTTTCATATAACTTAATACCTAGTCGGATAGCCGCGAGGCTTAAGAACTTTCAATAAACGGTTTTTCATCGAAGCTACAAGTTTACTGGTCTCCTGAACTGTTATTTCCGCCCATTCCTTTAATATTATGTCTTTGAGCTGCTGTTTTGTTGAAATAGTATGTTTGCGTATTTTTCTTTCCAATAGCGCCCATAAATGCTCAATGGGGTTTAAATCTGGTGATTGTGGAGGCGTGTAAAATTGTTTGGTGGCCTTGCACAGTAACCAAGTGCGCACAATTTCCGCAGTGAGCTTGGGGTCGTTATCGTGTTGAAAATAAAAAATTCTTTGTAGTCCCAATTTGTCAGCACTGGATTGCATATTACGTTTTAAAATATTTAAATATATATGTTTATTCATCGTTGTCTCCACAAACTCCAGGTTGCCGTAACATTGGCTGCCATAAAACCCCAAACCATCACTCCACCATCTCTATCTTTTACCGTAAGGTAAAGATAACTCTGATTGTATGCTTTTCCTCGCTTACGCCATATTTATTTGCGTCCCTTTATACCGAAAATACAGAACTTCGATTCATCGGAGAAAAGCACGTTGCTCCAAAACTCTTCAGGCATATTTAAATTTTTCTTTGCGAAAGCTATGCGCTTTTTTCGATTGATTACAGAAATAAGCGGTTTCTTTCGTGCTACTCTAGCATGAAAACCAGACTGTCCCAAAATTCTTCGTGCACTAATGACAGAAATACGTTTGGCAAATCTTTCCTGAA
This sequence comes from Nemotelus nigrinus, assembly GCA_947369275.1. Taxonomy (NCBI): domain Eukaryota; kingdom Metazoa; phylum Arthropoda; class Insecta; order Diptera; family Stratiomyidae; genus Nemotelus; species Nemotelus nigrinus. The sequence continues at coordinate 90,320,408 of OX376373.1, read as the reverse complement.
CATCATTTGCAATTTGCAATGCAGTCAAGCGTGGATTATTCTTCATTGCATTCAATATTGAGCGGTTTTCACGGAACGTCAGCTTTGGTGGGCAACCAGAACGAGGTTTAGACGTGATAATTCCGGTAGTTTTAAAATTTTGTATTACGGTATACACTGAGCAGTGCGATCTTCTAACCAATTGTCCAATTTTTCGGTTTGTCTTCCCTTTCTTCCAGAGCTTAATGATGATTTCCCTCTCGCCGACACTTGTTTCTTTCCTTTTAGACTCCATAATAAAACTTTTAGCCTTTTTATACAAAAAAAAAACAAGAGATTTTATTCTACCTATCTGATCAATTAATATTTTTAATAATCAAAATTTTAAGCAAATTACCTTCTGCACGCTCGCAAGATCGCAACAATAATGACCGACTTTTGATCGTTTGTTATGTTACGCTGAAGAACAAAAGTTCCGTTATCTCGGCTGTTTTGCGAACAGGTGCAAAGAAATTTGCCGTCGACACTGTGCATTGAATATTTCATCAGAAAAATAAAAACTAAGTTTGCAAATTTGTTGACTTTTGGAAAAATATTATAAATAACATTTTTTTATTGGTTGCGTGTAGACTTTTGACTCTGAGTATATATATATATATATATATATATATATATATATATATATATATATATATATATATATATATATATATATATATATATATATATATATATATATATATATATATATATATATATATATATATATATATATATATATATGTATATATATATATATATATATATATATATATATATATATATATATATATATATATATATATATATATATAGTGGCGGCTCGTCAGGGTGGGCCTCGCCCGCCTGGCCCACCCTGACGAGCCGCTACTGAGTTAAAGTTAAGTAGATATTTCTTGTTGGTATCCGCGTATACCTTATAATAGTGTTTTTGTGTCGAGTGGGCCCAGTGGCGGCTCGTCAGGGTGGGCCAGGCGGGCCGGGCCCACCCTGACGAGCCGCCAGTATATATATATATATATATATATATATATATGTATATATATATATATATATATATATATATATATATATATAAATATATATATATATATATATATATATATATATATATATATATATATATATATATATATAAAACAAAGTCGGATTCGTTATACCATTTATAACTCAAGAACGACTGAACCACTTTTGTGATCTTGAATTCGTTGGAGTTGTCTCTGCCCCGAATAGCAAACCATTGAAATATCGGAAATAGTCATAAAAGAAAAAATTGTGAAGAAAATAAATTTTCTCATACATTTGGTATGAGAAGAAAATTTAAATCTGTATACAACGCCATTAAGCTAGCTGTGCAGACGTGAGGGGCGATTTTTTAGTGTTATATACAACTCCGTGAGCCAGAAGATCTTATCTTTCACCTCGAAGCCATAATGCAATCAGACTTTGGAATTAAACCACTGCAGATGAGCGAGTAATTGCACGAAAAGAGCGCCACGTTAGTAACCAACGGGAAAAGTAATCCGTAAACATACTCTCTGTAAGCATTGCGTATAATGCATTTAAGCATTACGGATCCATACCCGGCTCATTTCCAGAGATTAGTCTGAGGGATAAGACTAATTTTAAATTCATAGTTGTAGAAACGCTCTGCTTAAAGCTCTATATTAAGGTTCAACAAACCTGTTAAGTGTTAATTATATTGAATAAATTTGAATTTGAATTTGGTCTTTAACATTTGATGTCGTAGGCTAGCAAGGTATATACAAGGGAATTTTGAGTTTTCAGCTTTAAAGCTTCAGAAAAAAGAGTTTTTGGAAACCTTGGACCCGCGGCCGATCATATCTTCGCATGATCCATAATGTGTAGATAATGCTTATTCTTGCATTACACGTTACACGGGGAATTTGTGCTGCTGCTTAAACTGGTGGCGAAGCTTGCCTCAGCATGACCCTTCATGAATAGTACCGGTGTTAATTTAAATGCTCTGAAATTTCCATCTTTCCCTTTTATATAACAAACATTACCCAAGTCGATGTATGTTCGCAAGTTATTTTCTCCTTATTTTTACAAATAATGATCATAGGTAGTTCATGGACTTTTTGGAAAACAGCTTTCAAGCGTTATATCTGCATTGCTGAGAATTTTCGCTTCATGCATGCTGCTGGAATGCAGCACAATGATTTTCGTTGGATTCACAAACACAAGAGCAAAGAGAAACAGCAAGACAAACGGCTCAATTGGCAATGAGAAATTGTCGAGCTTATCGTTCAGGTTAACAACGTGATAATCTTTGTCGTGCAAGAAGAAATGCTTTTTTATATCAGAAGGTGCTTCAATGAAGCTAGTCGATCTGAGTGTAATCCAGCCAGCAAATAGTCAAACAGAAAGTAGTGCAACAATGCTGCGCGAATCATTTCGATTCACCTCAATAAAGCAAATACCTTGCTGTCACGTGAATTAAATCCATTTCAATGTAATTAAAACACTTTTCATTTTGATTTTTTTACATATACAGAACTGAGTTAATTTTGATTACGTGGCGAAGTACATGTGCCTTGTAATGCAAAGCATATATGCATCCAAATGTAAATTTCCAAACTGCAAGAAAAGTGGAATGCAGATTGGGGAATATTTTGCTCAATTATTGTTATGAACTGTCCGTATGTAAAGGGTGGTAAAATATAATTCTGGAAACAACGTTTTCTAACGAAAGCTACCTGGTCACATGTGTTTTTGTGGCTGGAAATTGGCTGTATTCCGTTTGACGTTTAGAGCTATAGGAAAAATATAAATATTGTGAGCCAAGACTTCAATGTGCTGGGGCAGCTATTTTTTGGGTGCAGGTCATGTGCAAGTCATAACATACAAATTTAGAAAATCTTTTTTTAAGGAAGGATTTGACACCTTGCTTACTACCCATCCTAACCGAAGCTTCGTCTAAAGCGATCCTTACTAAGTTTTTCAAAGAAATATTCAAATCGTTGAAATACCTCGGCAAATTGTAATATATTGACTTTGCATCACATTGAGAGTGCTGGCAATCCTACATGCGTCATACGAAATGCAGAGAACAAGTAGCAGTAAAAATTATGTAATGCTTAGTAATAATAATAGGTTTAGAAATATTTGCGATCTCCCGCACGTATTCACAATTCCAGAGTGGTAGCCCATAGATGGCGTTCATCATGGAAAATTATTATTGAACGTACGTGACATTCCAAGTTAAGATTCCATTTATTGGAATTTTTCACTCTATAGAGTTTAACGAATTGACACGAATTAATAAACTCGATACAAAAACAGAGGATTCCAGAAGACCTAAAAACTTATCGTGGACTTCTCCCCAGTTAAAATCAAAATATCAAAAAACTAGGGCCAAACATTTTATTGTACTTATGTCTATCGTTTTGTCAATGATAAGAAAATGTTTTTTTTTTCAAATGCTTGTCTATTTTATCACACGATTAATTCTTTAAAATGAAATTAGTGACATCAATAAACATCGTTTTCCCACACTTCAACAATTTAACAATTTCAGAATCTTGGGCAATTGTTCAATGGTGTGATTAACGTGAATGGTAAGTTATGTTCTAAAAAAACAAATATTCTAATGCCGGGTTTCCACCAAAGAGACAAAACAAAAAACACGGACAAAACATGTTTTTCTGAACAAAAACACGAATGTTTTGTAAAAACTGAACAGTTTCGCGAGCATTTTTGTCTCTGAAAACTGTTTTAGTAAACAAAACACCTTTTTTGTCCGTGTTTCTTGTTTTGTCTCTTTGGTGGAAACCCGGCATAAGCTCGGCCATTTGAATATTTTAGGATCACTCACTTCAAACAGGCAGTTAAAATATTCTTCATAAAAATTCTCAAAATACTTTAGGAAAAACAGTTTATGCGATGAAACAAAGAAACACTCAATGGTGTCGCAAAAATTAAAGAAAGATTCAAATCACTTCAATATGTCTACGCCAAAACCCTCTACTTCACCTTGTCACGACGGGCGGTAGCAAAGGGCACCAACAAGCAATTGCTATCACACCGTCGGTCGATTTGCACAGAATTTATAATGTAAATTAAGAGCAGTTCAAGCGGGAGGACACCGCAGTAAAACCACTGAGATCGTGGAAATGGAGTGGGCATGCCCATAAGATTTACATTGAAGGGGATGGTAGTAAAAGTTCATCTCTTCACTGTTCAATCGAAGCATTTCCCATTCAATTTGGTTCAGGCCGACCTTTGATTATCAACCTGACAGGCTTACTTTAACTTGTTTTCTGGGCGAGACAATGGGGAAGGGGGGGTCTATTGATGGAAAGTGATACTGTCGGTGTCCACTCCATTTATACTATCTCAGTGTGCAAAACTAAATTCTTCTAGTGTTCTTTTTAGAAGTAGAGAGCTGACGCTGTAAAATTTTAGGTAGAAATTGAGTTTTTACGACATGTACTAACCAACAATGTTTGAAATTTGGTATATGAAAAGTGTTCCCAATGAAAAGGGAGTACTTTGCAAGCGAAGACAGTACAGTAGTACGGCAAATAAAAACGGAGTACAAATACTCCGATCGGAGTACAATGACAGCACTGCCACCAATACCTTATCAGTCATCGTAGTTGAGTTATTATTAAATTAACATTCCTTTCCGGCAAAGATAACGTTTGGAAGCACACTCTCGAATGGCTTTAGTGCACCCACAATCAATAAACTCGTTAAGTCCACGTCTATCAAAAATAAGCCGTAAAAAAACCCCAAAGTTAAAGTGCTACTAATACATTTTAATTCTTAAATAAACAGTCTATTTCATTCCGAGTTTTGATGTGAAAATTGACTAGCACGGTGTAAATTCTATAATCGGTGGCTTTGTTTATTGAAACAAAACCAAAAACAATGACAATTGTTCAACTTTCTTACGTCCGAACGATTTCTTGGAAAATGCCATATAATCATCAGGTGTTTTTGTTCAGCATTCTGAATTTTTATTGCATGCTATCAGTCAGCTATCATCCGATGACATACAAATGAGTTCAGCAGTCGGCACATGCATTGGTTTGATACGGTGAATATAACCTTTTTTGCGATATTATCTACTTTCGAGTGATAACAAAGCTGTTACATCATATTCATGCACATAAATATCTATTGAGCATGTTGTATGACTATATCAAGTAGTATATTCCGCTATGTATGTATGCACATCTGACAATTCCACGACAATATCGCATGAAAGATAAGGGATAGGTAGCAATATAATAATTGTAGGTGTCCAAAATGTGAATAGGTAGATATCGCATCTTATCGTCATCCGTTGTAATACATAATAACCGCACTAGTATGTATATCATGAACCCTCACTTTTCTTCGTCTTATTTGGCATCACTCATCTAACAGGTAGGCTATATATTGTACATTTTACTACTGTCCTGTGACAAGTGCTGATACTTTTTGAACACTACATACACAGTAGCAGGATGTTTTCACGGTGACCGGACCCGTGTTTAAGTAGTGTCATGTCTAAATTGGATTATAAAGGCAAGATCTAGATAATGTGATTAAAGATGATTGTCGTGTAAATTGCTTTTACGATAAGGTACAAACTGTTTTGATTACTTGTATTATTATTGTTTGGAAAAAATCTTCAATTAATTCTATGAAAATAGTAAGTTTAAATGCTTCGAAATGGGATAGAGGTTTTGTATAGTTTCTTGGTGTAATTAATATGACAGAAACTGAAACAAATATTCTTTTGTCCGATTTAAGAAAACACTCACAACTCTTTGTCGATTAGTGGTCTTAGGACCAAAAAATCAATCGAATTAATCAGAAACCAAGGACCTCAAATTATATCTACTTTAAACGGTCCTATTATCCAGAAGCAAAAACATTGTTTTTAGTTTTAAAAGACATTGAAATTAATTACCTTCAAAGGAAAAAATGAATTAGTTCAATATCATGGAAAAATATTTTAAATGTTAAACAGTAGGCGTTACATTCTTGATCATAATTTTTAGATATATTGACTCTTTTCCAATCCCCGATTTTAACATTTCAGTGTTTTATATTTCATTTTGAAGACGATATATAGATTCTATCCAAGAAATAAAGTTTATTAACACATTTCATGTTTCACAAATCATCAATGATTTGCCATAAATATTTGCTCCAGGAATTTCCATTTGACTCAAGCTTCATCCAACTAACACACCTTTTCAATAAATTCAAAATTGAACTTTCAATCCATCAGCAATCCTTTACGAAAATATCCATTTCCTATGACTTCCACCTGGCCCAATTGAACATTCCTCATTTCTCACCTTTTCCCTTAACTACGTAAATATCTTATCGAATATTAGAGATACATATTTCACAACAGCCTATCGATACCACCGCCACCGGTCTCGACAATGTAGTTTTCAATTCCAAAGAAAATATATCAGCATTAGTACTCGTGCAACTACCTAATTCAGCATAATTGATTCATGAATTTGGTCCCGGTCTCGAAACAACTTCCAAAAAGTCCATTTACATTGCCGTGGACATGGTATTCAACACAAGCTTTGGAATCTCTTTCTACACCTAGGGCGATGAAGTGGCATCAAAAGTACGGGAAAAGTTTAAGACGAACTGTGTATGTACTCTTGCGAAATCGTGAGGCGGAGAAAAAATATGTTCGAGACTGTCCTAGTGAGGAAAGAGATACAGCATTAAATTTCACTAGGTACCCTTAGGATTTACGCGCTAAACAAATATTAGTTCCTGTTTTTCTGTACTTTCCTGCACTGTAGAGGAAGTTGTAGAACGGATATTTTGAATCGGAGAAAGACGAGATTATTGACTTCAGGATGTTTTCAATCTTAGATTTGTGTAGATAACAATGTGCTCATAAAAGATCAGTTGTAAATACAATGTAGAATTAGCGATTTCGATAAATATTGTGGCTCTTATTTGATATAATTTTTGGAGAAAGTTATCAACTTAACTTGTGAACCTAGTTGTTTTCAACTGTTTCACAAAAGATTTTGATATCTCGTCTCAACAAGCTTTAAAAATATGTTTGAAGAAGTGCCTCTGATTTATGCATGATGCTAACTTTTAAATGTCGATTCGGTCGATAATGATACTTGAGCAACTAATTTTCTAAGGGAACAAAAATCATTCAGAAACTATTATTCTAAAGAAACATTTCGCGCCCCACTTGAGCTGGTAACTTTTAGGAGTTTATGTGATTCTAAAATCGACGAAATGGCTTATTATAAAAGCTTTTGAGTATGTAGAGAATATTTATAGATCAAGTCTTCCAGTGCAGTTTTGTCCGGGACTATTTAGTGACCTGCTACTGGACTTGTGGTGGATAGAGGCAGCCCGCAGTGGTAAGACGGATTCGGTAAACTTTTTAGTTAGGCGTGGGGAGCAGTTTAGCTGTGTTGTGGCTGTGATATAAGATGACACCACTGTTACATCTGACTCTAGACATTAACTTCAACTAGATGACCAAATAGCTGATAATGCGAACAAGCAGCCGCGGATCAAAACCAATCAAACCCAACATTCTACCCTTCTCTTTAAAGACAACTCTATTATCCCCGTCCTTCTAATGTTTTCCACTCCTGCATTACACAAAATTTTATCAAATCCTATACTCATGCTATCCAAAACCGACTTTATCTATCAGATGTCAAGCAGCAGGTAATGATTTTCTGGGCATGCACATAAAAATCAGCTATGCGAAGGCACGAATGTCGAGTGGGTGTTTTATTTTAAGACTTTATGAGCACTGCACGCCTGGGCTCCCAGATATTGTACCCAGCATTGTCTGGTTGCTACGGTAATGCGAAGCCCCAGCTACCAATTGTCCTGTCTTTTGTTTTCTTTCTTTCCTTGCACGTAATCGTCCCTTTTCTTGCCCGTTCCCTCCTGTTACCTGGATTTTCTTCTTACCCATTTCTTTTCCTTATCGTCATTGATGCTACACGACTAGGCCAGATATGATGTAGCTCCAACCTCACGACCTAGTATACTTTACACGGACAAAGATTTTGACATACAATTTTTAATTGATGCGTTTGGGCTGTTGGTTGTGGTATTCTAGACCCAGTACCACCGGTGTGACATTCGAGTACCAATGGCTCAAGACTAATATCTTGCCACCTCCATCCCATTAAAAACTTGGCCGACCTCAGAGTACGTTCGAAGCTGGCACCATTGAGTTAGCAGAATAAGTTCAGTTGAGCTGTACTCCTGATTAACGCTGATCTGGCTCTGAGTAGATATTCCCATAAGAGCTTTTGCCACCCTTTGCATGGCTTCCTTGCTTGTATAGATAGCCATCTGGGGTAAGAAAGCGGCTCTGAGGGGGAACTATTGAACATAATGCCAAATACAACATACAAAAACGAAAAGCAAGCAGTAACTGACTGTAGTGCGTCATTGATTAAGGACGCAAATCTCTTTATCGGAAATAAAGGTACAAAGAACGCCACCTGTTGGCAAGCGTGCTTTGAAAGTAGAACTTCAATTGTCTGAAACACAAAGCCTTTTAGTGGTGACGATCGAGGTTAGCACTCAATAAAACGCAGAGAGAAACCACATGCGCGGGTATTGGTGAAAGAAAATTCAAAGTCTCTGTACGGTAGTAGGCACTTGTCCAAAGGTTACGATACGTACTTCCGCAAAAAGAAGTTACATAGATAAAAAAAAAGATTTGAAGAAGTTGTTGAGGAAATGTCGGCTTATTGTCAAGGTCATGGCAACAGTATCTCAGGCTCAAACAAACATGTCACGGCATGTGAAAGATGGTATTTTGGAGCCTCAGGAAGCTCTCGGAGTGATTAAGATCTGTAGGACAAGTTGGAAAAAGGCCAAGCTAGAAATGAGCTGAAAGGAAGGTTTGCCCAAAGAGCGGAAAACAAAGCGCTGGCTGAAACTCCACATGCCGTGAATGCTAGGGCACAAAAACGGGCAAGGACTTATGAATGTGGCCCAAATGCCGAAAGTACGGCTATATCATGAACCGAGACAGGAGACACTGATCAAAATCCTTGGGTTTTGGCAAGCAGGAGAGTTTGATATCCATAGCCTCACTTGAAAAAGTGCCGTTAAAACTGAAGTCTGAAATAGCTCAGGCAAAAGTGAACGCAAGGACCCAGGGTTAAGAATGAAGCAGTAATGATAAAGCCCGTTCCAGAGAAAACTGGCATGGAAAAAAAGAGAAATATTCTTATAGGGAGCTATTAAACTGATTTCCAGTATGTCTTATGATAAATTACCAAAAAAATCTAAGACAATCACCACCCAACAAACAAATAAAGAAACAAGAAACATATTCTTCAAAAGCAGACAAAAAGGAAGAAGAAAAGATAACAACCAAAAAAGAATCCTCGAACCGAGAGCACGACTCACCGAATATGTTGGTGAACTGCGAATGCCATGAGTAAACAACTTCTACAGACCATACGTGAAATATAAAATGCGACAGATTTCAGTTGCTGCCAAAGGTAAAACAAAAAAAAAATTCTGAAAACAGATATAAAATAAAATGACCCAAAATATTGCGACCACAAAAAAGACATACGGAACCATATTCTCAGTCTGTTTCCAAAATACTGCTCAATCGTTTACAATTCATAACGATTTCTAGAAAGAACTACAGGTTGCCTCGTTTATACTCCGATGAAAGAACGAGGAGGAAACGTATGTCTATTTGCAGCGACTGTCAAGCTGTCATATATCCCTGGGTGCTTTGAAAATTGCCTAGCGGTGTAGGACACGATTAAACTCTGTCATCTGCTCTTTGGTGCCGAAAAATGAGACTGCTAATGATATTGCAAAGCAAGGCTTAAAGCTTCCACTATGAAGCCCTGAACCCATCTTAGCTGTGCAGATAGCACTTGCACAAGTAGTTAGGTTAAGTTAGGTTAGTAAAGAGGGCTGCCGGGAAACGCGGCTTGCATTAGGCCACCTGTTTGGGCCCATTTGCCACCCTCCGCTGGCTTTTTAGAGCTGCCAAGTGACCGCTTTGCCTAACTGGATCAGCTGACTCAGCGTGACGGTACTGGCCACCTCTGCTAACCTTTGAAAGTGGTATGCACCAAAAATGTTGAGGCGTTTATTATTTAGGGCCGTACAATCGCAGAGAGTATGCTCGATGGTGTCCTCTTCCATCTCGCACCTCTTGCATAAATTGCTGGATGTCAGTCCCATTCTCTTCGCATGAGATGCGGTAGGGCAGTGCCCTGTGAGCAAGCCAACCGTGGCTCTCAAGCAGTTTCTGCTGAGCTTGAGCAGTTTCCTGCTTTTGCTTGGATCAGGTGATGGCCATAATGTCCTGGCCACCCTGCAGTCCAGCCTGTTTTCCTATTCGCACTTTAGTTTGGCCCATATGGTGGCATCAAGTTTGTTTGTGGTGTCAGCGATTGACCGAGGTACAGTGATGCAGGGGCAATTGCTAGCTCCTGAACCTTTCCTTGCCAATTCATCAGCTTTTTCGTTGCCTATGACCCCACTATGCCCTGGCACCCACATAATCCGGATAGGAATATGCCTTGCCTTTTCATTGAGAGCCGCTCTGCAAGCGTTAACAGTTTTTGAATAACATCTGTAAGACGCAAGAGCGAGAATGGCTGCCCTACTGTCGACGCAAATGGTCATTGGTCTGGTTGATATTCCGCTAATGGACTCAACCGCCATGCGTATAGCATGTAATTCAGACTGAAAAACGGTAGCATGGTCCGACAGTCTACACCACAGGTTAAGGCTCAAATCCGAAGAAAACACGCCCGAGCCAACTCCTGTGTCCGTCTTTGACCCGTCCGTGTAAATCCAGGCGCCACCATCGGTGGTAGCTTCCTTTGTCTTCCAGTCTGTTCTTGTGGGTATCTTGACCTGGAAATTCCTGCCAAGATGTATTATTTTGCTCATGTGGTGTGCTCATGTGCACAAGTAGTTACTTGATGTCCAAAGTGAGGTGGCTATATATATGGCTAAGTACACGAAGGTTTGCATTTCACAGTCCAACCACGGGACAGCAGGATTCAACACGATTATGCGAATTTGCCGAACTGTGGCAGGTGTACTGTCCAGACTCAACTGCATAGGTGGACATACGTACTGAATAGGAACTGCGTATGATGGCGATCACCTCTACCGTTTAGAAAAAGCGGATGCATATGCAAATGTATGATTCTAATGCTTTGGCTACGATGTGGCGCGTAAACAGAGTATGGATTTTTTCCCTATCGTTGATCCTGGATTTTTTAAAGAAATTGGAGAAACAATGGTAGGCTGGAAGTATTTTTTAATAACCATGAGTCTTAATGCTTTTCGTTCAACTCCAAAAAACCTGAGCAGTATACAAGACTGACGCAAGTGTTGAAACAACATAAAGCTGCGTTTTAGTTTCAGCGCCGCCACCTTTATGCACATTAGTGGGGCAGTCTGTTCAACACCCAAGCCAGCCGTAAACTGCCATGAATTTAATGGCGGAGCTGGGCCTTTCATGCAAGTACAAGCCGGTTCATGGGCTGTTAGCAGCTAATTTGTGTTGTGTATGAGGCTGAAACAAAGAAAACGGAATCATAAGCCTGTACGGAATCTTCATTCATCGGTAAACGGGATGGATTGCTTCTGCTTTAAAACGGGGCTAACTTACTAAATCTAAGATATCTTTAACCCTTTGGCGGCGGCGAGTATTCTAGTGAATTTTCAGGTACCCCTATAAATTAGGTACCCCTACAAAAATATATTTCCATGCGAAGTATGTTTCCGTTAAAAATAAGTACTGAAAATGAAAACTTATTATACTTTATGCTTCTCCGTGATCATAATAATTATGAGCCCGATGTGGTGTGCTATAAGTTTTTACAGAAACATTGAATCATCGTGCAATTTCCAGAGCGTATTAATGCTTACAAGAACTGCTGTTAATTCGATCAATATTAAATTCACAAGACGTATAGCTATTAACTAGGACCAGGTCTGATACAAGTGATTTTAAAACGCAGGCAACCCTCTGGCAGTGCTGCCATCTTGAGAAATCACTGAGAAAAAAACGGCTTTTTGGCCCATAACTTGCGACTCAGGCATCATATTTTAACAAAATTCACACAGTATTTGGATCTTATATTAGACCACATTTACTAGAAATAGTCAATCTTGTAAATTTGCTTAGCAAAATAAAGTTTTTCCCCCAATCATTTCCGATCCAGGCACGAAATCAAAACGAAATTAATTAAGTAAATGGATCTTATTAGAAACAGGGTTCCCACTTTTGATACATTTGTATCATTTTGATACATTTTTATTTGAAACCTATATTTTTGATACAATGATACAGCAACTCACTGAATTATGGTAAAATGATACATTTTGTCATCCAGTAAATAAATTCCATTTTTTTTAATTTTGCTGCCATGCGCCAACAAAATCTCCTCTCTCTAGCAGTATTAACTGTCAACTTCAATTTACTTTACACTCTGAACTACGAAAGATATTATATTATTTATTCTATATTAAACTTGGTTGGCAATGTAAATAAGAGCTGGTTAGATTTGAAAAGGGATTAGAGTAATTTTGGGAAGCAAGAAACCAAACAATTCATCAATCAAACCATTAGTATTTCGATAGCTATATGGTTCCTTATTAAACCGATTTTTTTTTTTTTTTTTTTTTTTTAATTTAAAACAGGGACTTTCCCTTAAATTAATCTGCAATCCGTATTAATTTCGTACAAATTTAGAAAGCATTCGCAAAGAACCCACATTTTGCAATAATCTAATTTTGTGTGTGTGGCTTCGGATTAACGGCAATATATGTACATATGAAAACAAAGAACGGAAGTAATTTGTGATTTTTTTATTTTTGTTAAGCTCTATACTATTAAAGAAAATATAGTAGCTCCAAACTAAGTTTTTTTTTATATTACTATTTATAGTTTCAGTACCTCGACCCAAATACATGTTGAGGAAATTTTTGATACATTTTTACCAATATTGATACACTTTTTGAAGAAATTTGATACGGCGGAAAATTTGGGAGTGGGAACACTGATTGGAAACCAGCTGTCGAATGAATTTCTAAGAAAAATCAAAAAAGCGCTGCCAGCTATGGAAATTTAGCAATTTTTTTGGCATTTCTTTAATAAGCGATGTTGTCATTAAGTTTTAAAATTGGAATGATCCTGCTATGACAATCAATAATCATATTAGCGTTTCGTACATTTGAAAAGTTTTTATGGTGGTAGCTCTAAAATTCTTTTCACCCCTTTGACTTACAGCGTAGTCACTCAACCAAAATGAAATTCACAGAGTGGGTTTAACTTAACTCGAAACAGATTTGTTACATTTTTGGCTGTGGTGCTAACACAGGATTGACAGCACCAGTCATTTTCGTAAATATTGCACCAAGAAATGCTTTCATTTTGTGTTCATATACAAAGCAATTACAATAAAATAAGCAGCCAATGTTAAAATTCTCCGAGTTATCCACATTTTATCCTCGCATGAAAGGACAGGTTGAGTTTGGCTCGAGCCTGTTATGACAGACTTATTGCTGCTGCGTTGGAAAAATGATGCCATCACTGAACATTTTCGTTTGAGCATTTCTTACTTTGAGTAGGAAATGGTTGATGCGATACTAAAACGAAGTGTATTACTTCTTTTCACATTTTTAAGTCACTTAAAGATAATTTCTTCGAAAATCAGTTTCATTTTCCTGACATTGTGACTTTTGGCGAAGTGACGTGCATTTAAGCGAATTTCGCAACAAAGACAACTAACCGGTGGAGTGTCTGGCCGAATGAATTGGATAAGCTATATGACATAACGACTACAGATTATACGAATCCAGTTGAGTGCACCGAAATAATGGTTTTCTGTAATTTGTGAAGCGACGTAAGGTATCGGAATCAAGTGGATTGTGAAAATTCTCAAAAATTATACCAACAAAGCTCACTATAATTATTGGGAAAAAGCCATCGAAGCAAATAAAAATTAGATGAATAAATAATAGAAAATATTGAAAACACAAATTTTAAATAAAATTAAAACAGAGCAACGAAACCATCGTCCGAACCCATATGTAAGTATTTGATTTTTGTATAATTTATATGTATATTATTTAAGATTTTTTTCTACAAATATTTATTGTAATCTTTTTTTTTCAATTTATTTTTGTCTATTTGCCGCATTGTATGTAGTTCTTAAATGGGAATTACTTTTCAGCTTAGAGCTTGATTATATATGGGATATATATATATATATATATATATATATATATATATATATATATATACATATATATGTATGAATATGTATATATATATATATGTGTGTATATATATATATATATATATATATATATATATATATATATATATACATAAAATTAAAATTGTGGTTTTATTTGCATAAGTTTTGTCTGTTTTTTTTTTCGCTAATCAGGATTGTTTTTTTTATATAAGAAGAAAATCGTGGATTGCTAAATCGACCAAATCAAGCTCTGAAGCCGCGGTGATACCTGATTTCTTTCTCCTTGTTTTTTCCTTGGTTGTGGTCAATGTTCTTGGATGTGTGACCTTTTAGGGCTTGACCAGTACGTCACGCGAAGGTAAAAGGTTATGTCAATATCCTGTTGTGGTGGCAGTTCCGCAACACAGTAAAATAAATCTGATAACGAAATAATGCCGAAGATTAGAAAGGACCAAAGGGACACCATTAAGACTTTTGCAGAACTCAAAATACTTTCTGAAGAAAAACGTCTTTGCATTAAGATCATAGACCTCTACGGAATCTCCTACAAAGAGGTATCGTTTCACACATTCAACGTGAAAAGTAGGAAAGAACCATCTGAGCTCATTACAGCTATCAAGTTCTAAAAAGTAAAAATATAATCTGCAAAACCCAGCTCATCTGCCATCTTCATCGCCATCTTTGATGCACAAAGACCCAACCAAGCCTAATACTTAAATTACCAGCAGTTTCGCCACTTATCATACAACCTCAGTACTTGAAATGTGACGGACTTTACACCCATAAATTTCGCGTTAAACTGCCTGTACGAAATTCAAACTGCGTTAACTGTGCCGCAGAGCACTTTGCGGATCATGAAAGTTGTCTTGAAAACCCCAAAAGCTTGAAGAAATTCCTTCTACTTTGGCCTTACATATATGTAGTTATTTCTTACGGCATCAACAAAATATCTACATCTGCATTTTCAATAAAGTTCCATTGGATTACAAGGAATTAAGGAAATTCGTATAGCTGCTCTTGTTAAAGAAAAAATATCAGCTATAATTGGTAATCCTTCAGAATCACCATGGCTAACGATAACAATTTCCGGAGTTAAAATTTAACAAAACTGACAAAACAGAGGCTATTGCTGACACCCTAGAGCTTCGACTTGAGTTAAATAAGCAAAGTGCCACAATGTCAACCACGAAAATTATACTGAGCAAGCCGCATTGAATGTTATAAACTCAGCAATAACAACAATACCTTCAACAGGTCAAGATCAAGTTAAAACTCATAGTGCGCAACCTCAACAATTGCAAAAATTTGGACTCTATGGTAATACCCCCATTTCCGGCTGTTGAAAATCGAGCAGATATTTCGAAAAAGCTATGGGCAATTCCGTTTCGTTCAGTCCTTTCGAATTTTTCGACAGTGTATCAACAATGTTTTGTAAAGTGATCACAATTAAGACTGCTTATTCTTGCAAATCTAGTGTTTCTAAGTTTGTCAATTGATCGCAATCAAGTTTATTTCAAAAAACGTAAGTAACATTTGAGCATTTGATCTTATCATTAGTAATCTACTTTTAACTTAGTTTTATAAGTGTTTTCGATCGCGGTTGTTTATTTATAAATTTTAGATTTTTGAAATTGGTTGTTTAAATCTATTCCATGGCGTTGTGTTGTCTTTTCCTTCCTGGGGGTTTGTCGTCGTGAGCGGTTTAATTTTGCAAATACCCCAAATATTATAAAGCCTACCAAAGCAGCTAGGCCGCAGTTAGTGCTGGCACCATGTTCAAGCTAATCTTGAACATTTACCGTGCTGAATGAGTAGAGCATTGACTGCCAGTATGTGTTGCTCCTAGTTCGAATCCAGACATTAATAATCAGCCAGGATCCCTGAGGTTTTGAGCTGGCTTGGTTGTAAGTAAGCAGGTGATAGTTTCAATGTCACCTGATTTTAGATTTTGAATTTAAGCTAAGTTCCGATCTCACTTATATTTAATGTATGTAACACGCTTCGCAGCAGTGGTGGTCTATACTGCCGTAAGCGCCAGCCTTGAATTCTTAAAACTTAGCGTGGGTTCAGAGCTTCAATCTTTCGCTATGTTTTCAGCTACCAAGTAGTTTTAAAGTATAATTTAAGATAGCTTATTACAGTGGTGACAGCTTACGATTGTCATTGCTCATACATCTCTTGTATTCAAATTGTTTGCCTATTCAAAAGCATCTTCATAAATTAAATCTAAAAATATTTTCCCTTAATTAAGTTAAATGCAAATTCGGACAAAATTAATACTACTTACTATAGTAGAAGACAATATATTTGAGGTCAACACACATGCCATCATAAAATACTGAGGAATTTATCCCTATCTACATCAGATACCTCAAATTTCATTAAAATCTTGTCTTTGTATTTTCGTTAGCAATTACTTGTCAATCTTGCTTCGAATGCCATAAATTCAATTATTTGAGCCGATATTCGTACACGTAGATTGGGAATTTTCATCGATAGATACACGTGCAACGGAACATGGTCATAAATTTGACTCTTCGGTTTTCAATCAAATAGATGTATTTCTACACACAATCAGCCTAGCTATGATGGATGCGCATATGTATCTGTCAGTTTGACAAATGTGGAAAAAATAGGAAAATGTTCCATTAAGACGATAAAAACCGTAAATATCTATTCAATTTTATAGATTGCAAAGCAATATCTCGTAGAAATATCATTCATTGAAAATATGGAAATTTCAGTTGTCCTTATTTACTTTTATATAAGTTTTTTAATAAGTCTTTATTTGGATTATATAGCGTTCAAACAAACTGACTCGAAGACTCTGACATTTCCTCCAGGACAGGTATTCGGATGATTACAGCAAAGCATTTGCCAACCTGTTGAAATACGTTTTCGTAAAGACAAAATCAATCACAGATAAATATTCTCATTGCCCTTTACCACAAATCCTACCAGCCTCGTCATCCAAACATTTTAGTGATTTTTTTTCATATAATTTTCTCACACCTCTCCTGACGTTCACTTTTAATTTAAACCGCAAATGAAATCCTACCACCACTAAATGTACCGCTAATTATGACGTAATGCTTGTAATAACGCAAGCAAAATAACTTAATTTTTCAAACCGAACCGGTCGCTATGCTATTACTTCGCTGGCCGACACCAATCCTCCTTCCCTCGTTTCTGCGCTATTAGCTTGATTACAAGCTTCAGTTATTGTTGCCGAAAAATAACGTGGTATGATTTAGAGGAGCGAAAGGATCCACGTGACTATTTTTCATTTCGCCTGGACTTGCAAACATGAGATGAAAAGAAAAGCTAAAACTGATTACAGTACGTCCAAGGAGGAAATTTCCTATTCGCGCATTACACTGGTATGTGTTTCCAATCAATATTGATAAAGACTCATGCGACAACGCTTTCTAAACTTATTGTATGACGATTTCTTTGAATCGTATAGTATTTTTTCTCACTTACTGGAGACATATTAGAGCTTTGATGTTTCATTATCGCATTGAACATATCAGTAGCGTCGTTAACGTAATACGTAAATGTTGTTTAATGTAATTTAATTCATTCAGTTATTACGTTCTTGTTTATTTTTCCGCTTACCCCAGTATGCCCAATATTCCAAGGGCAGAGGTACTGTCTTTGTGAACTTAAGAGAAAGTATTTAATTAATGAGTATATTGCAAAGTTCTACTGAAATTATATAATTTTCTTTGGCTTTTGAGCAACAATAACCGACGACATAGGTTCGTTGAATAACGGTTTATTTGCCGCAGAAAATGTATCGAAACGTAATGTAATTCAATGTTCTGGTTCGTAGGTTTGCTGTCGAAGAAAATGAAAAAGATTCGTGAGAGGCAGTTGAAGCACTGATGAGAATCTTTTGTTGCAGTAGGGATTTTATTTCAGATATTGTTCGAACTATAGTCTATAGAATTGATATTTTAGTAGCTGTAATGTTATACTGATGTATCTAGGTTAGATAAAATGTTAAGTAACTTTAGTGCATCGGAACCGCAAGGAATACTGATTTTCGAATGTCATACACCATTTTGATGAGCAGACTGCATTGAAATTCATAGGCTTGAAAGGTTTTGAGGACTACCACTCTCCTGCATTTCAAAATATGGAAGAGTATAAAAATATTTGTGCCTTATATTTTTTAGGGGATGCTTATCTCATAAAACTTTTTAATTTCAGCATCTCCTACAACATATATTATGAAAACGCTCAGTGCTCAATGCGATGCAAGAATTTACCAGCCCTGCAGGTGGCGGGTCGTGGTCCTTTCGAATGCGTCGGCAGCTAATAAAACAAAAATGCGTTACCACAAGAATATGCTAACCTGCTCAACAGTAACTTCTCGATTGTGTACTGTAAACAAAAAACTGGTTTCACTACCGGAAATTGTTGACACCATATGATTGATCAAAGCTTTCTCTAATGCACGTTGCAGGTTACAGTTTATTTGCATTGTGATTTTCAAAGAAATCGGAGATACTCAAAATGTGTGCTACGAACGCGAAGAGATTTAAAGCTGTGTTTTTGTGTTTGCACCCTTAAGGGCAAAAATATCAATAACTACTGCAGCGCGATACCTTAGAAAGTCGATACAGTTCGTGCGCAATTGGTCTGACCGTTATAATGTGACAAAAAAGATGGATGATTTACCTGGTAGAGAAAATCCACTGCCGAAACCGCGGAAAAGGCCATCGTTGAGATATTCGAACAAATTCCACTACAACGTTGCGGCTAGCACAAGATTTGTGAAGACAGTAACTGAGACCCCAGTCCGGGCTCTTCACGGCGCAATTCGTGCCACCTCAGAAATTAGCTGCTGTATTTGAAGTAGAGAGTGGCTTGGGAGAAAATTCGCAATAAAGAGAGGCTGCAATGTTATAACTGCAAAAAATTCGGACCTATTGCAGGCAACTGATCTTGTGATTTAACACCGCTAGACTATTTCTTGTGGGAATACGTCAAATCACTCGTCTACGCAAACAAGCTCAAGATGCTTCACCATTTGGAAGACAACATTCGGCACCTTATTTGCGGGATACGGCCCCAATTATTGGTTATAATAGTCGAAATTCGGACCTCTTGTTTTGATTTCCTTCGCGTCAGTTGTCGCGCTCACATGCCCAAAATCTTATTCAAATACAAATGGCGAAGAATTATCTATCCAATTTCAAGACAATCAAAACAATTTATCTGTCTTTTATTTCATTTCAAAGATCTGTACCTCTAAAAAAACACCCTGTATATAACATAGCATATAAGTTATAGGTAAGATAGAATATGAGTAACTATTGCCAAAATAATCTCAGCTGCTGTACAGACTGGGTAATATAATCAACGAGTACGATCAAAAATTTAAAAGACAATTAATACTGAAAATAAAACCGACAAGAGCCAGCAGGCCAAAACATTATGCCGCTAGATTTTAAGCTTTTATTGTTAATCTAAGTCTTAGTTAGGTTAAGAATGTATAGATAAAAAATAAAATGAAACCTTTTCAATTCAAAAAAAGTCTAGCGCATCAGAACCGCTAGAGAACTGATTTTCGAAGAAATTGTCTTAGAGTGAAAAAAAAACTGTGGGAAGACGTTATACACTTTTTTGTATTACCATATCGACCATTTTTTATCCAAAGCAAATAAACCCAACTATAACATAGATGATGAAAATGTTCAGTGTGAGCAACAGTTTTCCAACGAAGCAGCAATTAGTTTACCATAACAAGCTCATAGTTAAATCAACATATCCTTTGAATTTTGTTCTCATCGCAGGACTTCATCGAAAGTTTCAGCGCTTTACGTTGTTTGAGGCTGCCATCCAAGAAATTTTCAAAACTCGAAAAATTTGAAAATTGGTTCGTTAATACTAATGTTCGAAGAAGAACATTAGTATTAAAATCACTTTGGCCAAAAATTCATATTTCTATATATATATATATATATATATATCATCAAAAAAATTCAGTGAAAAAATCTCAGGAACGCGCCATCCGATTGAACTGAAATTTTTAGGACACATTGGTGTATATGCAGAATAGTGCCAGGTCTCAGAAAAAGTTAAAAATCTTTAACTCTTTGGCGCCGGCGGCCATTTTAGTGATATTTTTAATATACCTATTATTCCGTACACAAATAAGTTTCGCAAAAATAAAGTTAACAAAATAAATTTTAAACGTGTTTTACATGTGAATCGGATAATGTTTTGGAATTTTTTAACCCCATGTGTGCGCTGGGTGCCTAAAAAGAGAACGGGAAAAATTGAAAATTTTTAAACTGCGATAACTTTTGACACAGCAATTCAATCATTACCAAATTTTCAAAACATATTGGTATTATTTAGTTGTAAATTTGTGTAGCTTTTGATGAGCGTGCTGGCAACCCTGAAGCTAGGGCAGGCACTGAAAGTGAAAACCTCCAAATTATCGTCTCTCTTGAAAAAATGCCGCTTCTTCAAAAACAAGCCACTTATATGTAAATTTCGTGCTTTTTTTTACATAGACCAAAAAAAAAATTTGATATGGTATAACGGGCACGCCTGGTAACCCTTGCCCAATTTACCTATACTTTTAGCATCAAAAACTTCTGTTCACGGAAACTCACGATCCAATGAGCAGAATTAATTGAAATTTGCAGACTGTATTGGTCTTAAATAGAACCAGGTCTGATAGAAGTAATTTTGAAATGCGGGCGATTCTGTGCCAGTGGTGCCATCTTGAAAAATCACTAAAAAAGATAACTGCTTTTAGCCCTATAAATTCTGATTGAATCATTCGATTTTGACGAAATTCAACCAGTAGCTGGACCTTACTAAACCACGTTTGGTAGAAATTTGGTTGAAAAATTCGGTTGGAGCTGCCAGCTATGATAACTTTGGTGTCTTAAATATGAAAAAATAAAAATTTGGAAGTGAAAACATTAAAATCATCGAATATCCAAAAAATGTCCGTTTCTTACAATAAAACCAATCCGTAAACAAATCTTATGCTTTATCTACACGTTCAAAGTAAAACTTTGGAAATTTCATGTCGGACAAGAACGGTAACCCTTTTCAAGTTAACCTATATTTTTAGCATCAAAAACTTCTGTTCACGGGAATTCACGAACCAATAATCAGATACCATTGAAATTTACATAATGCATTGGACTTAAGTAGGACCAGGTCTGATAGAAGCGGTTTTGAATTGTGGGCAACTCTGTGCCAGTGGTGCCATCTTGAAAAATTACAAAGAAAAAAAAATGCTTTTTGCCCTATGAAATGTGAATTAGTAACCAGATTTTCATGAAATTGACACAGTAGCTGCACCTTACTCTAAACTCTGTTTGATAGGTTGATGATTTGGTTGAAAAATTCGATTGGTGCTGCCAGCTATGGTAATTTTTGTGTCTTTGGTTTTGAAAATTCTCTCAGAAAAATAAAACTTTTTGCCCTATAACTTCCAGTGCAGTCATGAAATCAATACGAATTTCATACAATTAATGGAACCTATTATAAGCATAATTCAGGCCAAATTTGGTTGAAAAGCCTCGATAGGGTTGCCAGCTATTGCTGGTTTTGTGTTTAATTGCAATATCTTTATTAAGCAGTTTTATCGTAGAATTTTCAATTGGTAATTATATTGTAGTGACAATAAACAGCAAATATTAAGCTTTCGATTATTTGAAAAAAACTCGCTGCAGGTAACCCTAAATTTCTTTATACTCCTATAACTTCGAATGTAATATAACAACGTGAAGCAGATGTGATATATTCTTGGCTTTGATACTGGCGAAAGGTTGCCAGCACGAGTCGGTTGTGCTATTTTTGTATCAATAAATGCTTACAGTTAGTATTCATACCGGAAACATTTACAATGAAAATAAATAACCAATGTTTCAATTTCCAAAGTTCTGCAAATTTTTCGGATCGCAGCCCCAAACACCAACTTCAGTTACAGTGCTCCAAGCACTAAGCATTTTCTTCATTGATGTTACATGAGATACTGCTTTCAAAATTTTGTGAAATAAGCAACTGATAACGAATATAATTAACCCGTGTTTTGCTCTCATAAACGTTGAATTTCATGCCATTGGTAATATCTGAAACCTTCTACCATATGAGTTATAATGCATTCTTGAGTCCAAAGTAAAACAAGGCATTTGAAACAGTTTGGCCGTAATAAGCAGCTCATGTGGTGGAATATGCACTCAAAACCTGCACGATTCTTCTACTGTTCTTCGAACATTAGTGTTTCTAGCGGTTCAGGTGCGCTAGAGTTTTTTTATTGTAATTTTGAAGCAATATTTACGAAAATTTCTGATGCTGGTTATCCTGTGTTAGCAGCAAAGCACAATATATACCAAATCTGATTCAAGTTAAGTTAAACCGACCCTGTGAATTTCGTTTCGATTAAATCACTGCGCTGGAAGTTATACGGGTGAAAGGAATTTTAGGGCTACCACCCTTAAAACTTTTCAAATTTTCAAAACGTTCATATTTGGTGTTAATTGTCATTGCAGGATCATTCCTATTTGCAAATCTAATGACATAATGGCTTTGTGAAGAAATTCCCAAAAATTACAAAAATTGTCATAACTGGCAGCCCTTTCATGAATCTTGTACGAAATTCCTACAACATTTTGTTTACATTAAGGTCAATTTACTGCATGAGCTGCCTTTTGATTTGATGACTGGACCAGAAGTTATAGGGAAAAATGCTTTATTTTCCTGAGCAAATTTGCAAGACTAAAGCCTAGTAATGTATTCGACGAACGAAATACAGCGAAAAGGTCTGTGCGGAATCGAACGAAATAAAGTTCCACACCCTTACATCGGAGGCAGTATAAATTGCCACTGATGACATCTGACAAGTGCATTACATTTGAATTCAATGCATATAAATCTAACTAACCGGCATCAAAAATGATATTATCGGCAAAACAAAAACTACTGTTGCAAGGATTTGCTGTTCATCCATCCATTTTCACCCATTTTTCAATCAAATATCCGCAAACACAAATGAAATTATGAGCTGTCATATTTTTCGCATCAATTTAAGATACCTTGGTCATTAAATGGCCGCGAAATTTAACTTATACATAGTGTTGCGCCATCTCAGAGCGAGTCACTGCGTTGTCTTTGAAGACAAGGCACGTCCTCGAACACATTACTGACGAGCAAAACTAAACGAAACGAAATTCCGCCCCAGGCTGATTTTGTATGGGATTTGACACTTCGTTTTGTTTCGCTTCGAATACATTTCAGGGCTTTAGGAGACAAAAATCAGTATAGCTGGCAACTCGATTTTAATTTTTCGACCAAATGTTCTCTAGAGTAAGGTCCAAATATTGTGTGAATTTTGTTAAAATGTAATAGTTGAATCGGAAGTTATAGGCCAAAAAACAGTTTTTTTTTCAGTAATATTTTTAAGATTGTACCTCTGCCGCAGGGTTGTCCGCATTTCAAAATCACTTGTATCAGACCTGGTCCTAGTTAATACCAATATGTCCTTTAAATTTCATTACGATCAGATTATCCAGTCGTCAGTTCTCGTGAACAGAAGTTTTGAGTGCTGAAAATAGAGGTAATTTTGTGATGGGTTGCCGTTCTTGTGCAACTCAGAATTTTGAAAATTTCAATTTGACATAATGGACGAAAGTTAAAATGTATCATTGATTTAAAGTTTTTGTGAAAAGCAAACATTTTTCAGGAAGGTCGATGATTTGAAGGGTTTTTTTTCATGAGCCTGCCGTAGCTACCAGGTAAATTTCAGTCAACATCAATACGCTCTGCAATTTTCACAATTAATTGCGATTAATTGCAATGAAGCCGTTTTTTGTACTCCGTTTTAGTACGCTTCATTGCAATGAATTGCAATTAATCGTAGTACGGGAACAGACCTATTTTCTCTAAAAAAGTAAGCTATTGAGTTTTTCATCATTGTGCTTTGTACAATAGCTTTTTCCTTGAGATTTGCTAGGACATTTAAAAGCACATACATCCCATCATCAGAATCAACACCCCAAACGCCATCCTTGAAGTTGCCCAATTTTACATTGGCTTAAAGGCAAATCACTCTCAGTTGTCACCAGCGCAGAACGAACGCATTTTGGTAGTCGGAATAGACTACCTTGTTCTCATTGTATATAGAATGTATAGATATTTCAATCTAACCGCTGAAGCACACTGCGACGTCGTTTACCGCAGCCAGGCGAAGCCAAGCTGTCAGTTGAGTTGACTATATGGGTTTTCCATAGCAGCGAGCACACCAAGTCGCAGCTATGCGCAGCCAGGCGCAGCCAGGCGTAGCTCAGGTCAAAATGAATTCAACTTTTTTCGCATCAGCTGTAATTACTTGAGAAACGAAAAACGATCAACGTCCAGCCCTAAGCCAGATAATAATAATTAATGAATATTTAATTAATTGTCGTAATTTGATAAAAAAAAACTAAGCTACTTGAGTCCGTCAACTATCAATTTAATGTACGGTTCAATTTCTTACTTTACGTAACAAAGCTGAGAGTTTTTAATTATGGAAACCTTGAAATAGTTTCCAAGAAAATGTATTAACGAGTATTGTTATGACACCACATCAAACCGACAGTAACAAATTCAAACACAACACCAATTAACATATATCTTAATTTCATTCAACAAACCATCAAATTAACTCCATTTAAACTTCAATTGTACTTGAGAAAGGGTTCACATTAAACGATTCGGATTCGAGTTCGTATTTGCTCAGCAGCTATACACATATACATATCTTCCAGCGTCAAAAGTATCATGAATGTTCATTTTGCTATATGATTATGTGTGGCTTAAGGATGATGGGATCAACAAAAACATACAGCAAACATCCTTTGTGCACGCATAAAATATACAGGATCTGTACACATTTTAAATTATTCTTCAAACTGCTCTTGAGAAAATATTGAAATTATCCTAAAGGCATTTCTACGAATGACTTTGACTCCTCTTCACTATTTTTTGACACAATCGCAATATAGATAAAAGAATGAAGAGGTTTTTTAGTGATAGTAAATGCAAATTGAAGACAGCGGAACAATTTGGTGTGCATTAATTTTGCTGGAAAAATCAGAGTCAACTCAAATTCATGATAAGATTTGTAAGAAACAATATAATTTCAAATCAATAGAACACTATGATCTTTGGCACCGAATGTTTAATTTGCATTAAGCCATATAAACTCAGTCTATTGACTATTTGATGTAACATCCTCGAATTTTATCAAAGCAAACCAACAACAACAAAACATTTCTGTTGGACAAACATTTATGTGAGTCACGGTAGTCTTTCAAATATTCACTTTTATCAGAATGTTCAATTCAGCATTAAAACAAGAACATACAAACATATAGTTTTGAGTGAAGAACGAGGTTGACTGGTTGGCGGGTTTGATAGCAGCAGAAATTTAATAATATGTAAAGTACACTTCCAGCAGAAATATATCATTTAGCGTTTACGGCTTAAGATAGTAGGCGGCGATGACATTTAACAGATAAAAATACGAAATTAGTCCTAAATTAGAATGTTTGTCACTTTTTCGTGGATATCGTTCTGTTCTGGAGGTTTCTCCCTCGCCCTACTTCATTATCCAACCCCTTCCATTTCTTCTATAGCTGTTGGTTTGGCGTTGAAACTTTCAATGCAAAAGATACTGGCGGAGACTTTAAAACGGTGTATACGTAAACACAAGGATGGTGTGCGATTTGTTATCACTTTTATTAGCTGAAAATTATCCATCTGGTTAGGTTTCAAATCATCTTATATTTGGGCAATATATTTCTAGTAGCGTGTGTGTGTGTGTGTGTTCCCAAATAGGATATGAATAATATTTATCATTGAGGTTATTTGAAAGTTCAAATTAGATTGTAGTTTCTTTACGTTTATTTAAAGTTGCGACATTGCTTTGAAATTGAAGGTGAAAAGCTATTAAAGAAGTTCGAAGAAAGCCGCATTGTAGCTTTTCTGCTTGATATGCGCAAAAAAAAAACCGTTCAAAAGGGCAATCAACCAATTTCTTTTGTTTTTCATCAAAGCTAATATCTTTTTGATACAATCAAAAGTAGAACTTAGTTTTGGAAGCTTCAGATATAAATAGGAAATAAGCAATGTTCATGTTTTAATAAACTTTAATAGCCCAATTATTAACTAGTAAAGAATAGAACACCTAGAGCTGGTCAAACCTTCAGGATAAATGAGAATGGATTTGAAGTAGCGCCATAATTCGACTACCTTGGGTCAACTGTAGCAACCGATAACAACATGGAGGAAGAAATACGCGGGAATAATGTAGTTTGTGGTGTACTACTTAAAAAAAATACAATTCTTTCGTTCCACGGCTAAATCTTTATTTATGAAGTTACTTCTATGTTAGCGTTACAACAACTGAACTTTCATCAGCCAATTTCTCTTTTATCGATTCGACATTCTTTCGAGTGTCAGCATTATTACCTGACCCAGTTGAATTGCAATTAATATTGTGCAAGAGAAATTGGCTGCTAACAGCATTTTTAGCATATAGTGCAATGTTCTGTTCTGATCCAGTTGCAATGTTGGGTGAATGAACATTACCGTATGTTACTCCTCCTCGGTTTAACTGAAGATTCTCCTGAATCTTTAAATTGAAATGATTATGCAACATTTTTTTTCCCAGACACATAGTTAGAATAATAATTATCGTTGCAAAGATTGTAACAGTAATATTAATGCCATATGATACAATTTTATGCTTTTTCAACTCTTGTATTTCCGTATTGTTTTCGAAATTGCTTGTAACTAAATTGTCAAATGTAATTGATTTCGAAAAATTAAAGTTCGATCTTGAATATGGATAAAAGTATTTATCATGGTCTACCATTTCTTTATTGGAGAAGGTCTCTTCCAGTATAGTTACTTGACAATTAAAGAAATTAACCAGATAATTTCTATTTAAAACAATTTTTCTCTCGTCACAGTTGTGTATTAATTCTAATTCTCTGGCATTTTTAATAACAATGCTTTCTTCACCTAATATTTCTACTTGTGTTTTATTATTGTGTATTAGTTTACAATTTCTTTCCAATGTGCAATGTTTACTTAATTTTAAATCTTTTAATATTACATTAGATCTATATGTATATGTATAATTATTTATTTCAACAATATACTCATCTTCGCTATCTATTTCAAAATTCTCCTTGTTTGGTGCTGGAGTGATAAGTTTTAAATCAGTTACAATATAATTTCTTGGAACTTTGATAGCTATAACAATGTATTTGTTCTTATATTCTAATATTCCCATTTGTGACAATTTAAGTTTATAAAAATCGATCTCATATTCCTCAATTTCTTCCATAGTTAATATACTTGAATGCAACAAATTATGTTTAGCCGATACAATATTATCCTGAATTTGGTTTACTTTATTTTCTAGAAATCTTAACTTTATTATTTGTTCTAAGAATAGCTGCTGGTGTGCGATTTGCTTTGTTGTACCTTCCAATCCTTTAAAAGCTTCTAAAATTTTTCTTCTATCGTTATTTATTATGACTTGCAATGAGCTTATGGATTCATTAAAGTGATTATTAATTTTGATTTGCCCATTGAGGTTGTTAATAGCATTATGATTATTTTCTTCTATGATTTGCAAATGGTTTACAATTTCCTCTCTATCATTGCTATCCATTGTCCCAAAGAGCCATTTTTGTGCATTGCCTACAATGTTCAATAAACCTCTTTTCTGTCTTTTCACGGAACTAGGAATAATAGACTTTATCTTCGCTGTAACTGTATCTATTTCCCTAAAAATCATATCTCTGTTCTCAATATCCAAATGCTTTATATTAACTCTTATATTTGAAACAGCATCTAACATATCTTTTGGATTAACTAAATGTAAAATAGTATTTGTCTGATTCACAATTTGTATTGTTCGCAACTTAATTTTTGTATAACCTGACTCATCATCAATTTGCATTGTTTGTAGTGCTCCATGTGCCGCTGATATCGTTAAAATTATTACGAAAAGAATTGCCTGTAAATTAATATGGTCTTTTAATATTTGTTACATGTACATTATCAAGTTTCTTGATTTTATATCTAGTTTCATCTTTATGTCTAACATGTTTATAGTTCTTAATTGGTCCTTGTTGCCTATTTTCTATATAATTTTCTCGCTCTTTATTTAGTTTGCTAATTTTCCTCTCCTTACTTTCCTTTACAATCTTATATAAACTGTTCGCATCGACTTCTTCCTTAGCTTTTCTCGGTGTAGTTTTTATGGTTGAGTGATATCTATCATTATAATTTCCTATTACTAGCTGAATTTTAGCTTCGACTGATAAACTCTTAACTTCTATTCCTGTCACTTTTTCTAAGATTGTTGAATGTAGTCTTTCAACATCCGAATTCCCAACATGACTATTAGGTTTTGTCCAGTGTACTTCCACATTACTTTCCCTAAAATATTCTTTCAGTTGCTCTGCTATGAATTCATTGTCTAGTATCATCTTTTTTGGTGTACCAAATTTAGCAAAATGCTCAATTAAAATCGCTTTCTTCGTCCTCCAATTTTTATCAATTATAGTATAAGCTACTGCGAATTTAGTTAACTTATCAATGATAGTTACAAATGCTCGCTTTGACAAATAGAAAATGTCCAAATGTAAAATTTCATTTTTTTGTGTTGGGGTCTCAGTTATATGAAATTTTGGTTTAATTGGATTCCGGTCGTATTTTATTTACTGACATTTTGTACAATTATTTATTACCAGTTGTATGTGTTCCTGGAGTTTAGGAAAATATACCTTTGATTTCAATGAGTAGTAGGTCTCATTTATTCCACTATGCATCGATTCCTTCGTATGATACATAGCAATTTGTTTATGTAATTCATTTTCAGTTTGAATCTCCGTAGCTCTTATTGAACACCTAATAAACTTTACTTTTTCATCATTCGAAAATAGTTCTATAATCGCTTGTTGAACTCGATTCTAGTCGTGATCTTCCACTTCTGAAAATATCCCTGTCTTTCCTTTCTTTATGAATCGAGTTAGTACATCTTTAATTTTACTTACTTCTTCTAAAGGGTTTAAATATATAATTCTGCGTCCGTGTAAATTTTCTATCTCCTTACTTACATTGTATGTTAATATTAACTGTGTTCTAAATTTATTTACTATTTCATCTTTTATTCCAATATGGTCCAACAGCTGCTCATCTACAGAATGTATTGTGTCTGTTAAGTCCATATTTGATTCAGTATCATTATTTTCTGAGATCTTAGGTGTGTCCTCAAGCCTACTTAGAAAATCTGCGACCTTATTTTCCTTCCCTTGAAGGTACTCTATTTCAAAATTAAACTCTTGTAGTTTTAATATCCACCTCTGGTTACGTTGTGAAAATTCTTTTCCTTTGTATTTACTATTTAAGTATTTTATGGGTGCATGGTCAGTAATGATTTTAAACTTTCTTCCATATAAGTATGGACGAAAATAATTCACAGAGTAAACGATTGCTAAAAACTCTTTATCCGTAACGCTATAATTCTTTTCATGATTATTTAGAGTTCTTGATACAAAACAAACTGGATGTCCGTCTTGAGATAGTACGGCTCCAATCGCAAAATTACTAGCATCTGTAGTTAAGGTAAATGGTTTGTCATACTCTGGAAATTTTAATATGGGGTGTGCAGTAATTAAGGCTTTTAAGTTTTCAAATGTCGAAATATATTGTGGATCGTTTACATTTATTTTTTCGTCTTTTTTCAAATATTTTATCATTGGATACGCTACTTTAGCGTAATCCTTAACGAATTTTCATTAAAAACTGATCATTCCTAAGAATCCTTTAAGCTGTCTTTCGGATTTAGGTAAACTAAGGTTTTCAATGTCTTTAATTTTATTAGGATTCGGTCTGATTCCGTCCTTTGTTAATATATGACCTAAAAACTCGGTGTCTCTTTTCATAAAGCTACACTTATCTGCTTGTATTTTAAGATTGTGTTTCTGCAAAGTATTAAATATTTTGTCCAATGATACAATATGTTCTTCCAAAGATGTTGAAAATATCAGTATGTCATCCAAATATACTACACATATTTGGTTGATATACTCTCGTAAGATATTATTCATCAGCCTTTGAAATGTTGCCGGTGCGTTTTTTAACCCAAACGGCATTCGAACATATTCATATAGGCCTGATGGTGTCACAAAAGCAGTTTTTTCAATATCATTTTCGGCTACCAGTATCTGATGATATCCCTTCGCTAAATCCAATGTACTAAAATATTGGGCCTTTCCCAACTTATCCAAAATACCATCAATATTAGGGAGTGGATATTTATCATCTACTGTCACTTGATTTAACTTTCTATAGTCCACAACAATTCTGTATTTTTGCTTTCCTGAATTATCCATCTTTTTCGGAATTACAATTATAGGTGAACTATACCGACTGTTACTTTTTCTAATTATTCCTTGTTTTTCCATCTCTTCCATCTGTCTACGAACCTCAGCCTCATGCTGTGAAGGGTATCTGTACAGCTTTGCATTTATCTGTTGATCCGTCGTCGTTTTAATTTGATGAACCACAGAATCAGTGTTTGTTAACTGATCTCCTTCCTTGAACATTAATCTCCTGTATTTTCTTAAAAGTTTTTCTATAGAGTCTTTCTCTATTTCATTCAAATGAGCAGTTTGAACATCACATACTTCACTTACATCTAGCACATTCACTTCTTCTAGTGATTTGGCTAAAAATGGAAGATGTATACCATTTGTTAATAATATTTCCTGCTGTTGAATGTCAATTAATTTTACATTCTTTGTAATCCAGTCCATTCCAATTAAAAAATCGTACTGTTTATTTAGATTGATTTTTGTCCATCTTATCCTAGCGTTAATGGGTTGATTAAATTCTTCAGGACATATTGTTTTTACTTGCTCTGTTTCATTCGTAACTATACCTTGAATGGTATTAATTTTGACAGGAACTCCTTTAATAACTTTAAATAAATCTGTAGGAACTCTGCTTGAATTTAGAAGACTGATTGTGGAACCTGTATCAATCATTGCTACGTAACTTTTTCCTTTGAAAGTAACCTTAATATAAATTTTCTTTTCTTCCGAGGCTAATTGGTAAAAAAACTCGTTTGCATCTAAATAATTCACATTTTCCCTACTAATATTATCAACCTCCATGGGCTCCAATCTTTGTTGACTTGACTTACTTTGTATAAAACTTTTATTATTATTTTTTTTATTCCAAGATTGGTTAGGATTGTACTGCCTAGATTGACCTGAACTTTGTTTGCTTCTATTAACTCCATATTTCTGTGAATTGAACTGATCTTCCTTTGTACGGTACGACTCACTTTTATCACTATCACAAGAATTGATATTTTTCGGAATTCTACTAAATTTATTGTTTTTGTGAGAATTAAATTTTTCAATATTTAAATTATATCTGTCTTGACCAATGTATTTATACAAAATCGTACGTATGTTAGCTAAAGAAAATTCATTATAGATTTCTGCTGCCAATGCACCTGCCGTTAATTCTTTAATTTTTAAAATCAATGCACTAGTTAAACATATTAAAATTTGATCCCTATTCTCACAAAATGCCGAATATTCGGTAATAGAATCAACGATTTCCTGAATTTTTAAAAGAAGTTGGTGAATTGTAAATACCTTTAAATTATTTATTTCCCTGGTGATTTGCAGCTGATCCTTTACTGGACGAAAATGAATCTTCAGTTTCTCCTTACATTGTGTCCATGATTGAGGTATGTCCACCGCCAAATAGTTTTTCGCTTCTCCAATGATCTTCTCGTTATATATGATCTGGAATACCTGTGTTGCTTGGTCGTCGTACTCGTCTAACACCTGCTCCACTGTTGCGATGAATGATGGTAACGTTCCTGGATCCCCCTTAAATGGTTGCATGTATTTTATTCGTTTCTCCACTGATGTCCTCCAGTTGTTTCCTTGGTTCTGTCTGGCTAAGATTTCCGTTAGAACGACCAGACATTGCTCGAATTGTTGCTGTGCCATTTTCACTTCTAATAGATTTAACAATGTTTGCGTTTAGCTCGTTTCTTCGTATCGTACTAAAGTTTACTTCACGACACTACGTTTTCCACTTTTAACACAAATTTCTTTACTTCCGATCTTGATTCGATCACTTTCCTCAAGCCGTATACTTATTGAGGAAAACCGACTGCGCCAATAATGTAGTTTGTGGTGTACTACTTAAAAAAAATACAATTCTTTCGTTCCACGGCTAAATCTTTATTTATGAAGTTACTTCTATGTTAGCGTTACAACAACTGAACTTTCATCAGCCAATTTCTCTTTTATCGATTCGACGTTCTTTCGAGTGTCAGCATTATTACCTGACCCAGTTGAATTGCAATTAATATTGTGCAAGAGAAATTGGCTGCTAACAGCATTTTTAGCATATAGTGCAATGTTCTGTTCTGACCCAGTTGCAATGTTGGGTGAATGAACATTACCGTATGTTACTCGGGCGGCGGCTCAAATCTAACAAAGCCTACTACAGTCTGTCAAGGCTCTTCAAATCCCGAAATCTCACCCGACCATCAAAGATCCTGCTGTGCAAGACCATGATCCTGCCAGTACTCACGTATGGATCCAAAACTTGGGTGCTCAGCAAAAGGCACTCTGACCTCTTAGCCGCGTTCGAGAGGAAAGTCTTGTGGAGAAACGTTGGCTCCATACGTGAAGAAGGGCGATTCCGGAGACGCTACAACCATGAGTTGCAGATATAATTACGAAAATAAATTTCGGTAGACTCTGGTGGGCAGGACACCTAGCTCGAATGAGCGAGGAGGCTCCGGTTCACAAAACCCTTTGCGGCAGATTTTACGGCAGACGGCAGTGGGAGAGACCTTACCTGCGCTGGAGGGATGGTATTGACCAGGACGCTCGGATTTTAGGGGTGCCAAATTGGATGACATTGGCTTGTGATCGGATTTGATGGAAAAAACTGTTGACCGAAGCCAGGACTGGACCCCGGTTGTAGCGCCGATGATGATGATGATGAAAGAATAGCCTAATTGATTATTTATTGCAAATCTAATCTAATCTTCTGCAGATCTATTTTATCAAACCGGGTTCACATGCAACTAGGTCTAAGCATAGGGTAAGCTTTGATATGACCATCAAAAAAATTTTAAAAAACTAAAACTAATTCAATTTCAAATAAATCAAATTTATTATTTAGACTCCAGTAACTAATAATTTTTTACATTTTTCTGGACACATTTACCTTATCCGATATTATTTAGTTCCGAAACTATGCGAATATTTTCGGAGCTATTAAGTCCAAACTATCTAGTTATTTCGTAATTATCATGAATAAAACATGCAACAGCTAATTTTTTGGCCCAAAAACTCGAATAATCTTTGCATACTACTACAAGCTTAAAACAGTTTGGTTAATTTTAGTATTAGTGGCTGATACAAGATAACTACGGAGAAGGCACACTTAGGCGCAGAAGAGCCTATAGTGAGACCGCATTTCTTAGTGCATAGCCCTTGTTAACAGAAGAGACACTATGATTCGTTGATAAACTGGGTGATCCGCTTTAGGTCCACCGAAGCCACTTTGGTAAGGCAAGTAAAGAAGTATTAGCCAAAAGACCATCTTTCTTCCAACGAGGGCCAGCCGTTGATGCCGGAAATGAAGAACTGTTGCTTCTTCCACCTGGCACCTACAGCTCTGGTAGAAGTCCTTGTAAGGAGCACTCGGCCGACTGCATGCAAGCCAAACAGACAGCTACCAGTTAAAACAGCTACTGCTGCACGAAGATCGAGAATTCCCTAGTGCGACCAATATGCGAGAATATGGATAATGTTGACAATTCGTTGACAAGTCACCATTTGTTTACAAATTAGCGATGGTAGCAGCATATCTCCAAGTAAGTAAATTTGCGTATTGTTATTATTTCACTAATGGATTCCCTTTTAAGGCAGCAGTCGTGATGACGGAGAAGGTGGCAACTTAGTTGGAACAAGTGTAAAGAAAATATTTTAATAAAAACACCGATTTTTCCTTTCGAAGCTAGATATATTGAATTTTGTGACAAATATCGATATTTCGAGGGCAATCTGCCCTCTTCTTCAGTGTCCATCGGACCGATAGACACTGAAAAAGAGGTCGAAAGATCGATGTTTGTCACAAAATTCAATATATCTAGCTTCGAAAGGAAAAATCGGTGTTTTCATTAAAATATTTTTTTTACAAGCTAGGAAAAAATTGGTACACATTAAAAACAATTAAGTGTAAAGAGCTCACAGTGCTATGCGATCTCTTTCCCTACATTGTTCTTCCATAGAAGCTTAGAGTTTTACTTTGTTGGTGAGGCTTTAGGAGTTCGATTGAGTTTGATTGAGAGATTGAGCAATAGTTTAGTTTTGTTAGGACTAATACTAAAGCCATACGCCTGACACCCGATCTTTTCGATCATGTCGAGATAATTTTCCCTGATAAAGCAGCAGTGATGTTATCAGCATAGGCTATCACTTTACATCCAACTTGATTGAAATTTCAAAACCAGAGACACAGAACACCGCCTTGCGAAGTGCCCGTACTTACTACTCGCTTCACGCTTGAGTTACCCAAAGACGAGTATATTATCCGACTTCTGAGTAGCTGATTTATAATTGCTTCTAACTGCTGATTGACACCCAGAATTCGGTGAGCATTTACAATTGCGCGAGGACACACATTATTGAAAGCTACCTCGATGTCTAGAAATGCAGCCAGCTCCTTCAGTCCTTGCAAACAATAGATTTTTGAAGTATATAGCGACAGATTTACCTCTCGTATAAGCATGCTGTAATTTTGAGATCAGAGTAGAGTCTAAGGCTCTGGTAATCCAAATATTAACAACTCTCTTTAATATTTTCGATAGAACGGAGCTTAGATAAATTGGTCTGTAGTCCTTTTATTTAGCGCGCGAGGCTAGAAAGAATCGAACTTGTATTCTCCTATGATTTTAACGGTAATGTGGTTTCGGTAACGGTAATGATGTGTCCTCACGAACAGGAAACATACGAAGCGTCTTACAGCTGCTTTGAGTTCAACTACCATCGCATTTTGTATGCAACTTGGATCCACAGGATTTAAGCTTAGATGTTTTCAGAGGCAGCTGGCTTCATTGATACCTTCAATATTGGCACATGAAGCACTTTTCACATTACACACGCCGTTCTTGAAAAGCCTTAATTAAACTTTGTAGTTTGACAAATTGTTAAGATTCTTGGCAAAATCAAACTCCTTTCTGCTTTCGCTTCGAATAACTGCAATCTCACTGACCCACAACTGACACAAAATCACACATCGACCTATTGGTCTGTAGTGGTATATAGATAAGAATACAAGGCTTATTTGTTTCGTAAAAATATATATGTCTGGGAAAAACCGCAATCAAAGACCTTATCTACACAAAAATATTAAACTTAATGAGCACTGAAAGAAAAATCTTGGTAAAATCAACAATTTTCCTTAGTTGTTTTTGCGTCAACTACGGGATATAGTTAAAACAACCATAAAAAAATAGTTGATTACTTTTATGCACCATGACGCGTGGTTGATAAACAACGTCCGTGGTGCAAAAAAAGTAAGCAACCACAAACAATGGTATTCCAACAATATACATAGTACGATATAGTAAATGACTATAGTATGTAGTGTGGAATTATGTTTGTTGAATTTAACTATTGTAGAATGGTTCGCTTACTATGAAAATTATTGATAAAATGAATGAATGAAAAAAAATGAATTTGGTTGGTGTCTTGGTTGCATTGACAGCGACATTCTCGCTGCATTGTAATTTACCAAATTCGCGGCATTCACGCCTCCCCTGTGGCGCCGCTGCCGCAATGCCGCTGTGATGTGTTTACAGCATCAACTGCATAAAAGGCGTCATACAACGTAATATAAAGGCTTCACAGCATAACATGAATATGAATTATATCGAACAGCAAACCGAACACAATTTTGCCATGTTGCATATGAAACTTATATGATAGAATAGGAGTATGAGTATGAGGAGTATGGAAAATCAACAGGTTTCCTTAGTTGTTTTTGCATCAACTAGGGCTATAGTTAAAACAACCATAAGAAAATGGTTGATTACTTTTATGCACCATGACGCGTGGTTGACAAACAAAAACAAATTTCATTCGGAGCATGAAAAACGTCCAAATATGGAAACCATTCTACTTTGCGTAGAATAATTCCAGAGACGTTGCTCACTAAATTACGTTTGTTGAAATCAACTATTGTAAAGTAGTTCAAGTATCATAAAAACTGTTGATAATTCGAAACGTTGAAGTTTTGAGTGAATTGATGAATATTTTTCTATTGATCAACTAATTTTCGTGGTTATGAAACAATTAAAACAGTTGATTTCATGAACGTTGCGATATTTTTTGTATAACCAGAGCCAACTACTTTTATATCGTTAAATTTTATTTTATTTATTTATTTATCTACCAAACAAGGCAACATAACAACAAGAAAACATAATACAAATCTTAAATACAATTAATCATAAATATACAATACAAATTGTCCGTAAAAAAGATACAATACATCACAAATTTTGTACCAGTTATTCTACATTATTTTAATTAAATTTAGGCTAGTAACGATGGAAGTTAAGCGGGTTCGGATGTGGAAAGGGCTTTGGACAAGTTATTTTTGAAATTTGATTTAGTAATCCCCGAAGAGTAGTGGCTGCTTATAGAATTGAATATCCTACAGCACCTATTAATGGGCTCATTATATGCATAGGTAGTGTGATGACTGAATTCATTGAGCAGATTTGCATATCTGGTGCGTCTTGGTCGGTTATTGAAAGTAATTTTACTAGAGAGATCTTCAATGATTACCGCACCACTAATAATATCAAATGTAAGGCAAGCGCTGAGCAGAGTTCTTCTAGAAGAAAGAGACATTAAATTTAGAAGACTCAGTCTGAATTTGTAAGATGGGAGATTTTGAAAATCACGTGGGTCATAGAGATTTCTTAAAGCGAAAAGTACAAATTGTTTCTGAACAGACTCAACTCTATCGCTATGTAGCTCGAAAGCAGGGTTCCATATAATGCAAGCATATTCTAATAAAGGACGCACTAGGGTGGTATATAATGATTTGGTAACCCATATATTTTTAAACTCTTTAGCGCGTCTCTTTATGAATCCAAGCTGTTTATTAGCTCTGGCAAGGATTTTGTCATAGTGCAAATTGAAGCGCATCTTGTTATCCAATACTACGCCAAGGTCTATAATATGATCGACCCTATTCAATTTGAAGTCGTTAAGGTAATAGGAATACATCGTGGTTGCATGCCTACGAGAAAAACTTATCACATGGCACTTATTGATGTTAAGATTGAGATTATTCACATCGCACCACTGTTCGAGGGATTGAAGCTTTGATTGTAGAAAGGTTGCATCAGACTGCGAGTTTATGATGTGATAGATTTTTAGGTCGTCTGCATAGAAGAGATGCGGTATACCAAG
Organism: Nemotelus nigrinus; assembly: GCA_947369275.1. Taxonomy (NCBI): domain Eukaryota; kingdom Metazoa; phylum Arthropoda; class Insecta; order Diptera; family Stratiomyidae; genus Nemotelus; species Nemotelus nigrinus. The sequence goes on along the minus strand of OX376373.1, from coordinate 90,282,571 downwards.
CAGTATCTCAGACACATCAGAAATGAAGATGTTAAAAAGCAGGGGGCCTAAATGACTGCCTTGTGGTACTCCAGAAGATGCGAAAACTTTTTTGGACAAGTGGCCTTGAAATTTTACGAATTGGGTTCGATCGCAGAGGTAAGACTGGAGCCAGTTAAGAAGAGAACCGGAAATACCAAAGTTGCGAAGTTTTTGAACCAAAGTTTGATGGTCAACTCGGTCGAAAGCCTTACTAAAGTCCGTATAGACCGCGTCAATTTGGTTCCCTTTTTCCATTTCACAGAGCACAGTAGAAACTAGTATCATGAGGTTGGTGGAAGTCGATCTACCCCTACGAAATCCATGTTGTTCCTCATTAAGAAGGGGGTCGATAATGTGAGTAAGATTATCACAAACTAGCTTCTCGAAGAGTTTGGGGATAACAGATAAGATAGCAATTCCTCGATAGTTATCGACTGAACGTTTATCACCACTTTTGAAAATAGGTGTGAGGTATGAGGATTTCCAGAAAGACGGGAAGACACCAAGAGACAGGGATTTATTGAAAACCATGTGCAAAGGGGTGATTAATTGGTCTGCACATTGGAACACGAAGAAAGGAGATACTAGGTCCGGGCCAGGTCCTTTGCCAATCTTTAGTTGCAGAATAGCATTAGTAATAGCCTGCCGTGTAAGGACAAACCCTTCGATAAGAGATCTGGCAGCGTGTCTAGTAGTGAAAGTAGGGATCTTCGGAGAGCAGTAAGTGTTTTGAAAATGGTCGGCGAATAAGCTACAAATGACTTGTGGACAAGACGAAACCGTGCTACCACGAAACATAGAACAAGGATAGCCAGTGGTTTTACGTTTTAAATTGACGAAATCAAAGAACTTTTTCGGGTCAGTGAGTATTTTTTCCCCCATTGAATTAACATAGAGCTCATACGCCTCGCGAGATTTGGTGGAAAATTCTTTGGATAGCTCATCATATAATCTTATTTGATCCTCCTGGAGAGAGCCTCCATTTTTGATTGCTTTATATAATTTGTTTCTATGGTTTCTGAGCCGCCTTAAATCATTGTCAAGCCAAGGTTCGGAGAGTTTTTTCTTCTTCTTCAGCTTTGGTACAAATTTGTGGATGGCGTTAAAGATTATTTTGTAAAAAGAAGACAACATTTCGTCTAAATCTGATGCCGATAGAGCACTTGTCCAGTCAATTGTGTCCAAATAGTTTTTAATGCTTAAGTAGTCAGCATTTAGAAAATCAAATACAATTTCATTATTGTATGACTGGGTGAAAGAAATATCTGTAGTGGATAGCTCAATTGTAAAAGCGGAGTGATGCAGGGTGTTAGAGAAAAGATTCTCGGCGTCAATAGTTGGACTAACCACCACTTCGTCATAAAAATCTGAGAAGATAAGGTCTAACCAATTGCCATTTTGGTTAGGGATAGGGATAATTTGTTGTAAATCATTGCCATAAAACGTACTTATGAGGTTAAAGTCAATTGAATCGCTAAGGTTAATTGGAAGAAGGCGGTTATCATTTTCGTCAGGAATAAAACTGATTTTCGGACGATTAAAATCACCAAAAACAATTATTTTGTCTTCTTCGTCCAAGGAAGCTGTTACGGCGATATCACGTCGCATACGTCATTATAAGTAGTTTCATCGGAGTTAGGGGGGACATAAAAGATACCAATGTAGAGGTAATGCTTATCGAATAAAACTCTGACGAATTTATGTTCGAAAGATTTATGAGAACTGGTCGCAACGAGTTCGCTGGGGAGGGTATTGTGAATTGCAATAAGAACACCACCACCTCTTGAAACGCCTGTAAAAAGGTAGTCGCGATCAGCTCTATAGATGGTTCAATTACTGTCAAGAATTTCTTCGTTAGCGTGTGAGTCGTTCAACCACGTTTCGGCGATCGTTAATATATCAAAATGGCAAGATTTCGCGTCAATAAAAAGTTTATTTAATTTGCTTCTCATAACACCGCAATTGTGGTAAAGAAACCTAGGGTAACTAAAAGTAGCTTTCATGTTAGGAGAAATATTTTTTCTGGTCATCGCGAGATTTTTGTAAGAGCGAAATATGTTTAGAATTAACATAAGAGCGATAAGTCAAAAGATCACGTTTAACCTGATCCGGAGACATTCCGAGTTCTTCGTGGTAGCGGTTAAAAATAAGGCGTAAAGAGTCAAGGTCGGTGGGAAGACCCTCCTGTTGAATCATAACTTTAAGGTTAGTCTTCGTTTTCCCTTCGAAGCAAGTGGCATCATGTGCATCATGCATGTATGCGAGAAAAAGACGGACATTGTCATAAATTTTATGATCTCTGAAACGAGACAAGAGGTACCTGCCCTCTAATTCTTCATTAGAGTTTATGGTAAGCTTTACGACAGGAGGAACAAGTGGGTCGAGAAATTTTGGTGAAGATTGGAGACGGACAGGAGTTTCTGGTATAATCATTGAGCCAGATTGCGATGGTATCAGATCCTCTCCACGGACAAAATTAGAATATTTGGATGACGGCCTGCCTTCAGGAGCACTTGCTTGCATTAACGCTCCATTGGGTGCGGAATCCACTGTTTGTAAAGAATTAACCGGCTGCACACTGATAGAGGATTGATTATCCGTTGAAAGAGTAGAAGGTAACGCCTTAGCGTCACTGTTTTTAGTGTGGTTATTTGAATTTGGAGGCGATTTAAAAGATAGTGAAGCTTGGGGAAGTAAAGGAGAGTGATTACGGGAGCTACGAATGGGAGAATAGCCTAAATACGTACTATTTTTTGCCGATTATATTGTTGAGTTGGTTGTTTGGGATCTCGTTTGTTGCATCTGTCAATCCAATGGCTGAATTTCATTCCATTCCAGGTATAGCTGTCAACTCCATTTCGCTCGTGGTTACAAAACATCCATCCATATTGACCAGGTACTGATAATTTGAAGCATGTGTAGGATTTTCGCTTTTTACCACGTATACGGGCGGTTAATGCAGCGCATTTGCAATTATCAATGCCCAACTCCTTCTTCAACATTTTTGAAAGCCAGGTTGCGTCAGCGAAAATAGGGGCTCCTTTCACAAAAAAGCTTTTGGTTGAAGATTTGTCTAAAGCAACAGCACTATCAACTAGCTTGAAAATTGCACTGGAAGTATTAAATGATTGTTGAGACCTTTTAATCCTATTGATTCTGTTGTCCCACTCTTCACGAGACCATGTGGTGCCGAATCTAGAAATCGGACGCTTCGGAGAATCGGAGGCTGTCGGTGCGGAGGTGGTGTTCAATAAAGTCGGTGGCTGCTCCAAGGATGCGTAAATTTCTGATTGAGCTGTTTGTATTATTGGCCCAGAACTAAGGGTTTCGTTCTCAGAAGGCAGGATGGCCAGTTTATTGATTTTTTCAGAAAGTGAGTTGAACCCACAGTCGAGGCTATCTAGTTTTTCGCAGATTTTCGCAAGGATTTCAACCACTAAATCATTGTTTAACACTGCATTATTTAAAACTGCATTATTTAAAACTGCGTTATTTAAATCAGCATTGCAATCACGGGACGATGGTGAATCTACACAACCAGTCATCTGATTATCAATAATCGTCGTTAATTTTTTGTCGAGTGCCGATATTGCATTCTCGATACTCTGGTTGTTGTGGTAGTTAGAGACTGCGTTCACAAGCCCATCAAAACATCTTGCCATATCTGTGAAACTACCAGTGCTAGCTGAAGATTGCACTAGCTGTTTAGCTATCAAGTTATCTTTGTCTGAATTGAGGTTTTCGATACGACTGCTGATGTCATCGTACATAGTCCTAAGTAATCCTTCAGCATTCTGGCAGTCAGAGCATATAAAGTGATCTGAGAGGTAGTTTGAATACCAATCTCTTGGCGCATCCATACATGCTCCATGCAATTTGCGCTGGCAGAAACCTTTGCAGACAACAGATTTAAATTTGTTATCGTAAGCGGTGCAATTTCCCAAGCAGCACTTATGATTCATGATTGTTATATTAATAGTAGATTATCACAAAAAGCTTAACAGTGCTTGCGTAACTACGCAGATTTTAAATTAACACCACAGCAGATAAGTTACAACGTGCAAACGTAAAACGTAAAAAGCTTCGTTTGTTGTAATTTAATTTAACACCACAGTAAATTTTAGCTTATTTTTCGTAAGCGTTTGCGTTTGCAAAGAAAATTGGGTCACTACACCAATATTGGTAAATGTTTGGGCACTTCACTCGTTGGCCGGTAAATTAGGTCAGTACGCGAATGTGAATTCGCGAATAAAAAGACACACAGTTACGAAAACAGAAGTCTCAGCTAAATTCAATTAATGGGGAGCGGAACAGAAACGCGACCGTTCTGACTGACTGCTGAATTATTACTATTATATTTAACTATATTAACAAAGTAAAAATAACTATTTTCCTTAGTTCGTTTAACGATTTTGAATGAATCGTTGCCATACTATTAACAATAGTTGAACCAACCAAGAGTTTTTCTTTCTGTGAGCTCTTACTTCTTCGAAATATAATATTTTTGAGTTGCTTTGTGATTTGTCGTTTCAAAAACTGCCATATGTTTTCGGTTACTTTCATAAACCAATGCCTAAGAATTTTAAAAAAATGCCTGAAAGTAAATTAATGCCAAGAACTTTCTGGTTTTCGACAACAATTGTTGAAGTTTTCTTCACCATTTTAATTTTCGGAGGTATCTTCACTATCTGGATATCTTAATATTGTTGTTCCACAAAAAATCTAAGTTGATTTTTCAATTGCAAACCATCAACTAGTCATCGTGGGAATTTCTTTTGTCTGGTGGTTTAATACGTCGTCTTATAGTAATTTCGAATTTTTTTTATTTATTTATTTTCAAAGAATTCCGTCTAATGCAGACTAGTAGTATTTACACATTTAAAACTTACAACAAATCAGTCAAAATGGACTGTTTTTGGCTAAACTCTTTTTCAAAGATGGTAAAGATAAATTAAAATCAAACTGATGGTAATCATCGTTGAAATTTCTTTTGATGAACGAAACGGGCTCATTAAAGGCGTAGTTGGTCCGATAGGCAGAGACAGATAAAATGTTGACTTGTCTCATTCTGTGACCCTTGGTATTGAGGCCAAATAAACCTAAAAGGTTTTCACATGAAATGTTACCCATGAGGATCTTAGCAGCAAAGATAGTTTTGAAATTTTCACGTCTCTTATTAAGTGTATTCATGGCCAGTTAGTTAAGTCGATTAATGTAAGGAGGCAAGCGAAGAGGATCTGACCAAGTAAATTCACGCAAACAAAACCGAAGAATTTTTTTCTGAATGGACTCGATACGGTCCACATAAACCTGCTGATAAGGCGCCCAAACTATACACGCATATTCAAGTATTGGTCTTACTAACGCACAGAAAAGAATCTTAGTAAGAAGTATGTCATGAAATTCTTTGGATCGCCTCCTCACAAAACCCAAGGTAGATGAAGCTCACAAAACCCAAGGTAGATGAAGATGGCGAAGATTTAATAAGATAGAGGTTTTGGTTCCATCGAGGATTCGTAAACTACAATCGTTTCAACCAGAAACAGTAAGTCGCTGCGATAATAGTTTTTGCCTCAATTGTGACATTTTTTGATGGAAATAGATGGGGATTGAAAATTAAAATTAACTTGGTGGTAAAAGAAAATCAAATTTGTCTCCAAGCAATGCGAATTTGTCATGCAGTCAATAAGAGAGGGCCCGTTATTTACATATGAACGATAAAAATTAGCTTATTTGTGGGAATAAAATGAAGCAATGGTAGTGGCATTCTTTTCGGAAAGAAATGTTGATGTTCAGCTTGATAGCGAATTTTGATCAAATACGCTCAGACACAAAAGTCTACATACACCTGGAAAACCATCAATAGTTCCAAAACTACAAATATTAATAATTTAAAATATGCATTATTCCAAAGGTTTTAGCACGTTAAGAAATACTACGCAACGAAATAATAATGTTTTTAAAAAATTGATAACAAAAAATAAAAAAAAACCTTGAATTTTATGCCACTAAAGTCTACATACAGCAAGTACATTTCTAGGAATAACGGTTATCTAGCATCATTGTTCCGATTCTGCGGAACGTTTTAATGGTTAGTCATTGCTATTGTTTCAGTTTGCATTGTGAGTTAGTGCAGTTACAATATTTAAATACAAAAAACGGTGAAACGGCTGCTCGAAAACAGGTTTTGTTCGAAATACGAAATGTAGTGATAAAATTAAAGCAAGAGGACAAATCACTGAGCGAAATAGCAAAACTAAGCCGGGCTACTGTACAAACAATAATAAAAAACTTTAATTTAACTGGAAGTTTCAAAAGTAAAGCTCGATCTGGTCATCCTAATATCTTGAGTGACCGTGACGGCAAAACAGTACTACGAAAAGTTAAGGAAAATCTGAAAATAATTGCACCAAATATAAGCAAATGTATTGAAAATGAATTGTTAAAAGTAGTGCAAAAGTAGTGCAAGCAGTAAAACAATGGGAGTTTGCAAAAAATACCAAGATAAGGACTACAGCTTTTGGAAAACAGTGTTTTTTACGGACAAACGTCAGTTTAACATATTTGGATGTAATGGCCGTGGAAAATTTTGACGAAAAGTAGATGCAGAGATGCAGAAAGAAAATGTTATCCTAACTGTTAAACATTGAGGAGGTATCGTAATGGTTTAGGGAGGGATGGCAGCAGCTGATATAGGAAATATTCATGTTATTGAAGGCATAATGAACCATCACTAACACTTGCGAGCTAACCTGAGACCATATGTTGAGCGCTTAAGGCTCGGACCAACCTGGATATTTCAACAAGATAACGCCCCAAACCACACTGCTTTGGTCGTTTGAATTGTTTACAACATTCCGAAACAGCTGCATTCGATACCACAATCGCCTGATCTCAATCCAATTGAAAATCTTTGGGATGAGCTTGAAAAAAAGAGTTCTCCTTGTTACTGGAGAAATTAAAAAATGCGTTATTGAAGGCTTGAAGTGAAATTAGTCCAGATATAAGAGAAAACCAAGTCGCTTTGATGCCTAAGAACTCGGAAGCTGTTATAGTGGTGAATGGTGGCTCAACTTGATATTAAATTTAAAATGATATATTAACAAATGGTACATTTTAGTGTTTTTTTCATAAATTGTTCTGATATATGCAGACTGTTCAGGCGTAATTTTTTTATATTCTTTAAATTTCTGTTTACAGACTTAATCATTTTATGATTTTCTTTCATAATATGTATATACAAGTAAAAATCATTAAAATAAAGTAAATTTGAATTAATTTTGTTGTTCAGCTATGCATAATATTTGTCGGGTGTATGTAGACTTTTGTAACTGAGTGTACCTTCAAGATGACGGTTTTGTTCTTTTGGTGTTTGTCATCGTGCTAGGATGCGGAACACCACAATGCCGTTCCAAAAAAAACACGACATCAGTGAGTAGCCGGTACTACAAGCTACGCGGAGGACAACAGGTCGGGATAATATTTTTTTAAATTTGTTGCTGTGACGGCGGCTCACACTTATTTCTGCAACACTATTTAGTCCCGGCTCTTTGCTTCGGTTAAAAAGATCAAGCGACCGTAGGATATGGGCAGGAATGAAATCAGCCAATGAGTACAGCAGCACTTTGTATCTACACCGGTTGTAAACGGAGATGTTGCAACTTTCTTCGCAGACCGCGTTATAGAAGCAACCTTCAAGCTTCCCAATCACTGTAATATTTTTCAGTCATTGCTATACGAAAACCCGCTAAATAAGTACATATTAATAATTCTACAGAAGCTAAAATCGATATTTTCACGGACAGTCAAGATGCGGCAACAGCAGTGATGTCTCATAAATATAAATTGAAGTGCACACTCGACTGTATGTAGGACTTGGACAGGCTAGGCGACAATAGCTGAGACAGAACCTTCTGGGCTTCCAGCTTTATGACCATTGATTAAAATGAAAGAGCCGATGCGGTAGTGAGGCAAGGGCCAGTCTTCCCCTAGTTCAATCGGCAGACACCCCAATTCCTATCCAAAAATAAATGGGAGTTGCAGCTTCTAAGTGACTGCCTGACATCCAGCGTTAGGAACAATCAGGCATCGGTACTTCAAGAAGTCTTGTCTGGCAAACCTCAAGCACGTGGCAGAACTAAGGCCGAAGAATATCTGTCAGTTCGCAAAATTATATTGGGCATTCGATAATCACCTGATCTGAATTTTTAAGCTCCAGAACCTCTCATCGGGTATCACTGCGGACCAATGTATGTCCTTATTTATGTCAGCTAACAAAACCTGACTTAACCTACCCGCAATCGGAGTTACTTTAGCAATGAGGTATAGGCAATTTCGGAGTGTTTACTGTCTATGAAGAAATTCAACGCTGTTGGAAATTTAGCATTTATAGGCTGCTATGAAGAGAAGTGGTTATGGAAAGAACGAAATGATCGACTCATTTTGAAAAGAAGAATGAATAGTTGAAATGCATTTAGCTTTAATTTTATTCATAGCCGACAAACTTTTGAAGTCCTTAGGTACCTCAACTACAAACAGACCAGCTGATATTATTTGATTCAGCCCAGTAAGAATAAATCGCACTTCACTTGCTAGTTAGAGCTTGAAGCTAAGATGGTCTTTCTGGAGAACGTTTTTCTTCAAAGAAAACTCGCTCTGTCGCTGTAGCTTTAAAGGAGAGTAAGCCAAATGACTTCCGAAATTTTCAGAAAAGTGAGATTTTTGCGTATTTTCTGCCAAAACTATGACAGTTCTTCTGCTTTTTTCTATGCTTTTATATAGCTTCTCCTATCCAAAACAGTTTTTCTCAGCGTTTTGACTGCACTCTTAAAAAAGTAGCAAGAAAAGAAGAATATCGGCTTTGCTATAGGCCTACAACTTCGATGTAACTGTTCCTTGAACAAAAATGAGTTGGCTAATCAATGATGTGCAAGCTGGAATGGTTATATGCGATAATTTTTTTTAGCTTGGTTTCCTTTCAGCTGCGCCGGACAGCTCTCTAGTGTATGCTGGAAGCGTTCAGGTGTTCTATAATTAATACTTTACTTTCATGCAGTTCAGTGAACTCCTGTGAATTAGGAGGCTTGTATGCCGAAACTATAACCAATTCGAGAAAGTAAGCTTGTACTTTTGAAATAATGGCTTTTGATGTCCTGTGAACGGCAGTTGCTCTTGCTCACAAAGCTTGCGAAGCCTCTTCCTTAGGAGTCATCTTATCATTCCTGTATAGGATGCACTTAATGACCTCGATATAATAGCCGAGTTGTTGTAATCATTTCATGATTGCATGGTACTTTTCTAAAATGTTGTTGAAGAGCGGACCCATATAGTATTAGTTTGAGATGGAAATGAGGGTTTGTTAACAGGAGTGGAAATAAGTGTGTGAGGTTTTGGCCCAGATGTCAGTTTGACTCGTTTCTTGACTAGGCAAGTGACTTTGTTCAATTCCTCATTTTCTATAAAGTCTCTGTAGCTAGCAAGGTGTTCATCACTGCAGCTTTTTTTTCTCTGATTATGCTAAGGCTCAGGGGTTGCCTTACTATGCTATAGCACAGCCTTGTCGGAAGGAAAATTCAGGAAAGTGATAAAGCAAGGGTTGAGCTGAGTTAGCGCATTCTAGCTTCTCCTCACGTATTTTCTCGCAGATGTGCAAGTGGTGGTCTCCATCGCAAACTTGGGATTGGTAATAACTGAATAGGCATCCAAATTATTAGCAGTTAGTGTTATATTATTGGCAGTGATTTTACGGGTTTCATTGACAGCCCTCGTAAGGTATTCATCCTCGCAGCAAGCGCCGTTTTGTATCTCTTTATGAAGTTTGTTGCAGTTGGTGTGACGGTGGAATTAAGGCGTGGCAATTATTGAATATGTGCCCTAACTAGTATCAACTGTGGCAGTGTGTAATTCCACAGTGTGATTTATGTGCCTCCGTTGATGAAATGTTTTTTATCTGATGGCTGGAAGCTGCACCAGTTTTAAGACAGAAAATTTGAATGGAATTCTCGTTAGTGGCGTTAGCCGGCATTATCAAACTTGTCACTTTTAGTATACTTCAATAAGTTTTCCCATGATATATCTTATTTGAAACTGGATAAAAATATCAGACTTGAGAATCTCGCTTTTATTTCAGCTCTACAGAATGAGGTTCATCCTTAAGCACTGAAATATTTCTCGATAGATAATCTCCGTAATTGCTGGCTAGCCATAAGTCGAGTGGACATTCTGCCAAGTAAGCTTATAGCTTGGAATTAGTTTTGATCGGTTGTTTGATTTTTGAAATATCTCCGAATTCAGTCGAGACCGAAATTTTTTTACTGAAACAGTAATTTAATTTGAACGATTAAAAATTTGATTCAACAGATCCATCAATTCGTTTAAGAATAAATTAAATTATTATATATTAATTCCATCTTACAGTATATTCAATTTCTAGAAAATGCAATAAATTATCTGGGACCATCAGCATTCAAGATCAGACATTTGAAAAATATTCTGACTTATCAATAAAAAAAAGATCCAACTGGATATCACATTCTGGATTTAATTTCAAAATCAGATTTATTGCCATTTGATTCATGATAAAGTGGCCTATGCTCAGCAAAATTTATTTTATTATAAACTCTTGTGCCCCTTTGTCGATTTAAAAAATAAGTTTTATCATCATTTTGTCTTTTAATAAATGCGTAGTTTGAAATTTTCTCATTTGTCAACAGCGAAAAAATTTCAATTGTAAAAAAAATGTCTTTAGAGCTCCGCATTAAACCTTTCGTTATTTACATGTGCATAAAACTTAACTATAAATATCCTCGTTCAAAATAAAATATTTTTTAGAAGCATCAGAAACATTACCGGCATGAAAAACCATTCACTTTATTACCATACCAGACAAAAGGCCATGACGGTAACATTTTTCTCGTCATCCAATGCTCTTTAGCTATTTATTCTTCACTCCGAGTTGAACCCTCTCAATTTTCATTTGCATGCATGCTAACAATTCTACAGTTACAATTAGACGAAACATTGCACGTAGCATTCCCAAAGCCCATTCAAAACTATTCCTATACAACTTTTCTCGTCATTTTTTTCTCATCACTCATTTTCTTTTCACATTCTTTGGGAAAATCGAGAGCCATCCTCATGTACTGCAAAATCATTGAGACAAAAAATAATCTCGTCGTGAACAATTATAAGACGACACTACACTGTCATAAACTACTCGTTTTAGGTTATTCGTTTGTAACGAACGACTCATGGTGCTTTCATTCGATTTTAAACCTAGTAAATTTTTATGTATCCTATAAGCGATCTACTCACCTGTAAAATTACTTCACTTGTCCTTCAGCAAAATAGACAGGCAGCAGAAGCTTAAGACCAGTTCGAAAAACAAGCACACAGTTCAGCACGGCACAACACAGAAACGGACAGGAAACTTGTATGTTCAAAAGGATTCTTTCACAATTTCCCCGATACTATTGCTTTATTTAAAAGAGCTGGTATCTGGCTGGCGTTGTTACTTTCTTTCTTGAAAACTAGAAAATTCCACTTGTCTTCGTTACCCGGTCGAGGGAGGTGCTTCTATTCTTTCACTTGAACTGCCCCTACATCGGTTTCTTGATGAGCACTTGATTTATTCTTTCGTTCTTGTCTCGGCGCTACTTTTCTGCTGAAGAATAACAAGCAAATAGGATAAACGGATTACGGATAAGTACAAGATTACAAAAGGATTATATTGTTTCTTGACACAGAAAAGCACATAGATCTCAATGATTGCAAATTTCGAGACTTCACAATGACTTTGTAACGAATTTTTTCTGTTTTACAGTTACAATTGAACTCACTTGATTTTTCACCGGTTTTTTTCAAATCCAAAGTGTTAAGCGTGTTTTATCTGATTCGGATTGCAATACAAGAAAATTACTGATTTTATGAAACTAAATGAAAAATCGAATGCCGAGCAGACTTTCATACGTTTGACTCAGAGTTTCAATGATGACTTCGTTCAACGAAATGTTGACCGTTATTTGGCCAACAGTTCCTTTTATTCTCACAAGAACTGTACACCTTTTAACACAAACACATTCATAACGGATACTGTAACGACACACTGCCTACGCAAACTTCATTCATAGGTTTTTTGCTCAAGTGGGATACCACGCGGCTGTGAGAGGACTTGTACAAGTGGGAGATACAATCCAAATACCAGAGCTGCCAGGTTCAATTTACTAGCTATTGCTATTAATGAAGATATTTTCATGACATCTAGATGCTTCACACTAAAATTCAAACAGTTCAGATACTCCATATCAATATAACCCACACTAGGCGTATTTTTTTCCAGCATCATACTACTCTATATGGGAAGGTATGTTAATGGCATAGTTGTTGATACTTGATCAGAACAACCCCAATCACCTAATTACCTACCAACCGTTCATAAGTATAGCTTCTCAAAACGCATTCGTTGAAAATTGGTGGCCCATTATTCAATATTCTACTCACAAAATTTTATAAATTTAGCAATACTGTTCGACCCCACCAACACAATGTCCACATCGTTTAACTTCCCCTCATTTAATTCACAACAATCCTATTCGTTACCCGCTCCTTTCATCATGAATCCTACGCATCTATTTTATCATCGGCTGACAACAGGCAACAAGTTGTGGATCCTAATTCCCATTTCATCCTAGCAATCTGCTTTACATGCTGTCTGTTTCGAATCCTTCTCTTCCCTGTTTTGTTGAAATGAGCAAGTGTTGGGGAAAACGGATATAAGACTGTTAACGGTGCGATGATGGTGAGAATGGGAATTGTTTAGGAATGAAAACCGAGTGCCAGGAGCAACAGGTGACTGACTCCTCATCAGCAGCTTCATTATTATAGTTTCTGAATATACGCAGAATTATGTTATTTGATGATGTTCTCTGCCTGCCTAATTTCCAATTGTTGTTGCAATGTTACTTTGGGTTTCTCTAGTTTCAAATTTCATTCATGAAAAGCTAACTCATTTCGTAGGTAACATATGCTGTTTCACATAAATCGTACCTAAATTTTCAGTGTTGAAAAACTTACTGATACAGGAAAAAAGCATACGTATCTCTCAGCCCCCACAACATGTTCAGCTTTCAAATATTCCCGCAACTAGAACCCAATAGATTGAATAATTCAGGTAATTGATTCTCTTTCTTCCTAATTCGACTTTATTAATTACATAGAAATGTTCTGTTCAAATTTATGTAAAAACTAGCAAATCAAATCCCGGCATTAAATGTTCGTCATTAATTTCCATGAAAAGGAGTTTCATTAGGTGATTTCTGAATTTGAAAAGCGATAAATTTAAACTGACAAGCGCATGACGGAGGCACATTGCAAATCACGTTGATGAAAGTTTAAATAACCTATTGAATTTTATTGACCTTTTACGTGGACGTGAAGACATTTAAGTATATACATATTTGGGTGTAATGTAATCTTAGTTCGTTAGAGTTTTACTCTGTGAAATCGATGAAGTTGAAAGTTTGTAATGATAAATGTTGAAAAATTACCCATTTTCTTTCATCCAACAGTGGAGCTTAGTTGATGAGAGTTTGATATCGAAGTTAAATATTTTAGCAATCAGTGTACCACTCTTGATGCCCAAGAAAAAAAGTGATAGAAAGACTCAGATCTACTCATTAAAAAACCCTAGCGCATCAGAACCGCTAGAAACACTAATTTTCGAAGAACAGAAGGGGATTTGCGCAGATTTTGAGTGTGTATTCTACCGCTACTTACTTTTCCTACTTAAAACTGCCTTAAGTTGAAGTCAACTTGCTCTGCGAATTTCGTATTGACCCAATGACTGCATTGAAAGTTATAGGGATGCAAAGAAATATAGGGCTACCATTCGCAAAAGTTTTCAATTTTTCTATATCTTAATATTTGGTGTTTATTTTCACTATAAGATCACTACGATTTGAAAATTCTATGATAAAATCGCTTACTAAAAGTATGCTAAAAAATACAAAAACGACCATAGCTGGCAACCCTATCATTGTTTTGAAATTAAATTTCTACTGAATATTGCCTACAATAAGTTTAATTTGCTATTTGAATTTCGTTATGATTCAATGACTGTACTGGAAGCTATAGGGCCAAGAGCTTTATTTTCCTCAGGAATTTTCTAAATTTAAGACACCAAAATTACCATAGCCGGCAGTTCCAACCGAATTTTTCAACCAAATTTCTACCAAATGTGGCTTAGGTTCAGCTATTGTGTGAATTTTGTCCAAATCGAATGACTGGATCAGAATTTATAGGGCCAAAAGCAGGTATTTTTCTTAGTGAATTTTCAAAATGGCACCAAATTGCCCGCATTTCAAAATCACTTCTATCAGACCTGGTCCTACTTAAGACCAAAGACCAATACATTCTGTAAATTTCAACTAATTCTGATTATCGGATCGTGAGTTTCCGTGAACAGACGTTTTTGATGCTGAAAATATACAGTGGCTCACAAAAGTCAACATATAGCATGTAAAAACACGAATATGGTACAGTGGAAAAAGAGAGAATGCTCCCATAAATGCTCTATAGGGTTTAAATCGGAAGACTGAGGTGGACTGTGAAGCTGATGAGGGACGTTATACAGCAACCATTTCTTGACACTTCTAGCTGTATGTTTTGGATCATTGTCCTGCTGAAAGATCCAACCTGGCTGTAGGCCTAATTTCTGCACAGAAGGTATCAAATCGCCTCACAATATGTTCAAATACATGTATTGATCCATTGTACCATCAATAAAATGTAATTGCCCCACACCAGCGGCCGACATACAACCCCATACGAGGACTGACCCTCCACCGTGTTTCCCTGCAGGACACAAATTCTTCTTTGCCAATGCTTCGTTCCGCTTCCTCCACACGTATCCGCGCCCGTCAGAGCCATAAATACTATACTTGCTCTCATCACTTAACATAACTTGATTCCAAAAACTGTCGTCCTTATTAAAATGCAGGCGAGTGAAGTCAAGCCTCTTCTTTTCATTTACTGGAGAAATGAAAGGTTTTCTGCGTGGAACTCTACCGTTATAACCCTAATTACGCAAAACTCTACGTATTGCTTCTGGACTCACTTGCTTCCCGGTTGCCTTTGCAAGTGCAGTGGCCATTGCCGGCTCACTTTTTTGTGGCTCCTTACTTATTTTCCGTAACAAGTCTTTCTCATCTCTCTTACTTAAGGATTTCGGTCTACCTGTTCGTTGTTTATTTTGTATTCTCCCTTCCGTTTCCGCTTTCCGTATGATGGTTTGCACCGCTGCCCGTCTTCTTCCAACTATTTTCGCAATTTCGCCATTCGACTTCCCTTCCACTCGTTCACTAAGGATGATTTTTCGCACTTCTAAACTCGTTTCCTTCCGTGTACTCATTTTTAAGTATTAAAGGCTCCCAAATCACTTTAGTTTGATCGAGTTGCAATGTACTAATGTTTATCTTTGTATATTAACACGGTAGCAATCTTTATCGCAGTATGACTCATCGCTTAGACTGATTCTTTTGAATTTTCTGAGGTGTATGCTGAATTTTGTTTCCTCACTTTCAGCGGGATTTCTTGTTATTTACTATGTATATGTGTATGATATGTATGTTCTCATCAATTCTGTGTAAAATAGATTACAATGTCTCTGATATTCCTTTTAAGTTCGTTTTTCACCCGTCTTTTCAATTTCTTTCTACCTATATGTTGCCAATTCCGCGTTTTTAAGCGGTGTATGCTGACTTTCGTGGCCAACTTTAGGTTAATTGGGAAAGGGTTAATAGGCGTGCCCGTTGCAAAATTTCAAAGTTTTTACTTTGGCTATGTAGAAAAAGCATAAAATTTATATATGAGTGGCTTTTTTCCAAGAAACGACATTTCTTTCGGAGAGTCGATGATTTGAAGGTTTTCATTTTCAGTGCCTACCCTAGCTACAGGGTTGCCAACATGACATCAACAGCTACACAAATTTACAACTAAATAATACCAATATGTCCTAAAAGTTTCATAACGATTGAATAGCTTTGTCAAAAGTTATCGCAATTTAAAAATTTTCAAATTTTCCCGTTCTCTTTTTAGGCACCTAGCGCACACATGGGGTTAAAAATTCCAAAACACTATCCGATTCACATTAAGAACACGTTCGAAATTCATTCCGTTATTTTAATTTTTGCGAAAATTATTTGTGGACGGAACAAATGTTAAAAATATCACTAAAATGGCCGCCGGCGCCAAAGAATTCAAGATAATTGACATTTAGTGAGACCTGGACCTATTCTGCATATACATCAATGTGTTCTGAAAGTTTCAACTGAATCGGATGGCACGTTTCTGAGAAATAGTCACTGAATTTTTTTGATGATATATACACATGCTCGAAAAAGTCTGCGTTTAAAATCAAAAACAAACAAACATTTTCCAGATTTGGTTTCATATATTTACTAAGTATTTCTTAAAAAGTCGAGACATGTAAGTTCATTTATTTCGCTTTTACCGTTTTTGAGATAACGAGTTTTATCAGAAAAAACATACAAAAGCGAGGCAGAAAAAATCTGCGTTCACTTGATGAAGTGGAAGGAATAAACCGTTTCAAATACACTCTTCTAGTGTTAGTTGTATTTATTATTCATTATTTGCTATTCTGGCAAGTGGTTAAATAGTTTCCTGCAGATTTTGTTGTGTGAATAATTTTTTTTTCGTAATGGAAGATGAAAGAAAATAAATCAGTTGGGGTGAAAGAAAAATCATCATAAAATTATGGAAAGACGACCAAATCGGTCGTCCATCAAAGTTGTCCTGCAGGAAAAAACGACAAAACGTGTCACTTGTAAAAAAAATCCACGGCTGACTGCATTTCAAATAGCAACCAAAACTACAGAATAATTCTAGAAAAATATTTGTCCCGATACTACTAGAAAAATCCTCAAAAGGGCCTGGATACTACGGACGGGTTGCTCGGAAGAAGCCGTACATTTCACCGGTCAACCAACAAAAGCGCATTGCATTTGCCAAGCAGCACATAGATGAGCCAATAGAGTTTTGGACGAATGTAATATTCTATGATGAAAGTAACTTTTGCATTTTTGGCATAATAGGACGCAAGTTAGTATGGAGGAAGCCTAAAAAATCATTCCAAAAAGAAAACCTCCTACCCACTGCAAAACATGGCGGTGGTGGAGCAATGGTATGGGGTGTATGGCAGGTACTAGCATTGGGAAGTTGGAGTTTATCGAATCAACGATGGATAGATTTGAATATCTCAACATTTTGATATATAATTTGAGGCTGAGTGCCATTAAACTCGGCTTAGGTTCAGATTTTTGCTTCCAACATGATCGTGATCCGAAGCATACAGCCGAGATAGTGAGGCTCTGGTTACTCTATCATGCCCCAAAACAGCTACATATACCCCCACAATCACCAGACCTAAACCACATCGTACACCTATGGGATTCACTAGAAAAGAACATTTGACAACACTCACTAATTAGCAAGGAAATGTTGAAAACTGTTTTCACAGAAGAGTGGGAGAAAAGAAGTGCTGAAGAGACAGCAAAGCTCGTCATTTCGATGTCAATAAGGCTCTATGAGATAATAAAGAACCGGGGAAACTCCACCAGTTACTAACCAATTTAAATATGTTTTACAATTTTCTATTTTATTATTTTTATTACATGTGAACGCAGACTTTTTCTGCCTCGCTTTTATATAGTTTTTCCGAAAAGAGCCGTTATTTCAAAAGCAGTAAAAGCAAAATAAATGAACTAACATGTGTCAACTAAATAAGAAATACTTAATAAATATGTGAGACGAAATCTGGAAAATATTTATTTGTTTTTGATTTTTTAAAGTTACAAACTGATTGACAGTAGGTCAGAGATTTTCCTACACCCCCCTAACACCCCCCTAATACCCCCCTGGAAAGTGCATACACCCCCCCTAACACGGACAATTTTCCTACACAAAGGGACCTTTGTGTCTTTTGTTCCAAAGGGACACCCCTCCTAAAATTCTGAGCACACCCCCCATGAAAAATTCTTGAGAAAACCCCTGCAGTAGGTGAACGCAGACTTTTTCTAGTATGTATATATATATATATATATATATATATATATATATATATATATATATATATATATATATATATATATATATATATATATATATATATACATATATATATATATATATATATATATATATATATATATATATATATATATATAAATATATATATATATATAAATATATATATATATATATATATATATATATATATATATATATATATATATATATATATATATATATATATATGCATATATATATATATATATATATATATATATATGCAAATATGAATTTTTGGCCAAATCGATTTTCGAACGTTAGTAAAAATCCTGTAATCATCGCGGGTAAAAAGTGTAACATATAATATATCTTGCTCATGATGGATACCAGTCTAACATTTTAGATTAGTCTGTGGCTAATACGTTGCTCTATATTCGAAATTTAAAAAAAAAACATCGGGCAGTCATTAAGGACTGCCGGCAGAAGTGATAACTTAATACTATGAAATTTGACTGGGGTTTTTGAAATCACGTGAGGCGGACAACGACAAAAAGTCGACGCTCTGGATTTCGTTCATATTGTGTGTGCATAATGGTACTTCTAAAGGATATGAATGTGGATACGCAATTTTTGTCTGAATAAGTGACAAAATTGATGAAAGGTTTTTTTTGAAGCCGAAAAAAATCGGAAAAACATTAAACATAATGATTGGTATAGAAATTTAACTGTTCTTTTTAATTTTGAAATTAGATTTGAAAAGCAAATTTTATTTCCTGCATAAAACCGGAAGTAAACACTATAACTCGTTATTTGAGTTTCCCGCATCAATTACTACCTGCTTTGATAAGCTTTAGAGACGATATACGTTGCCTATGCTGATTTATAAACAAGACGGGAATCGTGATCACAAATCAATAACCTTTATGAGTAAATTATGTTGATGGATATAAGTCGGATATGTTAACATTTGTCACAACTAACGTAAATAAAAATTAATGATTTCCAACTGCAAGTGGTCACATCAGTCAAGTATGCACTGTGAGCTTGTCTCTGATGAAAATCAGTGCATACTTTCGAAACCACTTTGTCAAAAAAAAAAAAGATTTTCAATGAAATTTTCCAATTTTAATCATCCCGCAAAAACAATTCCAATATGAGAAATTCAATATGTGAATACCCTTAAATAGTGAACATGGACATTATGCGAAAAAAAACCTTGAAGAAGAAGAGTAGAATGTATCTCTCACCATAAGTCATAAGGACCGTATAAAGCGATTTTTAAATATGTTCAAAATTAATACAGTCGTTTCCAAGATGATCACGCACGCTCATTTGGCCATCGAGAATTATTATCGAGAATAATTTGCAGGGCACTCCTGTGCTGGATGCTGGCAATGCACTTCCATAATTTCTTAGTTGAAGTGTATTTCCCCGAATCTCAGCTCCATATAGCAAGATGGAATCGTTCGTTACCATCAGCAGCCTCTATCTCGTGTCACTGGGACTGCCGACGTATAAGTCTACTCAGCGAAGTGATGACTACATAAGCCATTTCACATGTCCTGCTGATATGATCCCAATACGTAAACTTAGTGGGGAGAGTCTCTTCCAGATACCTGATCGCCTTTCTGGTCTGGACCTCGACGGAGTCAACTATCATGGGTATAACTGTTGGTGTCCCCCACTTCGTCAGCATGACAATCTCCGTCTTTGAGACCACTACCTGGAGGCCGTTTAGGATCACCCACGGATCCGCCCTCCTCATGATTTTGGAAAGTCTAAGCTGAGCTAATTGGCAGATCGCAAAGTCATTACCGCTGTGGCATTATCAGCGTTCGTAAACTTTTCCGACTTGCCTATGATCGGAATTTTGTATTATGATCAAATCCGAAATCGGAATTTAATTCCAGTTTGAAACTGCTGACAACTTCGCGCAGTAGCTCAAAACTGGTTTCAAATTTCCAATATACTTCCAAAATACTTCCAAGTAACTGTCAAAATAACGAATGAAATTTGAAAAAGTTGGGAATTTTAATTGTATTTGGACGAAATGGACTCAGTGGCATTTTATTTTAATATAAATGACGATGGTGAAACAAATGAGACCTGTGATTTTGCAGTGCAACGGAAAACGATCAGAGACTGGTCCAATCCTTTCGCACTTTCTGAAAAAATTTTTGTTAACACTCAATAAACTTGGTAATATGTACATTTAATGCAACAATTATAAATATGCAGGTTCATCTATATGTTTCGTGTCTCCAAGGCCGCATTTAAGTGCATTTTGGACGAAATAGCTACTATTTTGAAGAAATCATCTTACAAGAATGCTATACCCCCTATATTAAAATTGACAGCAACATTACGTTTCGTTGCACAGGGATCATACCAGCTTTCTGTTGGCCAAGATTTTTTAATCACTATGGCACAACCAACAATATCAGTTGTCCTGGCTGAAGTCTTGTTATGCTTAGAGACACGTTTGTGTCCAAAGTACATAAGTTTTGAAATGGATGAAGCAGCACGTCGGGAACAGAAAAAGAATTTTTTTCGAAAGTTTGGCTTCCCTGGTGTTATTAAATGCATTGATGGATCTCACATCAACATTGTACGACCCTCGAAGAATGAACATCATTTTTATAATCGCCGAGGCACTCACAGTCTCAATGTTATGATGCTATTTATTACTTAGCTATCATATTAATTGTATGTGTAAGTTTCATGTTTTATCTTTTGCAAGATATGTGATAATCGTTTGGAAATCTTGGCTGTCGATGCTAGTCACGAGGGAGCAGCACACGATGCTTTGGTTTGGTCACTAAGCAACGAAAAGAAATACATGCAAAAGCTTAGGAACGATGGTGACACAAATTGCTGGCTTCTGGGTATTTTGTGTAAACTTTTATGTTATGAATTATAACTAATTTATATTGTGACAGGTGATTCTGGATATTCCTTGCAGCCATGGATAATGAGACCATATAGTCAAGCCGCTGAAGGAAGTTTGGAAGCAAAATTTAATTCTTTACACTCCAAATGCATAAGCACTGTTGAAAGATGCTTTGGAGTTCTTAAAGGGAGATTTCGGTGCCTTCTCCAGGCAAGGGAGTTGCATTATAAACCAGAAAAAGCAGCACAAATTGTCAATGTTTTTTGTCATGCTGCACAACATTTGCATTAAACACAATGTTACTTCCAATGAGTCTCTATTCGCCTGGGAAGAAGCTTCTAGCTTTTTAATAAACCAAACTACGACTGAAAATATAACAGAAGCAGCAATAATTCGCGACAACATTAGGAACAATTTAAGTTAACAAACAATAGAAGCTTTATTTTAATAAAAAAAACATTATTGAAAACACTTAAAACTAATAAAAAATTTTAATAATGACATATTTCTAATATCACATTTTTTCATTTAAAATTTTCAGTCTATCTTCTTTCAGTTGAACTTCTTTCACTCTTTCATTTCAAGCATTTTTCTCTTTAAAAGCAACTTTTCTTTTCTATATTGTTTTTTATTTTCTAATTTTTTTTTCTTTAGATCAAAAGATTTTTGTTTCAGTCTCCGAATTGTACTCATTGTATCTTTGGCATTTTTAAAAAAAACTATGCATTCTTCGTGGAAACGCTGCTGGGTTTTTATTTGCAGCTCCAACAGTTGTTTCTGCGTCTGGCGACGATGTTTTTTCTGTAGAACGGGTGCCTACTGAACTTCGGACGATGCGGCTGGTCCGGGCTCAGAATCTATGGAAGTGGCTGGTGCGGGTCCTGCATCAAAATCAGTGGCGGTTTCAGGTGAGCGCGGTGGTACTGGGGACGATGTCGCGACTGGTTCAGCAAACATTGTCCTTGACGACGTCATCACTGTGTCCTCGTTGTCTGTCGTATGCAAAGGTTCTGCTTGAGATCCCTGATTAGGCTCCGGAGCATCGAGCGTTGCCGTATCAAGTTTGGCACCAAACTTTTTCACCTGGACACCGTTTATGGCCGTATTAAGGTCTAAAAGCATAATCACTTTGTTTTCATCTGTCGAAAACAGTTTCTGCTTAAAAGGCCCCCCGCCTGTTCCACTGACACAGCTTCTATTGAAGCGCAATTTTGTCCTTATATTGTATTTATAATCCTTCCAAACCTGCAAAAAATTATAGTCAGTACAGAAATGGCGAAATTTCAAAATTACAAATACCTTCTTCCAACCATCAACATGGTTCATCGGCGGTCCGTGGCTATTTAGCTCTTCAGCCAACTTTCCCCACAAAATCTTCGCCGCGTCCTTATATTGTGCACTGGCTGGAATCATATTCGACGCTAGTCCCACATTTTCGTGTTTTGCCATAAAATCGACCATACCACTAATTTGGTACTCCGTCGACTTCGAACAGGCCCTAAGAATAATATTATGAAAACAAAAATTTAATATGTAAATTAAATTTTATTAACTTACGGTATTTATTTCCAATGTACTTACATGATCTCTCACACTTTATTTCCATATACCAAACAATACCCAAAAACAACTGAAAAATCGGCAACCACACAAAATCCGCCTGCAACTCGACCCGCTACTCGACAGCAAATGAGCTGTCGGATTTGACAAGTCGACTTCGGAATTCGAAATCCGAAGATGGCGGATTCTCGTGCAAATAGCGAATCATAATACGATAATACGATTTCGTATAAAATCCGACTTCGGATTTTGAATCATAATAGGGCCCCAGGAGTGCCTCGCCGGATTAAAGACTTTTTGTACTTCTAGCGTTATCAGTAGGACGACCAAACTGGCTGGATGACATGCCTCCTCTGCTCTTACTACAGACTCAAAACCATCTGAGGTGGCATCGATTGATGAATGCTCTTTCCGAAAGCCGTGCTACTTGTCAAAAAGATCATCGTCTGATCTCATTGGTGACAATTACCTGTAGTGTTCACAATGCATGTTCCCCGCAGTGTTCAGCATGAAAGTCCCCAGCAGTGTTCAGCATGCACAGCGGACGCACAATATACTAATGGGTTGCTGCAACCTACAAGTACCAGGTGAGCTACTTTCTCCCGCGAAAGACTGAAAGACCCCCGCAGCTAAACATGAATAATACAAATTCAATAATAGACTTTTCGCCTTTAAGCGGTTCCAGTGGAACCCCATCGGGCCTCGAACACTGTTTATTTATTAAAATCTCATTTAACAGAAAATCCAATTGTAAAATGAGATACAACAAAAAACAAAAATAATTAATATAAAGCAAAACAAGGGAATAAACATAATAAAAATACATAGAAGAAAAAGTAAAGAGAAAAATACACAATAAAAATAACTAAGAGGCTACGTAAACATATCAACACCATGTTTTTCAATAGATTCAAAAGACATGGACACAGAACCAAACTGATGCTCATCATGGCTTCTAAGTATCCGAGGTATTGGTGAGTTAAAATACACAAGAGTACGCGCGAAGGGAGTAAGAAAAAGCAATTAAGTTCTAACCGGGCGATCAGACACTCGTAAGAAATGACACACGCGAATGTTGGAAGAGAGTAAACCATGACAAAGCTTGTAAAGAAGACATTCATCCAGGAATAATCTGCGGATAGTCAGCAAATGGACATTTACGAAAAGCAGACGGTCATCATAAGGACGATAAGCAACATTAAACTTGTACAAAAGGCAGCGAGTAAACTTCCGCTGAACGGATTAAACAGCATTAGACAGGTACACAAAACGAGTAGACCACACTTGCGAGCAATATTCAATAATGTAACGAACAAGAGAAATAAAAAGGCGAGCACTTGTGTATTGGCTGCAAAACGAGAGTAGCGCAGAACGAAACCAACTACTTTTGAAGACTTAGCAACAACAAAAGAAACATGCAGATCACATTTTAGCTTCGGATCAAAGATGATGCCAAGGTCTTTACGTTGATCTACATGCCTCAAAAGAATATCATTCAAAAAATATTCAAAGGAAATGAGATTAGGCTTATTGGAAAAAAAAAATAACGAAACACTTGGAAACATTGAGAGCAAGGGTGTTCGCAGAGTACCAATCACTCAAAATGAAAAGATCCAATTGTAACTTACAACAACCATTTTGGGAAGCGAAAGCACGGACAATTTTAAGATCATCAGCATACAACAGAGAGTCAGATTGAAAATAACAAGGAAGGTTTTTGATAAACAATGTGAAAAGGAGGGGACCAAGGATGGAACCTTGGGGAACACCAGAAGTAGGAAAAAAAGGGGAAGAAGAACCACCATTAAACACAGCACTGCAGACGCGATCATGGATGTAGGAAGAAAGCCAGGATGTAAGGGAACTGGAACCAACAAAATTAAAGATTTTATACAAAAGCACTGAGTGGTTTACCCTGTCAAATGCTTTCGCGAAGTCAGTTTAAACCACATCAGCTTGAATACCATTGTCCAAAATGCACGCGATGAAGCTAGTGAATCCCACTGAATTCGTAGTCGTTGAACGTCCCTTGATGAAACCATGTTGCTCAACAGAAAATCAGTGACTAAAAACACCATGAATTCTGTCATGAACAGTCTGCTCAAGCAACTTCAGAAAGCAGGACAGGAGGCATATAGGACGGTAGTTAGCCCCATTGCCAATGTCTTCCGATTTTAAAATCGGAAAAACATTGGCAGCTTTCAAGGTAGAAGGAAAAACACCAGCAAACAAACTCAAATTAAATAATATAGACACAGGTACACATAAGGAAGATGCAAGAGACTTAGCAAATACATTAGGAATGCCATCAGGGCCGCTGCTTGCTGAGTGATCCAACGATGAAATTAGGCTTTCCACCTCCAGAGGATTGGGCATCATAAAATTCTCATGAGAAATCACAGCCGCAGCAGAGCTCCCTGAAGCAAAGTTAGGAGAGAAACTTAGCAAATAAATTACAAATGTCTTGAAGGATAGAAGACGTAGTTTCCTCAGGAAAAAAGTGTCAGGAAACCGGTTGCTACTTTTTAGGGAACGGACATACGACCAGAAAGGCTTCGAGTTATTTGAGGAAAAACTCGCTTTAATATCCAACAGATGAATTGCGAAGAAATTCATTTCGAGCCTTATCTTTCTCTCGCAAAGATTTAGAAACGACAGAAAATCAAGGAAGACAAGCACCACCTAGAGAACGAGACACAGGAGTAAATCTAGAAACAATGGAATTAGGGAGAGATCAAAAAGAAGAGACAGCATCATTTATTTCAAGCCCACGAAAAAAAGAAAACCAATTGATAGGGAGGAGTTCAGCTGCAATTAGTTCATAATCTGCCTTAAAAAAGTTGAAAGACGGCAGAACTATGCTTTTGGTGCGTGGACTATTCAATAAACAAAAATCAATGAAAAGGGGGGGGGGGGTGATGAGGGTCAGGATCAACGTAAGGAAAGGATGATGCGGAAATAGATAGATTTGAAGAAGGAAAATTAGAAAAAACAAGGTTTAATAAGCGATTGTTATTATTAGGAATGTAATGAAACTGGGATAAGGAACAAAACGAAAGAAATGATGAGAGGGAAATCGAAAGTGCATTCGTAGACAAAATGGTTTAAGACAAGAGGTCCCATTGAATAGAAGACAAGTTGAAGTCACCACACACAACAATCGAAGAATGTAGATAGTAAGACATAATAAAACTAGACAGCACACTGTAAAAACATTCATACGTGGAGAGTCATGCTCTACAAGGCACATGTACAGATACAAGTAATAAACAAACGTTATGTGATAGGAAAATACGGACAGCAACGCACTCAACAGGATGAGACACCACGAAGCTAGCACAAAGTGAACTAGACAGAGATTTACGAATGGCAATTAAGACTCCACCACCGTCTGCTTTATTCGTTAAATCACGATTGCGATCATGTCTGAAAATATTATGCAGGGGAAAGAACTTATCACTAAAAAGATTCGTAGAAAGTCAAGTTTCTTTCAAACAGACAAAATCATCGGAAGCAATTATAGAGACTAGCCTGATTTGTACCGATTTGGTTCTTAGTCCACGAACGTTTTGGTATTGAAGGTTAAAACGTTGATTTTTAAGCAAACAAGAACTGATTAAACTGGCTGGACATTTTGCTATGCAGTTAAAATATCATCCAGATAAGGCTCAAAACATACAAGAAAAGCAAAACAATTTAGCAATTTCTATTGATTTAAATAAAGCTTATCAAATGCTAAAAGATGATCTGCTACGCGCTGAACATCTGTTACTTTTAAATAATATTCACCTAAACGAACCATATGTTAGACAAGGGCTGAAGGCGGAACAGCTAAATGATATTTGGTGTGATTTAGAATTGGTAGAAAATACTCAAGAATTATTAGAGCTGGAACATATTTTAGAAAAAAAAGTAGTTGAGCAAGAACAATTGCTTCACTCTTTAAGTTAGATATTTTAATTGAATTGTTCCGGCCTGGAGTTTTGCGAAAATTTCCTCGCTGTCTGGATTCGAATTCCTTGACCAAAACTCTCGAAGGCCAAAAATCACGGCACCCAATCGCGCTAAGTTCAATCGGAAGCGTCAGCAAGAAAGAGCCCACAATACGGCTGCTGTCCGAATCCTTTGTAAGCTTCTTGCAAGAAACGTTGACATCTCTTCCAAGCTTCCGAGACATATACATCCTCAAGTCCTCCACAGATGTATCAGCCGCAACACGAGAAAGGAAGATTTGAAGAGGAGGAAATACCACTCTAATGAGACCATTAGAATCATTATTTATTTATTTATTCAATTCACCAAGCAAGGTGTACATCGTCATCGCTGGCATTAATAGATTGTAGTGCGGGACTAGCAGACGACACTGAGGACGCCATTGGAGAATGGCATTGCAGCTGCTGTGAAATAAGCTGCTGAAGCAGTTGATGTTGTCCTCGTTGCAGAGGCGGCAGTTGAAGAAGCTCCAGATAATGCTGATGCTGCAGTAGTGGCTGGGGACTATGGCTTTGTAGTTGATTTTGTTGGCTTTAATGGCCCTGCTTGTGCTCTTGTTGAAGTAATTGCTGCTGTTCGCGTTGACTACGATTTAAAATCGGCGAACAATTACCTTGATTGAAAGGCAGTACTGGCGCTGGGGTCTTGGGTGAAGACAACTTCTACTTTGCATCCGCCGCTGAAGCCAGAGAGTTTAACAGTCTAGTGGCAGATTTGAGCCTGCCACGCAAAGCGTTGAATTCAACCTGCACAGAGGCCACCACCCGTTAAGCAGACGGCAGTCGATCAACAAAAGCAACCATTGAATTAGATTTGCATTTCGAACAAAACCAATATTCTCCGCATGACGACGATTGAACCGATTCGGCAACATGTGCGTGCATTCCAGTGCACTTTGCATGAACTGTTTGCTCACAAAAGCCAGAGCAAATTTCCATGGGTGTTTTATTCGATTTGTCTAAGCATGTAGAGGCTAAACAAAGAGCCATTGTGGGGCGCACTGAAGTTTTCTCTAATTAGATAGCGGTACTTGAGCACACAGTATTGCACCCTTAAGCCGGAAAAAAGGTGAATGTGTGCTAAAGGGAGAAACATCCGCCTGGTTGACGATGAGAGAATCATCAGTCCTTAGGGAAGTGGCATTCATGAGACTACCAAGCCGAATGCAGCCGACTCTACGAGTGACCAATTTGTAGCCATCACCCTATAAATCTGATTGGACCTCCTCACAAAAAAGCCTGCTATTTGGCACGTTTGTTCCTCGTGATGGCCTTGGTCAGCTCCTTCTTTACCACAATGTGAGCAGCACAAAGTTCGGTCAAAGTTCGGCAAAATGATGTGTTTCAGTTTGGCGATTCCACCGTTTCACCAGTACGCATGTTGTCTCCTACGAAAGGAATTATATATTGCGACACCATCTTCAAGAAACCAGCCCGCTTGCGAAGAGCCAGCAAAGCGGAAAGCCAGCATAAGTTGGGTACGTTTAAAGGGCCGCTTCTTAGGCCCATACTACAGGGAAAATTAATCTTGGTTAGCCTCATTGATGGGAGACCTACTTTAAGTAGGCTGTCTTCTAGACTGCGGTTCCGTCGAGATGCTTTGCCACCTCTCATTCTTAAACCATTACAATCTATCGAGCTTTTCTTGTTTTATCGATATTTTTCCCCTTGGAAAAACTAATATAGTCGAAGGTTGCTTTATTAATCGATTCAAAAAAACGAAGTAAATCTTACCAAGAATTTAGCATTATTCATTTGGCAGTTTGTAAATCTCAACAATACATTTTTTGCAGTAGCACATGTTGCTAGTTAGCCTAGCTATCAATCTTTCCTCGTAAAAACCAATAAATGCATTAAGCTTTTTCCGACAATTTTAACTGCCTACAACTTAATATGTATCTATCACGTTTTAAAACACGAAATGCAATCAAGAATATCAGTTGAGCCTACAAACAAAGCGTCCAAAACTTTTCTAGAGACGATAAAAAAGACTGAAAACTTTCATATCATACCCACTCATCTGCACTTGTCCAGGGTTTCATCGTTTGAAAATTGCGATTGATAAAAAATGCACGTACTAGACTCTATTTACTATAAATCTACGATTTCACAAAAACTTTTTAATTGACTCTGCCGATGCTGGCAGGCTGGACGAAAAACAGAAGATCGTTGTAGGGGGACTTTCGCTAAGGCGAGCTCAAATCAAGATAACGGAACCATTAGCCAATATCTCGCGAAAAAAAAACTTTCCTCCAAACTCCATCTGATGCACACTTGTACCAAAATAGTCGTCGAATCGTGTGTTACTTATAACTGCAATTTGTAGAACGAACATGTTTCGAGCATTCATGTCTCGTTTGTAATGCAACAGGTTGTAATCGGTGCGTTGCTGGATGTAGAACATGATGCAATTTGAAATCGATACAAAGGTTTATGGTGAAATTCGATAGTTTCGTTGTTATTTTTGCTTGGACTTGCAGCGGCGATAAGGAAAAAATACCGTCGGAGTGTCTCTGAGTAGTCTGGTTTATGTTAGGAAGAGTTGGGGAGAAAAATCCGAGAAAGGATAAAGTACTTTCAGTTTGTTTGTGATAAATATCGAGGGTGAATTATGACGATCATAAAGGAAAATATTATGATGACCTTGGTCGCGTGGGATTAATATGCGGTGAGAAGACTGTTAAATGCTTTCGTTTGAATGGAAACGACTTTGTACTGCATTGCTTTGGAAGTAGAAATATACGATTCAGCTTTGCCATGAATAATCATGAACTGATTCCATTACTATGCGGCCCCATCCCTATTACTTCCGAACTAATTCGTTTCGCAAATCAACTTGGTCGCTATGATAATCAATAGACGCCAAATAGTCAATTATGTAATTATGGCACATGATTCTCCTAATAAGGCAAAGATTAATGCGTATGGAAACGCAAAGAAATCGAGAAAGTAATCAGGATTAATAAAATGTACAAATATTGGCTAGTCTATTCCACTATTTGAAGTTACTCCGTATGCATATGGTGCTTAGTAACAGTATTATATGTATGCATAATTGGAGCGAACGTGCCTCGCCCAAAAAAGCGTTTTCACTTCAAACACAGTGGTTCAATTTTAAGCAAATTAATAATACGTATTTCCGGATCGATGTGTGTGACGGGAAAAAAAAATATTTGACGGATATGGTTTAAATTAAAATCATAGGTTAGGTTAGGTTAATAAAGAGGGCTCCCAGGAACGCGGCTTGCATTAGGCCTCCAGTTTGGGCCCATTTGCCATTCTCCGCTGGCTTTTCAGCTGACTCAGCGTGACGGTACTGGCCACCTCTGCTAACCCTTGAAAGTGGTAAGAACCAAAAATCTTGATGCGTTTATTATTTAGGGCCGGACAATCACAGAGAGTATGCTCGAT
The DNA here is from genome assembly GCA_947369275.1 of Nemotelus nigrinus. NCBI lineage: Eukaryota > Metazoa > Arthropoda > Insecta > Diptera > Stratiomyidae > Nemotelus > Nemotelus nigrinus. The sequence goes on along the minus strand of OX376373.1, from coordinate 90,252,613 downwards.
GGTGTCCTCTTCCATCTCGCACCTCTTGCATAAATTGCTGGATGTCAATCCCATTCTGTTTGCATGAGATGCGGTAAGGCAGTGCCCTGTGAGCTAGCCAACCGTGGCTCTCAAGCAGTTTCTGTTGAGCTTGAGCAGTTTCCTGCTTTTGCTTAGATCAGGTGATGGCCATAATGTCTTGGCCACCCTGCAGTCCATCCTGTTTTTTCATGCTTTTGTTACAGTAAAATACACTGAATAAAACTAGTTCAGTCGAAAGGATGCGGTAGGTACAAGAGTCCGTGATTTCCAAATCAAAGAAGTGCATCCGCTTAAATTATGTTATTATTTGAAATTTTCCATAAGAGAATAATTTTTTTTGAATTGAGTCGTCTCAAAAAAGCGACAGCATTCCCAGGCTCACAACAGATTGTGTACTCAAAGTATTTTTGGTGCATAATTAGTGTATTACACTGTTCTGCAGGAAAACATTTTTTCCTTCTTTCTTTAATGCTTGAGTTTTGACAAATTTGATATTTCAGAATAGAAATAGGTAAAAAAATATTTATCATTTTTTGTGGATTGATTTTGACTAGAGATGTGCTTAACTGCTCTTTTTACTGAGCAGTGATCGCAGAGAGCAGTTTGAGCAAAGAGCAATTTAGAGTAGCAGCTATTCAATCGCAATTGCGATTGCAGTTTCGTGCGTACGAAAAACCGCTCGCTACTTTTGATTGCTCATTGCCAGTGTTTGCTCGTTACCTTCTCATCGCCTTCGATTTGTGCTTGATACAGCAATTTCTAGCCTCAGATTGCAATCGCATTGTATATTTTCAATGTGACTGTATTTTTCCGTGGCGATGGATGCTCATGTTTAGAACAGATGTAGTATGTTTGGAAATACGTTGCCTGCATTAATTCGGCACTTGCTAGCAGAAGAAGGTATTGCCAAGTGCTTGGTAAATCGTATAGTAGTTTTGTGGTTTTCAAAATGTCATACATTGGATGCAAGCAACGCAGTGAAATGTTATTATGCATGTACAGTATTATGCAATATGTAATTTAATTTCGAAGATTTATTTTTCCTGGCTAGTCTAAAACAATCGGTTTTCCACTTCGCCTCACCGAAGCATGAAGTTTGTCGAAAATTTTATTGAAAAATGATAACAAAATGTTTATGTGTTTTAAACATGCACCCACTAGGGGGCCAATCTCTTTGGTAAGGCTGGACATGAGTCACAACCCCGGTAGGGTTGGAGTGCAGTCACGAGCACCGCCGCAGAAGCCAACTGGCGAACCAAAAAGGATCTCAACATTTTTAGTGCTACTTTCATTTTTTCGGGCAGATTTAATTTTGATGTATCTTAGAAACTAGGCCGCTTTTTTCCAGATTTGTATGGAAATTTCGCCCGAAACAACTCAGAAAGGTCCCCAAATCCATCCTAGAACAAAAAATTTTTTTTGGAAAATATGGACGTTTTTGCCCAATTTTCCCTACCAAAAATTTGTCGCGCTTAATAAATCACTAATATACTCCCCGACCACTTCCAATCATCGAAAGCGCCATAAAGGCAGTTTTTGCCAAACTATGGCCAAAAAACCCCTTACTCCCCTACAAAACCGAAATTTTCGTATCACAGCAATAGTTCTTGGCCCGTTATGTCCGAAACCACTCTAACCCAAAATTGGCCGATTTTGTCCGATTTCAGCTACTTTTGCCATATCTTCGAAACTAAGCCGCTTTTTCCCAGATTTGTATGGAAATTTCGCCCGAAACAACCCAGAAAGGTCTCCGAATTCATGCTAGACCAAAAAAAAATTTTTGGAAAATATGGACGTTTTTGCCCAATTTCCCCTATCAAAAATTTTGTCGCCCTTATTATATCACTAATATACTCCCCGACCACTTTCAATCATCGAAAGCGCCATAAAGGCAAATTTTTTTGCCAAACTATGGCCAAAAAACCCCTTACTCCCCTACAAAACCGAAATTTTTGTATCACAGCAATAGGTCTTGGCCCGTTATGTCCCAAACCACTCTAACACAAAATTGGCCGATTTTGTCCTATTTCAGCTACTTTTGCCCTAAAAACTTTTTGAATAATTGAATAAAATACTTGCAAGTCCGAAAATACTCGCAATGGTAGGATGATAAGAATCTGAATAGATGAGCATTTAAAATGTTCTGTATTGCAAAAGAGCAATGAGCAGTTGAACGACATTAGCAAAACACAACCAAATTGCTCACTGCTCTTCATAAAACTATCTGCTCTGCAAAAAAGCAGTGAGCAATTGAACAGCATGAGCAGAGAGCAATCGCACTGCTCACTGCTCTTCATAAAACTATCTGCTCTGCAAAAGAGCAGTGAGCAATTGAACAGCATGAGCAGAGAGCAATCGCACTGCTCACTGCTCTTCATAAAACTATCTGCTCTGCAAAAGAGCAGTGAGCAATTGAACAGCATGAGCAGAGAGCAATCGCACTGCTCACTGCTCTTTTCAAAGAGCAGTGCGATTAGTAGCAGTGATCGCAGGAGCAGTCCCATCTCTAATTTTGACTAATGTATATATATATATATATATATATATATATATATATATATATATATATATATATATATATATATATATATATATATATATATATATTATATATATATATATATATATATATATATATATATATATATATATATATATATATATATATATACATATATATTTATATATATATATATATATATATATATATATGTATATATATATATTTATATATATATATATATATATATATATATATATATATATATATATATATATATATATATATATATATATATATGTATATATATATATATATATATATATATATATATATCATCAAAAAATTGCTGTGACTATTTCTCGGAAACGCGCCATCCGCTTGAGAACTTTCAGGATACATTTGTGTATATGCAAAATAGGTCCAGGTTTCACCAAATGTTTGGCACCAGCGGCCATTTTAGTTATATTTTAAATATCACTATAATTATATCGGTAAATTCTTTTCAAAGAACTAAGTTTACAAAATAAATTTAAGACGTATCTTCTCTGTGGATATGATCAAATTTTGGAAATATTAAATATTTTGCACTATGTGTGCGCTAGGTGCCTAAGAAGAGACTGGAAAAATTTGAAGATTTTATATCGGGCAAGAATGTAACACTTCCCCAATTCACCTATATTTCTACCATCAGAAAGTTCTGTCGAAGAGAACTCAGAATCCGATAATTAGATACAACTGAAATTCACAGAATGTATTGGCTGTGAGTAGGACCAGGTCCGATAGAAGCAATTTTGAAATGCGGGCAGATCTGTACCAAAGGTGGACCTTGAAAAATCACTAAGAAAAAACTGCTTTTTGTGCTGTAAATTCTGATTCAGTCGCCAGATTTTAACGAAATTCACACAGTAGCTGAAACTTACTGTAGACCTTTGATATAAATTTGGTTGCGAAATTAGGTTGATGCTGCCAGCTATAGTGCTTTTTGTGTCTTAAATTTTGCAAATTCGCTCAGAAAAACAAAGTTTTTGTCCTATAACTTCCAGTGCAGTCATGAAATAGAAACGAAATTCATTCACTAGTTGAAAAACCATGATAGGGTAGCGAGCTATGACTGTTTTTATATTTTTTGCCATAGCTATAGTAATACTATTAATTATCTTGTAGTGACAATAAACAACAACTATTAAGATTTCGAATATTTGAAATTTTTTGCTAGTGGTAGCCCTAAATTTCCTTGTACTCCTATAACTCCCAATGCAGTAATCGGATTGAAACGAAATTCGTAGAATAGCTTGACTTCAACGTGAGGCAGATGTGATATATTTTTGGCTTTTATTAATATATTTTTGGGTTTTAATTAAATTTCCACACTGAGAGATTTCCGCACCAGTCATTCCGTTTGACGTTTGACGAGTGATGACAAATTTAGAAGTCTAAGGCGAGATTAAGCTGGCAGTAAATTGCTAAAATCACAAGGATGGTAAAGACCTCTTAGACCGAATAGCAAGAATTGCTTTTGAATAGATTCAAATATCTGGCTGTGAGTTCAAAAATCGGGTTCCAGAGAATTCAAGCATACTCAAGAAGAGGGCGAACAAGCGCGGTGTAAAGTGATTTTGTAGCCCAAAGGATTGAAGCTCCCTGACGCGTTGCTTAATGAAGCCAAGTCGTTTACTTGCTTGAGAAACCATTTTGTCATAATGAAAATTAAAGCGGAGCTTTTCATCCAGCACCACACTGGGGTCTAATATATTGTTAACCCTACTAAGTGTCGTATTGCTTCAAAGATAAGTATGATGTATGAGCGTACTTTTTCGAGAGAAGCGATATTGAGAGGTAAGTTGTTCACGCAGCACCAATGATCCAGGGAATTTAGTTTAAGTTGAAAAAAGTTGGCATCTGATGGCGACTTTATAGTATGAAAAATGTTCAGATCGTCTGCATAGAGTAGATAAGGTACATCAAATAAAACGCCCGACAGGTCTGATATAAAAATGTTAAATAGCAAAGGGCCAACATGGCTAGCTTGAGGCACTCCAGAGTCTACATGATTTTTTTTTAGAGATAATCCCCTGGAATTTCATATTGTGAGCGGTTCTGGAGGTAAGAGCTAAGCCATCTTAGCAGAGATCCTGCAATTCCGAACTTCTGCAGCTTGGAAATCAAAATGGAGTGGCTAACACGATCAAACGCTTTGCTGAAGTCAGTGTAGACTGCGTCAATTTGACCACCTTTCTCCATTTCGCAAAGAACATGGGAAACTAGCACCATTAGATGGGTAGTGGTAGAACGACCTTTCCTAAAACCATGCTGCTGTTCGTTAAGTCGAGCATCGACCAGAGGAGATAGCTTATGGCTTATTTTTTCAAACAGTTTAGGAATAGTTGATAGAATGGCGATACTTCTATAATTTTGAAGTGATCTTCTATCACCATTTTTGAATATTGGTGTAACATAAGAGATTTTCCAATACGATGGAAAGTGCCCAGAAAAAAGAGACGTACTGAATATGATGTGAAGAGGAGAGATTAACTATGCGACACATTTAATAAGAAAAGTCGGAGGAAGCATATCGGGTCCAGGGCCTTTGTTACTATCAAGCTCCAAGATAGCTTTAAAAATATCATCTCTGGAAATAGTTATATATAGCCTCAGCAAAAATTTTTCTAGGTACTCTAGGGAGGCGACAGGGTGATGAAGTACTGGCAGGGCTAAAGCCTTTTGAAAGTTTTCTGCGAAAAAAATACAAATTTCTTGAGAAAAAGAAGACATTGAGGCTCTATTGCACATAGAAGAGGGATAACCGGTTGTTTTCCGTTTCATATTTACAAAGTCAAAAAAAACTTTTTGGGGTTATGAATGATATTCCCGCCGATTGTTTTAATGATTCTGTCATATGCTTCATGAGACTTTTCCTGGAATTCTTTGGCCACTGCATTGTATTCTTCTTTGATACGATGGCTAGAGTCGACATTATTTTTTATTGATTTGTGAAGCTTGTTTCTATGCTTATTTGATCTAAGGCAATACGCACACGGGTCGTTGAGCTATCGTCGTTTTCTTAACGACCTGTGTGCGGACATGAAACGGAGATGACGGCAATTGTGTAATGGGTCAATTACTTGGATATACATACACGTAAGACAAGACAGAAATTAATTGGCTTTCAAGACACTTAACCTTGATAAGCATAGACTACATCCATATTCCACTATAGCATAGATCTGTATAAGACATTTGTCCTGGTTTGGACATATTCTATGTGGTTTATGTATATGATGTATGTCTTTATAGTTAACTGATTGTGTTCTTATGTCAATTCACTGAATTTACTAATAAGAACGCACAGTTGCAAATACATTAATTATTTATTAAAACAACACACAACTTAATTAAATACAAAGCAAAATAAAAACTATATTTGCGGTGGTCGTGCCGATGGCACGACCGCGTCGGTCGACTGCTGTGCACGGCCGCGTCGATTGGCTGCTGTTGATCAAGTGAGATCCTTTGTCACGACGATGACGACGCACTGCGAGTAATCCTGTGACAAGGTGGCCAACCTTGTGGTCGCTACAATACTTCCCCCCCCCCCCAGTGTCCTGCAAGGGAACTGAATAAGTAATGGTTATGCATTGTCGATAGGTAAAAATAGCGTAAGCAGAAATTTAGCATAAATAGAATGTAAGAATGATATGAAGATTGAGTTGTATAGTAGTCTTAAAGAAATAAACATCAGTTTAAGATTACTACATTTAGTTTTATTTAAACTAAATCGTTGCCTTCCATCGGCAAGGCTTTATCTAGCCTGCATTGGATTATTAGAACATATCGGCTGGACGAGTGACACAACCTACGGGTTGCCTTAGGTAAATAATAATCAATTGACAAACGAAATAAAGTATTTAACTTACAAATAATATTATAGTCACAAACGCGTATCTCTCGATGATTATCGTAAAAGAATAATCAATCCAAATATAATAATCAATCACAAGTGTCAAACGCATCTGTCACACATCGCATGGCTAACGACCCGTGTGTTGAGTGCCTATAAATTTTGTCAAGCCAAGGATCAGAAAGTTCATTTTTTCTCATAATTTTAGGGACATTTCTTTCGACCACGTCAAACAGTATTTTCTAGGAAGAATTTACATTTTCGTCAAGAAATTGAGATGTTAGCGTATCTGTCCAATCGACATTGTCAAGAGAGTGGTGAATAATCAGCATTGCGGAAATCGCATACAATAGTATTATTGTAAGTTTGAAAGATGTTAGGATCTGTGGTGGATAAATCAACACTAAAGGCTGGTACTGAGTTCGAGTTCACGTGAAATTTTGACATGTTTCCATTATCTGGTCATTCTTTCGAGCGAAAATTTTGACAACGGAGAAAAGCAGAGACACTGCTCATTCTTGACGGATAAAATGTCAAGAATTTCACTTTTCGATCGATATTCTTATTGGAAAGTCATTTGCACTGCTCACTTTTCAAATTGAAACACTAAATGTCACTTTTTCGCTCGAAAGAATGAACTGCACAAACTAAATTGGCGTGAAATGATTGACAAAATGTTTCAGTGCCATTTATGTTTTCAAAGCGAAAGCAACTTCAAAGCAACTTTTCATGCTAAGAACACAGTACCAAACTTGCTTATTTTCAAGCTAAATTTTCGCCGAAACAGATTTCACGTGAAATTTTGTATGAAAATTTCACGTGAAATCGAACTCAGTACTATGCTTAAGAGCGGAATGTTGTAGGCTATTAGAGAAAAGATTCTCCGCGTCGATAGTCGGGCTAACCACTACTTTGTCATAAACGTTTGTAAATATAAGGTCTAACCAATTACCATTACGGTTGGGAGTCGGAGCAGGCTGCTACAAATCATTTCCATACAAAGTACTCACAAGATTAAAGTGAGAATAATCGAGATAGTTAATAGGTAGTAAGTAATTGCCAGTTTCATCAATAACGAAACGTAAATTAGGGCGATTAAAATCTCCTAGGAGTATAATTTGATCCTCTGCGTTACGAGATCCCATAAAGGTAGATGTAAATTCGCATATATAATTGTACACAGAGTCGTCAGATCTAGGTGGGACATAAAATAAACCGTTATATACCGATGTGCTATCGAATGATATTCGAATAATTTTATGCTGAAACAATTTATGCGGGGCTGAGTCAACGATTTCGCTTGAAAGGGTGCCACTAACAGCAAGTAAAACACCACCTTCTCTTGTCTCGCCATTGGAGTCATAATCACGGTCATTTCTGAATATTGTCCAGCTACTATCGAGGATCTCTTCATTAATATGGGAGTCATTTAGACAAGTTTCAGTAAAGGCAAGACGTTGAAATGACATGATTTGGCGTCAGGGTAGAGTTTATTTAATTTGCCTCTCTTATTTATGCTATCAAAAATTTTATCAGCTTTATATTCATATAATTCTTCATTGTCATATAAAAAGGCACATTTTGCTAAATCATCAAGAGCTTTTGTTTTACTGTGTTATCCATATAACTTTGACTGTTAAGTCCTGTATTTCCTGAACAACCTTTTACTTAAAAAGTCTAGTGTGTATCTACGGAATAAAACATATATCACAGTAAGTATATTAGACGCTTTAAGTAACATACTAGTAGCGTCATTTGTGTATGATTTGTTGTATTATTTCGATAGTACGGTGTGCAGCTGTAATGCTACAATGAGTTAAAATAAATATGGTCCGAACGGGTTTTGTAGGATATTTTTTTATTTCGTTACAGAAATGTCAGAAGGACCTCAAAGGGGCTAATAATAATGTTCTAAGTACATCAGTAATGAAGTTCCAAACAAAAACTTACACACTGATCCCGGAAAATTCCGTAGTTTACGCTGGGAAGAGAAGAGTGCGGCAGATAACGCGGGAATGTTTATTCAACATCGAATCTTCGATCTATTCCACTCAACCAAAATTGCTTGGTCCAACAAAATATAATGAATTTTCTTAGTTAAAAATTTATTGGGATCAATTAACCTCGTTAAACTGTCGTTTTTTATGCAGAACCTTTTTGCATTGCAGCATGCCTAAGAAACAAACCAGAGCGAGATAAATATCTTAATTGGAAGACAATTTAAAATATCTATTCTCGAGCTACAAGCACCCATGTGTCGCCAAAGTTTTCAATCTGATTAAATTTTTATCGGCCCAGCCACTCAATTCAATAAACCGTTTGCATCAATGTCAACGTATCCTAGCATTTTAATTTTTGTCGCAGGCCATGTACATGTATGCATATATGCGCTCAAGCGAAGAATTATTTTACTCCCACCTTGTAGCCCGCATAGCACAAGGCCAACAATCTAGCGTTGGTATTATGTACCTACTTAGTTGAGATTGTTTAGTTAAATAGCCTTCAAACAATCCATCAACTTTACTCGGACAATATCTTGAAAGTTTTCTTTTCTGTGTAGCGCTCTTGTCCGTTGCATCTTGATGCAGGTAATCGAACATATTGGCGTATAAGTATACAGCTATTTTTCAGAGGGTGTGGGTGAATAAGTTCTGGGAATCCATCTCGGAAAGAATAAAAAACTTTTTTGAAGGGGTATATAATAAACACGCGTCATGTGTTATAGAATCGCGTCCATTTCACTCAAACTCTTTACCAATGCGCTGATATTAAGTGTTATTTTCTCGGATGAAAAACATTCTTCATTTTAATAAAAGTCGCAATCTGCCGAAAATTATTTTAGAACTTCCAAATTTGTTTTTTTTAAGTATTCTCAGAAGTCAACCTTGGATGGGTTGAATACATGTTTCCCGTTGATGTATTCAACCCATTTTCTAGCTTGAACTATTATTATTATTTTTCCATATTTACTAGATCCACGCTACCTGAACTTTCTTCTTCCGCAATTTAACAGTGTCTATTTCAAGTGCCGCGTCGAAAGAAAAGCGCTGAACAAACACTATCTTTATTGTTGTGAAATCTCAATTGAAAATACACCGAGCAGTTGAGAAAATTTTCATAAGTTTTTACCTAGTTTTTATTCGCATCGGCAACTATCATGCTCCTTTAACAATTTTTATCGTTGCACGCTAGAGATTACATTGTCTTCGTGTTCTACGTACCGCCAAGATAAAGTTTTTCAATCTTTAAAGAATACGTACGAAATAAGATGTGGGAACTGAAGAAAGCTGGGGTGTATAGGGTATCCTGAAGTTGTTTCTGCATGATGATGCTCGCACATCACCTTCAAGTGAAAGTAAAATATTTAGGTAGATAATTTTCAAGTGCAGAGGAAAAGTCAAGTTTTCGTTAATAGTTCTGCTGGCTCGTCCTTAAGTTTTTTTTCTTTCCTTATTGTTTGAATTACTCACACTAATTATGTGTTAATTATGAAGCGAATTTGCAAATTACCTGAAAAGAGGTTATTTTTAATTGAAAAGGGAAAGGTATTTTCACGTCTATCATCTATAAATACATGTAGATATATATATATATATATATATATATATATATATATACATATATCATCAACAAATTTCAGTGAAAAAAGCTCAGGAGCGTGCCATCCGATTGAACTGAAACTTTCAGGATATATTGGTGTATATGCAAAATAATGCCAGGTCTCATTAAAAGTTTAAAATCTTTAACCCTTTGGCGCCGGCGGCCATTTTAGTGATATTTTAAACATACCTATTATTCAGTCGAAAAATAAGTTTTGCAAAATTAAAGAATCTTAAATGAATTTTGAACGTGTTTTTAATGTAAATATGATAATGTTTTTGAGATTATTAACCCTTTGTGTGCGCTAGGCGCCTAAAATGAGATTAGAAAAATTTGAAAATTTTTAAATTGCGATAACTTTTTATTAGATTATTAGATCATTATGAAACTTACAGAACATATTACTGTTGTTAAGTTGCACACTTGCATAGTTTTTAATGAACGTGTTGGCAACCCTGTAGCTACGGCAGGCACTGAAAGTGAAAACATTCAAACCATCGAATCTCCTAAAAAATGCTCGTTTCTGACAATTGTTGTGAATACTAAAATGTAAACACACATATTAAATATGCCCACTTTGCGAATTTAACGATATTCCACGAAAGTGGTGAACACTAAAATTAAAGTAGACTTGACTTAGCAAAGACAAGAACACATACACTTAATATTAAAAGCAACATTAAAAACCAAGTCCATACATTTTAGTATATTTTTCATTGGCTAAAAATTTTACTATATAAGACTGGTATATGAGTGAATAAAGTCAGTCTGTTTCGGGATGCCAAATCGCTCGGCAACCAATCAGACTAATTCAAAATTTAACAGATTAGTTTTATTTTGAAAGGTCACTGATGCATCGTGATCTTGCTAAAGAGGCGGTTAAATTCGCCATGCAAGTATCACATGCATAGTGACCAGTTAGGGAAGTAACCATATTTTTATAAAATTACACAATAAAAATCAGCTTGTGTACAAATCTTATGCTTTGTCTATACATTCAAAGTAAAATTTTGGAAATTTCATGTCGGACAAGAACGGTAACCCTTTCCCAATTCACCTATATTTTTAGCATCAAAAACTTCTGTTCACGGGAACACACGAACCAATCATCAGATACAGTTGAAATTTACAGAATACATTGAACTTGAATAGGACCAGGTCTGATAGAAGCGATTTATAATTGGGTTCTTTTAACTTTATATTGTGGCCAACTCTGTGCCAGTGGTGCCATATTGAAAAATTATGAAGAAAAAAAACTGCTTTTTGCCCTATGAATTCTGATTCAGTCACCAGATTTTCATGAAATTGAACCTTACTTTAAGCCGTGTTTGGTAGAAATTTGGTTCAGAAATTCGATTGTTGCTGTCAGCTATGGTAATTTTTGTGTCTTTGGTTTTGAAAATTCGCTCAGGAAAATAAAGCTTTTTGCCCTATAACTCCCAGTGCAGTCATGAAATCAATACGAATTTCATACAATTATTGGAACCTATTATAGGCATTATTCAGGCCGAATCTGGTTGAAAAGCCACGATAGGGTTGCCAGCTATTGTTGGTTTTGTGTTTATTTGCAATGTCTTTATTAAGCGATTTTATCGTAAAATTTTCAAATGGCAATGATATTGTAGTGACAATAAACAGCAAATATTAAGTTTTCGATTATTTGAAAAATGTCGTGGCCGGTAAACCTTAATTTCTTTATATTCCTATAACCAGGGGCGTGCACTTCATATAGGCACAAAAGCACTGCCTACCCTGCTGTTTTGCTTTTCTGTTTTGATATATTTATTTTATTAATATATCTATCTACAATCCAATTCTAAAATTTTGGTTCAAAATTGAAAAATGAATTGAAAATAATTACGTGTATCTGGCAACTACATATGCTCTAATTTCCTCATTTTCGACTTCGCATGCGTAGTCCAACAAAATAAGAACAAAAAATACCCAAATATGAGCGTTGGAGGGCATGCAGCCTCACTGCCTTTACCTTACGCACTCCTTCACATGAATTTCGTATCGATACACTACGCCCAACTGCTCTCAGCTACAACAGTATGTGTAAGATGTAGTACTATTTTATATGAGCCAAAGGCATGCCTGCCTTCATGAATTTCAGGAGAAATGATACCATCGCTGCATGACATCAACGCTCGCTGTGCAAGGGGAAGTAATTTGCAGCTATGCAGCACAAGTGCACGACGGTGCTGACAAGTGAATAGCCTCACTGCACAGTAGTGATGGGTAAAACCAGCACACTTTACTGTGCTAGCACACTTTGCACACCACACTTAAGTGTGCTAGCACTGTGCTCCCAGCACTGACACAGTGCCGCACATTGACACAGTGCCGACACACTGGCACAGTGACGACACACTGACACAGTGACGACACACTAGCGCAGTGCCGGCACACTGACACTGCCGACACACTGACACAGGGCCGACACACTGACACAAGGCTGACACACTGACACAGTGCCGACACACTGACACTGCCAGCACACTTGTACTGGCAGGCACACTCCACGGGAACGAATGCTGTACGAGTGGCGTTGATTTTGCCCATTAATATGATGTGCTTCGGTAACAAGGCGTTGTTTGCATTGCAGAATGTGTACACATTTTGCGGTTTCGAAAGCATTAGCTAATGAATGCATTAGCTGATGAATGAGATAATTAGGGAACGAAAAAAGGCAGATAAGATTTGTTATTCGTATATTTTCTGGGTGAAAGTTTTGATTTTGAATACACTACCGATGATTTGTGTTTTTCTAAATGCTGCGGACGTCTTCAAACGGGATGAAAGTTTAAACACAGATACAAATACGTTTACTTGCGGTACATATGAAAGAAATGCTTTCACGTTGAAAATATTTGTGGAAAATAGGTTTTGAGCAGATAGAAGGGTTTTGTCGTAACATGCAACGATAAAATGATAGCGATAAAATGATCTGCTGCAGATAGAATGTTTATGGTAAGTAGTGGTATGTTTTTAAATATTCAAATATTAAAGGAGTTTTTAGGACAAAAGTAGCTCAAATCGGCCAATTTTGGGTTAGAGTGGTTTCGGACATAACGGGCCAAGACCTATTGCTGTGATACAAACATTTCGGTTTTGTAGGGGAGTAAGGGGTTTTTTGGTCATAGTTTGGTAAAAACTGCCTTTACGGCGCTTTCGATGATTGAACGTGGTCGGGGAGTACAATAGTGATATTTTAAGGACGAAAAAAATTTTTGTTAGGGGAAATTGGGCAAAACCGTCCAATTTTCCCAAAAAATTTTTTTTTGTCCAGCACAGCCGGAGAAGCCAACTATCGAACCAAAGAGGATCTGAACCTTTTCCTACTTAGCACTTTTAGTGCTACTTTAAGTTTTTCCAGACAGTTTTCCGGCGGATTTCATGTTGCCGTATCTTCAAAACTAGGCCACTTTTTCCCAGGCTTGTACGGGAATTTCGCCTGAAACTACTCAAAAAGGTCCCCGAATTCATGCTGGACAAAAAAAAATTTTGGGAAAACTGGACGGTTTTGCCCAATTTCCCCTAACGAAAATTTTTATAAAATATCACTATTGTACTCCCCGACCACGTTCAATCATCGAAAGCGCCGTAAAGGCAGTTTTTACCAAACTATGACCAAAAAACCCCTTACTCCCCTACAAAACCGAAATGTTTGTATCACAGCAATAGGTCTTGGCCCGTTATGTCCGAAACCACTCTAATCCAAAATTGGCCGATTTCAGCTACTTTTGCCGTATCTTCGAAACTAGGCCGCTTTTCCCCAAACTGGTATGGAAATTTCGCTCGAAACAACTCAGAAAAGTCCCCGAATTCATGCTAGACAAAAAAAAAAATTTTTTGGAAAATTGGACGGTTTTACCCAATTTTCCCTATCAAACATTTTTTCGTCCTTAAAATATCACTACTGTACTCTCCGACCACTTTCAATCACCGAAACCATGGTAACGGCAGTTTTTGCCAAACTATGGCCAAAAACCCCTTACTCCCCTACAAAACCGAAATCTTTGTATCACACCAATAGGTCTTGGCCCGTTATGTCCGAAATCACTCTAACCCAAAATTGGCCGATTTCAGCTACTTTTGCCCTAAAAACTCCTTTAATATTTGAATATTTAAAAACATAGCACTTCTTACCATAAACCTTCTATCTGCAGCAGATCATTTTATCGCTATCATTTTATCGTTGCATGTTACGACAAAACCCTTCTATCTGCTCAAAACCTATTTTCCACAAATATTTTCAACGTGAAAGCATTTCTTTCATATGTACCGCAAGTAAACGTATTTGTATCTGTGTTTAAACTTTCATCCCGTTTGAAGACGTCCGCAGCATTTAGAAAAACACAAATCATCGGTAGTGTATTCAAAATCAAAACTTTCACCCAGAAAATATACGAATAACAAATCTTATCTGCCTTTTTGCGTTCCCTAATTATCTCATTCATCAGCTAATGCATTCATTAGCTAATGCTTTCGAAACCGCAAAATGTGTACACATTCTGTAATGCAAACAACGCCTTGTTACCGAAGCACATCATATTAATGGGCAAAATCAACGCCACTCGTACAGCATTCGTTCCCGTGGAGTGTGCCTGCCAGTACAAGTGTGCCGGCAGTGTCAGTGTGTCGGCACTGTGTCAGTGTGTCGGCCCTGTGTCAGTGTGTCGGCCCTGTGTCAGTGTGTCGGCAGTGTCAGTGTGCTGGCAGTGTCAGTGTGTCGCCACTGTGCTAATGTGTCGGCACTGTGTCAGTGTGCCGGCACTGTGCTAGTGTGTCGTCACTGTGCTAGTGTGTCGTCACTGTGTCAGTGTGTCGGCACTGTGTCAGTGTGTCAGTGTGCTGCCGACACACTTATAAAGTGCCGCACTCGCACAGCACACCGAAGTGTGCTAGCACACTGTGCTAAGCACGTACAGGTGCTGCCCATCACTACTGCACAGGCAAAGTTTTCATTATGCGAGGGAGTTGCCAGCAGAAATACTTGTATAATATAAATCTATTTTTGATATAAAATGTAAGTGTTAGCTTTGTATATTAGCCAAGTGTTAGTATTATTTTTAAACATAGTCTCAGATAGGAAATTTTAAAAATTATAGTTTCCTTGATTATAATTTTTTCTCGAGACTTAGAATTTCGATAGGAAAATTCTACTTTAAGTACCAAAATTTGGGCAATGTTTGCCAATTTTTTAAAATGACAGCCATACCTTTAAAGTTTTGAGTAACATTGCTGTCTCATTAGTTCTTGAGTAGAGCGTATTTGCACTGCGTGACAACGGTTATAATATAATAAAAGTTATTATACATTGAGAAAATTAAATCAACAAATAAATGAAGTGTACTAAAACTCAGAGTTTTCAGCATCAGTGTGTCGTTTGTGTGAAAGCGTATGCGCATCAAAGTTGATGGAGTTTAGGCTCTTAACCCTTTCATTCGGAAACAAATATCGAATTGTCTCAGCAGGCCAAATGACACCAGAGTTAGATTTAACTAAAACAAGGGAATGCTATTCATCAGTTTAATCACAAGTATGATGATAAATTTACTTGACTGAATGCCTGCAAACACACTAACCGTTTTTTTTGTTTGTCGTGTATTATATTCGCCAGCACAAAAAATATGTGGAATGACACTGAATATGTAGATTTCTCAAAGACCGATAGACACTGAAGCAGACAGCAGATTATTCTCGAAATGTAAATATCGGGCAAGAAAATAATATACATGGAAAATCGGTGTAGCTGCGGTACAGGCTAAGTAATACCATTAGTGCATAATAAATAAACGTTGGGCCCGAAATATATAAAAAATAGCACCAAAAGAAGCAGCAGGCAGAAATAGTGATTTTTTCTTTGTTAATTGAACTTTAAGTTAGACTAAGAATAACTAAGAATAACATAAATACAAATATTTAAGATTTAAAAAAACATTTTCAATAAAAAATATTTTGAATTAAATTCTAATTTTTCGTTCGACTGTTATGTTTACTTCTAAGAGTATGTGAATGCATACCCGGTGCAAATTGTTTATGCACGCCACTGCCTATAACGTCGAATCCAGTCATCGGATCGAGAAAAATTTGCAGGGTAGGTTAATTTCAACGTGAAGGAGATGTGATATATTTTTGGCTTTGTTACTGGCAAAAGGTTGCCAGCACGAGTCGGTAGTGCCATTTATGTATCAATAGATGCTTACAGTTAGTATTCATACCGGAAACATTTACAATGAAAATAAATAACCGATGTTTCAATTCCCAAAGTTCTGCAAATTTTTCGTATCGCAGCCCCAAACACCAGCTTCAGTTACAGTGCAGCAGGCACTGAGCATTTTCTTCATTGATATTGTATGAGATGTTGCTTTCAAATTATGTGAAATAAGTAACTGATAACGAATATTATTAACGAGTGTTTTGCTCTCATAAACTTTGAAATTCATGCCAGTGGTAATATCTGAAACCTTTCCACCATTCATTCATTGCATTCTTGAGATCAAAGTAAAACGTGGCGTTTGAAACAGTTTGGCTGTAATAAGCAGCACGTGTGGTAGAATATGCATTCGAAATCTGCACGGTTCTTCTACTGTTCTTCGAATATTATTGTTTCTAGCGGTTCAGGTGCGCTAGAGTTTTTTTTCGATATTTTTTTACTTTAATTTTTAACTAAACGCAAAACCATCATTTATTATTAAAGTAACATTAAAAACAAGTTTTTTGTTCTTACTGAGCGTTAGTGCCTTAACTGTTTTACCCATTGTATCTGGTCCAGTTTAGGGAGCCTTTATTCTATTATGTTGTATAGGAAGATAATTATATAGAATTGTTAACAAAGCATATATCTACATACATTTATATGTATGTATACAAAATTATCTTCCTATGCAACAGAATCTATTTATGGAACTGATATCATAATTGGCGCGACTGCAAATAAAGAAAAAATATATCTGTGATCAGATTAAATTCCTCAATATTGTCCTGCTTATAATATAAAGCAACAATATATTCCACTAACAATACATTTCCTTTTTAGTCAGCTTTGTCTTCGCTTCAAGTCAGCTTTGTCTCCACTTGAACGATACATCCACCAAAGCTCATCAATATTTATTTATTTATTTATTCACCAAACAAGGTACAAAATCACATATAAAATATCAAATTAAAAATAAAATGGAAAAGTAAAGTAAAGTAATGGAAAAAGTAAAATCAAACAAGTTCAATAAGTAGCAAACAAATTAAAAAAGTAGCAAATAAATTAATAAATAACAATCAATAAATAAAACATTGACATATAAGCTATAGTTTAAGGTTTGGGGGTACGGTTGGTATGAAAAAGAGAAGATTGGAAGGATGATTTGGAAATCGTAGGAGAATATAGATTACTTATGCTGTTGAATACTCTGCAGCATCTATTTTTGTTTTTTACCTCATTCACTCCACTCTCTCCATCACTCAATATACACGGTCCGTGTGCATCACAAAATCATCACTAAGTAATTATTCCTAGTACTTCACAGACAATCGGTGTATTGGTATAAGGGATAGTACCATCCTGTTTAGTGAAGGGTAGAGTAATGAAAAACGGAGGGAGTAACGCTACTTATAATGACATCGCAGTGTTAAATTCATCGACGCGGTATGGCGAAAACGATCCGATGATGATTACTGGTAATAATTACGTAATTATTAATTACGTAACTATTACCAGTCATCATCATCGAATCATTTTCGCCATACCGAAGAACTTTTCGGAGCACACTTTTCCACCTACTCTACAGTCTGGTAGATAAGTTTGTGTACATGTTTTTTTATGCGCCTCTTAAACATAGAAAAACAAACTCACAAACATGCCAAGTCGTAATCAAAATCGGAAAATGTTAACATGCCGTGAGAAAGAGGATGCTGTTAGTAACAAATGTTTAGATCAATATATCTCAAAAACGGTTATGGTTACAGGAAAAAGTTTTAGAATCTTTTTTGTTTGAAATTTTTTAAGCTACAAATTTGTCATACATTGTTTTTCTGAAGACGTAACCGTTCCTGAGATATCGTACTTGCGAGTATTTTATGCAAATATTCAAAAAGTTTGTAGGGCAAAAGTAGCTGAAATCGGCCAATTTTGGGTTAGAGTGGTTTGGAAAATAATGGGCAAGACCTAATGCAGTGATATAAATATTTTGGTTTTTTAGGGGAGTAAGGGGTTTTTTGGCCATTGTTTGGCAAAAACTACCTTCGTCAAATTTTTCCAAAAAATTTTTTTTTGTCTAGCATGAATTCGGGAACCTTTCTTAGTAGTTTTGGGCGAAATTTCCATACAAGTTTAGGAAAAAGCGGCCTAGTTTCGAAACCTTTTCCTACTGAGCACTTTTAGTGCTATTTTCAGTTTTTCCGGACGGTTTTTCGGTGGATTTCATTTTGCCGTATCTTCGAATCCAGGCCGCTTTTTCCTAGACTTGTATGGTAATTTCGCCCGAAACTACTCAGAAAGGTCCCCGAATTCATGCTAGACAGAAAAAAGAATTTTGACAAAACGACGTTTTTGCCCAATTTTTTTTTTGCTCTGTCAAAATTTTTTTTCGTCCTAAAAATATCATTATTATACTCTCCGACCACTTTCAATCATCGAAATCGCCGTAAAGGCAGTTTTTGCAAAACGATGGCCAAAAAACCCCTTACTCCCCTACAAAACCGAAATGTTTGTAACACAGCAATTGGTCTTGGCCCGTTATGTCCGAAATAGACATGGGTAACGCAGCGCTGCGCCGCGCAATTGCGTTGAAGCACAAGCCATGATACCACTGCGCTGATACCGATTGTCGGTATCAGTAGCGCAGTAACGCACTTCGGTATTAGTAGCTCAGTAACGCACTTCGGTGTCAATGGTGTTGGCGCTGCCGCGTTGCAATGCCAACACCATTTTCCTTGGCGCTATGCTACGACGCGGCGCAAAGATATGAGTTCACCTCAGAGTCAAATTCTTGCCAAAGCATATTCATTCAAATTTTTGTATGAGAGTTTTTCTCGAACGGAAAATCAATAGCATTCCAGCTCATATTTTATTTCCGGTCGGTTCGACTCAAGCCACTTGACTTTTACAGGCTGCATGTGTACTTCAAGCAAGAACCGCTAAGTAAACATTATGAAAAGCAATGCGATCGTGGTATCATAGCGTCATGGTATCAGCGCACTGCTGCCAGCGCCGTATGTGAGTCCGAGAAACGCAGTGAGTATCACACATAGGCGAATGAGATCATGGTATCATAGCGCAATGGTATCAGGGCAGTGCGCTGATACCACTGCTGGCGCCGGTATCAGTGCATCAGCGCCTCAAAATTTGCTGCGTTACCCATGTCTACATTGCACCAATGATCAAGTGAATCAAGCTTGGATTGGAGAAAGAGGGCATCCGATTTGGATTCAATGGTCTGATAAACTTTGAGATCGTCAGCGTAAAGTAAATGAGGTATGTTTGCAAGGACGCTAGATAGGTTGGAAATAAATATATTGAAAATAAGTGGGCCCAGATGGCTACCTTATGATACGCCAGAGGAAGCAGTATTGTTTTTCGATAGCAGTCCTTGAAATTTTAAACATTAGCCTTAACCAGACATAATTCTGCGAACATAAGTAAATGTCAAAACCGACCAGTTTTAGAGCAAAAAAAAGCACTTTTTGACATACACAAACACGAGTGAACATAAGTGCCCATATAGCGCATAAGCGAACGGAACTGAAGATCAGATGGCAATGCCCCTATAATTCCCCGATACAGCGTCTACCACCATTTTTGAAGATGGGTGTGACATACAAAAGTTTCCAACAGGATGGAAAAACTCCAGACGAAAGTGATCTGTTGAAAAAAATATGCAAAGGAGTTACAAGCTGCTCTACACACTTTCGCAAGAAAGTTGGAGGAATTAGATCGGGTCCAGGGCCTTTGTTGCAGTCGAGTTCCGAAATAGCTTTATGTATTTCATCACGTCAAATTTCTAAGTGGCTGACCAAAGCTGTTGGAGCAAAATGAGAGTAAGGGTACGGACAAGACGGAGCGACGAGAGCGTCGCGAGCGTCGAGTCAAGCAACGCACCGAAATCGGTCTTATGCTTTCAAATGGAAGTGGCCATGTCGAAGCAGCGACCAAAGAGTGAAAATTTGATAGTAGCGACGACATCGATTCGAACCGATTTCGTTGCTGCTGACTGCTCGCAGCGGTAATGTATGTTGTTGTTGCAAAATGTGTTTTGATGGCATACAGAATGTAGACGAATTGCGTTAATGGGTTTTTCGTAGGTAGTTCGAAATTTTGGGTACATTTTTTATGAATGAAAGGTACGGAATTACACACAGTCAATAAGATTTCTACCAGTGATTAGGAAAATCTATTGATTTATATATATCAGCAGTCTATTGATTTCAATTTGGTGTATTGTGGTGAGAAAAATTCATCATCCGACACTGAAGAACTCATTATTTCGACTGCCACTGTAAAATTTCGTTTACAATTTTGCGTCTCGTCGCGTCTACATGAACACAACTCAATGAGCTGTTCCATGCTTGACTCGACACTATGCTCGACTCGACGTTCTCGTCGCTCCGTCTTGTCCGTACCCTAAGAAATGTGTGTGTTTGGTGGGTGTGATGCATTAAAAACAGTCTGAAAACTATCTGCAAACAAATCACAAATCTCATTGGGAGAGGAAGAAGTGACATTATTGAAGAACATCGACAATGGATAGCCAGTAGTTTTTCGCTTCACATTTACAAAATCATAAAATTTTTTCGGGTCGCGGATTATATTTTGGCTGGTAGTCTTAATGTAGTTGCCATAAGCCTCGTGGAACTTTGTTAAAAACTGCTTAGCAATTTCATTATCTTATCTCTTCCTGAATAGCCGAACTAACGTCAATATTGTTTTTAATCCGCTTATAAAGTTTGTTCCTACGATTCCGTAAATGCCTAAGGTCCCTATCAAGCCATGGCTCAGAGAGTTTATTCTTTTTCTTTATCTTTGGTACATATCTCTCAACGGCGTCAAATATTTTGTTGTAAAAAGTAGATATGGCTTCCTCAAGGTCTAACGTTGATAGAATATTCGTCCAACCTATAGAGTCAAGAAAAGAGTGAATGCTTTCATAATTAACATTACGAAAGTCATATACAATTGAATTATTGTACGTTCTTAAGTAAGTAGAATCAGGAGTGGCAAGTTCAACTGAGAGTGCTGTATGGTGCGAACTATTACAGAAAAGATGTTCTATGTCATTAGTTGGACTTACCACTACTTCGTCATAAGCGTTAATGAACACAAGATCTAATCAATTACCGTTTTGGTTGGGAGCTGAACAAATTTGCTGCAAATTATTGCGATAGAAGGTACTCATAAGGTTAAAGTCGTTGCGATCTAAAAGGTTTACAGGGAGCAGGTAAGTGTCATTTTCATTGGGAATGAAACATAGATTGGGGCGATTGAAATCTCCCAGGAATAAAACTTTGTCTTTTTCGTTTAGGGATGATACGAAGGAAGATACAGATTCGCATAAATGGTCGTATTCCGATTCGTCTGATCTGGGTGGAATATATGAACGCTTTCTTGCTGTGCTAGCATACATTTTTTTATATTCGCAACAGACTACTTTCTACTAAAAAATGTCTGAGCCTCAAATTATTTCTAAGGAAATGACAGAAAAATCGCTGCCGTGCTCGATGGCCAACTATATCACTCGTGCTCGCTGTTCCGTTCCATCCTTCACTTCTCTTTCCTAAAAGATCGTGCTGGATCCGGCAAAAAACCGCTCGTCTAAACCGGCTCTAAGTAAAGACCCGGCAATACCGAATTTCTGTAGCTTAAGAATTAAGGTAGAATGGTCAACTCTGTCAAATGCCTTACTGAAGTTTGTGTAGACTGCGTCAACTTGGTATCCTTTTTCCATTTTGCGAAGAACGTCTGAGGTTAGGATTGTCAAAGTCGTGGTAGTTGTGCGACCTTTTCTAAAGCCATGTTGTTGCTCGTTCAGACGGGAATCAACTAGGGGAGAAAGTTTGTCGTATACCACCTTTTTGAAAAGTTTCGGAATCGAAGACAAAATGGCAATGCCCCTCAAATGTTCAATACAGCGTCGATCACCATTCCTGAATATGGGTGTGACATACGAAAGCTTCAAACAGGATGAAAAAACTCCTGACGAAAGTGATCTATTAAAGAAAATATGCAAGGGAGCTATAAGCTGCTCCGCATACTTGCATAAAAAAATCGGAGGAAAAAGATCGGGCCCAGGGCCTTTGTTGCAGCTGAGTTCCAAAATAGCTGTTCGTATTTCATCACGTGAAATTTCTAAAGGGTTGACAAGAGCTGTTGGAGTTGAACCAGGGGAAGAGTAGGTGTGAGTTTGATGAGTCTGGTGCATTAAAAACTTTTTGGAAACTATCTACGAATAGGTCACATATCTCTTTAGTTGAAGAAGACGTTCTATTATTCAGTAACATTGACGATGGGTAACCAGTA
The DNA here is from genome assembly GCA_947369275.1 of Nemotelus nigrinus. Lineage (NCBI taxonomy): Eukaryota > Metazoa > Arthropoda > Insecta > Diptera > Stratiomyidae > Nemotelus > Nemotelus nigrinus. Next base: position 90,230,077 of record OX376373.1, on the reverse strand, counting down.
GTTTTTCGCTTCACATTAACAAAATCGGAGAATTTTTTCGGTTGACCTAATAGGTTTGTTCGCGTACCTGACTCTATTATAACATATTAAAATAGATTCGCAGCAAGTCGTTTTTGTACTCTTGCTGCAAGCAAAATTTTGCCACAAAAAAAGAGCCAGCTGCAAAAATCGGTTGCTGCTGCAGTACGCGAACAGACCTAATGTAAGTATCATAAGCCTCATGAGACTTTGCTGAAAATTGCTTAGCAACTTCATTCAACTAATAGTCATTGGTGCTTTGCGACTACGCTTTACGAAGCACACGCTTTGCGTAGCATATCCAGTATTGCCTATTTTTCGGTAGAAGTAAAAGTTTTAGGAGATATATATTTTGTTTTTCTACTTATATTGCACAGAAAATATTAACCTTCATGAGTGATGTTGCGCATTTTTCGTTAAACGGTGCTCTTAACAAGCAGAATTGTCATGGCACTGAAAACCCTGAAATTAGGTCTGTTCCCGTACTACGATTAATTGCAATTAATCGCAATAAAGCGTACTAAAACAGAGTTTTTTACTCCGTTTTAGTACGCTTCATTGCAATTAATTGCAATTAATCGTAGTACGGGAACAGACTTATTATTAAAGATGTACCTTTTCACTAGCAAAGAGTAGGTATGTTCCCGTACCACGATTAATTGCGATTAATCGCGATTAATTGCAATGAAGCTGTTCCCGTACTCCGTTTTAATGAAAACAGAAAATTTCCCCTCTTTCAGTAATAGGTCTGTTCCCGTACTTTCATTAATCGAATTTTACTGAATTTTCCTGAATCATGTGGTGGGGAATTTCATGAAAAGTACGGGAACGCTCTCATTGTATTTCCTGAAAATTGACAACCGAAAGTGTCAGTTTTCGGTTTTTGGGAGAACAATAGTGATTATAAAGTCATCCTAAGCGGCAATAAATTATCGCCACAAAAATATTGGACCTTCATAGCAAAGTTACGCCAAAAATATGTTGCTTGCCGCGCCACATTTGAAAATATTTACTCCGTTTGACACTTTTCAGTATTTTTCAGTAGCTCAGACCCTACTGAAATTACTGAAAGAGGGGAAATTTTCAGTTTTCAGTAAAACGGAGTACGGGAGCAGCTTCATTAGGTCTGTTCGCGTACTTTCAGTCACTGAATTTTACTGAATTTTCCTGAATCATGTGGTGGGGGAAATTCAGGAAAAGTGCGAAAACGCTCTCATTGCATTTCCTGAAAATTGACAAACAAAGGGGTCAGTTGTCGGTTTTTGGGAGAACAAAAGTTATTATAAAGTCATCCTAAGCGGCGATAAACTATCGCCACAAAAATAATCGTCTTTCATAATAACATTACGCCAAAAACCGTTTGACAGTTTTCAGTATTTTTCAGTAGCTCAGATCCTACTGAATTTTACTGAAAGAGGGGAAATTTTCAGTATTCAGTAAAACGGAGTACAAAAACGGCTTCATTGCAATTAATTGCAATTAATCGTAGTACGCGAACAGACCTATTGCAATTAATCGCGATTAATCGCAATTAATCGTGGTACGGGAACAGGCCTAATTTCAGTAGAGTCTGAGCTACTGAAAAATACTGAAAAGTGTCAAACGGAGTAAATATTTTCAAATGTGCGCGGTAAGCAACATATTTTTGGCGTAATGTTGCTATGAAGGTCCAATATTTTTGTGGCGATAATTTATTACCGCTTAGGATGACTTTATAATCACTGTTGTTCTCCCAAAAACCGAAAACTGACACTTTCGGTTGTAAATTTTCAGGAAATACAATGAGAGCGTTCCCGTACTTTTCATGAAATTCCCCACCACATGATTCAGGAAAATTCAGTAAAATTAAGTTACTGAAAGTATGGGAACTGACCTAGTTACTGTTTGGTACAGTATTTGTGTTGATACTAGGTCTGCTCCCGTACTACGATTAATTGCAATTAATTGCAATGAAGCGTACTAAAACGGACTAAAAAACTCTGTTTTAGTACGCTTCATTGCAATTAATCGTAGTACGGGAACAGACGTACTACCATTGAGCCATTATTGTTGGAAATCAACATAGTAAAATAACCATCGATGAAGATCATCATCGGTCGATGGTAAACGTTATTTCTGTCAAGTATTCATAAACAACACTTCTGGTTTCAACCAGATGGGATTCCACTATCGATTTTTTGAAGGCGTTATTCCCTGGTCGTTTGCTATCCAAAAAGGAGATTTTGACTTGCCTCCAGGTTCGCCTAATTTGCTACGTGTTGGATAGAATATGTGCACGACTTTATTAAATTAATAAAAATACTGGTAAACATTGAGTTTATGATGAATTGCAATTATTCGATTGCCAGAGCTATTTTGTGGAAATGCTAACAGGAGGCACAAAATAAAAAAGCGTGAGTGCTAGTGCATGGCTCTAAGGTCTCTCTGAGCCATGGCTTGATAGGGACCTTAGGCATTTACGGAATCGTAGGAACAAACTTTATAAGCGGATTAAAAAGAAAGAATATAAAGAAATTGCTAAGCAGTTTTTAACAAAGTCCCACGAAGCTTTTTTTTTTTTTATATATATATCATCAAAAAAGTTCAGTGAGATAATCTCGAGAACGCGCCATCCGATTGAGTTGAAACTTTCAGGATACATTGGTGTATATGCAGAATAGGTCCAAGTCTCACTAAATGTCAATTATTGTTAACCCTTTGGCGCCGGCGGCCATTTTAGTGATATTTTTAATATACCTTATTATTCCGTACACAAATAATTTTTGCATAAATAAAGCTGACGAAATAAATTTTAAACGTGTTTTACATGTGAATCGGATAATGTTTTGGAATTTTTTAACCCTATGTGTGCACTGGGTGCCTAAAAAGAGAACGGGAAAATTTGAAAATCTTTAAATTGCGATAACTTTTGACAAAGCTATTCAATCATTACGAAATTTTCAGGACATATTGGTTTAAGTTCGCTCAACTACCACGAATTTGACAGTCCTAATCTCAGACGTTCTGTGTAAAATGGAGAAACGATACCGCAAACGAAACGATAGACGCAGTCTATACAGACTTCAGTAAAGCTTTTGACAAAGTTGACCGCCCTATCTTAATTTCAAAGCTTTTGAAATTCGGACTTGCCAAATCTTTGCATAGCTGGCTGACTTCTTACCTTCGCAATCGAACGCAATTGGTAAAATTTCAAGGAGTTTTATCGAAAAATATATGTTACCTCCGGTGTGCTACAAGGTAGCCATCTTGGCCCACTCCTTTTTAATATATTTATTTCTGATCTATCTGGCGTCTTAGCAAATATACCTCATCTACTTTACGCCGATGATCTCAAAGTGTATCACATCGTTAAATCGAAATCCGATGCACTCTTTCTCCAATCTAAACTTAATTCACTTGATCATTGGTGCAATGAAAATAAGCTCTCTCTCAACATTGCTAAGTGCCAGGTTATTAGTTTTTCCCGAAAATGCACTGTATCACATAACACATATGTACTTCCTTGGCAATAATTTGTTAGGCCGAGTTGAAAACGTTGTTGATCTTGGTGTTATCTTGGATGAGAAACCCCGCTTCACCTTGCACTATGATAACAGCTAGGATTCACCACACGACGTTCCAAGGAATTTCGTAAGCTGTGGGTCACAAGATCCTTATGCATTTCACTTGTGCGCCCCATTCTCGAATATGCCTTTATCTGCTGGAATCCGGCTTTTGAAACCCACAGCAACAGACTCGAGTTCATACAAAAACAGTTCTTGCTTTTCGCATTGAGAGAACTATACAATCCTTACGATTTTAATACTCTTCCTCCTTATGAGTTTCGACTGGGTCACCTAACTTATTGACACTTGCATCCAGAAGAAAAATGCTTCACATTCGGCGTCATTAGAGGCGTTATCAAAGTTGAATTCCTGAATAGGAAAATGGTATTAAATAACCCTGGAAGGAACATTAGGTCCTCTCGTTTACTTAAAGAATATCCACATTCCACTACTTACGCAGCTAATGAGCCGGTAAATAGATGCTGCAGAATATTTAACAGTATAAGTTTTCTGTATTCCCCAACGACCTTCAAATCCTCCCTTTTTCAAGCCATCTATAGCCCCTTATCTTAAGGTATGTCAATATTTTATTTGTTTGTTATTTATCAATTGTTATTGATTTATTTATTAATTATTTCGTTTACACATATTTATTTCAAATATTTTCTTGTATTGTTTATACCTTGTTTGGTTAATAAATAAAATAAATAAACAAATACTTGCTGCTCAGCATCTGGAAATCTTGATCATATTTTATGTTTCAATTCTTTCTCTGTTTCTCTTTATTTTAATTCTTCATTGCTCCGCATAGGAAATACAAGCAGCAAGTGAAGCTTTAAATTGTATTTTCCTGTGACAAGTACGTTCGTCGAATGTTAAAGATGATTTGGTTCAACTCGAATATCTGCTGATAGCTACATCCTCGCTTTTATAGAACCTTGCAATTTGCTTAAATATCGCGGCAAACGGTATCGATTTTGAGATCTACGTTTGCATTGTTTCCTTGTGATGTTCACGAGCATGTGTGCATTTTATATAGCTAAAGCTCTTTTTCTCTGCAATGAAACATCAACATTTCCACTTATTCCATCTCAGATAAAATACTATAAATGTTTTAGTAACAGAAATAATATTCAGATCCATAATTTGAGGAGACAACACTTTATTCGACAACTTATTTACATACAATCTACATGAAAACTACCTAACCATTATTATTTCCATTCATTTTGTTATCAGCGATAGACTTGGCTTTGGGAGCACGATAATCATAGAGGGCCACTTCTGGGTTCTTCTGGATAAAATCATGATAGACTTGCGTCAGCCTAACATACTCATCGACGGACAGTTGAAAAGGTCGAGCCAACGGGTCGACATCAGCTAGTTCGAATAACTCTTGAACGATATCCACTCGGTCCGCTTCTGGGAAAAGTGTACCGTAGCCCCTTCTGCAGTATTTCTGGCGCATTGAAAACGTATGCCGGCATACCTTTTCGACAATCTGGAAAGGTAAATCGGTCTTGGGACGCTTTAGGGGAATCAACTTGACGACGCCGACATCAACTTCTGGCTTTGGAACAAACGCTTTGCCCGAAATCGTAAACTTGAACACAGGTTGCGTCCAGATCTGGCACATCACGGACAAACGACATCGCTGACTGTCATCAATTGGAGCGCATATGCGCTCGGCGACCTCCTGTTGAAATGTCAGGGTCATAGTCGTGTCTGGTCGACGGAAGGCTTCCCGTCGCAGCGACAAGTCTTCCAGCCAGTTGATGAGAAGCCGAGTGGATATGGCGAAAGGAAGATTGCCAATCAAGTGAACTCGTCCCAAATCGTCGGGCAAATGGCTGCCGATGGAGAACCGAAGTATGTCTGCTTGATGTATATCCACAGAAGTATGGCCTAAAGGTTCGACGCACTCCTTGAGTATCTCGAGACTAGGAAGAAACCGACGGTCCTTCTCGACGAGTATCAGTTTGCGAGGCTGCTGCCGGATAATTGATCGAGTTATGCCTCCGGGGCCAGGTCCGACTTCCAAGACAACATCTTGTCTATCAATACTCCCTGCTGCCTTCACAATCTTGTCGGTCAGTCGTTCGTCCATGAGAAAGTTCTGGCTCAGCTGTTTGATGGCCTGCAGCTTGTACAGTTTGACGATGTCACGGATTGTCGGCAGCGGCGGCAAACGAACACCGCTGCCTGCCACTACTCCATATGCCGACATCACGCTCAAAACAAATGTAACTAAACTTTATTTTTGCAATCTAACTACTAACACACAAGATACTTTTAAAACAATACAAAAGCACCTCTAGTTCGAAACCTTCTTCGGCTCCTCGAAGTCGTCCAGGAACTTCTCCTGGGCCACACTGAACATCGAATATAAGTAGATTCCGAGTACACTCGCACCCAGTGAACAACCCAGAAGGATATTATTTCGTCGGATTCGCTTCAATCGCTGCACTCGTTCGAGATTTTGCTGTTCGACAACTCGCATAAATTCCAGCTGCGTTTTGTCCAATTTGCGGTCGAGAAATTTTACGTTCGGTTCATTTGTGCTGCCCGATGGTTGCGATGCTGACATATTTTGACGACGAAGTTGAGATAAGTTACGGGTTGTAGCGAAATCTTGCAAGGAATTGATGAAATTTTTTGCGGATACTAAAGTAAAAATTGCAGTGGGGCCGCATGAAACACAACTTGAGGTTATGATTGCTTGAAGTGACAGGCAGAGAAAAATATGATGTTACGGCTGTTTGTCCAGAGTACACTAGATGGCGTTAAGGTCGTCGCAAAAATGCTGACATGCCAACAATGCTGAATCGAATTGGAAAATATCATGAAATCTGAAATGTTCTGCTCTTCTGCAAGACAATAATGAGCATGGTATTGTGTTGGAAGATTCCTCAGAGCGATATGAAAGTGGATACATATGTAACCTTGAACCAGGCTTCACAAATTTGTGCGTTTTATACAGTTAGAAATTTCCTTAAAATTCACCGAAACAACCAAAACTGTGCAATCTGTGCAAAAACAGCTGATTACTCGCTCTCTTCAATCAGCCAATCGTATACTGATTTCTCGCCAATTGCATTCCCATTTCATTCCTATTTACTTTTTTCCTGGTTCAAATATACGAGGCCTATTGCATGCAAGTGAATCAGCTGAGTTTGTTTATATATGTTGGTCTCACTCTTGCAAACATTCCTTTTGCATTTTTGCGCCGTCGCACAAATTTCCCAATTGGATCCGAAACACCTGGAATCGAACGGAAAGTCGAACCAAAGGAGATAGCGCTTCGTGTTCTCGTTTGCTTACTGCGTCATTCATACTAACAACAGCACAGTCGTTCGCGTTTCTTCTAGCTGGCTGGTGGGTGTTCATGCGGGTCGTGGTGCGTGAGTTGAACAAAATCGGTTGTAATTGTTGGTTGATTTATAAAATTTTCGCATCTTTTCACATTGGATTTCCCGAAAAGTAGCTCGTGATATTATTTTCAATAAAATTTGTGGGTTTTCCCCCGAACGCCAATAGCCGTAAAGGAATATTCTGTTCGCGGTAACAACGTGCTTTGGTCCGTTATCCGTTTTAGGAGCTGTTGTGCGAATCAACTAGTAGGAAGAAACCAGCTCGAAAGCGTGCATCAGCGTTTGAGTGTGCTTGTATTCGTTGGCAGCGCATTAAGTGCAGTTTATGCAGTGAATCGAAAGTGGACTTGCGAAAAAGTGAGGTGACGTAAAAAGGTGAACGGACGAGTCGTGCAGTTTTCCTCCACGCGGTGTGAAAGTTTCAGGCATCGACGCTAAATCGCTAATCGGTTGCGTGGCGTGATAGATTTACCTCGAGCATATCGGCAGCTCGTCGGTGCATTGTACGTAGTCTTTCAGAACAAAGAAACTGCAAGCGAAGTCGTCTTCCCTGGATTCTAGTTCGTTCGCTTGCGTACCAGTGTCCTAATTTCGTGTATTGCGTGAGGTTACTTCGATTTTTGAGTAGATTCGTTATTTGTGGCTAGATTCTAATTTTGCTAATCGAGGTAGGACACCTCCAGTCCGTGCAGAAAACGGAATTCCGTGTCTCGTGGTTGTGAAGCGTAATGCCTTTTATTTCGAAAGACTGGCGTTCGCCTGGCGAAATATGGGTGAAGACAGACGAAGGCTGGGAGCAGCTCAAGGTACTCGAGTGTGGCAAACGGAAAAGGTAAGGCATTTTGTCCCTTTGGTGTCTATCACCACATTAAAATGAAAACCAGTGTTTGGCGACACGTTTCTTCATGTCAAGGTCTTTCCGTAATTCTATTATCTCAACAACCGTTAGATACATGAGTAACTAGCTGCTTGACACGCTTCTTGAATTGTTTTAACGTGTGTCGAAAGTCATATTCATTTAGATACCATTTCTATGAAACAAAGATCGTGGGCAATTGCAAACACAACTCAGCTGTTTCGGAGTACAAGAATCGTACACGAAGAAAACGTAAATAAAGGCGGAACGATTGGAAAATGAGTCAGATCTCGTGAAATTGTGCATGACCGTACCTGATTGCGTGCTTGACAGGCTTCGTGTCGGAAAGTAATTAGGGAAGGGAGGTATGAAAATGCGATTGGGTCGCAAGCAGCGTTGCCACTTTCGTCCATTGGGACCATTTTTGGTCCCTTTTACACAAAGTTTTTAATTTTGGTCCTTTGGTCCCTTTCTTGGGAAAACCATCAGGTTTTGGTCCCGTTCGCATCTATCAGCAATTTACTTTGCTTTTCTTACCAAATCTACAAATAAAATCCCAAATCTCTGCTTTCATCGATAATATTGAACTTTGTTTCATTTGAAATCAAAAAGAAGGGCTACATGCGCAGCGTGCGCTTTTTCAAAGCAAAAACTCGATTGTATGTTTCACTTTAATTCGTTAGTATGCATGTCAATCTACTACTAAAGCATAAAAAAATATAAAACATGATTAATTTTCAGTGCACATATCTAACTTTCTGTTCCGTTCTATGCAGTTTATTGAATTAATTACAGAAAAGTGATATTTTCTTGAAGAAATGTTTGCCTAAAAAGATTTACATCATTTGATTCACTTCAGAAATACACATTCAGAAAACAAAATTTTAGTTCTCAGAGCACATATCTAAAATTCCGTTACTTTCTTTGGAATTTAATTGAATTGCGTGTCAAAGGATTTATATTTTCTTGAAGAATTGTTTTAGTTTCAAAAAGTGCATTTTGATTTGCATAGAAATATAGAAATATTCCGCATAGAAATATTTCTGACGGATGGCTGATTGTACATATAAGACTGCTCCTTTCTCGTAAAAGAGCTTTGAAACAAAAAGAAACCATTTATCTACAAAGATGCACATACATGGGTATCTACTTTATATATAATATAATCGAAAAATGTTATATTTTCAGCATTTTGAAACGAAATTGGTTGGTCCCCTTTGGTCCTTTTTTTCCAAAATGTTGGTCCCCAAATATTTTTTTTTCGTGGCAACACTGGTCACAAGCCTCGTATACAATAGCCGCGTCTATAACGTGGTTTCAAAGTGGATTAAGCTAAGTCAAACCATGTTGTATACGCGCATCGGATTAATTTGGGATAAGTGAGTCCGATCAGGAAATTTTACCGGATTCCCAATTGAGTTATATTAATATATGTGACGTTCAGATGCGATATACTTCACTTTATTAGAACTAGCTGAATTTTATTCGGTTAATCCAGTCGGACCAAAAACCTTCTTTGAAGTTTCATTTCAATCCGTTTCAAGCCAAGTCGGTCCGGTTTGTTTACGAGGCTACAGTCAGTAGCCCAGTATTTAACGTGACTTGAAAGTGGATTCAAATCATATTGAGATTGAAATGGTGGAATCGAAACCTTTGAATAACCCGTTTACTTTCCATTGTTTCAATCTCAATCCCGATATCAGTCCACGTTGTATACTGGGCTAATGCTGTGAGATCGTAGGAATTTTCTCATTTTGTGGGCATTTTCGACTTCTAAACCTTGAAAAAGGGAAAAGGGAAAAAGTGCTGCTCGTTGAACAAAATCGTGGAAGAAATGGTTTAAATGAAATAAAACTGTTTCGTAAAATTTCCACCAAACATATTTGAGAAAGAATTTAAACAATCCAGGTAAAATTTAGATTTCTTCGTTTATTCTTCCATTTCAGTTCAAACGTGGAATGAAATGAACTAGAATCGCTTCTGAGCAAAACATTCAAAACAAAAACTTCAATTCAAAACGGCCAAAAGCAAAATATGGTTACTAAATCATGCAGAATAATATTTTTTTTTATAATAATATACGTTTGAAGGCATTTTTCAGATTTATAAAACATATTTTAAGCTATTTCATTACATTTAATGCACTGTTTCAGTGAAAGCAACTACTGATTCAAAAATTGTTTGCTGAGTGCATTAGTATTTTAAGAAGAATTTGCTTAAATTTTGTGAAACCTGGTTTCATTGCTTTACTGGAAAATATGGAATTGAATGAAGAGCATTTAATTCCAGATATGGATATTTATTTGGGACCCAAATGTCAGGAATAAATAGTGCCTTTTGAAGTAGCTGTAAAATTAGAGATAAAAAAACAGGAACGGAGTTTTACGTTACGACATGTAAAGAGCTTAAAGCGAAACTACCATTTAATGATGTTATCTTTAAAGAAATTGAATTTTTAAGCCCCCAAATAGGAATCGTAGTGATGAAAAGCAGACATTATTTAAGCTAACAGTAGAACAATTTTGGAAAGAAATAGACAAAGCAATCAATTTTGAGGATGCAAGCATGTTTCCTCATTCAATGTCTCCTAGAAGTACGGGCCGTAATGCAGAATGATGACGTCAGAGTTTGCGGGGACAATGTCGCGAAAAACACACGTAGTCTTATGGGACGTCCGCGGGAAAATGCTAATTGTACAGGTTGTGTTAAACTGATTGAAGTGAAAACAAAGTGAGATCCGCGGAACAGTGCTAGTGAACAGCTAAAACACAAATTAATGCGGTGCGTGCGGTATAATTGGAAAAACTCGCTACGAAATGTTTATCGGTTGGTGTAAGGTTATGTGATGTTTCGTGTCGATACAATTTATTGGTACAAAATGAAAATTATGACTAAATATTATTATTACAACGCGTCCACTTACAAAAAACTAACGTTTTAATCATATTTTAGCTTAAAAACCGCAAGTGAAATCTCCGTGTACATCGGCACTGCCTCGTGGAAATGTCAAAACTCCCCGAATAACTGACGTCATAACTAAAACAATTACGTAGCATGACGGCCCGTACTTCTAGGAGGCATTGCCTCATTTAACTAAAATTTCAAAGTATGCTCTAGTTTTGCCACATTCAAATGCTGAGTCGGAAACAATATTCTCCACTGTAACCGACGTCAAAACTTTAAAGCGAAACAGAATAATTGAAGATTCATTGAACGCAGTTTGTTGCATTCGCTCAAATTTTCAGTCTAGAACTATTAGCTGCATTGATTTCGAGCCTGCTGATAATTATTTCAATTTGCACAATGCACAAAATCAATTTGATTAATTTAAAAACGAACGCACTTTATATTGCGTTATAACGATAAAAATTTTTTACAAGGTCAAACGTCACGAAAATCAGTTTTTCTTAAATATCTTGTTAACGATTGATTTTACGTGAATAAAATCAAATTTACGAAATTTAAATATCAAATTTACATAAATCAAATTCACTCAGCATTAAAATCTGCACAAAAGCTTCATACATCAAATTCATGTACGGTAAGTAGTTTTCGAAATATGAGGCTGAGAAATGTTTGAGTCGAGTGCATAATCCCTATAATTGCCATGCTCGTCCCCACAAAATTTTCCGTTTGAGAAAATTTTTTTTTTACTCATCTAACTTGCAGGGAATACGGCAGCACTAGAAGAAATAAATGTTGTGCTTTGATGTCCGAGGCTTTCCCATAGTCGAGCGGAAAGTCTCAGACACAAAAGTGTGTGACGTAATTTCGACATTGAGCTGCCGCTATGAACGCAATTTCATGAGACTTTTATGAGGACTTTTATGCGATTGGGTCGCAAGCAGCGTTGCCACTTTCGTCCATTGGGACCATTTTTGGTCCCTTTTACACAAAGTTTTTAATTTTGGTCCTTTGGTCCCTTTCTTGGGAAAACCATCAGGTTTTGGTCCCGTTCGCATCTATCAGCAATTTACTTTGCTTTTCTTACCAAATCTACAAATAAAATCCCAAATCTCTGCTTTCATCGATAATATTGAACTTTGTTTCATTTGAAATCAAAAAGAAGGGCTACATGCGCAGCGTGCGCTTTTTCAAAGCAAAAACTCGATTGTATGTTTCACTTTAATTCGTTAGTATGCATGTCAATCTACTACTAAAGCATAAAAAAATATAAAACATGATTAATTTTCAGTGCACATATCTAACTTTCTGTTCCGTTCTATGCAGTTTATTGAATTAATTACAGAAAAGTGATATTTTCTTGAAGAAATGTTTGCCTAAAAAGATTTACATCATTTGATTCACTTCAGAAATACACATTCAGAAAACAAAATTTTAGTTCTCAGAGCACATATCTAAAATTCCGTTACTTTCTTTGGAATTTAATTGAATTGCGTGTCAAAGGATTTATATTTTCTTGAAGAATTGTTTTAGTTTCAAAAAGTGCATTTTGATTTGCATAGAAATATAGAAATATTCCGCATAGAAATATTTCTGACGGATGGCTGATTGTACATATAAGACTGCTCCTTTCTCGTAAAAGAGCTTTGAAACAAAAAGAAACCATTTATCTACAAAGATGCACATACATGGGTATCTACTTTATATATAATATAATCGAAAAATGTTATATTTTCAGCATTTTGAAACGAAATTGGTTGGTCCCCTTTGGTCCTTTTTTTCCAAAATGTTGGTCCCCAAATATTTTTTTTTCGTGGCAACACTGGTCACAAGCCTCGTATACAATAGCCGCGTCTATAACGTGGTTTCAAAGTGGATTAAGCTAAGTCAAACCATGTTGTATACGCGCATCGGATTAATTTGGGATAAGTGAGTCCGATCAGGAAATTTTACCGGATTCCCAATTGAGTTATATTAATATATGTGACGTTCAGATGCGATATACTTCACTTTATTAGAACTAGCTGAATTTTATTCGGTTAATCCAGTCGGACCAAAAACCTTCTTTGAAGTTTCATTTCAATCCGTTTCAAGCCAAGTCGGTCCGGTTTGTTTACGAGGCTACAGTCAGTAGCCCAGTATTTAACGTGACTTGAAAGTGGATTCAAATCATATTGAGATTGAAATGGTGGAATCGAAACCTTTGAATAACCCGTTTACTTTCCATTGTTTCAATCTCAATCCCGATATCAGTCCACGTTGTATACTGGGCTAATGCTGTGAGATCGTAGGAATTTTCTCATTTTGTGGGCATTTTCGACTTCTAAACCTTGAAAAAGGGAAAAGGGAAAAAGTGCTGCTCGTTGAACAAAATCGTGGAAGAAATGGTTTAAATGAAATAAAACTGTTTCGTAAAATTTCCACCAAACATATTTGAGAAAGAATTTAAACAATCCAGGTAAAATTTAGATTTCTTCGTTTATTCTTCCATTTCAGTTCAAACGTGGAATGAAATGAACTAGAATCGCTTCTGAGCAAAACATTCAAAACAAAAACTTCAATTCAAAACGGCCAAAAGCAAAATATGGTTACTAAATCATGCAGAATAATATTTTTTTTTATAATAATATACGTTTGAAGGCATTTTTCAGATTTATAAAACATATTTTAAGCTATTTCATTACATTTAATGCACTGTTTCAGTGAAAGCAACTACTGATTCAAAAATTGTTTGCTGAGTGCATTAGTATTTTAAGAAGAATTTGCTTAAATTTTGTGAAACCTGGTTTCATTGCTTTACTGGAAAATATGGAATTGAATGAAGAGCATTTAATTCCAGATATGGATATTTATTTGGGACCCAAATGTCAGGAATAAATAGTGCCTTTTGAAGTAGCTGTAAAATTAGAGATAAAAAAACAGGAACGGAGTTTTACGTTACGACATGTAAAGAGCTTAAAGCGAAACTACCATTTAATGATGTTATCTTTAAAGAAATTGAATTTTTAAGCCCCCAAATAGCTCATGATAGTTCAAAACGAACGTATTCGCTGCAGTTCAAAAATTCAAAAAAGTTCAAAAAATTTGGCTGTAAAGAATCTATTTTAAATATCGAATGGAGAAATCTAGCAGTAACTTTTTCAAGTGATGAAAAGCAGACATTATTTAAGCTAACAGTAGAACAATTTTGGAAAGAAATAGACAAAGCAATCAATTTTGAGGATGCAAGCATGTTTCCTCATTCAATGTCTCCTAGAAGTACGGGCCGTAATGCAGAATGATGACGTCAGAGTTTGCGGGGACAATGTCGCGAAAAACACACGTAGTCTTATGGGACGTCCGCGGGAAAATGCTAATTGTACAGGTTGTGTTAAACTGATTGAAGTGAAAACAAAGTGAGATCCGCGGAACAGTGCTAGTGAACAGCTAAAACACAAATTAATGCGGTGCGTGCGGTATAATTGGAAAAACTCGCTACGAAATGTTTATCGGTTGGTGTAAGGTTATGTGATGTTTCGTGTCGATACAATTTATTGGTACAAAATGAAAATTATGACTAAATATTATTATTACAACGCGTCCACTTACAAAAAACTAACGTTTTAATCATATTTTAGCTTAAAAACCGCAAGTGAAATCTCCGTGTACATCGGCACTGCCTCGTGGAAATGTCAAAACTCCCCGAATAACTGACGTCATAACTAAAACAATTACGTAGCATGACGGCCCGTACTTCTAGGAGGCATTGCCTCATTTAACTAAAATTTCAAAGTATGCTCTAGTTTTGCCACATTCAAATGCTGAGTCGGAAACAATATTCTCCACTGTAACCGACGTCAAAACTTTAAAGCGAAACAGAATAATTGAAGATTCATTGAACGCAGTTTGTTGCATTCGCTCAAATTTTCAGTCTAGAACTATTAGCTGCATTGATTTCGAGCCTGCTGATAATTATTTCAATTTGCACAATGCACAAAATCAATTTGATTAATTTAAAAACGAACGCACTTTATATTGCGTTATAACGATAAAAATTTTTTACAAGGTCAAACGTCACGAAAATCAGTTTTTCTTAAATATCTTGTTAACGATTGATTTTACGTGAATAAAATCAAATTTACGAAATTTAAATATCAAATTTACATAAATCAAATTCACTCAGCATTAAAATCTGCACAAAAGCTTCATACATCAAATTCATGTACGGTAAGTAGTTTTCGAAATATGAGGCTGAGAAATGTTTGAGTCGAGTGCATAATCCCTATAATTGCCATGCTCGTCCCCACAAAATTTTCCGTTTGAGAAAATTTTTTTTTTACTCATCTAACTTGCAGGGAATACGGCAGCACTAGAAGAAATAAATGTTGTGCTTTGATGTCCGAGGCTTTCCCATAGTCGAGCGGAAAGTCTCAGACACAAAAGTGTGTGACGTAATTTCGACATTGAGCTGCCGCTATGAACGCAATTTCATGAGACTTTTATGAGGGGCCGAGAATAGTACTATAGCTAAGTATGGCTAGGAATGGAGCTTTATAGATGGTCGCATTGACCCGTTTTACTCGTTGATTTTGACGAGATATGCAGCTTCAAAAGCGGCAGCTCTGATTGATTTCAAAAGCGGCAGCTCTGATTGATTTCAAAAGCGGCAGCTCCGATGCGCACACGACTTTGTAATGATTATAGTAGGGGAGCCCAAGCGGGGATTTCTCGCGTTACTCGAGTGCGTCAGAAAATCATATGGGGAGAAGCCCTGCACTCTGCAATGTACCCTACCATATGTGAGCCCTTAATATAGTGGGGTGCGTTGAGGGAAGCCCGTCAGATTAGTAAAAAAAAATTGATCCTCAGAAAAACTCGAGCGCGTCAGATTAAGACAAGGTAAGTTAAGTACATCCAGAAAAGAGTATATTTCAATAATCTGACAATTTGAGCGTGGCTTAAGGAAATGGGCGAGTCACAAAGTTGTAAAAAAAAACCTCACCTCGAAATACTCGAGCGCGATAAAATTTTTTTTTATTTTGAAGGAAATCTTATCAGGATTACGAAAAACATATAATCTGACGGTTTTCATGGGGCGATGTAGCTAAAATCATCAATAAATGAAAAAAATTGCAGGATAAAAACTGATCTTATCTTGTTTAACAGTGGGCAAAAAGCAGGCAACGAGCTCATTTCTGAATATTTCAGATGGAAGCTGAGGGATACCATTTTATGGAAAGGAGGGATAACTTTTCGGAGCACATTTTTCCATCTACCCTGGAGTGTGGTAGATAAGTTTGTTTGCATGTTTTTTTTTGCGCTTCTTAAACATAGAAAAATAAACTCACAAACATTCCAAGTCGTAGTCAAAATCGGATATCAACATTCCGTTGAGAAAGAAGATGCTGTTAGTAGCAAATGTTTAGATCAATATATCTCCAAAACGGTTATAGTTACAAGAAAAAGTTAGCAGATATTTTTTGTTGGAAATTTGTTAAGCTACAAATTCGTCATACACTGTTTTCTGAAGACGTGACCGTTACTGTGATATTTAGGAAAGGTCACTTTTGGTGACCTTTGACCCCGTATAAAAAGTAACGCAGCACTCGGATCGATGGGCACTTTTGACATTTTGTTCAATACGCCAGTGCCAAGGTTCACACCAAAATTCAACTTTCCCCTAATTTTGCCGAAGTTTCGCCTTTTTTATGTCGGATTTCACTGGACCAGACGCGTTGGTTTGTTTGTTGTGTTTTTTTTAAATAATTTTGTGAATTAATAATGAGTGATGTAAGTGTGAAATGTGTATTTTGTGAAAAAGAAACTTGTGAAAAAACTAAAAAGTTTACACATGAAACATTAAAAAATGTATGAATATCTTGCAATATCGTAAAGTGAAACGTGTTCGAAGAAAATCTAGCAACGCTTATGCTACGGTCGTAATTTCGGATGTAACATCTTTAAACGATATATATATATATATATATATATATATATATATATATATATATATATATATATATATATACATATATATATATATATATATATATATATATATATATATATATATATATATATATATATATATATATTTCATCCAGTATTAAAAAGAAGAAACGAATTTTTTTTTTCAAATTGTCAGATTAACAATATCCCTCCATATAATTGTCAGACTATCATTTAGGACAACTAAGACATCAAGTTGAACCCTCTGTATAAAACTCTGACGCGCTCGAGTATTTCAAGGTAACATTTTTTTTTTACATTTTCAGAAATCAGTCATGTCTTTTGGTCACGTCCAAATCGTCAGTCATTTAAATAGGACACTTTTTTGAGTTCACTTAACATTCCCTCTGAATATCTGACACGCTCGAATAACTTTTTTTGTTTGTTTTTTTACCTCTTTTTACGGCCACCCCCCACCAGTTAATCGTCAGATAAATATCTATCGGCTATCAGAAAGACAAAGCGCGTATACACTATAAATGTCTGACGCGCTCGAGTATTTCCATGTAACTGTTTTTTTTTTTTTTACATTTTTGAACATTTTTACACGCTCTCCCCCCCCCCCCCCCCCCACTAAAATGGAAAACTTGACATAAACTTTTTTTCATTTTAGAACCTAATCTTCACAATCCAATAGGTCCCCATGACGCTTTAGTAACTGCAAATTTAGCATCCCGGGCTCCCCTACTATTATGCTTGCTATCTTTCTATCATCTATCTATCATTCCCTTAGTAATTTATAATACTAAAACAATTTCGCCCTCGCTCTTCAAATCTGAAGCAAAAGAAAACATATCGCTTTTTCAACAATTATTTGCCTCATAGGTATATGCCGGTGCAATGCCTTAATAAATGACTGTTAAAATAACATTCACAGCTTGAAATAATTTTGCCGGAAACGGCATTCATGTCTTACATCTTTTATTATAACAAGTTTATTCCTATAGCAGCAATTTGTCTTAGTTTTCTCAAAGGTGTTTGAATTACATTTACCGTCTGAACAGTTTTTTTTTTGTGGGGTCGGTAGCTTAGCTGGCTAACGCGTCAGTCCGAAGCAGCGCTACTGGCCGCGGGTTCGAATCCTGCCGTGCACATGGCTGTATTTGTTCGTCTTGTGTTGTCGTAACAGTCGGCGACTGGGCATAATACCATTAATTAAGTGTCACATTAAAGCTTTAGTAGCGTCTAGGCATAACACTAGCGCTTTAGAAAATAAGAAATAAAAATGTGGCACTTAAAAGAATAATGGAATAATTGATATCGGCTTCTCCCATATGTGTCTCCCTACCGCCATCGCTAAGCATTCGCTTCAAAGGGCAATTCCCTGAGCTTTGACATTATCATAGAAAAAAAATAATTGCATGTGCTTGATTTCACTTGCATTTTCAAACAAAACTGTAAAGCAGAAACGAAATCTAAATATTGTTTTCGATGATTAAGAACGAATCGAAAGTTAAAAACGACAAATTCTGGACGTGTTAATTCGTTCAAACCTTTCAAAAACGTATGCCAATGCATTACAATAAAATCGGACTGTAACTTTTTTAAGAAATATTAATATATACGAGGGTTGATCACTAAGTAATGATAATTGGTTATTTCCTGTTCGCATAAAATTAAAAAAAAAAAAATTTTACTACCACATATACTCACCAAGTCACCATAAAAAAACATATATGTAAATAGGCCACGATTCCAGGGACATACAATCATTTGAATACGAACAGTCGAAGAGAGAACATCAAAATGGAAATAAGAGCTGTCATTAAGTACCCGTGTTTGAAAAAAATGCCTACCAAAGCCATAGGCAGCGACTTGGTAGATACATTACGGGACTCTGCTCCTCCATATTCCACCGTTGCACACTGGGAAGAACATCCACTGAAGATGAACACCGCGAAGGACGTCCATCAGCGTTGCCAGACGTCCCGATTTTGGCGGGACTTCCCGATTTTTTAACCAAAATTAAATGTCCCGCGCTGGACAGACTCAGTCCCGCTTTTCGGGGATAACTTGATTGTGCGTTCTGAGGAAGCGCGGGCGGCTGGCACAGACAAGTGTGGACTGGCCGCCCGCCGGCCGCGTAATAAAGATAAGCCCGCGGGAGAGAGAGGGTTGCGTCACGCAATCGGTGCGTGTGATCGCGACATCTTCTCTTTCGCACTTTTCTTATTTCCAGTTTATAAATTTCTATTTCGTGAGAACGTACGATTACGTACGAAGAAATAACGAATACCGTTTTTTAGTGCTTGGAAAGCAGTGAGCAAGTAGTGAGTTGCATTGCGTGTGTAATTTAGTTTAATTATATTTAACAAACATAAGTTTAAGTCTTTTACGTGTTTTTGTTCGTAAATTACTGGAGGTTACTTATTAGAATCGTTTAAAGATTATTAAAACCGATAGTGATGTTTCGGATTGCTCGGAACCGGAAAACATTGCACCCAAGAAGAAAGTCAAACTAGGAAAACATCGCCTCACGAAATACAGTAAAAATTGGCAGAATGATTATAATTGGTTGTGTATTGTGACGTCGGATGAGTATAAAGCTTACTGTAAACTGTGTAAAAAAAAAATTTCCTATTTCTCATGGAGGATTAAACGACGTAGTGAAGCATTCAAAAACAAGTAGTCACTCGAAGATCACGAGTTCTCGCGCTGCTAGAAACATAACTAGCTATTTCCAGGCACCAGGTACTTCCACATTTGATTGCGACCGCGATGACATTATGTACAAAACGTCAGCCGCAGAAATTACTTCTATATATCACACCATTAAACATTCGTTAAGCTACAATAGTATGAATTGTTTTCAAAAGTCATTACCTCTCATGTACGCCGATTCTAAGATAGCTAAGAATGTTAAATGTGGTAGGACAAAGAGTAAAGCAATAGTTTGTGAAGTATTGGCAAAATAAGCTTTGAAGGACGTAATTCAAAATTTAAAAGATTTATTTTTTCGATTTCTACGGATGCCAGCAATAAAGGAAACCGGAAAATGTTTCCAATATGTGTACGATATTTCAGTTTGGACAAAGGAATACAAAACAAATTAATAAATTTTGTGGAGAGTAATGACGAAACTGTCGACCAAATAACGAAGATACTTTGTGAAACGTTGGATAAACATAACTTAAAATTATCGCAAGTAACATCATATGGTGCTGACAATGCAAATGTAAACGTTAGTTCAAATCATTCTGTTTTCATGAATCTCGTTGCCCAAAATGAAAAAAATATTAAAAGCTAACTGTTCAGTTCACATCTTGCATAACATGATCAAATTTGCATGTGATAGATTAGACATCGATGTAGAAGCTATCATCTTAAAAATATACGACCATTTTTCACATTCAGTTAAACGTCGTGCGGAATCGATGGAGCTATTTGAAACTACGGAAATGGAGTGGGTCGAATTATTACGCCACGTAAATAAAAGATTTCTGTCGCTCTGTCCTGCTGTTGAGAGAGTAATCAAGGTATGGCCTGCTTTGAAAAACTACTTTGATAAGCGAGAATCATGTGCGAAAGCCATTGAAAAGATTTGTTACTCTGCAGCAGAGGAAACAAAAACTCTAGCCTACTTGCATTTTGTTCATAATGTGATGAGTGCTTTTGGTACATGAATGAAAGAGTCTCAGGGAAATGATATTGCCATAACAGAAATGCATGAGTCATTATGCCTCTTCCGCTCAAGGCTGACTCAAAGGTTAAAGGATGAGTTTTTCGGCTACCAGACGAATCAGATTTTAAATAAATTGGAAGAATCTGAACGGACCAAAGCCATCGAAAACTTCAAAATTTTTTACACAAATTATATGTACAATATATAGACAAACGTTATAATTTTTCAGATGAAAATATTTTTTCTAGACTTAAATTCTTAAACCTGGAAAGTGAAGTTAGTTTTGACATGATTGAAAATGCTGTATCTTGAATAAAATTGATAGGCGATATTTCGCTAGATAACTTATATAAAGAATTTAACTTGTTGAAATCATCCTTGGACGTATTAGTGGGAAATTGCAAAGACACCACTGCCACCATCGCACAGAAATGGCACCAGCTCTTTCAACAGTTTCCAAAAAAAGATACCAGGAATATGTTTAAACTAGTGTCTTTCATATTAAGTATCCCAACATCAAACTGCTTTCCTGAACGCGTTTTTTCCCACATGAATTTAAAATGGTCGGATGCCAGAAATAAATGCTCCGTAAATTTAATGAAAGCAGAATTACTCATCCAGTCTAATCTACAGCTATCCTGTGAAGAGTATTTCATCTTTATTAAGGAGAAAAAGGAAACTTTAAAAGAAGTTAAATCTTCACAGAAATATCATGAATAAGTAATTCTTACAAATAATTATTCTCTTATTGTAAGTTGCAATTTGTAACACTCAATCCTCAGACTATTGTTTGAAATGAAATAGTTTTCTAATGAATAAAACTTTTTTGATTTTGATTTCTGTTTTTTTTTTATTTTATTCATAAGACGAATAAGACTTAACTATTTAACGATAGGGTAAATCTGATTTAAAAGATCATATTTTTATTAAAATGCATTTTCTATGGCTATTTTTGCTATCTATTGTCACGTAAACGCAATTTAAACTCAAATGAAAAGACAAATATTTAAAAACTTCTGATTATATACGTTTTTTTACTATGTCCCGCTTTCGACGAAAGAATCCCGCTTTTTTCACTCAAAAAGTTCCAAAATCCCGACTTGGCAAAAAAAAGCAACGCTGACGTCCATCTACATCCCTCACCGAAAACAACGTAAAAAAAATCGAAAATGTCGTGTTGGCAGATCGAAGAGTGACCCTCAGGCATGTAGCTGAGGTCACAGGGATCTCATATGGCAGTGTTCGAAAAATGTTTACCAACAAATTATATATGAAGAATATCTCTGCGCGTTGGGTACCGAGAATGTTAACGAACGAGTGTTAAGAAACGAGTCGACATTTCAAGGATGAATTTCGAAAAGTTCCAGGCAGATCAGGAGAATTTTTTGTCACGCTTCGTGATCATGGACGAGACCTGGATCCACCATTTTGATCCAGAAACCAAAATGCAATCGATGACCTGGAAGCGACCCTCTTCACCGACGCCGAAGAAATTCAAAGTGTCAAGTTCGGCAGGAAAGGTTATGGCATTAGTTTTTTGGTACACTGAAGGAATTATTATGGTGGAATATTTGGAAAAGGGAGCCACTTTATCAGGCTTTTACTACGCAAACCAAATAAGAAGATTGCGAGAGCCAATGAAGGAACAAAGACGCGGCAAACTGTGAGCCGGAGTTCTGTTTCATCGAGATAACGCACCGGCTCTCAAGGATGCAGTTGCCATGGATGGAAATAAAGAAACAGGATTCGAACTGCTTGAACACCCATCCTATTCGCCAGATCTAGCTCCCAGTGGCTTTTACATCTTTCCTCGGCTCAAACAACACCTTCGGAGTAAGAAATTTGAAGATGATAGCGAAGTGATGGCCGCTGTTAAGGTATTTTGGGAGAGTCAAGATAAATAATTTTTGTCTAAGGGTATCCTGGGTTTGGAAAAAAGATGTACTAAATGTATTAACTTGTTAGGAGATTATATTGAAAAATAAATATATCTTTTAAGTTTGATCACCTTGGTTTATTTTTACGAAGGTTCCAAAAAAAGATCGACCACTCACAAAGTTCTGCCACGCTGAAAACTTAACGCTTCTCAGCTTTGCTCCGAAGAAAAAAAAACTGAAAAAATTGCACTCCTGGCCTCCTCGCTTCTTCACACAGATATTGTCCTTTATTATAACAAAAATAAAGGAGGGACGGACACTTTTGATAAGTTGTGTCACTCTTTCAGTGTGCGTAAAAAGACGTACAGGTGGCCGCAGCGATATTTTCAAGGCATCTTGGACATGGCGATCGTGAATGCGAGAATTTTGAGAGCATGCAAAGCCGTCCAAAGTCAAGAAGAAATAAAAATAACTGCAGATTATTACTTAGAAAAAAAATTATTTACATTTAACTACGCCGCATTTGGAACGTCGTCTTACTCAATTGAGGCTCCCCAGATATTTGAAAGTAGGAATAAGAACAATTTTGAATCGATCGGTTTTGTCTGAATGCCATGTACAAAATTTGAATCTTGCAAAGATGCGCTCAAGCAAAGATGCGCTTAATGTATTCGGAAGAAAGACAAGAAGACAGATAACGGATGTGCATCCTGCATACGCCCTATATGCCTAGACCCTAGGATTTTGATGTGCCCCGATTGTACCGGTCATTAATTTAAAAAAATTTTATAAGCTACAAAGCTTTTTTTCATTAACTCTACTTCTTTCAATGATTATTTTGTAATACATTTGTTTAAAAAAATAAAAAACAACGACTTTTTCTTATGTTTCGAAATTCATTTTTTTCGTAAAACCCATACTTTAATTTCTCAAAATAAAACCCCTTTTTTTTAAAGACCCATGAAAACTATTATTATTCTTTCATAGTGATGTAACAGAAGAAGACACAGCTAAAATTTCAGCCCTTTTTATCGAAAAACAAAAAAGTTATAAATTTTTGTGTAAAAAACGCATTTTTTCAAGTTTTTCAGATTTCCGATTTTTTATGAACGCTAATCTTAATTTTTCGCAACTCGGACTAGTCTACAGTTTAAAATGGTTTCTAAAGATGATCTCTGATTTTTTTAAAATACAAAATAATCAATATTTCAATTTTTACAAAGATATTGCTCATTGGCGTTCGTATGTACCCCACGAGTCCAGCTTTGTTACTCAGGATGAGCATGCCAGGTGAAGGTTAAGCTGAATTTCAGGGTCCTTGTTGCCGGCATATTTGCGGAATCGCTGGTTCACACTGTCCTATTCTGTTGATTAGGTATTGTATGCAGTTCAATCCACGACTCGTCCGTAAAAAAAGATGTTTGCAGGCCGGGTTCGATCTCGGGCATTATCCGGGTTCGATCTCGGGCAGCTAATGTAATGATTTTCAGCTTTTGACAGGAGTTCAGTCGGCCTCGAACGTTCTTATTGAAAAGTAAAGGTTTGATGCGTGCTCCCCGGGGAGTTGTTAGGCTGTTTCGTCACTGATTGCATTCCCACGTTTGCGTTATTTTCAGCCAATATTCGAATCTTTATTTTTGCGTCTGTACCAACGTTCGACCCCTTCTTTTCATATCAACCACGTTTCCTTCTTCGTCGTTGCACCATTTTTTCACAGTGTCCTTATGAGCCCTCAATGTTTTACTTTTGTCGCTGCAGCTGTAGCCCAATGGTGGCATGCTTTGAACTTCAATGCGCTTTTGAATTCGACTATTTACCATTATCATCGCAAAAAAATTCACTCCGATCCATAGAAGATTTCCAGTCTTTCAGGTTTTGACTAGAGTTAGTTAAAAACAAGGTCCTTGGGTGAAGTTGGTGCTTTCACTTCAACTAACAAAATATTATAACACAGATAGCAC
Source organism: Nemotelus nigrinus (assembly GCA_947369275.1). Taxonomy (NCBI): domain Eukaryota; kingdom Metazoa; phylum Arthropoda; class Insecta; order Diptera; family Stratiomyidae; genus Nemotelus; species Nemotelus nigrinus. Next base: position 90,205,935 of record OX376373.1, on the reverse strand, counting down.
CTGAAACTAATAAAGAAATACCCAATTAATAATGGTTATGCATATTTTACTTGGGGTTAGACATATGTACGAACTAAACCTGTTCGAATGTTGGCACCTGTCTTTGTCGACTATTAAACAAATGTCATTATTTTGATATCATAACTTAAGTTTCTACTCTATCTCTATACAGGAGTGAATTAGAACTATGTAGATTTGAGAAAAATTAAAAGGAGTCTGAAGATTTTTCAAGACAGACAAATTAATTCTAGTTGATTTTCATGTGAAAGGGCAGACACCAGAGATTTTCCTACACCCCCCTAATACTCACCCTGGAAAGTGCATACACCCCCCCCCCCCCCCCCCCCCCCTAACACGGACAATTTTCCTACACAAAGAAACCTTTGTGTCCTTTGTTCCAAAGGGACACCCCTCCTAAAATTCTGAACACACCCCCCAAGAAAAATGCCTGGGAAAACCCCTGGCAGACACTTTTGCGCCACCCTGTAGTTGTAGAACTAAGTTTGAATATAGATACTATGTTGTTGAAGACCACAACGTAATGCGATGTTTTAAATGTCAAGGATTCGGCCATAAATCCCAAACATGCCAGGCAAAGGAAGTGTGTGCTAAATGTGCTGGTAACCATCTTACCCATGCATGTACAGTATCTTCATTAAAATGCAATAATTGCATAATTAAAAATCATCTGCATACACAACATCGCGCAGACAGTTATGAGTGCCCGGAATTTAAGAGAATGATTGAAGTTAACCAAAAGCGAATCAACTATGGATATTAGATCAACAGCAAACGAAAAAAATTGTCTTTTAAACATTTTCTACGCAAACGTTAGAAGCATTCGTAATAAAATTGACGACATCAATATTTATTTATGTTCCAACAAAAACATCGATGTTGTAGTTCTTAATGAAATATGGATATATAGCAACGAACAGGAACTCTATACGCCGAGAGGATGTACAGGCTATTTCTGCACAAGACAATCGGGCCGTGGAGGAGGCACAGCAATACTTGTGAAGTCAAACATTCGCTCAAAGCTTGTCAGCATGTCTGATAAATTTAACACTATAGTAGTTGAGCTTGCACTTAGTTCAGGAAAAATTAACATCGGCACATTTTATAAAGCGCCAAATGAAGAAGACCATCTCTTTCTCAATCATATCGACGAATTCTATTCGACTATAGAGAAATTAATCACTGTAGCAGATACAAATATTGATATTTTAACATCTTCTGCCATATCCAGCGAATATCTCGATATAATTGCGACAAATAATGGAGTTGTATTTAACAAGACACAGCCAACACGCATCACTATGACGTCCAAAACACTACTCGATCATGTTATCATAAAACATCCAAACATGAGTGAACGTATGTCTTACAATGATGACGACTGGCCCGGCTTAGACCATAAAGTAATCAACTTATCCATCAAAAATCTCGTCAAAGCTAAAATACGGCCTAAAAAAATATCGATGAGCAGAACCAATAATAAAGATTTCTTAAGGAACTTCATAGATAGTCTCCAAGGGTCTCCAACTTCGGACTTTGATGAGCTAATTGAGAAGATAACCGAAGCTAAGGTTAAAGCAACAACAACGAAACAAGTTCGTGTACGAGTACAATCTTGGATTACTAGGAATGTAATTGATGCTGCAAATCGAAAACGAACTGCTTACAAAAAATGCAAAGCAGATCCAAACTCCACGTCCAAGAAGCAGATCTATTTATCTATGAAGAAGGAATCGAATCGAGCTATCATGGAGGCCAAAAAACGTTTCTACAGAAATAAGTTTGAAGCTTCAGCCGGAAATATCTCCAGATATTGGCAACTAGTAAATGAGCTCTTGTCTAAACAACAGAACAAATCTTCAACGTGCATAGAAGAACTGTTGATAAATGGAACATCCATTACAGACCCCGAAGAAGTAGCACAGCAGTTAAACAACTTCTTCGCTACCATTGGAGCACTTGTCACTGAGCAACTGCAACGTTCATCACGCTCGAGTACTCATATTGAGCCTAATATGTGCACTTCAATTCACTTGCGTCTCACGGGTCCTGTTGAAATATCTGAAATAATCGACAACCTTAAATCAAAGGTTTCTCCTGGTCTGGATAGTATAACATCGGAGGATATTAAATTTCTGAAAAATCATATTTTGGAGCTTCTAACTACAATAATAAATAAGCACCTAGCAGCTGGTACATTCCCTGATTGTCTTAAACTGGCGAAAATCACTCCAATCTTCAAAGGAGGTGGTCCAGCAGATCCATCAAATTATCGCCCAATAGCTGTCACAAGTGTCCTAAGTAAAATATTTGAAAGAGTCATTCAAAAACAATTGCTTCAATTTATTAAGACTAACTCCATTTTGACGCCAATTCAATATGGCTTTCAAGAAAACAGTAGTACACTAGCAGCGACATTAGATGCAGTACATTTCATCAACAATGGATTGGATAAGGGCGACTATGTAGCGGCAATCTTCGTGGATCTGAAAAAGGCCTTTGACACCATTAACCACGAAATCCTGCTTCAGAGGCTCGAAATATACGGAATCCATCACAACTTCAAGCTGTTAATAAAGGATTATCTGTTCAACAGGCGTATTATTACAACTAACAATATGTCTAAAAGTCAGGAATGCACTATAAACATCGGCGTTCCTCAAGGATCAATCCTTGGGCCATTACTGTTTTTACTGTACATTAACAGCGTACAGGACATTTATCTGTTGGGAAAAATAGTTTTATTTGCTGATGACACACTACTGCTGTATTCCGGTAAAAACGAATTAATTCTCCAGCAAAATATAAATGATGACCTAGGAAAATATTGGAATTGGCTCGAACAAAGTAAATTAATAATAAACATCCAAAAGACTAAATATTTAGTATTCCAACAAAAAAACAAGCAGCAAATTAATTCGTCATTACAAATCAATGGAATACAATTGGAAAAGGTCAAGTCAATTAGATACTTAGGACTAACTTTAGATGAGAAAATGTCTTGGCTACAACATATCAATAACATCAGACTTAAAGTAGCGCCTATGATAGGAATCCTAAAAAAATATGATTTTTTATCTCTCAACATCAAACTTGACATTTTCAATGCTTTTATTTTGTCGAACATCTCTTATGGAGCAGTTTTGTGGAAGCAAACATCGATACAAAACATCGATTTGATCGGAAGACTAATCACTAAGGCTATCAAGACTATATACAAAATGCCAACTTTGACTCCAAGCTTACATGTGTATAGTGAAACAGGACTACTAAGCATACAACAAATAATGTGTCTTGAACAAGGAAAGCTAATATTTAAGATACTTAACAAAAAACTCAAATGGCCATATGTTATAAGAAATGTTGTAGAAATAACTCAGACAGCCACAAGATCGGCGAATAACCTGGCGATCAAAAAAGCTAGGACAGATCGTTTGAAAATGGATCCAGTGCAACAATCTTTGGCTTATTACAACACCTTACCTGAGGATATAAGAAATTCAGCGAATTTGGTTAAATTTAAGGAAAATCTACGATCATTCCTTTTACAAAGATAATGAAGACGCCAACCAGAGTTTTTTCTAAACTTTTCTCTGGGCATAAGTCTTGACGACAAGAAACATGCGATATCATCTGAAGACGATAGTTTATAATGAAGTGCTTTCCCTTATACCAATATTTTGTTGTCTGGGAAGTACGAAGTTAACATATATTGAGGAGAATTGATGCACACGGACCGTGCATTTTGATTGAGTGATGGAGAGAGTGGAAGGAAGGAGGTAAAAAAAAAAAAAATGTCCACTCATGAATCAAGGAAACAAGATTACAACAATGGGCGGTCGCTGTTCGGCTCTGCATCCTATTTCGTCACGTACCGAGGACCGGCTAATTATGGAAAACTAGTCGAGTGTATGAATTGTATAGATTTTTTCTTTTCATTGTATAAATAGTAGACATAAAGCGCTACCTAAATAATTATTTGTCATAAATGATCATTAAGTGCTGTCTATCATATGGTAATTCGAACTAAACATCGTTAAAAGACGAAATTAAAATTCATTTAAATATCGTTTAATTATACTTTAACTTTAGTCGTTTATCCTTGAAAGAGCTCACAATCAAACTATGCGAAGTTATGATAATTTCTTTGTAAAAAGTCATGTATTTCAAGAATTTGAATGTCGACCTTACGCCATTTGTAATCTAATTTAATTAATAAGAGCATAAAAGAGGCAACATACACTTTAAGCACTTTCAATTTCTCCATTTCAAATCAGCAATTTAAGTGCCCGTCTGCCTAGGCTTGTAACATCCAATAAACTCATTAATATTCTCATTAACAGATAGATTTGGACACAACCGAAAACAGTACCTACTCTTCATTCACCTAAAAACCGGCTAATTTTGGATGTTTTGTAGGCGTGTTTGCATCCTATTTCGTCACGAATAGGTGTGGTCATGCTCATGTCGTAACCTTTAGTACTTAATCCATGATGTCCACTGAACTCCACACCGCTTCTGGTCAAAAAGCGTGAGTACTCGGGCATTGGCGCAATTCAACGAGAAGACTTCCTAGTACACTCAATCTTAACAACTCTTGTTTATTTGGGAATAGATTTCTGAGTACATTCGAAATTGCGCTGCACTGTCCTGTAATCGAGTTGGGACTTTGAGATTGTTGTTTTCACCAGCTATATCTTGATAACAGGCAGCGGCTAGATTAAGTTTGTTGATCATTTTCCATCATATAATAAAATGCGATTTAGCAGAATCGTTAAATCTTTAAAAAACTGCTCGAGTGCGAATCGTGCACAATCTTTCGTTGTCAGTTATTTTCGGTTTAATTTTTTTGCCCTCGATGAAGGCCATCGCAAATTTGTTACTTCCAAATGGCTTCCCGCTTTGGAAGATTGCATACAATCTCATTGCCAAACAGTTTCGTTTCTTGTTTTTTGAATTTTTTTGCGTTTTTTTCTGCATTTCGTCACTTGCTAGACAAGGGCTTTAATGGTGACCCCTGGGTTTCATAGGCTTCACACATGTTTGGTTTGCATGAACGCTTCCGTTGATCCAATTAAAGTAAAAGAAGCGAACTATCAAGTTCCTGAATAACTTTTGTTAACCCATAGCCCAATCCCTAATCTGGAAATGGTTAACGTCTCCGGTTTAAGGGGCGGTAAACTAGCCCTCACTCTCCTTCGTTACATTCATAATATGAAATATCATGGAAATTTCCAGTAGCCGTCCGATGAAAAATCACATCATAAAAGAAATCAAAACTATTAACTTTTAGTCACTTTAGTTCTGTGGGAAAAAATTGCACAGTACAATGATTTTAATGGTAATTGCATGCTTGTTCATTTATTATTCATATTTGAAATAAACGGCATCACAAAAACTGATGTAATTCCGTCCTCCGTCATTTCCCAGTCAAGAAACAACACAACTCTTACCACCTTTAATCCATAGTCATCTTTCATTTTTGAATTCAGTTTATTCACGAATACATCTTAAATCGATGGCATCATTTAGAAAGTATCAAAAAACTGTCTTTGCCTACATCTATATTCACATAAATATTTTAAACACGTCTCACTCAACGCCGGCTGACAAAACTAAAACGAACCTTTTATGGTCAAAGCCTGGTGCAGGCTCGCAAAGTTGAATCAAACAGCACTTGAAAATATCACGAAAATCTACCATGATGTCTGCGACCTGTTTACCACCGTTGGCTTGTAGTGTCGAATACGATATATTAAATTGGATAATCGTTACAATTGAGTAACATCGTAATTAGTATCTTGGTAAATAGTACGAAATTAAATTTGCGCACCAATGTCGTGCGTTCTACTTAAAATACCATGCATGAAAACTCACAAAAAAGATAATTTCCAGCCAACCAGCTGCTCGATAGTCGTGAAATTGTTGTTATTGCAATTTACAATAAACTAGAAGTATTTATTGTAAGTAAATACATTTTCAACGATAATCCCGTTGTGTGATATGAGTCACAATTGCTAGCAGGCCTAGACCGGTACACATAACGTAGAAAAAAGACTAAAAAATTGCTACGTGGTAGAAGTAGAGAACGAAGAAATTGTACATGTATCTGTAGAATCTGTAGTATCTAGCTTTCAGTATCTACGCACTTTGCACGATTTAAGAAAGAACGTCGTCGAGCCGAAAACGACTGGCAATAAGTTGACAAATCAGACGCAATGTTGTCGACATTTAATCGATTAACACGAAAATGCACTGGTGAATTTGTCAACATTTTTGAGAGAATGGTGACCAGACTATCGTTGTCATTAGTTTTAAAATCAATTAAAAGAGGTAATTGATTGAATATTGTTGTCATTAGTCTCAAAATCACCCAGATGATTAGTGTTTTCAATTGCAAAGATAGTGATAGATGAGGTATTTTTATGGTCTAAAATTTCGAGCTTTGTTTTGAAATAACGCCAGTCTGTTCTTGTGGGTACTTTGACCTGGAAGTTCCTGCCAAAATGCATTATTTTGCTCATGTGGTCCGTGTCTTTCGCAACGAGCCCGAATTTTCTGCCGCATTCTGTAAGAACACTCCGGTGGCCCCACTGATTTGAATCGTTCCACATGCCAGAACTTTTAGCGCGTATTGCCGTTAATCTTGCGCTTCTAACGGTAAATTAATCCAGGGCCATCGGTCTTAGAACCATTTCCAACCCGGCCGTTTGGGGCGATTCTTAAAGCGCCCGTAATACATATGCAAACTGATCTTTGCATATTGTTAACTTCTTGATGTTGGTTTGATTCTCCGTTGCCTTCCACTACACGATAGGTCCATACACCAAAATCGACCTCACTACACATGTGAATATGTAGTAGGCCGCCCTAGGTCTTAGACCTCAGGTACTGAAGTAGGCAGATCAGCTAAGCAGATCATCTGACAGAAAGAACAAAACCTATTATTGAGCTACTACTTGGTCTGGTCGGCGAGTTTGGAGCAACCACTTGCAATGTAATAGCAGGACTACTTTGTTATAGCCAAACGAGCAACACCCTATCATTTCTCTTCTTAATGTAATTTTCTCACTGAGCCGCCACCGATAAACGAGTATTTAAATTGAGAAACTAGCGAGTTATATTCTCCGAAATCATGTAAAAGATTTGCTTTTGAAGAACTGCATCGAACATATGGAGAAGCAATTACGATGCGTCTATGATCTGAGCTTTGAACTACAGCAGCAGCAAAGAAATCGGGCACTACTAAGCCTTCCATATCTTAAATACTCCTATCTAATAAAGCCTACCACCGTTTTGGCTGTCTTACGGTTTTCAATCCTTGAAAGTTAATACCATGATGATTTGACAGTTTAGTTTCTGCTATAAGTACCAAATCCGTACCGATCACATAAATCATATGTTGAGCAAAAGAAAGGTTCGCCAGCAGCTTGAATGCGACTAATAGCCTCTTTGCAACAGTTCCAGCCGCCAATACTTGGCTGATCGTTTCAAATTATTTATCAAACCCTGATTAAGATTGGTCAGAAGAAGTAGAATCGCCCGGATCTGCGCGGCTACGAGAAGGATTACCTCCTACTGTCTATGCGTAGAAAACACTGCTTCCTTTGTAGTTCGCAACGTTTTGCGTTACAAACTGCCAACAATCCTTCCTGGCCTAATTTTGATGAATATTTTTCGCCTCGCTATTGTCCACAATACCTTTATAGGCTGGGCAGCCACTATAGCTGGCTGGATGACATTCCTCGCGATAGTTGCACTCAGGCTGTACGTCGGCTACTTTTGAACATTTACCGCGTGTGTTACTTTCCAGTGTCTTGTCTTGCGTGTAGTCTGATTACGTCTTTCATGTGGGTGGATATTCGAAAGAGCTACCTGTTTCTTGTTTTCTTCTTCGGGTTTATTACCAGGTTAATTCACGTCATCGTTCTCATCTTCAGCTTGTTATGACAGATTGTGACGTCTGTAGAGTAGCTGCGCTATTCTAACAGTTTGAAGCAGACAAAGACAAGGTGTCTGAAATCGTTGGCTTTGCTTCGTAACATTGCCTCAAAACACCATCAAGTCAACGAAAAGTAAAATCAAAACGTGACTTTGTCTCATTCTTTTATAACAAGCTGAAGACGCAGACGTCAATTTGAAAAGGCCCCGGGTTAAATTTCTGGTCATCGTGTTCGACTTGCGATTGGTCCGGGTCCATATTGCGCACTACAGAATACAGTGACGGCTCACTGACGCCTGCTATCATGATGGTTGTCCTCATCTTCGTTTGGTTGGGCAGAACCGCTCACATGTGGTAGCAAGGGCTGTTTGGCTACTTCTTTCAGAACAGGACGTGATATTGGAATTAAGGCCGGTTGTCCTGCCTTAAACCCCATTCGTTGCAAAACGTCCAGCTTTTGCTATGAACCCGGTTGGTACTGTTCGCAATTCAGTAGCGATACTTTCATATCATTAACGATACTTTCATATCATTAACGATACTTTCACTTCATTAATGATACTTTCACTTCACTAACGATACTTTCACTTCACTAGCGATCTTTTCACTTCACTAACGGTATTTTCCTACCTACGATCTTTTCACTTCACTAACGGTATTTTCCACTTTATCACTGACTATACTTTCCACCAATAGAAGTCGCAGTCACACTGCGTTTGTGCTTCTATATAACTAGGACTTCGTTACCTTCAAGGCGAGAACTGAATTTCTTCGCTCTGACATTCAGAGCTATGGTCACAAACTATACCATATCAGCCCCCATAAGGGAAATCACTACGCTTTCTTTTAATTAGGCAGTCGAATTGCTATTAGTTTTTAATTAATAGTCGTTATAAATATATTAGATAGAACGGAATTCCAATACAGGGGCTCCCCGATTTACGTCGAGTTACATTCCATATAAATGCGACGTAAATCGAAAGAAGTTTATTCACATTTGTACGAATCCAAAAAAAAATTCTTTTTCCTAGACACTTTTTGACTTAAATTTTGCATCAATGTAAATTCACTAAGAATATTGTTATGCATGTTTGAATGAATTTCATTTTCAGAGTTTTCTTCATCTGACGAAATGATGGCACTTTTTGCTGTTGAACACCATGGCCCAGGTGATTCTTTAGGAGAAGAAATTACTTTGCAAAAGAAATCTATACGCCCTTGGGGTAAATTCCGTTATTTTCGTTACATAGTTCCCTATAAAGTGTTATGCTATTGGAAACTGAGAGCCTAATTGATTTAGATTTTTCGTTGCCATCATGTTTTTAAAATGATTCAGTTGCCCGATCTAGGTAATTTAAGCTTCAGACAATTCTTGTAAGGGAAAGCTAGAATCGCCATCTTCATCCCTGCTCTCTGCAATGTCAACTTCCTGTTCTGTGTTTTGCGTAGAACGATCTTCCAATAATGCAATCAGTTCTTCATTAGACAATCCTTTCTCATTTACTTGCAAAAGTTCTGTTACATCGTTTTCGTCGACATCTGTAAAAACAATGTGGCGGGCTGATTCCACAATTTGCTGATGTATTGGATGGGACTCTTCTGTAACACAATCTTCGGAAACGCATTCAGGCCATAATTTCCTCCACACTTTGTTCATGTTAGAACTTGTAACCTCTTCCATGAACTTCTTTATATTTTCCAAACCTTCTGAGGTATTATACTTGCGCCAAGTGTCGACAACTTCAATTAACTGGTTAAATGTTCGACAAAGATAATACATTGTAAATATAGTGATGACGCTTTGATCCATTGGTTGGATAAGACTGGTGGCGTTAGCTGGTAGGAAAATGTTTCATCTAAATTAACAGGATTTCTCAAATCCTGTTAATTTAACAAGCAATGCGTTATGTGCTAAGCTCATTTTTTCGCAATATTGCTTAAGGGGACATAGTACTTTCAAATTTTAAAAAAATTGATTTATTTTGTTTTGATAGAATATGTTAGAATGAAGCTTTAAAAACATGATTATAATAATATAAAACTGAAATTCTAAAAAAAAATTGTGAGCATATATGGCGAAGCGCGTCAAGGTATTTTTTCCTATGATTTTCATTCACCTCGCTATACCGCTACATCGATTTTCTCTTAGTAATATCTGCTTGATATATACATATATACACGAGTACATAGTACAAGACGGTATTCTCTCACATAGCAGCTGTAAAGATAGAGGGGGACATGTTAGGATACTAGTATTACCTATATACAGGGTGCGTCAGGTGTTTGAGAACATACACATATGTGGTTGCCAGTACTAAACGGCAGCTTTTGTTCATCTTTTTCTTTTTAGGTTAAAAATGGAGGGAAATAAGCTTACTCAAGAAATGAAAAGATCTGACGTTATCTTTGCCATACATGCAGACCATAGCGATCTTGAAATTGCCACATTTTTGAAAGTCGCCCGATTGTTTGTTTACAAAGTTCATCAAAGGTTAGGAGCATCTGATGGTGATTTAGGAAGTGTTTTAAAGCGTTAAAAGCATGAGACACATTCTGACACTGTAAAGACAAAGGAATTTGTCAAGCAGGTTCAAGAAATTATTGATGAAGATGCTTCAAAGTCCATGAGAGCCATATCGAGAGACGTGCATGTTTCTGAGTGCACAATACGTCGGATTATTCACAAAGATATTCGTTATAAGTCTTACGTGATGCGCAGAGGCCAGTTTATGTCAGCTCAAACTAAAACAAATCGATAAATGCGCTCAAAAAGACTTTTGAATAAGTTAAAACATCCAGAAGTTCCAGTCAAGCTATGGTTTTTTTCTGATGAAAAAAACTCTTGATCAAGATAAAAAAAATAAACCGACATAATGGCAGATGGTTGTGTTCAGAACCCTCAGATGTTTCTCATGTTATGCATACAAAATTTCCAGCAACTGTCATGGTTTTGGGAGTGGTTAGTAATGAGAGACACGTCATGCCACCCCATTTCTTTCCTCAAGGACTTCGAGTGAATGCTACCGCCTATATTGAGGTTTTAGAAACAGTTGTGGAGCCTTGGATTGATAGTGAACGCGGTGGTAGACCATACGTTTTTCAACAGGACCCTGCTCTTTCACATAAAGCCATGATCACGCAAAATTGAATGTCTGAGAATTAGCATGATCACATAACCCCAAATTTGTGGCCACCCAGCTCTCCAGATCTTAATCCGGTGGATTATTATGTATGGGGCGTTGTTGAAAGGGAGACCAATAAACGTCATCATCATACACTTGGTTCTTTAAGAACAGCTATTGCTGAAGTAATGACTCATATGGAACAGAACCAGCTGATTCGGTCCTGTAAACGTTTTCGACAAAGAATTGAAGCAGTTATTTGCGCTGAAGAGAATTTTATTGAATAGTTGTTTAGCTTAAAATTCAAATAATGTACCTTAAAAGTTTTATTAAAATATAACATGTATTCAATCAGATATACGTCTTTTAATTTTGAAGGCAATATGTTCTCAAATACCTGACGCACCCTGTATATGTTATATATGCCACGCGGAAAAAATATTGAATTTGAACTTAAAACGCGAATTTCTCGAAATAAACTTTTTCAAATTGGCGGGCATGATTAAAGAAAAAGTATTTATCCAATCGTTCGGAGATTTTAACACGTTAATCTACACATGTTAATGCTCTTTTATATATATATATATATATATATATATATATATATATATATATATATATATATATATATATATATATATATATATATATATATATATATATATATATATATATGTATATATATATATATATATATATATATATATATATATATATATATATATATATATATATATATATCATCAAAAAATTTCAGTGAAAAAATCTCAGGAACGCGCCATACGATTGAACTGAAATTTTCAGGACATATTGGTGTATATGCAGAATAGTGCCAGGTCTCACAAAAAGTTAATAATCTTTAACTCTTTGGCGCCGGCGGCCATTTTAATATACCTATTATTCCGTACACAAATAATTTTTGCAAAAATAAAGTTGACGAAATAAATTTCGAACGTGTTTTACATGTGAATCGGATAATGTTTTGGAGTTTTTTAACCCCTTGTGTGCGCTGGGTGCCTAAAAAGAGAACGGGAAAACTTGAAAATTTTTAAATTGCGATAACTTTTGACAGAGCTATTCAATCGTTACGAAATTTTCAGGACATGTTGGTATTATTTAGTTGTAGATTTAGTTGTAGAGTTGTAGATGGCAACTCTGTAGCTAGGGCAGGCACTGAAAGTGAAAACCTCCAAATCATCGTCTCTCTTGAAAAAATGCCGCTTCTTCAAAAAAAAAAAGCCCCTCATATGTGGGGCATTTCACGTGAAGCGGACAACAAAAAAAAGTCGAGGTTCCGGATTTCGTTCATATTATGCATAATGGTACTTCTAGAGGATATGAACGTGGATGCACAATTTTTTTCTTCTATGAGGTTCAGTTGCCGAGTTATGGGCTTCTGAAGAATTGAAGAAGCTGATGAAGGGTTTTTTTGGAAGCCGATTTTGAGATTGAAAAAAAAATATTAAAAACATTAAACATATTTATAGGTATGGAAAATTAGCTGTTCTTTTTAATTTTAAAATTAGATTTGGAAAAAAATAAATTTTTTCCTGTGTAAAACCGGAAGTAACCATTTCAACTCGTTATTATTACGACGTCCGTAGTCCGTTATAAGTCCGTAAATAATTTTTTTTTCATTAAGTAAACTAGCATTAGCCATTGTTTTATATTTTAACCTCTATATGTAAGTGAATTATATATGTATTTGTGAAAACTGTGAAATAAATTCATTTTTCCATAAACAAGTTTATTTTTTTATTAAATAAATTAGCATTAGCAACTTTTAATATTGAAACTATATAGCTATATTTTAACTATATTAATTATGTATATAATATTTTAACGATATAGCAATAATTTTACTAAAAATGTTTTGTTTTCACACTCACTAGCTATCCTAATCAAGCTCCGGGTGCCACGCTTCATACGACTTGTATGTACTAAAATTCACCTATCTCCCAAACTACTCGCCATCCCATTCTAAAATTTTTATGATAAAACAAGTATGGTTTAAGCTTTGTTTTACTACAAAAATAAAAAAAGTTAACCTGGTCCAAGTTAGTCAAATAACGAGTTGAAATGGTTACTTCCGGTTTTACACAGGAAAAAATTTATTTTTTTCCAAATCTAATTTTAAAATTAAAAAGAACAGTTAATTTTCCATACCTATCAATATGTTTAATGTTTTTAATATTTTCAAAAAATCGGCTTCCCTTCATTAGCTTCTTCAATTCTTCAGAAGCCCATAACTCGGCAACTGAACCTCATAGAAGAAAAAAAAGGTGCATCCACGTTCATATCCTCTAGAAGTACCATTATGCATAATATGAACGAAATCCGGAACCTCGACTTTTTTTCGTTGTCCGCTTCACGTGAAATGCCCCATGTAAATCTTGTGCTTTGTTTACATAGACAAAAAAAAATTTGATATGGTATAACGGGCACGCCTGGTAACCCTTGCCCAATTTACCTATATTTTTAGCATCAAAAACTTCTGTTCACGGAAACTCACGATCCGATAAGCAGAATTAGTTGAAATTTGCAGAATGTATTGGTCTTAAATAGGACCAGGTCTGATAGAAGTGATTTTGAAATGCGGACGATTCTGTGCCAGTGGTGCCATCTTGAAAAATCATTAAAAAAGTTAACTGCTTTTAGCCCTATAAATTCTGATTCAATCGTTCGATTTTGACGAAATTCATACAGTAGCTGGACCTTACTTTAAACCACGTTTGGTAGAAATTTGGTCGGAGCTGCCAGCTATTCGGTTGGAGCTGCCAGCTATGATAATTTTGGTGTCTTAAATTTGAAAAAATAAAAATTTAGAAGTGAAAACATTCAAACCATCGAATATCCTAAAAAATGTCCGTTTCTTACAATAAAACCAATCTGCATACAAATCTTATGCTTTATCTACACGTTCAAAGTAAAACTTTGGAAATTTCATATCGGACAAGAGCGGTAACCCTTTCCCAGTTAACCTATATTTTTAGCATCAAAAACTTATGTTCACGGGAACTCACGAATCAATAATCAGATACAATTGAAATTTACAGAATGCATTGGACTTAAGTAGGACCAGGTCTGATAGAAGCGATTTTGAATTGTAGGTAACTTGTGCCAGTGGTGCCATCTTGAAAAATTACAAAGAAAAAAAAACTGCTTTTTGCCCCATGAAATGTGAATAAGCTACCAGATTTTCATGAAATTGACACAGTAGCTGAACCTTACTCTAAACTCTGTTTGATAGAAGTTTGGTTGAAAAATTCGGTTGGTGCTGCCAGCTATGGTAATTTTTGTATCTTTTGTTTTGAAAATTCGCTCAGGAAAATAAAACTTTTTGCCCTATAACTTCCAGTGCAGTCATGAAATCAATACGAATTTCATACAATTAATGGAACCTATTATAAACATTATTCAGGCCAAATTTGGTTGAAAAGCCATGATAGGGTTGCCAGCTATTGTTGGTTTTGTGTTTGTTTGTAATATCTTTATTAAGGGGTTAGTCCACTGTTAAACTGCTCAAAATGAACTTTTTTTGTAAACAGCTACCAACAAAAAACCATTCAAGATATCGATTTGAACATGCATCTTTATTGAAGTTAAGAGTTAACATTTTCATTGGAAAAAATTATTACAAAACAAAATGGCGCCGCCGAACCGCTGAAAAAAAAAGCAAATTGCGCCTCGTAAATTCGTGGACAAAATAAGCGTCTGTGAACAAATTACCAAAAAGATTTCATTAGTTTTGAGTATAAAGAACTGCACGGGCCTAAATTTAGAACAAAAATTTTTTTTTTGACGATCTGGGAAACATTCTTTTGATTAAAAAAATTTTTTTTATAAATTTTTTTGATTCAAAAGTATACCACATTTTTTTTAATCGCTTTAGGGCTCTAAATTTAGGCCCGTGAATCGTAGAATTTTCAATTGGTAATGATATTGTAGTGACAATAAACAGCAAATATTAAGCTTTCGATTATTTGAAAAAACTCGCTGCAGGTAACCCTGAATTTCTTTATACTCCTATAACTTCGAATGTAATATAACAACGTGAAGCAGATGTGATATATTCTTGGCTTTGATACTGGCGAAAGGTTGCCAGCACGAGTCGGTTGTGCTACTTTTGTATCAATAAATGCTTACAGTTAGTATTCATACCGGAAACATTTACAATGAAAATAAATAACCGATGTTTCAATTCCCAAAGTTCTGCAAATTTTTCGGATCGCAGTCCCAAACACCAACTTCAGCTACAGTTCTGCAGGCACTGAGCATTTTCTTCATTGATGTTATATGAGATGCTGCTTTCAAAATTTTGTGAAATAAGCAACTGATAACGAATATAATTAACCCGTGTTTTGCTCTCATAAACGTTGAAATTCATGCCAGTGGTAATATCTGAAACCTTCCACCATATGAGTTATAATGCATTCTTGAGACCAAAGTAAAACGTGGCATTTGAAACAGTTTGGCCGTTATAAGCAGCTCATGTGGTGGAACATGCGCTCAAAACCTGCACGATTCTTCTACTGTTCTTCGAACATTAGTGGTTCAGGTGCGCTAGAGTTTTTTCTCTTAATTCATTTCAAGGCCGCTTTGATGCTGATTAAAACCCCTTTGTTTTTTTTCTTTTCCTGACATTTCTGAGGGCAGTTATCGTGCACGCCGTGATTTTTTGGTGTTTTTTCAAAAAAAAATTGTAGCAGTAAACTGCCACAAACATTTTTTATAAAATTATTTTGTATAGTATGCTATGAAGCAAATAAAGTATATGCACAAAGTTTCATTAAGACATGTCTTTTTATTCAATGAAAAATTAACCTTTGAAAAATAATTATTTTTTCTCGCCTTCCGAGATTCTTCAACTTTGCAGGAAATTTTTATACTGCTACTGAATCTGCACTAGCAGCTTATTCAGCTAACGTTTGCTTATGAAATCAGACCACTTTTTAAATATCTCAAACAAGCCGTGATTTGCGTTGAAATTTTGCTTTTTTGGCATCATCAAATAAAGCCTTTGCTTTTTCTTGAATAATGCATGTACTGTCCTGATTCGCATAAACGTTCTATCTGCATGTTTGTCATTTTTGAGTTAACAACGGATTCACAAACTGCATATTCTGTTACATCGTTCTGCAAAATTTGAAAAATTTATCTTTTGTGGAAGTATGTTAAAATCAATATTGAAAAACGCACTCTCCATATATTTATTTATTTATTTATTTATTTATTTATTTATTTACATATTCAACAGATAAAAAATCCAGTAACTGAATATATAAACATATAATATATACAAAGAATCTACTAATGAATGAATGTAAAATAGGGAGCACAAAATAATAATAATAAAAAGAACAAATATCAAAAACAAAGTCAAGTGAAAAAGAATAAATTCAAAATTAATAAAAATAAGAAAAAAAACTACATATAGTTGGTAGTAAGCAAAACATTGTTGCAAAATAACAGAACAAATCCAATTATATTGTAAAATAGACAAAGAAAAAGAGAAAGAAAAAAAATGTAAGCATATATATAGAACAAAATTAAAATTCATGGTTGCAGAGGTCAGATGGGACAAGTTGACGGTGCAGTTTGAACAGAAGGCATTCATCGAGAAAAAGTCTGCGAGATTTCAGGGATGGTATTTGCAGCATGGTAAGTCTCGCACTATACCCACAGTAAGCAAAATTTAATTTGTAAAGAAGAGAGCGGGTGAACCTGCGTTGTACAGATTCAACCGCATCAATCAAATATTGAAAATGTGGACACCAAATTTGACAACAGTATTCGAGGATACTGCGGACAAAGGAGACAAACAAGGGTACACAAGCTGACATATCTGTAAAATATTTAGAAGACCTCAGTATAAAACCCGAAAGTCTGGACGCTTTGGAGGTTATGTGCAAGATATGTTTATCAAATAAAAGTTTAGAGTCAAAAATTACTCCGAGGTCTTTAAAATTTAAAACGACTTCGAGAGAGGCACCAGAAACGTAGTAAGAAAATACTAGTGGGTAAGTTTTACGCGTGAATGACATTTGGCGACATTTTAAAACATTCAAAGTAAGATGATTTGCATTATCTCCAGCACTCAGAAAAATTTCACCACTTAACACTTTTTTAGAATCACTTTCAATCATGAAAAATTTTGGTTTGAAAATAAAATTTTTATAATAAAGTGGAATTCAAATAAGATTCGCTTTTTATTTCAAAGTGATTTCAACTTTTGATTCAAATTTGATTCTATTAAATGACCTTTCTGAGTGACTACAAATTAAAACACAAATCATTAAATATCTCGAAAGTACTAAAATGCAGATAAATAATCGTTCTATCTCCTATTCAACGCGTTCTCTCATTTCAAAAAATACTGTGTACTGCTTTCAAAAAATTGGTGATGCGATTTCATGTCGATGTCTCATATTTATATGAAATTCGAAACGATGTACTGGTTCTCAAAAATCACGCGAAAACACTTTTCGAATTTCGTTTCGAACTTTTTAACTAATATATCCTCATTTTCAATCGTAATGCTTACGTCATTCAGATAAGTTTGATTATGCGTCGCCCATTTATTATAATTACAGTGAAAACTTTCAGTTGTAGAAGTCCGCGGGACAATTTTTTTTTCTATTACTCAAAGAATTCTAATGTTGAAGGATATACATACTTATGAATTGGAGACCAATCTTCCCACTGACTACCGTAACATTCTTCCCCATGCTTATCATTGTCGCTGTCTGCTACAGGTTCATAAATTGTTCGGTATGGATTTCGTCAGTGTAGTTGTACTCGCTATTGCTAATTTGACCATTGTCTCCACGTGGACCATCTATCCATCTGGAACATCATTTTTCCCGTTTGAAAGGTAATGATTTTAAGGGTTGAGATCAAATAAACAACGCAGATTCATCGCGATGTGCAATGTTTTTTAATTTATATCTTTCAATTGATTCCGGCATTTTTTTTTCAAATTTTTCATTTTCCGCCAACTATGCATTTAAATACAAATACACTATCCACAAACGCAGATTTTCTGTATGGAGTCAACAAACGAGTACATTAATTAATAATGAAAAGCACTCTTTCGCAGTCATAATCCAATCCGAAAATCTTACAAAACGCATAGAAGCGAAGCCATCAACGAAATGAGCATTAATCTCATAGCACAACTATCCACCTAGCTATCTTCTTCAATCCATCGCTTTATTACGAAAATTAAAATTACGTAAATTGCATTTCACCAACTATTGTAATGTTTTGTTGGTTAATTTGAAACAACCAACTAGACATGCAGGTTTTGTTTTCGTGATCATTGACGAAGCTCGGGAAAGTTCAATTGAAACGAAATGTTGGTTTTTTTTATGTCTTCAGCATAGCTGACCTGCATTTGAAAAATACTCGTATTCAGTATCGAACAGATTGAATTCTTACATTATTTCCACACCGAGAAGATGCATATTGCTATCTGCCGTTTTTAATAAAAAAACGAGCGTCGATAGGAGGGAAAAAGTTCCAAAGAATTTTCATCTGAAATATACAGAAATGCAAAGTGAACCGGCATTGATGATTGATTTTTCCCGAACACATTATTTATAGCAATTTGTATCTGCTTTCAACTCGATTGTGTATCCAGGCATGCACAAGATAGTTTGTCAGATCTGAAATTGTCATTTCCGTTTTCTGTTTCTTTCCAAACATTTGAGCTTCAAAAACCTAAGTGAATCTAATAATATCACAGCTGTTTATGCAACTTACCGAACGAAATAACTTCAGCTTGGATCTTCCTCGCGCAGCTAGATGCAACTCTTGTTTGGAAGAATCTTAAAATAGTTTTAATGCGATAGACGAATTTGAATTTCTATAAATAGACTTGATGTTTTCACAACTTCCTTTTCATAGATATAAGAAGAATGGATACGAAATGGGCCGAGAGAAATGAAGCAATTTTCGACCTCTGGTCTCAATGTGTTTGTATAAAACAATAACAAATTTCATGCAGAAAAGTTGATGTATTTGGAAATTTGTTGAAATGTATTAGTTTCCCCGTTATCCCAACCACCCCGTAGATTGGATGGATTGAAATGAATGTTTACATAGAGAGTCTACCGCGCTGAGGGGTGGTGCGTGCGGCATTGAGGGGAAAGCTGTTTTACAGAGAGTAAAATTGCATGTGTAGTAAAATTGCTTCACTCACGTACGGGCTCATGCATTGTGATTGCGTGTCCATTCTTTATATGTCTATGTTCCTTTTTTATGTCTAAAGAATCTCAAAGCAAAGACACAGCAAGTCGGTTTTGTCTGAATTTTCAATAGTATATATTTTTAATGGAAGACATGTGGCTAGTTGATGATTCGATTAGTTTAAGGCTCGAATATTTTAGTTTGTGTACCAGAAACGTATCAAGGGCTAGATTTTTTTACGTATTTTTTTACGTATTTATACCAAATGAATAGCTTACCAGCTCAACCTTCCACCTTCGAACTCTGTTTTGAAGGCGTTTTATTAGGGTTTTTTTTATATTTTGTATACAAAGCTTAAGTAGAATTAGTTGTGAGATAACTAAAGTTGGGGAAATTGTGACTAAACGCATCGCATGACAAAATGGTCTCAAAAAGCACTTGATTCTCTATATAGCGTTCTGCACTTCAGCAATTTACCTGCGCAGCAAGTTTGTGGAATGTATACAGAGCACCGCGCTCTGGCTATACGGTGCAACTAAGATTACGAAAGCAAAACTAATCAAAATCAATAACAGAGAATGTTGAGAATGATTATTTTTTACTAACAGGACGCCCTAGATTGCGTTAGAAAAAAACGTTTGGTTGCAAAAAACGAAAGAACAGTTTTTCCAAATAGCGACAAACAGTTTTTCTTAAACGAAATTTTTTTTCAAAACGAACAGCATTTCTAAAACGAACCGTTCTTCTACAACGAATAGTATTTCTAAAACCAATTATTCCAACTATTCTACAGCGAATCGTTTTTCTAAAGCCAATCGTTTTCCTAAAACGAATCGTTTTTCTTATTCTAATTTCTAAAACGAAAAATTCCAAGGGCTTATCTCTAAAAAAAATCATGTAAATTCCGGTGTACTTTAAGGTAGCCATCTTGGCCCTTTGCTTTTTAGCATTTTTATATATAAGATTTGTCAGAGGTTTTATCTGATATACCTCATCTACTCTATGCGGACGACCTGAATATTTATTGTACTATAAAGTCGCCATCAGATGTTAACTTTTTTCAGTTAAAACGAGCGAATCCCTTGGAGCATTGCTGCAGCGTGAACAACCTACCTCTCAATATCGTAAAATGTTATGTGATTAGCTTTTCTCGAAAAAGTACGCTCGGACATTATACGTACCTTTTAAGCAATCGACAATATATTACGACAATATATTAGACTTCGGTGTGGTGCTGGATGAAAAGCTCCGCTTTAATTTTCATTATGACGAAATGGTTTCTCAAGCAAGTAAACGACTTGGCTTCATTAAGCGGCGCGAGAGAGGTTCAGGACCTTTGCGTAACAAAATCACTTTACACCGCGCTTGAATTATCTGGAACCCGGTTTTCGAAATACACAGCCACAGATTTGAATCTATTCAAAAGCAATTCTTGCTATTCGCTCTTAGAGGTATTTACCATCCTTGGGATTTCAGCAATTTACCGTCATATAAATCTCGTCTTAGACTTCTAAACTTGCCTCTTGCATCCAGAAGATTAATGTTATCTGCCTGCTTCAGTTTCGATGTCATTAGAGACACTGTTAATGTCGACTATATACAGGAAAGATTTGTGCTTAATCAACCCGTAAGAGTCACTAGATCCCGACGAATGCTAGCTGATTATAAGCATAGCACCGCATATGCTGATAATGACTGAATAAATAGATGCTGCAAAATATTCAACAGCATGAGCCAACACTTTTCTCCCACGATATCCAAAGCGTCTTTTAACAGAGTTGCCAAGATTCTCTTATCCTACCCTCTCTAGTCTACCGCCCTAGTATCCCCTTATGACTTAAGCTTGTCGCACACTATTCCGACATGCTCTCAGTTTTAAATGGACATCGCGCCTCCGAATGTCTTTATGCTCTCAGTTTTGTACACAGAAAATGAGCGTTCGACGTCAACTGATGTCAAAGGACAAAATTAAAAATTTGGTGCCATGTTCTCCGAAATGTCTTCAGGCAAGGTTTTACCTGTGCTTCAAGCCCCGAATTTTTCGAAAAAATAATTCCAAGTTTATTTCGAAGGTCTGTAAACAATGATTCTGGAAACACATTTGACAAAGCTCTTGCTTCTTCTAATAAATGAGCCGATTTGCATAAAAGAAGATTTTTGTTCTCTGGCTTTTCGATAATAAACGGTAATTGGCTGAAGTGTGTTTTAATTATAGCTATATTCTTTTTGATCATGGGGTCTGCAAATGCTTCTTGGCTGAGTTTAATCGCCAGTGCGTCGGACGTATTGAACTGGCTGACCACGTCCTTCACAGCTTCGAAATGCTCCGTATAGAATAAAGCTGCCTTCAACCAGGTACCCCACCTGGTTACAATTGGATCTGGAGGTAACGGTACATTCACGAGCATTTGTTTGTAAATTAGCACTGGAGAACCAGCCTTTAAAAATTCTATTTTGGTCACTGAAATTAGTTCGTTTTCATTTCCAAATTATATCCTGATTATTTCTGAAAATCGGTGCAGTCCATGCGCTACACATGCGACATGTATCAAATTTAGATAAAATATTTGAAGCGCTTTACCGGCTTTCATCATATAAGGTGCAGCATCCGATACGAATACACAAACTTTTTCATCGATGGAAGAATCAGGAAACAATGCGTTTATCGAGTCATTGACGAATCGACCAATTGTGGAATGATTTGTTTTTTCAAGGACCTTACATGCAACTAAGTGTGTAATAGATGGTTCTATCGTCAATTTACAAATAATCAAATTTGCTGTATAACGTCCACAAGAATCAGTTGTTTCATCAGCTGATATCCATAATAAATTATTCGAAATGTTTTTTCGAATTTCGTTTAAAACATCCTCAGACAACGTGCTCAAGTATTTTTTGCGGATCGTTGATTCCTCAGGAATGATTTGGTTTGTGCAGTACTTTTTCAGGAATTTATTAAATATGTCCTATCAATAACTCACATAAATCTTTGCAAAATTCTGCTTTTTGTGGAGAAGAAGTAGAAATGGAAGGTGTCATTTGAGTCAATAGTTGCTGACGGCTATTGGCGCACTTATTCTTTTCAGCTAATGCGATGCGGTTTTTACATGCTGATTAATTTGAAATTTTTTCGACGAGGGGATATGTTTTTCACAAACTTTGCAAAACACTACACTGCCATCAGTCGTAAAATCACCAGGATAACTTTTAATCCAATTTGCCATTAAAATTCGCGTTGTATATTTAACGGGTGGCATTTTCGCGGAAAAATTAATAAAATAAGTTGCACAATGTCAATATTTCTAAGTGCGTATTTATCAACGGAAGAACAAACTATCCAATGAAACAAAACGCTCGAATTGTCGTGATAATGCCATCTAGAACACCAGGCCGGTATACGAGTTCCTTGACTGTGGTGTGATTGTAGGCAGTATTGTATTATATTGTCTGCAATATATGTTCCATACCTATAGTAATGTTGAATTTTTTGTTTTTTGGTTTTTGTATGCCTACCTACCGATTCGTTCATATAAAAGGTCTATCGTGACTTGCAATCTGACAGGTATTAAGCTACTTTTTAAAATTGTGTAGTCCCCTCGTTATTAAGATTTATTGGGAATTGCACAATGACAATTGTTTGACATTTCTCTGACAATTAACAATGTGAATGGTGCTGCTCGGTTGAATCAGGGAATAGAGTCTATTATCCGGAGACAGCTTTCGAAGTTTTTGTCGCGTAAAAGATATTTCGGATAAGTGTCGTGAAAGTGATGTGTTTATTTTTTGTATACGCGAGAACTTTGCAATTTGGAATACCTACCACCTACTCTCGGCAATGTGAATTGTAATCAATTGCCGTTTGTGGTTGATAGGATTTATTCCACTTTAAAAAATCTTCAAATTTTGGTAATCTGCAAATTCTTACATACAAACGATATTTCGGATAAGTGTCCCGATGAATTGAGGTCTGATGTTAAAGACTTTTTATATCTAAATTGCTTGTGAATGATCCCAAAAAAACATTGATTAATATGACATATGAGTTTCCTCATATCTCCTGTAGGTGGATCTCGTGAATTTCTTTATAACCATAAAAAAACATCACTGTGCGGACTGGTTGGGAAAAGTAGCTTAGGTCCGCCATCTTGTACGTTAATTGCTTTTGCGATAGGCCTTTTATATGAAGGCCATGGTACTATGGCCCAGTGTTCTAGTTGGCGCTGGTCATGTTCAACTGAATTCCAATTCCAATTTGATTCTGCTTCGGAGGCTTATTCCGCAAAACGATCGAGTTTCCCGTATCAATTATTCTCTGCTTTGATAAGCTTTAGAGACGATATACGTTGTCTATGCGATTATAGACAAGAAGGGAACCGTGATCACAAATCAATAACCTTTATGAGTAAATTATTTCCATGGATATAAGTCGGAGATGTTAAAATTTGTCACAGCCAGCGTAAATAACAATTAATGATTTCCAACTGCAAGTGGTCACACCAGTCAAGTATGCACTGTGTGCTGGTGTCTGATGAGAAATCAGTGCATGCTTTCGAAACCACTTTGTCAAATAAAATTTTCAAGTTAATAAAAAATTTTTTTCAATTTTAATCATCCCGCAAAAACAATTCCAATTTGAAATAATCTGTTACACGTATTCCATCGTAGTGAAGAAAGCCAAACCGTACATACAGTGCCGGTAAAAATGATAAGACACCCCATGTTTTTCAAGAAATCGTAAAATAACAAAACAATCCCAGGAAGCTGTGTATGTATCTGCGATTGCCGCACCACATTACGTTAACCTGGGTAATTAGCCGGAGATTTTTCGTATAACATACGGAGTAATTAAAGAAAGTTGAATTTCAGGCAGGTAAAAAGATAATGTTTTGTTATAGAAAGTTTTAGTTGTGTAGAACTCATGAAATTAATAAAAATGACGAAAATTTTGTTTATTTAAAAAATAAATGAGTTTTAATTTATGATAAGGTGGTGTACGTGCAATTTTTTGATGCAGTGTACGTGTATCTACAATATTAGACCGAGACTCGAATAGAATTCTTATATTAGAGCAGGAGCTCGCACTGCACTGTTGGCGTTAAAACAAAGTGCAAAGGAAAGCTTTCAAGCTGATTGGCGATATATGCATCACTTCCCGCATTGAATCCCTTGCCCATAGACGTAATCTGTCTTTTACGTATACATCGATCCTTCAGTGGCCGTTCTAATGAATAACTCTATCTAATCCCTGAAATTGATATCCCCTTGCGCAACACGCGTCTCGCTAGTCGCGCTCATCCTCATACCCTTCATGCACTGTCAAATTCCATTAGTCCTTATTATCTACTACCTTTCCCGACATCTACAGCCCTCAAGTGTTCAAGCAGAACGTGCACAAATACCTCCTTCACTCTCAACCCTACCCACTTCTCTTACCCTAGCTTCCTTCCTGCCAAAGCTATGCATTAGCATTATAGAGTTACCCCCTGAGCTCTGGCATCATCATAAAAAAATTTAGAGTCATAGTGTCCGGAGACTAGTGCAGTTACCCTATATTCAGTTACGACTTTATTCAATATTTAATTATTTAATATTTCAAATAGCTCTCTTACAACAAATACCTACCAAACAATAGAAATGCAGGCAAATACAAGCACTTCTGTCAATCAATTCCAATTTTCAACTCAAAACAAGAGCATCCGAAGAACTTTGAAAACTTATGAACCTGCCCCACAGTCCTTTATCAATCTACTAACATTCTGAACTTCGAATATGTTCAGACAAGCAAGCAATTCAATTTCATTTCATTGCTTTTGTCGGAGAATATAATTCATTTCAATTCTGAATTTCTAGCAATTATTCCTATTTGAATTGACTAACAACAGTCCTCATGAATTGCATTCACTGTGCTACCCATAAATTAACTACAAGACATTATTGAATGAAGCAAAAAGCCTTAAACAACGTCTGTACATGTATTCCATCCGAAGGATACACACAAATCAGCTCCATTCAGGTATCTCGTGAACTTTTCAAATACACAATCCAAAGAATGAGCTCATCTGGCATGCACGTATTCACCGAAACGACACAGCGCAACGTTGGAGTATTCTAGGAAATTCGGTCAAGTTTAGGTCATGCCCTTTGCCCTACTTATTCCATACAGGATTTTCACTACAACAAGAGATGCAAGATGTAAAATCGATTAGAATGTCAGCCGGGGAATATGATGGTAACGAAGCTCGCAAAGTTTGTGTTCGAAATCGATTCCTAGGATTTGCTCATGTAGATTTAGTACTCTGGTAAATATTTTCTGAACGTGACTAACGTAAAATTGGATTTGTGAGCTAAGCTTAATTTGATTAACGTCTTAAGGACGAGTATCTGAAATTATTTTTTTTACTTGTAGAATCATAGTGTATGATTTCAGTCACAGACTACCGAATCGATTGCATCCTGGAATGCTGCTCCCGTTGAATACGTTGAAATTCAATTTCTTTCCCTCTGCCAATCTACGTCATGACATGCTCTATTTATTCGACGTGGAAGAAATTCACATTATTTTAAGTGGTTATTTTTAGTATTGTTTTTGGATGTAACTAATGGAATTAATTATTAGGTTTTGATTTTGATTTCTTGCTTTTAAATCTCAAATCGATGGTAAAACACCATCGTTTTTTATGTAATCCTGACTCGTACATACTATCGATGTTCTCATATCCTGTTCTCTTTGTTTCAGACTGCCATCGACTTCGGAAGACGAAGATAACGATGATATTATACAACCACACTGCCACATAACAATACGATGTACACGTGAAATAGCTGGTTTTAATGGACTCGGCGATGCTGTACGACGATTAGATTTTCGTCGATCCGTCCGTGATCGTAGACGTTTTCATTATATTTGTGCATTTCTGAGATTACTAGTTACGGCCAAAGGAATTGCAAGCTTGCCAGGCAGTGTTCAACGATTATTACTGCAAATGATTGAAGAAGTAGCAGCTCATGGTAATTTGTTATAGATGATTTAATATTATTACAGATGTAGATGTAGTATGAACCCATCTAGCTCCTTGATCTATATTCAAAATCTTAGAAATCTGACTTATTAACACCCTTAAAAGTCGTTGATTCCTTTCTTCCTTTGATATCTGCAGTATGCCAACACTCTTCAAGTCCAAGTTAATAACTTTTTTCAAATTAAAAACCAATCTTAAAAAAAGAGCACGTAACCCTCGAAACATCGATATCTGCCAAGAAATTCAAATGTGTCTAGCTTCTAAAGGAAACATTGGTTTTTAATTGAAAATATTTGCCTTTAATAATGTTGGCACTGTCCAGACCCCGAGTCAAAATCTTGTTAAGACTTAATCCCGCCTTCGGTGTACGGGTCACTGTCGTCTGGTCTCACAAGGACTACAAATTGAAATTTGATTGAAACATAATTTTATTTGGCAATGGTTGCTAATTTCCTGGTCGGCAAAGCTTTCTGGACTGTTCGTGGCCCATCAAAAGGACCTTTTGTTTTGAGTGTGGCACGGAAGGAAGTTCCGAATGCCGATCCTACGATATTGGGAGGGATATACCGATGGTCAGGAATCGGCCTGTCCTTCCTCGAATTGGTACTCGTCATGGGAAGGTAGGTGGACATAGCAACAAATGTTAACCCGGAGTTACGACGTCTATCTTGACCGGATCCCACGCGACACAGACCCACTTCTCTTCAAATAGCCTATACATGATCACACACTCTGACATCCAACACCCGTGCTAACTCATGTATTCCGCGCGGCTTTTCATTCTCCGACTCGTATGATGAGCCCACATGCTCCAATCCAATTCGATCTGCCTTGTCTAGGGTTGTCCTCCTCCAGGCGCTTCCATCGGTCATGGATATACTTTGCCGCAAGAAAATTTTTGAAATGTGCCAGCATTGAGTTGATTGTCACGACTATTGAGGACAATCGGCTTTGTGCTGAGAACGTCATCAGGGGGCGAAAATTAACGGAGTTCCTCGACAGTGACGCTAATGTTGGCATACTCGGCGCTGGTTTTTTTAGATCTGCTCTCGGACTTGGACGTGGATTTTCATACTACGCAAATCCACGTTCAGACAGCCTCAGGTCAAAAAAGTCTAGTAGTTGGATATATTGGCACTCTGGTGCTATTAGCGATCAAAGTAAATGGATGAGGTTTTTGGTCGTTCCGTCTCTGACTCTCCCTGTCTATCTGGGTATTGCACCAATGCAAGTTCGCTGTGTCGAGAGTCCTACAGAGCTCTGGTTATCTCTAGTGGAAGGACGCTTTCTAGCAGATTCCCTTACTTAAATTTACTGTCTCCGGCAGATCTTTGTATCATTTGGCGGTAATGCCGTTCGGGTCGGGCAACGGTCCACCAACTATGTGCCCGTTAATGCACAAAGCCATACCACACGAGCTGCAGGACAATGTGTTTGTTTATCTTGACGACTTGCTCGTTACAAGTTCAACATTTGATGAACTCTTGAGCATTGTTGCGAAACGGCTCAAAGACTCCAGCTTGTCTATCCATCTTGAAAAGAGCAAGTTTGTTCAGAGCGAGATCAGGTGCCTTGGCTTCATGGTTAGTGGTAGAGTCTTGGGAACCGACTCAGAGAAGGTATTAGATATCCTGGCATATCTAGAGCTCCGAACGGAAAAGAACGTGAGTCGGTTCATGGAAATGGTGGGAGGGTACAGACGTTTTATTTCAATCTTTACTTCCGTCACCGCACCACTCACGGATCTGTTAAAAAGCAAGCGTTCCTTTAATTGGACTTTGGCTGTTCACCCAGTGCACGCTAGTGCACTGGGTGTTGGCAGTGTCTTGTTCCAGAAAGTTGATGATGATAGGGAACATCCCATCGCGTATATATCACTGAAACTTAACGCGACGCAAAGCAACTACAGCGTTACTAAGGCCAATGACAGACAGTTCGGTTTAACCGAAGCGTTTAACGCTTCGGTTTGGCTCGTCGGCTGCCACACACAGCGTTTTTCAGAAGCGTTTATCGAGTCGGTTCAGTTACAAATTACGTCGGAGTATCATATAGATGCTTGTGAAAAAAATTGTCGTGTGTACATACATATGTACATACATGTATAGACATATACATGTAAGTATATATATGCATATGAAATTTGGGCAAGGTGATTCTAATACTAATTTTCTTTGAAAAACTGTAATTGCCTACTTTTAGAAACCAAGTGCCCACAAATGTTTCATTTTCCAATACTGTATCCTAACCATCCTTCAAAAATATATTTTCTTATTAGATTTTCCATCCCCTATCCCATGCATTCATCAATGCATCCAGAAAATTTCAGCTCGATCGGACTACGCAGCAATGAATTAATCGAAAAACGCTCGAAAACCGAGTCGATGGGTCATTTCTCTCGTCTACCGACGCGATTCCGAAACCGAGAGGCGGTTCGCACCGCGGTGTGTGTCATCACAATGCTAAAGTAATGCACGACTATACCGACTCGGTTTTCCTCTCGGGAAACGCCTCGTGAAAACCGCTGTGTTTGTCATTGGCCTAAGTTGGAATGGTTGGCTACGGTGTAAAGTGTTAAGAGATTCAGAGCGTCTGTTTTGTTCAGTTGTCCTTGTCATCACAGATTACGCTAGCCTGGAGTGCCTCATGCAACAGCAGAATATATCTGGACGATTGGCTCGTTGGATCTTTGATCTGCAGGGTATGATTTTAAGATTGAGCATCGGAAGTGTAAACACCCTGTCAAGGGCCTGCTCTTCTGATGCGCAGGTTGCGGCGATTAGAGGATGTCTTCCGGAGCAAAAGTATTTTAATGCGGTTATTCCGGAATCGGCGTTTCGAGAGCCCTCTTACGAACATTTGGACGAACAGATTTTGATGCAACCCAAAATGTTTCGGAATCTGCATCTGTCAAAGGATCTTATTTGTAAACACTTGGCTGCCTTGCATTCGGATCCCTAACAGCCCCTTATAGTCAGCAAGTGCTCATAGAGAGAGTTCATGATGATCCTCGTAGACCCCACTGTGGAATTCGCAAAAATATATTGAACTGCTTCAAATATTATATATGTATATTATTATTGGCCTCGCACGAGTCAAAATGTCACGACCGGCTTTTCGCCTAGTATCCTCATGTTCGGATACCATCGTATCCAGCACGGCTCAGCGTACGTTTTGCTCAAAAGTCTCCAGGTTTTTGAGGACGAAAAAGTTCAATCGCCTTCACACAAGGACATGTAACGCTTGGCATAGGATCTTGTTAAAGTTAAGTTGAGTGAAGCCTATAAAAAGAGCGCTCATCACCGCGTCGAACTGATTGTTAGTTGCCCGGCGGTATGATACCTCAGGTTCTGGGTCGTCCCCACGAATACTGTGAATCCCTGGTATCCACACATATATTTCTTGGTGGTGAGCGAATATCAAACAAGAAAATAATAACGATAAAAAAATATATATAATATTTTTATAATTCAAATCATTCAACAAAAAAAAAAACGGTAGATAAACTCCCGCATCAAATTAGTGTTCGATCATTGTTGGCTGCAGAGAAGTGTGTGTGTTGGATGCTTGGGATGAGCAGTTTTCGGTTCCCAGTTGATGTACCGACGTCAACAACGGCGCTAGCACCTGAGAAGCGGTACACAGCGGCGAATGCGGAAAAATGCATACTGTTGATGAGCGAACATTTTTGATTGGGCACCCTCTGGTGAAAGGTGATAAACGTTATAAGAAAAGAAAGAATAAAAAAAGTTGATAAGCATTACTGATTGATAGTGATCGTCGGAAAATTAAAAAAAGCTCGAAATGAAAGCAAAAGCAGAGAGAGTAGTGTCTCGAATGCTAGGCGACTTTCTTGGTTTTTCTGTAGTATTATAATTTGCATGCTGGAGAAAACAGCACGACTGGCCTGTTTGAATTTCTCTATATGCTATTCGGGTAATGAAACGCATCGCAGACTTTCCAGAGGTTCATGGGCTCTAAACTGAGGGATTTAAATTATGCGTACTGCAACATCGATGACTTCATCACTATGTCTCAATCTCCAGAGGAACATCGAACACACCTGTGGGTTGCACTACCCAGACTTCGTCAACATGGATTTACCATTAACGTCAGCAAATGCCAAATCGCTCAAACTGAAGTCAAGTTTCTGCGCTAAACAATCAACAGCAATGTGAGTGATCGAGTGGCAGCAATCAAAAACTTGAAAAAGCCGGAAACTATCTGCGAGCTTCGAAGATTCCTGGAAATTAACAATAATTAACGATGATCCATCCCACATGCTGCTCAACTTCAGGCACCGCTCAACGAGTTTTTTGCGATTCGAAAAAAATGACAACCGAAAAGTTCCATGATTCCAGAATCGGATGCAGCTTTCGAGGAATGCAAAAGGAGCCTAATCGAAGCAGCACTTCTCGCTCATACTTCACCGGACGCAAATTTGACCCTTGTCACCGATACATCAGACAAAGCAATTGCAGCGGTTTTGAAGCAAGAAAATAACAGCGATTGGTAGCCTCTGGCTCTCTTTTCTTGCAAATCATCTTCTGCGGAAATGAAGTACAGTACACATTACCGAGAACTCCTGGCTATATATGAAGCAACGAAGTATTTTCGACATATGCTGGAAGCGCGAAACTTCCTTATAAAAACGGATCATAAGCCGCTCATGCCTTTTCGCAAAAACTAGAAAAACCTTCATTTGCTTCAAAAAACTAGAAAAAGCTTAATTTCATATTATGCGTCTGGTCAGGAAAATACTGTTGCAGATGCTCCCTCAAGGCTAAATGAAATTTCGATGCCTACCGGGGCTAACTTAAATAACCTTCAAGCAGCACAACAGGAAGATAATGAATTGGAAACCATTCTGGATGGTAATATATCACTTAAGCTGCACATTATCAAATTCGAGCCTGATGTTTCAATCGTCTGTGTCATCTACAGTGTATATTCAATCTTACGTTCCCAAAACGCTTCGGAAAAAGTGTTCGATAAAATGCACAACCTCTCGGGCCTCAGCGGACGCGCAACTCTTCAGCAAATGCGACAGAAATACGTCTGACCTGGTATGAAAAAAGATGTAACTAATTGGGCATGAACTTATTTCGGCTGCCAAAGATCAAACGTTTACAGACACAACAGATTCATGCCCAACAAAATAGACCTGCCCAACAAAATAGACATGCGCAACAATCGTTTCGATCATGTGCATTTGGATCTTGTCATCATGCCCGGTTATCGTTATTGCCTTACCATGATAGATCGGTTCACTCGCTGGCCTGAAGCAATTTCACTTAAGGACGACTGCATACCATCCGCAGGCTAATGGTGCGCTTGAACGATGGCATAGGTCATTCAAAACGGCAATAATGTTCCATCCGAGTGAACTTTGGCCAGACTTATTGCCAACAGACTTTATGGGACTTAGAGCGTATTTCAAGGAGGAGCTCAAAGTATCTGCGGCAGATATGTTGTATGCCCGAACAATTTGATTGCCAAATAAAATCTTCTGCAACATAGACATGCCGGCAGATCCATAGATATTCGAGGAAAAATTTCGCAAACACATGCGGCTTATCCGACCAACTCCTGCAGCTCATTACATCAAGAAAAGTATGTTCATCATTAAGGATCTCCACGAGTTGTAGCGATTTGAATATTTGGGAAGCGCGAGTGCCGGCACTCAACCAGACCGAAGTCCGGTCAAGGTTGAAACGCAGCGGCGTTGTGATGGCGAACCATCAAGAGGCAAATCAAAAAAAGTGCCCCGAGAACAGATACCCTAGAAATGCCAGTGAAGGCACCTCGTCCGCATTAGCGGAGCACCCCTTAAGAGGCTGATTGGCCGCTTTGTTAGCTGTACGCCGCTGAAGTGGGTTTTTAAGCATGGGCCGGATTGGCTCCCGGAAAAAGGAGGACGCTACATATATTTATCTATCATGAAAATATACTAGCCGAAATATAACAAGAGAAAGGAAAGGGGCTTTTGTTCGTAAAGGACCAGAAGTAGCTTTTAGTCATGGACTAGCAAGCCAAGCCCAGCCGAGACGTGTCAAAGCACGTATGCTAGCTTTTGAAAAGGAACTGAAAAATAACAAGAAAACCTAAACGGGGAACTATGCCTTGCTTTAACAGGCCTGAGGAAAGTCAGACAGCCTCGGGCTCCTGCTGTTATTAGGATCATCACCCCAGATGTTGCGTGGTCACTTCGCCCACTGATTTCAGCGCAAACAAAACAAAAGAAGAAGAAAAGTGGCCAGCAAAGCATCAAAATTTAATCAATTAGATGCCAGCCAGGCCATCGCGGAACCCAATAAGAAGGCTTAAAAGGTTCCAGTTTAACAATTCATTATTAATTTTTCTAATTAATGTAATTTTTACACATAAATGTAGTAAGAAGTATATAATCCTCTACATAAAATATTTATAGATAATAACAAAAAATATAAATTATGCTACATGCAACAATTACAGTCGTTATAAGTTATAATTATCATAATTATTATCTTGTGCTGTGAAATAAAAATATTTCGTGGTTATGCCTAGTACTATACTCGAGCGAAACGAATTCTCTGTCTTGCGTGTATTTATTCCCTATTGAAATGCCGGTGGTAGATTTGCTACAAATGTATCTCTATTTAACACTACGTATAATAAGCTGAACTGACTAATAATCACTGAAAACTATAAAAGTTTTCAAACATAGATGATCGATCCGTCGACACAAAATGTGTGGGAGGTAAAGAAAGTATACCTCTAGTCTGTGCGAAAGATAACATTTTAAATATATACTATTGCATGCCGTTGAAAAATTTCTTAATTGTTTTTGAGGGTGTTACATTTATTGTTGCGGACAAAAAGTTCATTTTGACATAGTATAAACATAAAAAACTAGGCCGGTTTCCTGGAAGACTTGAGCCGTATATGTACCTGTACTGAGTTAACACGCTGGTTAAGTAGCACATTACGCTATGATGATTTATGAAGGGAGAAACCAGGATATATAATTAATTTTGATACTTTGGTATGCTGAATTGTATGTAGATAGTCAGGACACTTAATTAGATGACAATGTACGGAAACTATTCAAGTGTGGCTAAATGCGCGTTTTGGTGCCGACATAGATATCTTGTTTCTGTTGTTTGAGACTATATGTATATGAAAATGCATCCGCTTCTCATAGTGTACATTAATTAATCATGTTCAGACATATTTTGTAGTTAGGGACTGAAAAATACAACTGAAATCCCAACCAACATAATCTCCAGAATTCAGCTGTTGGGATGTCTTACAAGACTACTAAGCCACTTGAAACTCTACAAATCCACTTGAGAGTCTCCAGAGCTAAGCATTTGTAAGGACATTTCAGCTGACTTTCATAACACTCTCAGTGTGAGACTGACAATCTTTTAGAGGTGTTAGGTACTGACAAGGTAAATTTATATCCATATGAGAAGAATTATAATCTAATATTAAACTTTTTATAAAAACTATAATCTTATATTAGCCTTTTTTGAAACATAGCGACTCTTGTACGGAGAGTGCAACTTTTATAAAAAGACTTTTGATCTCACAATTACACGTTCACAAAAGTACTTGTGTACACTAATAAGCATGTTAAAAGTTAAACCATAAGAGCTTTATTAGTCTCATTATAAAAATTGAAACATTTTTATAAGGCTAAAATAGCTCTCATAAATTACCCATTTAATACTAGTAGCACACTACGGCACTACCTACAAAGCTGATATTCACCCGTATTGCGGATGTCGTGTCGACGAACGTCGTGT
The DNA here is from genome assembly GCA_947369275.1 of Nemotelus nigrinus. Taxonomy (NCBI): domain Eukaryota; kingdom Metazoa; phylum Arthropoda; class Insecta; order Diptera; family Stratiomyidae; genus Nemotelus; species Nemotelus nigrinus. The sequence continues at coordinate 90,171,857 of OX376373.1, read as the reverse complement.
CGACGACCGTCACGTCACGCCGATCGAGAATCCCGATTGTGTAACTGCATCGACGTGACTCAGTAGGATTGCCACACTGATATCAGTGTATGGGGAGTAAATTGTGAATTGATGCTCATGTAAATGAGTTATTTTACAATTGTGACTGCATTTTTCCTGTCAAACACGATATTGATGTAGTGAAATCCTTAAGGAAATGGAAGAAGTTTTTTATTTAGTAAACGAAATGAGTTTGTTAGACAATGTTTTTAATTCGGAGGAGGAAAGTGAGGAAGCAGCTGTGATTATAAATGGTTAATAACGCCATTGATATGGAAGATAATTTAGATGTCGTTTCTATAAGAGAAAGAATTTCGCAAACATTATGAGTAATAAAAAATTGCAACACTGTTTAACTTTTTTTTAATAGTTGTAAAACGGATGCTTGGGATGTAAGATAAGTAAAAGTAAAGAAAAATAAATCATTTGTCCAATTTTTAATCAAAAGTTACAAATATTCATGTGACTCTGCACAATCAGTGCATTCATTTCTTTGTCCAATTTAAATAAACAGTGAGGTTTTGTCCTAGGAACATAGCAGCAGACTTTCTGTCTTAAGTAATTGTATGATTTATCAATTTTGAAAAAATGAAAGTAACAAAATATGCATCACTAAAATAGTAGGCACTTATTTTAACATATAAATGATAGTTGAAAAGAGATCGATCTTATGTAGACTCAAGCTTAACTTTGAGCACCATTTTTTTATTTCTAACACGTTTCAGTTTTAATTTTTCCACCAAAACTTTCCTTCTCCAATAAATGTTTTTTTTTTTTTAATTCGTATTTTTCTCGCTTTTATCTTAAATTTTCACTGCTGATCTTCAGTTGTTGTTTTTAAATAATTAAGTGTTTGTGGTATACCGTGCAGTTTCTTTTGTTTTAGCATTTATTTGCTACTGTAAGGCAAAATGTCTTTCCAGGAGTTGAATGCGCCTATTTTCCCTTAAACCTGTTTTCATTCGAACCTTACGTTGTCTTCGAGGAATTCCTGCATTATCGTTCCGACACTTTCGACGTTGACGCTTCAGAATCTGTCTCGGCGATTGCTGAAACCGAGTTTCCGAACGATGAATTTTCCAAGGCCTTCAGATACTCCAGGTTGGACAAAATGGAGTCCTTAAATCCAAATTTGCATCCAGGAGTATTAAACGCTGCACCCAAACTTAAGATGGATAGCACTCTGTCTTCTAAAGCAGAGAATAAATGCAATATATTTGGTCCACCCACGGTTGATTTTACTGACAATTTCCTCCTCGATCCATTTAACTAAAATCCATACTTACATTGTCGCCGCTTTGCGACGTTTCGCGAGAGTTTCTTTTCTTTTAACGTCTTTTGTGACGATTGATAATTGCAAATCAATTAAATACTACTAACGTTAATTACTACCGCCCGTACGCGTACCATTACCTTTCAAAACATAAGATTCTAAAAGAACGGCGTTCGTTCTTTTTTCAAATCTCCGACACACATTTTTCGCTTTCCTCCTTGTGTCACGGACTCTGCATTGATCGACGAAAACTGTCGATCGACGTGACAACTGTCGATGTAGATCGACATCCACAATCGCTTTTTCATGTGTCGACAGTAAATCGACGTCGGCGTGACGTGACGTGACATTCACAATCGGGGTGATTACTAGAACTGTCCGCTCAGTTTTCCTCTTATAAGACTCTTGTAGTGTCTTATAAGAGCAAAAATGTCATTTGGTTTCTTATTCCCAAATATATTTATTACCAATATATTCCTGTTATAGTCCATAATCGCAAGAATGATCAATAGATTTTTATCATACACTTTCAAATTGTTCCCTCACTCTTGAGCTTAGAAACCAACACTTCAATTGTCATGCAAAAAAACTGAGACTTTCGATGAAATTCCAAATTCAATGCCGTATCAAGTTAATCTGTCGTTCCAGTCACGCTAAAACCTACTTTGACTTTTCAATAAATTAGTTTACTCATTTCATTAATGTTCCTCGCTAAAAAAGCTTTAATGCCTTTGTTTTATTATTGTTGAACTGATTAAAGCAAGTTCGCATAATTTACGTTTGAACTACTTTCGAGCAGACATATTCGACAATCAACTACATCCGGCCTCAAACTTGACTAGTGCTCGCATTTGACTCACAAAATAGTGGCATCTATTATCAATATCGGCATGCTTTTTCGCTGCTGCTGAAAGGGTACTTTTCGCGACAATTCGTTTCGCTCGAGTATAATACTAGGCATTATGCCTAGTACTATACTCGAGCGAAACGAATTCAACCGTCAAATCCCATACAAAAAGAGCTTTTCAATTCGTCAGTGAACAGTTCGCTGGCGAACAAGTACTATACTCTAATGAACGAGATCGAAGGCGCAAACCGCAAATTGAAAATGCTGATAGGTGTCGGTAAGTAATATTTCGCAGCTTTTTAATGGGTCGGATCCCTTTTAATTCAGCGAAATAAGTAATGTTTGTTGGTTAAAGTGATTGCCAGTTGAAAATGAAAATGTGTAACGTTTTATTGTGTGTTCGCGTGTATTTGCTGCATTCTTTTTGTGATGGGAAAACATTATTGCACTTAATATGCTAGGTGTATACGTATATATCTTGAAATATGTACGGCGATAATCAATTTTCTCCCTCAATGCTATAATGCAAATGGAATATTTATTGTTGTTACTTTTTATTCGTTTACGGATCATTTGCAATTAGTGATGGCTAGTTGAAGATATTTATTGTTGATATTTTGAACTTTTATTATATGTCCTCTGTCTTGCGTGTATTTATTCCCTATTGAAATGCCGGTGGTAGATTTGCTACAAATGTATCTCTATTTAACGCTACGTATAATAAGCTGAACTGACTAATAATCACTGAAAACTATAAAAGTTTTCAAACATAGATGACAGATAACATTTTAAATATATACTATTGCATGCCGATGAAAAATTTCTTAATTGTTTTTGAGGGTGTTACATTTATTGTTGAGGACAAAAAGTTCATTTTGACATAGTATAAACATAAAAAAACTAGGCCGGTTTCCTGGAAGACTTGAGCCATATATGTACCTGTACTGAGTTGACACGCTGGTTAAGTAGCACATTACGCTATGATGATTTATGAAGGGAGAAACCAGGATATATAATTAATTTTGATACATTGGTATGCTGAATTGTATGTAGATAGTCAGGACACTTAATTAGATGACAATGTACGGAAACTATTCAAGTGTGGCTAAATGCGCGTTTTGGTGCCGACATAGATATCTTGTTTCTGTTGTTTGAGACTAGATATATATGAAAATACATCCGCTTCTCATAGTGTACATTAATTAATAATGTTCAGACATTTTTTGTAGTTAGGGACTGAAAAATACAACTGAAATACCAACCAACATAATCTCCAGAATTCAGCTGATGGGATGTCTTACAACACTCTACTAAGCCACTTGAGACTCTACAAATCCACTTGAGAGTCTCCAGAGCTAAGCATTTGTAAGGACATTTCAGCTGACTTTCATAACACTCTCAGTGTGAGACTGATAATCTTTTAGAGGTGTTATGTAATGACAAGGTAAATTTATATCCATATGAGAAGAATTATAATCTAATATTAAACTTTTTACAAAAACTATAATCTTATATTAGCCTTTTTTGAAACTTAGCGACTCTTGTACGGAGAGTGCAACTTTTATAAAAAGACTTTTGATCTCACAATTACACGTTCACAAAAGTACTTATGTACACTAATAAGCATATTAAAAGTTAAACAATAAGAGCTTTAATAGCTCCCATAAATTACCCATTTAATACTAGTAGCACACTAATTACCTACAAGGCTGATATTACTAGAACTGTCCTCTCAATTTTCTTCTTATAAGACTCTTGTAGTGTCTTATAAGAGCAAAAATGTCATTTGATTTCTTATTCCCAAATATATTTATTACTAATATATTCGAGTTATAGTCCATAATCGCAAGAACGATCAATAGATTTTTATCATACACTTTCAAATTGTTCCCTCACTCTTGAGCTTAGAAACCAACGCTTCAATTGTCATGCAAAAAAACTGAGACTTTCGATGAAATTCCAAATTCAATGCCGTATCAAGTTAATCTGTCGTTCCAGTCACGCTAAAACCTACTTTGACTTTTCAATAAATTAGTTTACTCGTTTCATTAATGTTCCTCGCTAAAAAAGCTTTAATGCCTTTGTTTTATTATTGTTGAACTGATTAAAGCAAGTTCGCATAATTTACGTTTGAACTACTTTCGAGCAGACATATTCGACAATCAACTACATCCGGCCTCAAACTTGACTAGTGCTCGCATTTGACTCACAAAATAGTGCCATCTATTATCAATATCGGCATGCTTTTTCGCTGCTGCTGAAAGGGTACTTTTCGCGACAATTCGTTTCGCTCGAGTATAGTACTAGGCATTATAATGAATGCCACCTCGTTCTAAACTGATTGAAAGAGATTACATTTTTTTCAGACATTTAGAACTAGTTCTAATGTACGGGTTACAGAGTGCTCTCATGTCCTTCGAACGGATGCAGTGAGACAGCTACTCGAACCAATGTTCAAATTCATTCAAAAGCTGTCTGATCGTGTTTTCACTTTGCGGATAAATTGCAAAGACGTAAACATTTCAACTAATCGACTGAAACCGACATTCATTTCCTAAGAAGGCCATCCAGCTCCAGTAACGCAGGAACAACAAATGATTCCACTTGACCAGCAGGGGACAATACATGTACCTCTTCGTACTTACGGTAGGAAAGCGAGAGTTACTTTCACTCAAGTTGGTCACTGGGAGGGAACTGGATCTGGTGGTACCACAGCTGAAAATACCGCACTTGGCAACACCGCAACCAACAATATCGCATCTGGTAACGCGGCCACAACAGCCATCAACCAGCCATTAGTGCGAAGGGATGAGCACGAAACGCCTTTATTACCATCTGGTTTCGAGCGACGACGAGGTCGAAAGTAGAGTAATAGTCTGCCGCGAGCTATATCCTTTATCTAATTATTTTTGTCCTCTTCAAGTTGAAAGGAACTCCGAATTATATTAACACTATTTATATCACTCATAATTTTTTTAATAAAATTTACAGTTTCTTATTAATTTTCATATTATTCTTAATTATCTCGTTTCAGTGAGTGATAGTCAACAAAATATTAATGTATTACGCGGACTAGCTGTACAATTGCAAGATATTGTTAAGAAAGAGAATGAAAAATGCTGGGGTAAACCACTAGGAAGTCAAGATTTGTGGAGAAATAATGTCAAAACAATACAAAGAATACAATATATAACTAATCAAATTCAAATTACTGAGGTAAATTATAATTCATTTTGCTAAGGAACAATTTTACATTATATTCTGGTTAAATATTTTATGATTAATTATTGGTTTTCAGCCCGGGCCAGAAATTCGTCCAAAATTACACGATTTACCTGAAGACTGTATTAGAGAAATAATATTACGAATTGCAGATCATAAAGATTTAGAAGTAAGTATCAGACTATTGAAATAACTTCGTTATTGGAACTAATTGCGCTAGAGAAACGCTCATGAAATAGAATGATGTGTTTGGAAATATGATCTGTTTTGTAAATAGAGAGCGGAATCAAAACTCACGTTTCGGAATAATGTGTGGTTTGAGAATTGAGAACTTGTCCTAATAAGTTCACGTTCAGAAGAGAAATTGTAACATGAAGTCTTTATGAGCAGCAAAAGCTCTCCTCCGGTGGGGAATCGTGTGCAATTGGTCTAATTCCTTAAATTTTTTTTTAAACAGCAATCAAAACATTTATTTTTCTTCTTCTATAATTTCATTTCAGTCATCTTCGAATGCCTGGAATCTAATGGCAGCTATAGTGTCCGAGCAGCGTATCTGGCGGGAACTATGTCGTTTTCATTTCAACGAAAGTCAAATCAAATTCGTACTCGACAAGAGCAACTACAAACGGTTGCGTGATATTAAGGATTGGAAACCCATCTATCATGAGCTTCGTAAATTATACGGCGTCCGTGAGGATCATCAATTTGGGGAAATCTTGTCGCTATGTCGTTATTGTCGTTGCCTGTTTTGGCCCTCAGCTGGCCATCCTTGTATAATTGATGAATCACCCGATTTTAAAGCTCGTCTTGAAGAAGCTGGTGGACAATTAGAATTATCACAACCGATAACACCAGCGGACTTTTTAAAATATTTTTCATTGTGAACGGCGTCGAGTGATCGAAGTAGTGCAATAATGAAGGGAGAGATTTTATGGGAAAACTTCCCGGCATGATGACATCTACAAACGATTTTTTGGATAAACGATTAGTTTATTAGTTTTCATCTATTTTAAGATTGATATATTTTACAAATGATAAATTAGGTATAACTATGTCTTCAATTTTCGATAAGATTTGTTCTTGATTTATTGTCAATATTTTGATAATACTTGGCAACGTGATAAAAGCAAATTTTAAATGAGAATCTCTACCATTAGATAAGAGAATTAATCGTATTTTATAAATTTTATGACATTTCTTTTTCTATAGAGGGAAAATGTTGGATGTTCCTACGATTATAACCAGTACTAATCACATAAAATAACTCAAGATTGAATCATCACACATAGTTGAGGTACTCCAATTCCGCACACTTATGCTTTCTTATTGGCTATAATTACTTGATTTTCCGGGGTAAGCTTAGCTATTTTTATTTATTCATATACGTTTTATTCATATATCATTTATTCATATTTATGTACCTCACATACTGCAATAATCATATTTTATACAAATTTGTAATTTTCCATAGCTTTAATAATTATAATTTTTAATTTCAAGGCAAATTGTCACCTTTAGACGATACTTGTATGGATCGATTTCTTAACAGATCAATGTTTTGAAGATCGAAATATGTAGATAGACATTTTATTCTCGTCTGCAAACAATTCGCTATAAACAAATAACGTTCAAGGATAGAACTTAGATTTCCCTATCATCCTACCAAACAATTTCCTGCCATAAAAATCAGATCTTGTCTATTAAAATAGCCAGTAAATGGGTCTGTTTATACATTACTATATTAAACCATCGCTTTGATGATCATAACAAGCGCTCTAACAATGAGTAATCACAATGCTGATGTGCACAATCTACCGAACACATCATTGCAAGATTAATTCATCACTGAAATGCCCACAACACAGTGCATTGATAATGCGCTTCAATTTCGCATGCTTATACTTTCTCTTCTGCAGAAAATCTAATAATTCTGAGGAAAGTTAAGCAGTCTTTTTATTTATTTATTTTTTTTTAACACATTACCCATTTACTGAAGCTTTTTGCTTCAAGATTTCAAACATAAGCTTTCTCAATTTTCGCTAGCTTTCAAAAATATAATATTATATATTTCAAACTAATTTATATCTTGCGAAGATATTCGTATATATGTGACTTTTTCACAGATTATTATTTTTTCGAGATCGTTATGGATCGATAGACATTTTTCTTCCAACATTTCGACATCTGTTCGACATCGAACTTCAAAGAGCAGCCAGAATTGATTTTAAATTATAATTACAAAAGCACTTGCATGCGTCCCAAATCAGTACTAAACAATTGAAATAATATCAATAACAATTTCGTTCGGCACAATTCATCCGCACATTGCAAAATTAAAACATCGCTTGAATAACCATCACATCACAAGCGTTACATTTTTCAGGTGCTTGAATATCGCTAATTTATGCATACTTTTGCAAATATTTTCTTATTTATTAACTATAAGCACATGCTTTACTTGCTAATTCAGTAAAAAATACAATTTGTATTTGAAACCACGAAAACCAGATCTTGAAAACGTTTGTTCTGATTGGTGCACTATATCTTGCCCAGTGGGTATTACACCTTAGCTTGTTTATATTTTAATATACGACATAATCTGATACATCGAACCTGATTTTTCGCTGAATTTTCAATTATGTTAGCCCAATGAATAATTCAAGGTATTGACTTCAGTAGCGGACCTCAAACTAAAACTAGACTGTCTAAATTGAGCTCACGTTCCCTTGCATGGGTGAACCAATCACCGACTGGTGAATTTTGCACCACGATGATAAAAAGCCAATAAAGAAGGATCAAAAAGTGACGTCGCTATGAACACTTGGCCGCTATAAGCCAGTTAGCGCTGTGAAACTTTTGTAATATTTCTTGTTAAAACTTTTCAACCAAAATGAGCTTGGCCTATTAGTTTCTGCTGCCCCTGTATGTATTGAATAGCGGGATCAAGTGAACTTTAGCTCTTTTGCTTTATGTACATGAGATCTACGTATATATTTATTTCTCCAAGAAGGGTGGTAAGAATAATCTCTCTTATGCTAGATTCTGATATGTTGATGCGGTCACAAAGGAGATGGCTGAGGTAGCTCCAGGTACCTATAGGAACGAGGACAAATGTAAGGAGTTAAGTCTTCATTCCTGGGTGGAGCTTTTCCATCGCACTGACGAACTCAGGTGTTGAGTACTTAGCCTCTTTCCCGTGCTAACGGACCGCTAGAATTGTGGGGCCCTGACACTTAACAGCAACATCGCTAACAGTGCATCTACTTTTGTTGGTCTAAGGCCCGCTTTGCGCAATGCGGTGCAAATATATGCGATTCCTTAGCAGCATCCCGCCTGTTAGCTATACCCTTAAAAAGAAGGGTCAGAATTCAATATTTACCGTTAATCCGTCAGCAGTGGATCACCAGGCAATTCAGAAAAATTTGTCTGGTCGATTCGTGCTTTTTACAACCAGCCCTGCAGAGTCGCCTATTCCTGGGTGTAGTTAGGATACTTCTGCAAGCAAAAGATTAAAGCTTAGATGCAGAGCCTTAATATACCTCATCGGTTTCCAATTGGGTTCTGGACTATATAACCATAAGCTGCATTGTGTATGATTTATTTTCGTTCGGTGAAAGTGGACTATCCACAGAAGGATGTCTATAATTCAGTGCCAATGGAATTTCACATCGGTTTCCCACTAAACGCTGAAGATGGAAATTTAGACAGCAAGCCCAGAACTTCCATCACGTTATTCTTTAATACGTGTATGCCGCCCAAGATTTAAGCTACCTTCCTGTGAAGTATAATGGAGACTGAGGCGTAATATGACATTATGCTCAGACCCCTATTTTAATCGGCGCATGGATGACAGCGTTAATACAGGCAGGTGTAAAGTTTTGCCAGCCTCTTTAAGAAATTTCCCAGTAATTGTGGAAAACTGTGGACATTTGCCTCAGTAGTTTTTCATCAGATTCTCCCTATGGCTTAATCTGTCGACTCCGCTTGCCCGAATCGGTTCACATTGGGAACACCATTTCTCTAGGTTCCCACTCTGGCGTTCCACTCGATCTTGCGTTCGCCCGCATGGGACAGCTGCCGCTTGTCCTTTTAAACACGACAGCGGGTCATGGATTGATCGAGTTTCGATTTTGTACGTAATCACAGTGTTAAGGTATTTTATGATTTGGTTTTGTGCCGGTTTCTCGTAGCACGTTTTGTCAAGTATTGCCGTGCGAATTTATTGACTGATTGTTTATTGGTCCGTGGTGGTTTGCTGTACATCTTCGATGTTTCGTGGCGATTTGCCGTATATCGTTGCTTCATGTATTATTGTACGATATGTGATTGTTTTGTTTTTCTGTAGCATCTTATATTTATATGCCGCGCGAAACTAATCCTAGTTTAAATTTACTTAATTTAAGCCTAAAGAGCATAGCGCTTGTTTTGCATTTTTTAGAAACTAAAAGAAGCAATTGTAATCATGCCTCTGTGGGCTGCTGCAAATTTAAAGAAAATAGTTTATTAAACAACTAAAAAACTCTTTATAAATTTCATTGAATTTATCTTGCTTAAATTCAACAGCTCTTTGTTTGTGTTTTTATATTCAACAATTGATTATTGTTAAAATTAATCAAATTAATTTGTTTGCCTAGTCGTCTCTCGAACGACAAAATTGAAACTGAACATTTTTACACGGATTTAAAAATTACAAATTTGCTTAATTGCAAAACCTAAAGTAGGATGTGTAAAGTGTACAGTGTGTGGATTGTATATTGTGATATTGTATCAGTCTGTAAATGTAATAGGATAAAATGAAAACAATGTCGCCACACCTCCCTTCAGGAGGTTGGTGGAGGTTTTTTCCCCAAATGAATGAATAAATCGTTGACCGCGACTGGCTGATTTCGGCCCTCTGGCTGATTTCATCCGGTTCACTAGCAAGCAATTAGTCTAGACCAGGGGTCAGCAACCTTTCTGAAGTTAAGAGTCATTTTTTCTCTCGATGTGATAAATTATTTTTTGTAGAGAGTCAAATATAAGTACATACATCTGTAACATGTATTAGAAAAAAAATATAACTGTTATCTGCTTTGAAAAATGTATTTATTGTGAAATCAAAATATTCTATTTTGCGTAATAACAGATCATAAAAGTCAACGTATTAAATAAAACGGACACTTTTTTTATAACATTACAAAAAATAATAGGAAACCTAATTTCAGGAGGTTATATAGCTTTGCTTAAATTACAAACGAAATGTAAAAAATAATATAAACGCAAATATGTAATGTTAGTGAGATTTTTGGGTTTGAGTATAGGCGCAAATTTGTTCCAATTTTGATGAATATTCAGAAGTTTTCAATTTCATGGAACTTTCGAGGCTTTCGTCATTAGGCAAACTTTTTAATTTGTTTTTAATAATTGTCATAACTGAAAATGATTGTTCAGAATAGTAAGTAGATCCGAAAATTATCAAAATGCCAAATGAATATTATAAAAATCACGTTTTAAATATAATTTTTTCCTCCTTCCTATATTTTGAAAGATCCGTCCACTGGTGTTTGACAGCCAAAGTTCTTTTATGTCTAGCTAAATTTCATAGTTCTTACGGCAAAACTATGAAGTTTTCTGTCCATAGATCTTTGTTTTACAAATCTAACTGTAACTCAAATTGAGCTCTATCAATAGTTGAGAACGGTGTAAAATGCAACTCGCACATCGCCGCCACTAGTAACTTTGTTAAAATTAATAGAGTACGTTTTTACAATAGTTGTGACAAAAAATGCACTGTGAATACAATCTGAATTGTTTCTGTAATTTCCTAAAGTTTCAAAATGTAGTAACTGTCCATTCTTCATGTGTTGAACAAGTAATGTTAGTTGTTGTTCAAACGAAAGTATCACTGTTAAAGGAGAGTGTATAATATTACCTCTCCATTATATTTTTATTCAAGTTATTTGAGTGCTATCTCTATCAATTACTTTACTCAGGATATTCAATTCCTTTTTGAAGTAAGAATATTTTGTTATGTTCAAGTCACGAAGCGAAACGTTTCGGGACTGAATCTCTGGACAGCCAAGGCACTTTGTCATGCAAAATAATATCAGAATATTGGCTGTTTATCTAAATTCACAGTCTTCATCTTGATTTTTGTCTTCTAAGACTTTTTCTGTGTTGCCATAGTAAAAAATTGATTAACAGGCTCTAGTGGGGGTTATTTATAATATAGGAGCTCTTTCTTTCTTTGTTATTCAAGTTTAGGTGTTTATACTGTTATAATTGCAGGTTGAGCTTGTAATTCAAATCATGCGGTGTTAGGGGGGCTTCGTTCAGTGGCAGGAACAATTTCCTATGAAGTTAGATTAATTGTAATTTTACTTTCTTTTATTTTAATATTTGGGAGTCTAATTTTTGATTTATATTAAAAATTTGGTTGATTTATGTTGTTGTCTTTGCCATTAGCTTCAGTATGATTTGTTTCTAGTTTAGCGGAAACAAATCGTACTCCTTTTGACTTTGTCGAGGGAGAATCAGAGTTAGTTTCTGGGACTAATGTAGAATACAGAAGAATGACGAAAACGCATTATTAGTCATTCGTGTAACAGTACTATATACAGGGATAATTGTATTTATTTTAAATTATCTAACTTTGTTTTATTACATAATAAAATGTATTACTTGCCAATCATGTTATGTTCGATTGATATTAAACTTAAGATTAAAAAAATGCCTTCTTAAAACAGTGACTAGCACACCACCAAATTTGTCAATTCCGTTTTTGTTATTATAGCCGTCGTCGCATGCAAAATGTTAACTCACGATTACTACAGTAATGAATGGTAGAATCGAGCGATCAATCGCGAATACGTGAATTGTTAGGGAGAGAAGTCATCAGTTCTGAGCAGTGCTGCCAGAAATTCGGCTGTAAAATTCCCTACACCAGATGCAATTTTTCCCTACATTTAGAATGATTTTTCCCTACGAATTTCCCTTCATTCAAAATCAAAATGATTTATTGTTTCCATCCTTTTTTCATTTCCATAGCTAACCGAAACTGTTTTGTATTATTTTCGCACATATAAAACATTAGACAACAGAAAAAAATATATGAATATGCTCGTATATATTTATGTATGGTCAAATAAACAACATTCAATAAATATAATGTATAACAATAACAGGAAATAAAAAGAACTTATTTTTTTCAAAAATTAACGAAATATCATTCGTCTCTCAAGTGTTTTAGCTAACATATTAATATTTGAATAAGAAGATATCTTTTTATAGTTTTGTGTAACATTTTTAGACCAGAACATGCTGGAAATTAGAATATTGTGTTGGAAAAAACCGATCCCTTATAGTATACAGAATTTTAATCGTCATCACTTAGATCTTCGTCAGCAGACGATGGTTTTTTTTATTAATTTGATAAATATTTTTTAAAAAACTTTTTTCATTTTGTCAGTAATAATAAAACTATGGGCAGTTTAGTTATCTAGGTTCACTTTTATTTTTACTCTTAATTATGACGATAAAAATTGAATACTTAATTTATTTCGTTTTGATGTCTGCGCACATGGAGAACACGCGCTCTACAACAGCATTTGAATGCAGGAGGACCAGAATGATATTTGAAAAATTAGTTACGTTTTGAAACACAGTAATATTCGGAAAACTTTTTATATCTGCTAGCTTATTCACAAACTCCTCAACTTGAAGTTCTTGTAAATTCCGCATTTATTCTTCAGAAAAAATAGACAGGTAGTGTTTGATACTCTGAAATTACTTCTTCTGCATTTATAAGGTGGTTAAATTCAGATATTAAAGAATCAATAGAAATTTGGTTGGTTTTTTTAAAGCTATTTTAGGGCTTAGAAACTGACATTCAAATATAACTTTATTAGAGAGTGGCAACCGTTGTAAACAATGTTCCATGGCAACCAGATAAAATTTCAAGCATCTATTTTTGAAATTTATGTACTCGGAAAAAATTTAAATAACAATACTACCCCAACAATACTACAGCTATGAGTAATTAAAGGGGGGAAGTTTCCGGTGGCCGTGCTCAGAGGAGAAGAGTGAGGCCGGTTTTAGGCGCCACTCGCTTCATGAGATACCCCAAAACTGCCCTACGATCGCCGGTTCGGAGCGAGAAGCTGACTACGGTTCAAGCATCCGATTAGTTCACGAAAGGAAAAATAAAAAGGTTCTAATTCTCCGCCCGAAAAAAGAAAAAAAGAACGAGCGTAATATATTTTATACGTTATTCACTACACAAAAAAAAACTCCCTTGTTATTACTACAAAAACATTAATTATTAAACTATACGCTACAATCCATCGCTAACTTCAATTTACTACACGCACAAAGAAAAACTTATTTCAAATTTTTAAAATTAAATATAGTTTTAAAATTAAATATAGCAAACTTAAACTTACAGTTCGCACACTGGTTGGATCCTTTCCCTCGATGATTCATCGCTGGGGCCCTATTCGTTTTATTTCCGTCACGAATCCGAAACTTTCGACTCAGCAAATTTCTATTTCCTCGTTGTTCGTTTTCGCTCTGCCTTCAAATCGAAAATCCTAAATCAAATCAAGTCGGTTGCTTCGTTAATGCACCAGCAGGAATCTTCGGCGACTTACCTACTCGGTGACAAATGTTCACTCTATCCGTTGGATCCACTCGCACTGGTTCGATTCCACTCGAAGCCCTTTCCACTCAAATCGTCTATTTTGGGGCAGATAAATTTTTCACTTATTTTTTCCCCCCGGTTTTTCCTGCTTCTCGCAGAAAAAATCCTGGGTCGTAACTAGCAGGCGTCAGCCAACGTTTACTCGATTAATTGTTTTTCAAAAACATTTTTTGATATTACTAGTTAGACTTCAAACTTCTGGCCATATCGAAAACAAAGTAGATTAGAAATGGAAAGGATTACAAGAAATCTGGTTACATAAATTCTAACTTTATAAAATTCCAATTACAAGTCACACAAAAAATAAATTTAATTTCATAACTTTATCAAATATTAATTTCACATTTTAGAAGGAATTCACTTAGTTGTTTCAGATGGTTTCCGTTGTGTTTTATCATGAATTCATTTATCGATTTATTAGCTCTAAAAAATCAAAACTTAATCTATCCCTTGCATATTCGATGCACTTAAAGATTTTATGGTCAATATCATTTATTTCCCCACACAATTCACAGTTTATATCTTCATAAATTTTCATTATAACTTTATTTTTATTGTTTAGGGCATTATTCACAATCAATCTGTTCATTATTTTAACTGCCTTATTACCTAAATCTAGCTCCTTAAACCAAAGTTTATTTATAAAATTTAAGTCTATATTAACCCATGCACAAGGTTTTTTAAGTTCCTAATCCTACTTAAAAATTCATTTTTCCATTCGTTTTTAATTCTCCTCACTATGCTTTGAAAAACTTCATCTGTTTCATACTCATAAATTAATTCATTTTCACATAAAAAGGCACTTTTTGCTAATTCATCAATCGCCTTAGTTTTACTGTGTGCTGAATGCCAAATTCAAACAACTTTAACTGTTACATTCTGTGTTGTCTTAACATATTCATAAATTTTATTTGTAATATTCTTACTACTTGTATTACTATATCGCTCCATACATGCTAAGTTTGAATCCGTTGAAACTACTAAGTTTTTGTATCCTAAATTTACACCTATCTTAATTGCTTCCAGTATACTTATTAATTTATAATTAACTATCGATGTTGACTCTCTAAGTTTAAATTAGAATGTTGATTATAGATTCCAAGTGCTTGTACCTCCTCCCACACCCAAAATATTTTTAGCGCCATCACAGAACAGTACTGTGTTATTTTCGAGCATTCTCTCATTAATTATCTTGTCGATTTCTATGTTAATGACATTGAAGTTGTTTTTGTCTATGTTACTAAAAACACCATCCCGTTTACACACAATTTTTATATTATCTGGTTTGGATTCCGATGTATTTATGCAAATTAGGTCACTATTCCAAATTAATTACACTATAATTTGACTTTGATTTACTGTTCGTTATATCTATATATTTAACCAGATTCGTTGTTCTCCCAACTAGCACTTTTGGTGTCAAATACTAGATAATAGTGAACTGCGACTAGATCGCAGTTATTGATACGCTATTTCCACTTATTTTGCCACGACAATGTGAAAAGCCACTTAATGCACCCATTCGCAACGCGGTGGCAACGTTCACATCGGAACCATAAGCATCCGAAATTTCAAACTCCAGTTATAATATAGAGATAGCAACGAAAACGTTTTAAAAACTTATGAAGATTCCGTTCACTTTAAAGGAGTTTTATTTATTTGTTTGCTTGGATTTTGCTACTACATTTGGCCACCATAAAGTGATCAAATTCATGGTTTTCGTTTTGGTGGCAAAAACGTTCTCAATATCGTTTATTAAACAGAATTAAGTATGCTGATTTAATATTGGGCTTAGCCTAGTGGCAATTACTCATGAAAGACCCTATAAAGTTTTCGTTACTACAATAGTGAGTGGCAATTGCTACTAGAAAGTATTAGAAACGTTATTTTCTTACTGTGGTATCCTCTTGTCATATCTCTCTTGAACCCCATTTGAATTCAGTAACACTTGTGACATAAGCAAATACACACATACGATTTTAACGTTAAAAAATGAAAAGTGCTAGGCCAAAGTTATTTAAGCATTCTACGACCTTCTACAGAAAAACGAAAAAAGCGCTCGAGGCGAGCAATTCGAACCTTTTACCAGCAGCAAGCTTCACAAATCAAGTAATTGAGAGAAACACAAACGAAGAATTACATACTTTTGCCGATGAGTTGACTGACTGCGAAGTTGGATCAGAGGAAGAAAATGCCTGTGTTTGCGTTGAAAGGATTTCTTAGGAGGAAGAAGCAATATCTGAGAGTGAAAACTCTATGGAAAAAATTCTATCCTTGACAGAAAATTTAAGGAAATGGGCAATGGAATATCGAACACCGCATTCATCACTGAGCAGCCTATTGCACATTTTAGGAGCAACTGGTATTTCTGTGCCACTGGACAGTAGAACTTTGCTAAGGACACCAAGAAGTATAAATGTGTCAGGAAAATTATCGAGTTCCAATGAAAATAAACAACTGCTCACTTCGAGTGTTCAAAGACGACTAGTTTAATCAGTAAGAAATGTATAGTCTAGGTAAGTAATTCTGATTAGCTCATGACAGCTGACAGCTCGGCCATCCTGCTTCAAGACGTCCTCGGATTGAGATTCTTGCTGGCTTCAGTTTCTTCGTCGCTTGAGTCAGGAACCAACGTCACGCTTTTTTGTAGCGAGGTGCACTCTACTCGATTCACTCTTTCATTTACTTTGCACGTGGTAGCTTCATGTCCTATCGTACCGCACAAAGCACACCGTGGTTTTCTTTGAGGCTTCGGACATGTTGCAGACATATGTCCGTGTTCACGATAATTGTAGCACATACGATTATCAAATTTCGACGTCGCTTGCCATGTACTTTCCCCAACTGATTCTTTTCCTTAAACGGCTTCTCGACTGCTAGTATGGAGTTTTCGCGGTACGTTCGCAAGAAACCTCCGCATCATCGCAAACAGCTCGTTTAGGTTTGAAATGTTGACCCCTGCAATGGCCGTTTGTAGAGTGGTATGATTCAGGCCGTTTCTTATGTAGTGAATGATCACAGGCTCATCTAAATTTGATCTCCGGCCCATGGCACACATACGATAATAGAATTGTTCGACACTTTCCTCTGCCGATCGACTACTCGCAATCATGCGGTAATGTATATCGAAATCGACTTCAGGAGCTGGAAAGTCGTTTCTTCGATCTTTCGCAAATCGAGCCCATGTGGCATATGCTTCTCGCCGCCCATCTATCCATTGTTTTGCAGGGCCTTTCAATTTCGCTTGACTGGCGAACAAAATCAGCTGCTCATCCCAACCATATATTCTCGCAAGTCGTTCAATTCTTTCGATGAATTGCGAACTTGTAACCGACTCAGAATCAACAGGATCAAACGTTGGTAGAATATCTACTACCTCTCGCGGTTGAAATACCCTCGTCGCCGTATTTCGGTTATCATTTGGGTCGCCTCTTTTCAACACACTTTCTTTACACGTGAAAGGCAACTGTTTATCAGGCACCACACTACTGCACACAGCCACATGCGCTCCCGTTGACGTCGTGAACGCTTGGTGCTGTGCCATTTCGCCATCAGCAAATCTTTCGTCAGCGTGCTCCGATGATGCTCCTGGCAACGACATGGTAGCATCATGCATCGGATCAAGGTGTTTCGATTTGTTCATTCCTTCGTCCTCCACGTGTTTGTCCACTTTCTCTGCATTAGACGACAACATTGTTGTTAACGCTTCAACTAATGATGCCATCTGAGTTGCAAAATCTTTTAACTCTTTCCGAATTTCCGATATTTGACTCGTGATGTCGTTATCCTCTAGCCCTTCGATTGATATTTCGGTAGATCTTACGTGCTCTACCAATCGATGCACTAGCTCTGATTTTTGGCCTTTTGTTGAAAGACCATCGCGCGCTAGCAACTGCCGCAGTTCCTTAACTGTTAAACTCGTCACTTGGGCCGACATATCACTTTCCTTTCTTTCTTACCGGAGAATATTTCCGAAAATCCCACTTCTGAAATTGTCAGGAAAATTATCGAGTTCCAATGAAAATAAACAACTGCTCACTTCGAGTGTTCAAAGACAACTAGTTTAATCAGTAAGAAATGTATAATCTAGGTAAGTAGTTCTGATTAGCTCATGACAGCTGACAAATGTTATACCAATGGGGTCTGGATTTTACTGGTATTACGGAATTGAAGTCAATTTAAAGTTATTGTTCGGTGATAAAGTGCCTTACGTCCATTAGGACTTGTTTTCAACGTCGATGGACTGCCTCCGTTCAGGAGTTCGAAAATTGAATTCTGGCCAATTTTATTCAACATCTATGAAATGAAAAACATTAAACCTATGGTTGTTGCTTTGTACTGTGGATTAGAAAAGCCACCTTTAAACGAATATCTATCACGCTTTGTTGATGAGCTCGCTCGAATCTTGGACGATGGAATTTTAATAAACAATAGGCGCGTTGATGTAAAAATTAAATTTTTTGTTTGCGATACTCCTGCCAGAAGTTACATAAAAGGTGAGCTATATAGTTTACTATAACAAATAATACCGGGAATTTTCTTAAGGGACGATGGGGTTTAACTCAGCCCATGGGTGCCTTAAATGTGTAGTTGAAGGAGAATATGATAAAAATGTAAGACATATGAGTTTTCCAGACATTTATAGCCCAAAACGAACTGATGCTTCATTCCGATAGTGAACATCGCAAAGAAATTACACCTTTAACAAAACTGCCAATGAACATGATAGAAGACTGTTGTGGTTTAAGGTTGCACAATGTCCAAATGAACCACACAATGTAGTTAAATTAAATACTGCACGAATGATTGTCTTATATTACAAAGATTTATTTCCAACCAAAGACTAATACTAGGGAACGTGTTCACACGTAGTGTCATGACCTTTTTCACTTTTTCATGATAACCAAAATGGCTGCTTGTCAATTTAGTGTTACCAAGTTGTCCGAGTTGCAGTTACCTCAACATCTCCCCCCTCTAAGGAAAATTGTAGTCTTTAAACCAGCTAGGAGGCTTAACATGTCTTCCGGATGCTGTCACCTGCGCAATCGGCCCAGAAGTTCTGTTTTCAGATGACTCGACGTCACTTGCATCTAGTGTTGAGAAGGTTTCATCTGTTGATGGTTCCACTATTTGCTCTGGTTGCTGACGACATGATGGATGCTGAATTCTTGCTTCGGCTGTTTCAGATGTATCAGTCATTTGTGGTGCTGTTGACCTGGTTGCTGTTGCAGTTACTGATGTAGTTGTTGATGTAGTTGCTGATGTTTGGTGATTGACTCCTGATGACTGTTGTGACAAATCGAATGCTTCCAGCAGCACATTTGTTGGATTTCTCTGCTGACTTGCCTTTGAGTACCTAGTCTTCACCTGATTAGCATTAGTGATGGGCGCTTCTGTTGTTTTCAGAAAACGAAAACGAACTGTTTTTTTCCAAAAACAACGATTTTTTAAAACTTATTGAAAACTGTTTTCACTCGACCAGCAGCAGATTAATACTGGGTGTTACCATTAGTGATGGGCGTTTCTGTTGTTTTCAGAAAACAAAAACTATTTGAAAAAAAACAGTTCGAAAAAAACTGTTTTTTTTTCAAACAGTTTTTTTCAAACTTTTTGTTGACCCGTATGTCTGCCTCTTGTGGTGATTGCAGACCACATACGAATACCAGGCTTTTGAATTCATCAGATGTCATTGTCATGAGCTGGAATGCTTCGCAATTTGTATTTACACGAGCAGCATAGCTGACAAAACCGTCCTGAGCGTTCTTCACTGTCTGTAGGCAGTTGTACCTGGCGCTGAACAAAGATTCTTGCGCCCCAAACATTTCCTGCAGAACCCTAATTGTGTCATCGAAATTCATGTCACGTGCATTTTTTGGCAAAATGTAAGCTGCATATTTATTATATGCTGCCGGGCTTAATTTCCGTATCAGCAATCTGACGCGTGCCGCATCGTCAAGGCTTCTGCCGTCGACTTTGAAAACGTCCTCGTGGCGTTTGTACCAAGCATCGTATGTTATGTTGTTTCTTGGTTCGTAGTCGAAATCTGCTACTGTTGATGCCAAAACACTCATCAGTGATTCCGGCGTGTGGCCAACTGCTTGTGGCTGTGTGCCATTAGTTAGCGCAGCTAAAAGCTTGCTTTGCACATCACGCAATTCAAGAATTTTTGTATTTTCCATTTTCACTTATCCCATCCTCGTTGCCAATAATTGTTGTGGTTTAAGGTTGCGCAATGTCCAAATGAACCACACAATGTAGTTAAATTAAATACAGCACGAATGATTGTCTTATATTACAAAGATTTATTTCCAACCAAAAACTAATACTAGGGAACGTGTTCACATGTAGTGTCATGACCTTTTTCACTTTTTCATGATAACCAAAATGGCTGCTTGTCAATTTAGTGTTACCAAGTTGTCCGAGTTGCAGTTACCTCAACAAAGACATAATCGTAGCAGACTCCCTTCATTTAATTGACCTTGGTAGTTTTTGTGACAAATTACCGTCTTTTTCACTAACCATAGCTCTCTCCTAGGTATAACGAAGAAGTGTCTTTACGGCTGGGTAAATATTTCTTTTAACTTTCGTACAATATTATCGGGAAAGCAAATCGATTTTATTTCCCAAAGACTTCATGAGTGCAATATAAATCGACCAAAAGATTTTCATCAAGCCATAAGGAAGTTGAATTTTTTAAAATTATGGAAAGGAACGGAGTTTCGAACCTTCATTTTGTATTTAGGGCCAGTGGTAATGAAAGATTTTCTTGCCTTTGTAAACCCCTCTAATTTTCCACTTATTAAAAGAATGAACGACACAAAACACGTCTGCTCGAATTCACAATCCTTTATTGAATGATCATCATCATCTCTTCTTCTTCTTTTTCGACATTTCATATGATTGCTTAGCATGCTATAGTGCCATCTATTGGCAACGAACGTTATTACATTTGAAATTAGTGTTTACAATTATGATATTCTAACTAAACCTCCGCCTTTCTTTCATAGAAACCGCTGATTTATATAAAACTACTAATTTATTTCAAACAAACTATACTATTCACATTTAACAGAAGGACACGTCTGTCCACAGCCAAGTTCTTTATACGAATCTCGTACTCGTGATAAAACTAAATCGTCATTACTTTCGTCACGTTCCCCTCCGCTTCCTCCCGAAGTTGGCCGCATTTTAGAGTCGCTCGAGAATGGTTTTACTTGATCTGAGCTTGAGACCGCTGTCTTGTTCTGATTGAAAAAGGTTCCAAACATGCCGCCCGCCTTGAAAGTCTTGCTTTCAACGTAAACTTCTGCTATGTTGACTGTTGGAACAATATTAGCTTCGTAATAGGCCGCTTTAACTCTCCGTTTTTCGTCAATAAAGTTACCACTCGTGTGTTGCCATCTGCTCCGGGATGGACCGCCTTTACTCGTGCTAATGGCCAAGTTGCCGCTGATTTTCGTTTTTGACCAGAACTAAGTCTCCGATTTGTAAATTTGTATGTACTGTTCTCCATTTAGACTTCTGTTGTAAATGCCGCAAGTAATCGTCTTTCCATCGCTTCCAGATGTCGTTGAATAGCCGTTGTGTATACTTCCATCTCTTAATGAGGTTGGGCTTATTCGTATGTCTGGTACTAAGGGTCCGCTGTTATTGATCAGAAAATGATTTGGCGTCAGACAGGCTAAGTCATCCGGTTGTCCTGACATTGAATGGAGTGGCCGCGAGTTTATGCAATGCTCTATCTGGCATAACAGTGTGGTTAGTTCCTCGAAAGCCAGTGAGGCTTGTCCGATGACTCTGGTTAGATTATACTTTACTGTTTTGACGCCTGCCTCCCAGATGCCGCCGAAATGTGGAGCCGCTGGTGGGATAAAATGCCACTGAATGCCTTGTAAGGACAAAAATTTGTTTATCCTATGTGCCGCTTCTTCCGATTTGAGAAATTCCATGATCCTTGTGAGTTCCCGATTTGCTCCCGTGAAATTGGTACCGTTGTCGCTATGTATGTTTGTAGGGACTCCGCGGCGAGATATGAACCGCTTGAATGCCGCTAGGAAACAATCCGTTGAAAGCTCTGTGACTGCTTCCAAATGTACCGCCTTGGTACACAAACATACGAATAATGCTATATATCCTTTATAATGTTTTCCGCCACGTCCTTTCCAGGATTTTATGAGGATAGGACCCGCATAGTCTACACCGCAATTGGAGAAGGCTCTCGACGGTGTTACGCGGACCGCTGGTAGTTGTGCCATTTTCTGCTGCATGGTATTTCCTTTATTTCGAATGCAGGTTTTGCAGCTTCTAATGACTTGTTTGATGATGATGATGCGTGCACTTATGATCCAGTACTGTCGTAATAATGTTGTTTGGAGAAGTCGAAAGTTGGCGTGTAATTGTGCCCGATGTTCGTGTTCAACAATCAACTTGGTCAAGTGGTGGTTTCGATGTATGATGACTTCGTCCGATAACACCGATAACACGCAGTAGTCCCTGGTTGTCAACAAATGGATCTAATGTGCTCAGTTGTTGATTCCGATTTAAAGGCTTGCCCTGCAATAGTCGAGTATATTCCGCCGAAAATGATTCACTTTGTGCTATCCGAAGCCAAGTAATTTTTGATGTAGTAATTTCCGCTGCAGTAATGTTTCCGCTTGTTCGATTTGTTGCTAATCGCCGACAGTTGTTTCCGAACCGCTGACAAAGTGCCGTGATCCGCAATAATTTTTCTAAGCTTGAGAAATCAGTAGATGTTAGTGCTGGTCGTAGTGTTCGAATGGCATATACTTTCCGCGCTTCCGCTGTGGTGTCACATGTAAGTGTATCTACAATGTTGGTCAGTGGTCTCCGCAAATTCAGATTCTTCTGTAACCTTATTGGTCCATTCCACCATAACCTGTGTTGTAGAAGTTGTACTGGTTCCATTCCGCGTGAAGCACAGTCCGCTGGGTTTGATTTAGTATGTATATAACTCCATCTATCCGGTGGTATGATCCCGATGATATTTGATGTTCTGTTGGATACAAATGTTTTCCAACGCCGCGGGTTATCGGACAGCCATGCTAATACAACTTGAGAATCCGTAAGCGCATAGCAATGTTCAGACTAGTAGCTATTTTCCGCAGTAACCTTGCCAATAAATCTGCTGCACATAACTCGAGCCGTGGTAAAGTGACTTGTTTTAATGGTGCCACTCTTGTTCTTGCCGCTACCAATGTTGTTGAGTATGTGCCATGATCGTCCAGATTTTGGGTTCTTGCGTACACCACCGCTGCATAAGCCGTTTCTGATGCATCCGAAAATCCAATTAACTCAATTCTATCCATTGTTGATCCAAAAAATCGATTGATATGCATTGTTGTTAGCTCCGAAAGTTGGCTTGAGTGTTTTCGCCATTGTTCCGCTAAAGTTTCTGGTATAGGATCATCCCATCCGATACCCGTGGTCCATAGCTGTTGAAATTGTATTTTAGTTATGATGGTCACTGGTGCCAGGAAACCCAATGGGTCGAATACTTTGCTCATCGCCGCCAAAAATGTCCGCTTGGTATATTGTTGATGATTTGCTAGGTTAATGTCGAAGGTAAAGCTATCTTGTTTAGTATTCCACAACAATTCAAGTACTGAACTAATATCCGTTTTGTCCAATGTATTTAGCCGCTGTATGTAGGTTGTTTGTTCACTTAGTCGAGGTGAGTTCGAATTCCAACCATGCAAATGCATGCCTCCGCTTTTCAACAATTTAGTTATGTCCGCCTTTAGTGTTGTAGCTTCTGCCATATTATTCGCTCCGCCAAGAAAGTCATCCACATAAAAGTTGTTTTGGATAGATGCCGCTGCTTGTGGGGATATCGCTGCCTCATCTTGAGCTAATTGATATAATGTCCGAATAGCTTGGAATGGTGCCGAAGCTGTGCCGAATGTAACGGTGATTAATTTTGTATTCAATCACTGGGCTGTTAACGTTAAACCGCCATACGATCATCTGGTAATTAGCACTGTCATTGTCCACCAGGATTTGCCTGTACATTTTTGTTATGTCTGCTGACAAGGCAATTCGGAACGCTCTGAATCTACAGAGTATTGTAAAAATATCCCCTTGTATGCTGGGGCCGACCAACAACTTATCGTTTAATGCAACGCCGCTTGTAGTTTTGGCGGATGCGTCAAATACCACCCTGACCTTTGTCGTTGTGCTATTTGGTTTAAAGACCGCGTGATGTGGTATGTAATATGAATGTGCATGGTCTCGCTGCTTGTCTTGCTCTGAGACTGCTATCATATGTCGAAACTTAATGTATTCCGCCATGCATTCATTGTATGCTGCTCTTAAATATGGATCAGTAATCAATCGCCGTTCTAAATTGTATAATCGCCGTAAGGCTTGTTGCCTTGATTCACCGAGTTGCATTTTCACCTTGTTGAATGGGAGCCGTACTACATATCTTCCTATTTGATTCCGCTTCGTGGCTGTTTGATAATGTTTTTCGCACTCGAGTTCCTCAACCGTTAGTGTTGGAGTTTGAATTTCCTCCATTTCCCAAAACCGTCTTAAAAGGAAATCCAAAGTTCCGTTAGTCTCTTCATTTTGTTCCGCATTGCAAATTGTAGCCGCTCTTATACAAGGATACTCCTGAATTGTCTGCCTGTTTTCGGTTACGACCCATCCAAAAAACGTATTTCGTAATATCAATTGTTCATGTTGAATGGCTGCGTTAGAGAACAATTTGAGTGTCGGTTCAGCGCCGAGTAACACGTCAATTGGTGCCGACTTATACCAAGTTGGGTCTGCTAATCCTAGCTTTAATTGTGCTTGTCTTCCGCATTTTACTGTTTTATTAGGTACATCACCTAATATTCGATGGATGATGAAGGCCTTTATACTCATCGCCTTTCCGCTGAACCGTGAAAATAAAGTTAGAGTTGTTACTCCAATGGTCGTAAGATTCCTGTTTCCTGAGATTCCCGCAATTGGAATTTTCAATGTATTCCAAGGTAGTCGTAAATGTTCGGTGGTGTCTCTTGATCAGGTGATACTCCGCAACTGCTGTTGGTAGTATATATTCTTCCGCAAGAGAATCTCACACCTTGTCACGCCGCCCGCCGTCTTGAAGATGGTCTGCTTGTTTATGCATTGCCCCGCGTGTCTCGTGCAGCAATGTGTGATGTGCACCGCTCCATATTCTGCATTTACCGCTCTTGCATTTAGCCGCTACATGCCCGAAAGTGAGGCAGTTAAAGCATACCTCCGCTTGCTGGACTACCGTTTTCCGTCGTTCCGCACTCATTTTTAAGAATTCAAAGCATCTGAATAATGGATGCTGTCCGCCGCACAATTTGCATTTACTGTTATTCTGCTCCATGGCTGATGTACTTGCCACTGGGCTTCGTCGTGGGAAAGGCACCGTTCGCGAGGGCTGTACTTGAGTCGACATTGATCTCAATTCATGTTGTCGTTCCTCAAGACAGTTAATCAAATCAGCGAATGTTGGTTGTGATTCCGCTGCCGAATATCTGGCCCATAGTTGCCGCGAAATATTGTCCAGCTTAGAGTTTGCAATATATATGAGCCAGCAGTCCCATGAATTAGTATCATGCTCCAATGCCTGTAGAGCCCGCGTAGCTTCCTCAAAGGTATTAACCAACTGCCGGATGTCGTTTGCAGTGGCTTTGGTGATTGGCGGATAGTCAATCATCCGTTTGAGGTGTGCATCCGTGATATACCGCGTTTATTGTAGCGTGCTTTCAGTTGTTCCCATGCCGCTTTATAATTTTGTTCCGAAACTACCATATGTCGTATGGTGAAAGCCGCTTCGCCTACTAATGCGTCCTTTAGATAATGCATTTGTTGCACTGCCGACAAGTTTGTGTTGTTATCCACCAGATCTACGAAAATGTCGTGGAACGATATCCACTCTTCATATCGTCCGCTGAACTTCGGAATATTGATGGTAGGTAATTTGACTCCTGCTGAAGCCCCGCCTTTTTGTTCTGCTATTTTTATATTCGTGATCATTTCGCCTAGCCGCTCTTGTCCTTCGGTTACTGACTTTAAAACTTCCGTTAACGCTGACTGACTTATATCCGCTTCACTTTTTGGTGTTTCCGCTGTGTCTGCTGCTTTTCGTCGCCTTTGTCTTAGCTCCGCCTTTGTTTTTATCATAATTTGTTGAAGCACCGCTCGTACTTCCTCTTCCGCCAGAATTACTTCTTCGCTTTCCGTCTCTGCTACCGCTTCCTCCAGCACAGCTTGGGCTTCATTAAACCTTGAATATTCCTCATTCAGTTGTTCAAGTCGCACCTCAATTTCATCAACCGAGATGCCCTCCGGCAGTGTCATATCACAGAGCCGCATAATCGACCTTTTCAACACATTCCGTGCCCGTTCTAATCTGCTAATGTCCCCCATATTTTTTTTGGGAATTGTTCCTCGTGTGTATTTACGCTGGCTGATAGATCGCACAAATTTCTTATTGATGTAATTTTCCACTTTTCTATACACTTATTTCTTGTCCCCCACTTTCACGTTGATTTCACTACCACTGTCTCAAATTCCAAAACTGTTCATTACAATCCGCTTGTCAATAATTGTTCAAAACCTTCGCCGCTTCACCACTGTCTATTTCACAACACTTCGATTTCACTGCCACTGTCTCAAATTCCAAAACTGTTCATTACAATCCGCTTGTCAATAATTGTTCAAAACCTTCGCCGCTTCACCACTGTCTATTTCACAACACTTCGATTTCACTACCACTGTCTCAAATTTCAAAACTGTTCATTACAATCCGCTTGTCAATTTGTTCAAAACCTTCGCCGCTTCACCACTGTCTATTTCACAACACTTCGTCTTCACTACCACTGTCTCAAATTCCAAAACTGTTCATCACAATCCGGCTCGACGGACCAAAATATTCTAACTAAACCTTTGCCTTTCTTTCATAGAAACCGCTGATTTATATAAAACTAATAATTTATTTCAAACAAACTATACTAGTCACATTTAACAGAAGGACACGTCTGTCCACAGCCAAGTTCTTTATACGAATCTCGTACTTGTGATAAAACTAAATCGTCATTACTTTCGTCACGTTCCCCTCCGCTTCCTCCCGAAGTTGGCCGCATTTTAGAGTCGCTCGAGAATGGTTTTACTTGATCTGAGCTTGAGACCGCTGTCCTTGTTCTGATTGAAAAAGGTTCCAAACATATGATCTTACAGTTCGTCCAACCTGACAACTGGTCGACCACGACCAGCATCAAATTGAACACATGTTATGCTATTGACTACTTCTGAATTTTAATCCAAATTGAACCTAACAGTTTTCCATTTTCTCAACCTAGCTGCTTCCACTATTCCATTGTAAGACCTCTGAGTTAATTGGCTTTTGTCAACGTCTGTTATTCTGTATCTGTCGTGAGGCAAGACTTGTCTCACAACATACGGTACTTAGGTACAAATTTCTTGTTCGTCCCTACAGTCACGTCTATGTTTTGCAAAACTACAAAGTCCCCAACCAAATATCTCTTTACAGGCGTACTCTTCCGTGCGTGATACTCTTCATTATATCGCGGTGACTTATTAATAGCTTCCAGAGCTTTAGTTCGCATATCTTCTAAATCCCGTTCCTCCGGTTCCGCGGTGAAGTCTGCTATAAATTCAGTCAATTCATCAACTTCAGGGCTTCTTTGGCATATACCAAATAGCAACTCGCTGGGGCTATACCCTGTAGAACTATGGCGTGTATTATTTATACTGTATTCAGCCTTTGCTAACATCTGAGTCCAGTCAGCATGCTCTATCGGTTCGGTGGCTTTCCCCAAAATAGTTTTTATTACTCTATTCACCCTTTCCACTTGACCATTATCCTGTGGAGAAGCAACAGCAGTCTTAATGTGGGTTATACCCTTTTTCTTCAAAAACTCCCCAAACTCCATTGACGTAAAACAAGTCCCCCAATCTGAGATAATACGACAGGGACGGCTATAGTACTCAAAATATCGGTTTAAACAAGCAAGAACCTCCTTGGTGCTTGTGCTATTTACAGGATATAATTTGATCATCTTAGTAAAAGCATCAATTACTACCAGAATGTGTTTCCTCTTTGATCTAATTGCGGGCTGTGGACCAAAAAGATCAATATGAAGTGTATCAAAAGGTACAGGCTTCTTTTCAATACTATACATATTTCTCTCAGAGGCTCTAACTGGTGCAGCATACATAATGCACTTCAAACAATTTCTTACAAATTTTTCTGTTTTCTTATGCATATTTGGAAACCAATAGTGACGCCTAGTCTGTTCATAAGTTTTTTCAACTCCCATATGTCCAATTTTCTCATGCACCATTCTTATAATATTCTCTTCCATTTCCTGAGGGACATATAGACCGAGATGACCGTGCTTAAATCGTCGGAACACTAATCCATTCTTCATTTCGAAATCAGCGACGGGACCCTTCTCCAAGGCATCTCGTACTCTTCCTACTTCAGCATCTCTGCTTTGCGTAAGTTGGATCTGAAAACTAGCATCTTCTTCATTTACCGCGGCAATCATTCGACATCCAACGTCAGGGTCATCGTAATCTTCTGCTTCCCCAACCGCAGCAACCACCTTATCCTCCCCTATGAATTCTTCAGTCGTATGTGGTTCATGGCATCTGCTTAAGGCATCTACGTGCCCCATAGACACGCCATGACGATGTTCCAATGTATAATCAAATGACTGCAACTCAAGTGCCCATCTTGTGATCCGCGGATTCATAAGCTTTCTTTCCAAAGTAAGTCTTACTGAATTACAATCGGTTACTATTTTGAATGAAATACCTTCCAAATATACACGGAATCTCCTCAAGGTATGCACAATAGCCAATGTCTCTAACTCGAAGCTATGATACCGGCTCTCTACAGCGGTTGCTGTTTTCGAGAAGAACATAACAGGATGAAACTTTCCGTCAAATTGTCTCTGGAGTAGAATCGCCCCATATCCCAATGAACTAGCATCACAATGCAATTCTGTTTCATTACGATGGTCATAAATGGCCAGCACTGGGCTTTCGGTCAATTTGTCTCTAAGTGTCATAAAAGCCTGGCAGCGGACATCTGTCATCTCAAAAGGAACACCTTCACGCGTCAATGCAGTTAGCGGTTTGGCAATTTCAGCATATGACTGAATGAACTTTCTAAAATAAGAAAACAATCCTAAACAAGTCCTCAGCTCTTTAATATTCTTGGGTAAAGGATACTTTGATATAGCCTGGATGTGCTCCCCACTAGGCTATATGCCTTCCCTGGAAACCCGGTACCCCAAATAGTCTAATTCTGCAAAACCAAATTGACACTTGGACAGTTTTAATTCTAGACCTCTTTCACTTGCTCTTTTTAAAACTCCGGCCAAAATTTCTAAATGTGCATCAATTGACTCTGTGGCTATAATTAAGTCGTCCATATATACGATCATTTTGTTTTCACGGATGAAATCCTTAAATATTTCTGATATGTAACGCTGAAACACGGATGGAGCGTTCTTTAGGCCAAAAGGCATTCTCAAATATTCATATTGTCCCTGTGGTACAACAAAAGATGTATATTTTATAGACTCCAGTGACATCTTAACATGGAAAAATCCGTTTCGCAAGTCAAGTGTACTAAAATACCTCTTGTTCCCTAAAAACCCAACGCAATCCTCCAGCAGAGGTAAGGGGTAGTTATCCCTAGCTGTTATTTTGTTTAAACTTCTATAATCTACGCACATCCTAGTCTCTCCATTTTTATTTTTAACCAAAACTACCGCAGAGGCATACGGTGAATCACTCGGCCTAGTTATCTTCTTCTTCAACATCTCATCCAAGAGTTTCTGTACCTCAGACCTTTCCCTATATGATAATCGTCTTGGAGCTGAATAAATGGGCGCTTCATTCAACAACCTGATCTTCATTTCGTAATCATACTGTTTCATTTCCCCTTCTGGCAGACATATATAATTATCTAGAATGACACCTTTAAATCTTTTCTTCTCATTCAGCAGTAGGCAATCACATATATTCAGATTAACCTCCTCTAAATCTAACCTATGGTTCCGTTTTCCTAAGTCACATAAAGACAGCTGATCCCTAATATTTGAATTAAGATCTCTCCTATTTGAATCATAATTTCGTCTGGATGATTCAGTATCCTGAGCAACACAAGCTAAAAGTCCTACAGTATCTTCACCTAAATCTTTTTCCTCTAGACTGTTTGATTTTTCTTCATTCCCTCCTGTCAATGGAATAGCTTCAACATCTTTGAATATTAAATTTTCCTTATTATGAACATCAGAAGCAATCAACGACGAATCAAATGTGGGCTTACTTGAACAACGAGGCGAGGTCAAAGACATACACTTAAATTTTTGTTTTATAAGTAAGTTTTTAATTTCGTTATTAATCTCACACAGCTTGATTTTGAAAAGCTTCAGAAAATCCCGGCCCAAAATGAGCGGAAAGCCTATGGCATATTCTGGCAACACAAATAATTGCACATAATGAATCTTATTTCTAAATTGAATTTGACATTTAATCACGTTTACTGCTTGTATTTTTGAATTCCCAACTCCTCTTAAGTTTGTTGCAAGCTTTCTATCCTCGGCCTCGTATGGTATAATCGACCTCTTTATGAAACTAACGGGACTACCCGTATCAAACAAAGGCAAAAAATTATTAAATAGCCAACAATTGAATTCAAACATAACACTTACATAATTTACGGCATCAACTGCTACAACATCTCCAGTCAGCGTGGCATCGTCATCTTCGTCAGCATATCCAGGACCCTGGTATTCATAATTGACACTAGCTGCCATGTTTGCTAGCAGTCGAAGTCTCTTCGGCGGGTTCTGGCAATTCCGGTGATTGTGTCCTACCTCCCAACATCGGAAACAGGACCTGATCGGCCTTTTTTCGTAGAGGCAATCATTTTGATAGTGGCCAAATTGACTACAATTAAAACAGCGAACCTGCCTCAGTGTCTCATCTTCATTGATTATGCCTCTGTTTGTATCTAATAGGGTACTTTGGCTCCTTGTTCGGCTAACTATAGCTCGTCTGGGTGGGGCAGCAGTTACAGCGGTGATCTCGGCTCTTCTTATTTTTTGGCTTCTCTGCATATTGGTCACTATCCGCTTCTCGTGGATACTGACCGCTTCCTTTAACATATCAATGGATTTAGCGTTAGCCAGTCGTAGTGTGGCATCTTCCCTAGGCAGTTGCATTCCATCAAGGACTAAATTTATCAGCTCTGGCTCCGTCAGTGAACTATTGCGAGCCAATCCTGTCATAACCAAGATGTGTCTGTGCATGGACTCCGCTTCTCGGTTCCATGTCCTCTCCTTCAACTTTTCCAAGATGTCTACGGTTGTCATCGGTCTTCCAAATTCCTTGATGAGTTCCTCTTTTAACTCTTCATAATTGGTAGCGGTGCTGCTTGCCACAACATCTTGAGCTGACTCTACTAGTCGGCTTTTTAATGCCATTAGTTTAAATGCTTCACTATAGCTTGCCGTTTGAAATATTCCCTCCAAATCAGTTATGAATTTGTGAACGCTGTACTCCCCGTTTCTAGATCCTCTGAATACAGGGACAATGTCTCTTATGTCTCTCAGTGTCATCACTGATTTTCCTTCCGTCGGTGATTTTTCTTCCTGACCCATTTCCAAATTCTTAATGCTGAGCCTCAATTTTAAAATTTCTTGCTTCTTTCTCAAGATTTCCAGCTCTTCGTTCAACTCACTCAAGGATTCTCCTTTCTCTACCATCTTCCTTTCTAACAATGGTGAGAGAACAGCGGGTCCGCGATGATCATGGAAAGTCATTGGCAGCGGGGCAGCGGACCCCATCGCAGTGGATGTTTGAGCCTTGGGTATTGAAGCGGCTGACAGCGGTGCGGCAAACGATGAAACATCATACAACGGGGCCTCGGACATCAAGACGGCGGACAGCGGAGCGGCGATTGGTGAGGCAGCAGACAGCGGAATATCAAGTGTTTCACCAGCGGACAGCGGAGTAGTATATCTTAAGGCAGCGGGCATCGATGCAGCAAATGATGAGCCAGCGGACAGCGGAGCGGCGGGTGACCAAGTGGACAGCGGGGCAGCATTTAATGATTCAGCAGGCAGCGGAACAGCAGATAAGGAAACAGCTGGCATCGAAACGGCATCCCTTATGGCAGCGGATAATTGGACAGCGGATAATTGGGCAGCGGCTAATTGGGCAGCGGGTATTGACGACTCCCTAACCTGGTATGGTGGCAGAAATAAATTATACCAGGGATGAGATATATCACCTCTAGGTGGCAGCATCGTATTTCTAGGCGGCATTGTCACATCACTGAGCGGAGGCGTAGTATCACCCAGCGGCGGCATCGTGTTGCTAGGCAACTGCGTAGTGTCACCGCGCGACGGCGTCACATCACAAAGCAACGGCGTCACACTGCTACACGGCGGCATCGCGATGCCGGGCGGCGGCGTCGCTTTCCCAGGCAGAGGCATCATGCCATCGGGCGGCGGCGTCGTTCTTTCCTCCTGCACACCCTTAACCGATTTTCGTGTTGGTGCTGCAGGGGTAGTCCGCGATATTTTAGCGTTTTTCCGCAACTTTTTGTGCTTGGTCTTGAACTCATTCCGACTCGACCCCACACCTGAATTGTAAACCCCTCTAATTTTCCACTTATTAAAAGAATGACCGACACAAAACACGTCTGCTCGAATTCACAATCCTTTATTGAATGATCATCATCATCTCTCTTCTTCTTCTTTTTCGACATTTCATATGATTGCTTAGCATGCTATAGTGCCATCTATTGGCAACGAACGTTATTACATTTGTAATTAGTGTTTACAATTATGATCTTACACCTTGGACGTCTACAACCACTTTCTAACTCTTTTCTGCGCTATAAGAATTTTATCTTCTACAGCATATTTACAGTATATTAATTTGGCGGATATTCTGATCCAGGATTACATAAAAGGATTTATTAAGCTCTATGAAAGAGATTCGATTTCCAGCAATGTTCACAATTTATGTCATATAACAGACAATGTAAGGAAGTTTGGCCCATTACCGGATATCAGCGCATATCCTTTCGAAAATATGCTCCAATATTTGAAATCGCTGCTTCGATCAGGGAATAATCCATTGCAGCAAATGGCGAAAAGGATAATTGAATTATCGAAATTGAAAGCAACATCAACATCTGTTCAAATTACAACAGCCTTTGAAGTTAACAGTTCCACTCATGGTAAAATTTTCAAAAAAGTAATTTTCGGCAGTAAATTCATTCTGTCAAATAGTGTAAGAGACATGTGGTTTATCACGTCAGCAAACGAAATTATTGAAATGATACATTCGTCGTATGTTAATGGAGCTTTACACATTTTAGGCTTACCAATCAAAGAAAAAAATGATTTCTATGTCTTACCAATTAAATCATCTTATCTAGAAATATACCAGTCCAACGGAAAGCAAAAATCACCAGAATTATTTCGCGTTTGTAACGTTAAGTTCAAACTATTTTCCATGAAATATCAATGATTTGGTTTTTATTCCAATTTTGCACACTGGTGTTTAGAAAAATAATAATTGATGTTTGTATAAAAAGAATTTATTTCGCAATAGCGGGTGGAATCACCCAATTAAAAAAATTAAAAATCCCACTTTGGAGCGATAATATTCAGATCCATCTTTTGTAAAACAAGAAATTCAAGCAAAGCATTCGCAAAACAAGCAAAAATAGAAATAAGTTCCCAACCTGCCTGTTGGTTTACTAAATACATATTATATTCAATAAAAAAATATGTTTGTTTGAAGAATATACTCGTATGTGCATTGTGTAACATGCATTAATTTTTTATACATTCATTGGTTCGTTTTCTTTATTATTTGTATCGATATTCTCTCGATCGGTGCAAGCCATCTTAATATTTTTCGAAATTTTTTCTCTGAAAGTAATATAGATGCATTAGTCTGTTTTCCACTTGTGATAGCAAGGGCAACACTCATTGATATCGTTGATGCCTTTTTTTGACCTGCTTTAAAACATTCTCTCTCAATATTTTCTCCATTTTGCTGACAGTCCAATGATTGTCTGCCAAAACAATAACGTTAAATAATACATCAATTATTCCAAGCAAGCAGTTGAATGGCTTCTTTTGAAATTTTTGGTCCTTAGAGATTCCTGCCCAGGAATAATTCGTAAGGACTTCTTTTGTAAACATATAATCAATGACTTTATGAGAAATGTGATCTCCCACATCGTCTCCAGAAGGGCCATCGATTCTCGACAGCTGTTTAACCAGGCAATTTTGGAAAATGATTCATCACATTCTGTTTTGTTTAAATGGATTTTTAGCTTACCATTACCCCTTTAAAGTCGGGATTGCACTTGATTTTCTCGTCAAACGATTTGATGTCTTCACAACTGGAAAGTGGAAATTCCTGACCAAACGTCTCTGCTTCATCGTTTTCCTTAGGTCTATGTGCTGAAACCATACCGTTTAAATGCAAAATATCATACATTTTCTCTAAATGTACGTTGATTTTTACTAGCTCTTCCTTTATAAACTCAACGTCTTTTTGTACGGCTTTTCTTGAGTCCACTAGACTTTGTAATTGGCTTTGAGTATTCATGTGTACAGGCTCTGTTTCTTTAAAAATATTTCCATTATCTTCAATAAAATAGTTTATCATAGTATCCTCAAAAGTTTCGCTTACATTATGAGGAGCATCTAAGCAGACTTCCTCTTGCAAATAGTTCCCAATTTTGTTTTGCACTATTGAAGTTTTTTTCTAAAACCAAATTTCAATCGGGAACTAAAGCACTGGTAGCATTCATTTTCTCATTAGTTTGTTTTTTGCCAAATAATTAGAAAATAGCCTAAAATACAATTTTGTGTCAAGAGGAAAAATCTAGGTAGTGGTGTATCAATAAAAGTCTGGTATTTAACTCACATTTTGTCAGCATTTTTTCTAATTTAATTGCCTCTTCAAACGTTGCTATGTTGGCAAATTTCACAACACAATCATAAGATGACCATGTATCATCTGCACAACTAGTTGAATTTTCACGGATTGCTTCACATGCGGAGTTAATTAGCTGTTCCGGCCATTTTAACATGTTATTAGATTCTCACGCACAAGGAATGGCGGTAAAAAAAATTTTCCCACGCTCCCGAGTGGTAACAACTTTAAATGACATTAATCGCACTTTTTCTTTAATTTTTACAATAAATTTGCACGTCGCCACCACTTCGTTCGACAACGGAAGGAAAACTGGGCAGAAAGTTCCAATTGCCACTTTACAGTTGCAGTTGGGTCAATTAAGAGTCAAAGTAGACATCATAGTGGATTTTCGGGATAAAGTTATGTTTGGTACCATAGAGTGGCATTTTTTCACATGTGTGGTTATAGATAGGGGAAAGTGGGGAATTGTGGAACGGGGGGAATTGTGGAACAGCGCTGTCATTTGCGCATGTGTCAACGGAGACAGATCAAAACAGCTGATTTTGTGTCATCTCGGTCAGAGCTCATTTTTTTAGTAGCAAACATTCAGTGTATCGGTATATATCTGTCCCTGTGGCCGTGACTGGGAAATCAAGTTTCCCAAAGTGTTTTTTCGCTCCTGTGTTTGCCCGTGTTTTGGAAGTGCTGTTGCAAACCCACTCAGGTAAATATGCTTTTTTTATCCTTGAACTTTCGCCCTTCGATACACAAAAGTCATTTTGGATGAAAAGTCTTTCAGTCGTTTGCACACCGCTATATTGCAAAACATAGCTCGTGGGGAATCATGGAACACTTTTAGTGGGGAATTGTGGAACACTCAATATCAGTGTTTCGCGATACGTTAAATTGTATTTTATTTGGTGTTTTTGAATTCTCGTCGTTTTTCAGGCATCATGCCGCGTTATTACGCCAAAAAAAGTTGACAAAGTCAGTTATGCCGCCGTTTTGGAGGGAATCAAGCAGATTTTGCTACATAACAACTCCATTCGCGCAGTCGCTCGATCGTGCAATTTACCGTTTACAACTCTTCCACGATACGTCAGGAAAATCAAAGCAGCCGATATTGATGTCTCATCCTCTAACGACGATGTTATCATCGCATTCATCAAATCAATCACCGTTCCGGGTCCAAAGACGGTAAGTTTTTGTACGCAAGTTCTTTTGAACGATAAGATAGTTCGGAGATATTTTTTCCTGACCTTTTTTCGAAGATATTTTTTTGGGAGGTAGATAAGGATTGACGAGGGAGATAAGAACAATTAGTAAGATAAAATCTTATAGATATTATTTTATTTTTGTTTCAGATTTTCAGTCCCGACCAAGAACAGATGCTCATGAAATATGTTTTGAAAGCGAGTGATGTTTACTACGGGCTAAGTATCTCGGAACTGAAGACACTGGCATTCCAATTCGCCAAATCCATCAAATGCAACTATCCTCATTCATGGAATGAAAATTCTCAAGCGAGCAAAGACTGGTTCTATTCATTTATGAGCAGAAATCCGCAATTATCTTTGAGAACACCGGAACAGATAAGTCAAAACCGTGCGAAAGCTTTTTGCAAGGAGAACGTTGATGCATTTTTTGAAAATTATCGTTCCGTTCTTAATTCAACTACCTTCGAAGCCCATAGAATATGGAATATGGACGAAACCGGTCTGCCAACTGTTCCGTCGAAAGCAGTGAAAATTGTTGCCAGAAAAGGGCGGAAACGGATCGGTAGCTCTACCTCTGCAGAAAGAGGAACGAATGTGTCAATGGCGTTAGCTGTCAGCGCAACTGGAACATCAATTCCACCTTTCTTCATTTTTCCAAGAAAACAAATGAAAGCGGTTTTCATGACACACGCGTCACACGGTGCGAATGCAGTAGCCAATGCCAGCGGATGGATGACATCAGAAGTCTTCAAAAACTACATGGAACAATTTATCAAATATTCAGGGGCGCAGGCCGGTTCACCAACGCTTCTACTTCTAGACAACCACACGTCGCATCTGTCGATTGACGTCATTGAGATGGCCATTGCTCACGACATTACAATGTTGTCATTTCCATCTCATTGCACTCATAGAATGCAACCACTCGACATTTTTGTTTTTGGTCCTTTAAAAACAATGTACGCGAAACAGCACGATGATTGGAAACGAGCCAACATGAATGTTATTTTCGACCTACATCACGTGCCGCTGATCCTCGAAAAATGTCTTGATGTTGCCGTTACGCCGAAGAACATAAAGGCGGGTTTCAAGGCATCCGGTATTTTTCCATTTGACGCAAATGTTTTCACCGATGTAGACTTCGTTGCATCTCCACTCAGCAGCAAAAATCAGTCCGATGACCATGAAAATGAGGAAGAAGACGAGCAACGCCGCATCATAATAACAGCCGCTGATGTCTCTGTTGCGCATGAAGAAGTCACAACGCGTGAATCGTCGACAGTGGCCAGCACCTCCGGTATCAGTTCTTCCGCTGACGTGTTGGTACGAGTTGGTCCGCTGAAAATGGGGGAACGAAAAAAAAAATCCAATCGTGGTCGCAAAGCCATGAAATCGGCCATTTTAACATCACACGAAGTAGTGACCAATTTGCGGGAGAAAGTTGAGTTGAAGAAGGACAAAGCTCAGAAGCAAGAACGACCACCAAAAAAGAGACGCACTGCACAGCTCACAAAACAAAAGCTGCAAGTTCCATCAGATGAAGATAAAGATATAGACTTCTGCATCATTTGTTACGAGGATATGCCGGCCAAATTGACTAAAAACAACTCAACAAAATGCATTGAATGCGGCCGGGACGTTCATGCGAAATGCGTCACTGTATCCAGCAATGTTTTTACGTGCAAAAACTGTGAAAGTGACTAAATACTCTGTTCATTACTTTTCAACATTTATTTTATAACTATTTTGTAGCCCTAATAAAGTTTTTGGCTGAAAAGTGTTGAGTTTTCATTCGATTTACGCGGTGTTCCACAATTCCCCACCATTTTTCAAAATCTCGAAAAGCTACTTTTTTTTTAAAGTCATGGGAATCATCAGAAAAAAATTATTTTTTCAATCGGTAAAAGCCAGAAGTTTCGTTTTTATATATAGTTAACGTTACAGTTTTTGGAATTTGAAAATTCTTTTTTTTCGATAGAGATATTGTGGAAAAAAAAGTGTGTTCCACAATTCCCCACTTTCCCCTACTATATGGTTGCAATTGTTACGTGATTGGAAAACTCGTGTAGGTTATGGGAACTATGAAGTAAAATTATGAAGTAACAATGAGTTTGTAGTGGCAGATCAGCACTCGGCCATCTTTTTATGGCTGAAATATGAAGGTCCAAGGAAAATTTATTTTATTGAGAGACACAAAATGTGCTCTTATGGAAAAATAACCTAAATTTTGTGCACGGACGTACAGACGGTATTGATACGAACAAAAAAAACGGAAAAACATAAAAAAAAATTTTACATGAAATCTAAGTTTGTTATATTTTCGCCAAAATCCTTTTTTAATTTTAACACGTTGCTCAGGCGCATTGCAATTCCCGGTCCCATAATGTGAATATTTACGATGAATTTCAGTTGGTAGGTCATTTTGGCTATGAAATTTGGAATATCATCCTCATTATATTCTCTTCAGAATTCAACTTAAAATTTCAAAATGAAACTTTGGCCTTGTGTTAATTTTTCGTCATAGCTACACAAATACATTGTGTTGGTATAATACATATTGAAACACATGAAATGTTACAATCAATCAATCTTTTATTGTGTTTGTGTAGTATTGGCTAATGAGTATCAATTTGGTTTTTGAATCGTGTTCGGCACCATCCTGAAACTGTAACCGTACGTAACAAAATATAGTTCCTGCCACCAAATGCCAACGTATCCTTTTATTCTCCATTTGGGTAACATAAACGATTTTCGTACGTGACAAAAACGTATCTTTGGCAGGTTTTTGCCACTATAAAAGCCTCTTTTTAGTGTCAGCAACGTGGTAGCACACCAAAATTGCTAGTTGGGTAGTCTTAAAATTTATTTAGCTGAGAATTGTAGAACCTTATGATAGCTAGGCAATTCATTTGCTATTGATAATGTGATTTTATTTGCAGTATTCTGTGGTATTCCTAGACGCCTTTTTAATATCTTTCATTTCATCGAGGCCATTATTTTGAAAAAGTGTTTGGGCGCTCCACAATAGCTCGTAAGTTGCGAATTTAGTTTTGATATGTAGAATACCTTATAGGCAAGTAAACTCTTCGCTACATCCAATCTTCTGTTAAACCCCTGTTAAAATTTTAAAAGGTTTTGCAAAGTTTTCATCCCTTTCCTCTATTAATTAGACCATCCATTACTGTAAGCATAATATTTCTTTCTTGCCCATTGAACCGGGTTATTGTTTATTATTACATTTTGTTCTATGTTCCTGTTCTTTTCAAAGAAGATTGCATTATATTTACTGTCGTTGATAATAAGGTTCCGATTATTACATTTGTTAATAAAGTTCTCCATGGCACATTGTAGTTCTTCAAATTTTTATTATGTGAAATTATGAAAAAGTCATCTGCCTACTGGAAAATTTTTTATGTGGAGTCTATTTATTCTATGTAAATCTGCCGTGTAGATGTTAAATAAAAGCGGACTGAAAACGTCTCCTTGTAGTAAACCATTCCTAAACTCATAATTACTCTCACCTAAAACTAGCATTCTGTTATTTAAAATGAAAATAATCCAATTAATAAATTCAAACGGTACAGTAGAACACCGATTATCCGAGCGCCGATTAACCGAATCGCCAATTATCCGAATCGGTCCTAAGAGTATAAAACCAAGTAATTTTTCTTTTGTTTTGTTGTAACAAGTTGGAACTCGCTGGAGTCCAGATATATTTCACCTGTTATAGTTGAAAGCTAGAGGCAAGACACTATGTACATACATGTATTGCGTCGTGCGGCTTCCGTGAAACGGAACGTTGGAACGTTTGTTTTTTTTTCAACTCAATAACACTGAATTACTGTCAGTGAGCTCTTCCCTCTCCTAACCAAAATGAGTGCAAAGCGGAAACGTGTCGTCCTCTCACTAAAGGACAAAGTCGAAATAATCAATCAGTTAAAAAAAGGTGTGGCGGGAAAGGTACTGACAGATAGATTTGGTGTCGGGGCGGCTACAATAACTGATATTAAAAATAACAGTGAAAAAATTTTAAGTTTTATGACTGCGTTGGAAACTGATGATGGATGTTCGTCACGAAAAGTAATGAAAAAGGCAAAGGATGAACAGCTTGAGAATGCTGTCTTTACGTGGTTTCTGCAGGAACGATCTATTGGACAATCGATTTCAGGACCGATTTTATGTGAAATGGCGCGAATGTTCAGTGAAAAAATTGGTGTAACTGGTTTCAAGGCAAGCACTGGATGGATCCGCAATTTCAAAAATAGGCACGGCATTCGGGAACTGGATATTGCTGGTGAAAAACTTTCTGCTGATAGTGAAGCTGCTAATAAATTTTTGAACACCTTTAAAAAGAAACTGAAAACTACGACCCTGTTCTTGTTTACAATGCTGATGAGACTGGTTTGAATTGAAAAGCTTTGCCGCGAAAAACCCTAGCATTTAAAAGAGAACAG
Source organism: Nemotelus nigrinus (assembly GCA_947369275.1). Classification (NCBI taxonomy): domain Eukaryota; kingdom Metazoa; phylum Arthropoda; class Insecta; order Diptera; family Stratiomyidae; genus Nemotelus; species Nemotelus nigrinus. The sequence continues at coordinate 90,131,158 of OX376373.1, read as the reverse complement.
AGTGCTCCCGGCTACAAAGTCAATAAAGATCGCCTCACCATAATGGCCTGCGCTAACTCTACTGGTACCCATCGCCTTCCTCTTTTATTGATTGGCAAAGCAAAGAAGCCGAGGGCTTTTAAGAACGTAGCCAAGTTACCAGTGACCTACACAAATCAGAAGAGTGCATAGATGGACAGCAGTATTTTTTTGGAGTGGTATGGTAGAACCTTTATTCCTGAAACAAAAAAGTTTAAAAAGGAAACAGGAGAAAAGGGAAAAGTTTTGCTAATTATTGAAAATGCACCAACGCATCCATCACTTGAGCTTCTCGTGAGAGAAGAAGAGTAATTTAAGTGTCTTTTTTTACCACCCAACGTCACAAGTCTGCTGCAGCCCATGGACCAGGGTGTTATTGAGTGCACGAAACGTTTTAACAGTTGCTTCGTAAATTGCTTCTGGCTGAAGAGAACGACGAAGAACGGGTTTTGGATTTGTACAAAAAAATCAACTTGAAAGACTGTTGTTACATTATTGCAGATTCCTGGAACATGGTTAAAAGTGTTTCACTGAAACGAGCTTGGAATAAAATAAACGGCACATCAACAAAAGAGCAACTTGAGTTAGAAAAGCAGGCGAAGGAACGAGAATCAACCGCTGAAGTAAATGAAGACGAAGAGGAATTACCGTCAGTGGAAGAGTTTGTAAGCATGGCTAATTAAATCGCGGTATGTTCTGCGTGTGATGTCGCTGATATGGAAGAGTGGTTGCACTGTGATAAGAATGATCAAGGGTGCCAGATACAGACAGATGATGAAATCGCAGCGAGTGTCATGGACGAACAGGATAATGAAGAGGACGACAATGAGACCGAAGGGGAAGAGGCACAAGACCAAAGTGTACCAACTCACAGCGAGGCGTTTATGTGTTTCGATAACGCCCTCAAGTGGATGGAACGGCAACCCGAATGCGACGGTGTACAACTTCTTGCCGTCCGGCGCCTGCGTGACCTTGCCCCACGGAAACGAGCTCCAACGTCGACGCAACTTACTCTGATCGAGATGTTCAAGTGACAAGATATTGTAGAACTGTGTTTGTTAAACTTAATAAAATTTATTCTATGTGTGACAGTTCGTTTTTCTTTATTATCAGTCTATGTCCGATTATCCGAATTTTTGAATATCCGAATCGACCCCGGTCCCAATTAATTTGGATAATCGGCGTTCTACTGTACCTCCAATTCAACGAGGATTTCCTTTAGTTTATTAACATCCACTCTCTCATAAGGGGCCATTCCATGTGAAGCGGACAGGTTAAAAATTTTGATGTTTCCGATTTTGGTAATATTCGATTATGTTATACCTATATGTGTCCTCGATCCAGATACAAAATGTTTTTACAATATAAAGTCTGGCTAACGAGCTAGAGGTCGTTAAAGATTTAACTTTTTGGCAGGTATCCGCTATTTATAATCCTTTTATCCAATATTAAAAAGTTACAATAAAATAAATAAAAGACTTGAATTTATACTTCATTTAATGAGCTTTTGAAATGAATTTTTGGATATTAAAAAAAAAATTTTTTTTTTTAAATATATACATATATTCAAATTTTTGAAAGTGGAATTTCACTAAGTTCGACCATTTAATTTTTTTTTAATTTTGTTTTTTCTAAAGATAGCTAATCGTGTGTCGATAATTCTTGCCAAGTTGCATAATGGGCGTAGAAGTCGTTTAGGAGCTAGAGCAGTTACAGTTTCAAAACAGGCGTCGGCCGGTCCTTTTCAAAACTATAACTGGTCTAGCTCCTTAACGATTTCTACGCCCATTATGAAACTTAGCAAGGATTATCTATTCACTATTAGCTATTTTTAGAAAAAAAATTAAATGGTCGAACTTAGTGAAATTCAACTTTCAAAATTTTTAATATCTATATTTACAAAAAAAAAAATTTTTTTTTAAATATCCAAAAATGCATTTCATAAGCTCATTAAATGAAGCATAAATTCATGTCTTTTATTTATTTTATTGTAACTTTTTAATACTGGATAAATGGATTCTACATAGCGGATACCTGCCAAAAAGTAAAATCTTTAAGGACCTCTAGCTCGTTAGCCAGACTTTATATTGTAAAAACATTTTGTATCTGGATCGAAGATATATACAGGTATAACATAATCAAATATTAGCAAAATCGGAAGCATCAAAATTTTTTTCCTGTCCGCTTCTCGTGGAATGCCCCATAAGCATTGGAAATATCAACACTAACAATCCTTTTTCTTGTTTAACTAATTATTTCCCTTATGAAGTGCTCAACTTGATTATTACAAGTCTGAGTTGATCTTCCTCCTAAATAAGCATGACTATCACTAGGAATATAACTAATCAAAAACTTATTATTAAGTAGCTTATCTTTTATTAAATTATTAAGAATTTTAATGAAGATATTTATAAGTGTATAGGTCTATAACTATCTAAACTGTTTGGGTCTTCCCCTGGTTTTAATATTGGTGAAATTCTTATTTTAAGTAATTTTTGATCAGAATATTTTTCTTTAATAACCTTATTTAGTGCAGCCGTCAAATTATCCAACCTTTCATCATAAAGTTATTTAACCATTTCGTACGTTATTTTGTCCATTCCCGGAGCCGATTTCTTCTTATGTCTTATTAATACATCCTTCAATTGAATTGTCCTAAACACTCGTATATCTACATTATTATTTAAATCTAACATCGTTATTTTACTATTATTATTTATTTTTTCCTCAGTTTTTCAAGATAACTTTTACTATTTACTTCATCCCAACTTGAAGGATTGGTATTCGGATAGTTTTATTTAAATCTCTTATTCAAATCCCAGAATTCCCTAATATTTCCTTTACTTGATATCTCCATTGTTTTATTTTACCAAGCTGTACATTTCGCATTTTTCACTTCAATCTTCCACCTCTCACATTCTTCCCCAACCTGTAATTTTTTGAAGTTTTCTTTTTATTAAACAGCTTTTTTCTATTAACCCTTTCATTCACCATTTATATCTAGCTGTCAAATATTTTGTTTAGATATGTATCTAGACTAATATGAACCAGCTAAGCTCAAAAATGCACTCAAATTTGAGGTAGCTATTCATACCAGGCAGGTGCGCGATGGTCAATGTTTGTTTGTGTGTGTGGGCTGGGGGATCTCTAAGCACTCAGGCCAAAGGACCCATTGTACTCATTTCCCCCTGCCTTGTAGCGAAAATTGTTGGTTAATTCAAGTGTCTTTATTTGAACACGGTTAGCTTAAGACTACAATACATGTCACTTGTTTTGTACTAGCTCAATTACAGTTGAAAAGTACTAAACTCAATTTTAGAACATGACTATTACAATGACTCGAAATTCAAAAGTGTATCAACGTAAACAATACTAATACTAGATTTCAACACTCCTCCTCGTTGATACAGCTATACGATGTTCAATCTCCTCCGCAACATAGTGTGCTTTGATACACACAATGGTTTCGTGAATATATCAACGATCATCTCCTCAGTTGGACAATATTCGCACCTCACGATTCCCTTGTCAACGTAGTCCTTGACAAAATGAAATTTCACATCGATATGTTTCGTTCTGTTTGAAAACTTCTCATCTTTGATAATCTTTAAACAACTCTGATTATCCTCATTGATTGTTATTGGTGAATCAATCTCTTGATGCATATCGTTCAGTAACCGTTTCAGCCATACAGCCTCCTGACATGCATCCGATAACGCGATAAATTCCGCTTCTGTTGATGACAACGATACACAGCTTTGTTTGCGGCATGATCAATCAATCAAACCTCCATTGTAGAAAAATGCATATCCAATATTTGATTTTCGCGATGAACGATTACCCAACTAGCTTACATTCGTCATCACTCGCACTGCCCAACTTCAGTTTCATACTTGATGTTGCTTTTAAGTACCTCACGACACGCTTCAACTGGTTCCAATCGCTCTGCGTTGGATCAGAAACCTTTTGTGCCAATATCCCAACGCTTGAAGTGATGTCTGGTCTAGTATTCACCGAAATGAACAAAAGAGAACCGATTAGTTTCTGGTACTCGTTGTTGTTAATCATCTTGGTTGACGTATCCGGTGACGAATAGTATCCGACTTCCATTGGAGAATTTGCACCCTTTGCATCGCGTAAGCCAAACCTCACTGCAACCTGCTCGATATACTTTGATTGACATAGCTCGAAAATACCATCTTTGTCACGACTAACTTTGATGCCGAGGTAATAATTAATATCTCCGAGACCTTTAATTTCAAAATTCCTTGCCAATGTTTCCTTGACCAACTTTCAGCTTTTCAGACTTCCAAGCAACTATGATGTCATCGACGTAGATTAAAACGTAACACCAATTTTCATCAATGTGTTTTGAATACTAACATTGATCAGCTTCACTTCGTGTAAAACCTGCTCTGACCAATACTTGATTAATCGCCTCGTTCCATGCTCGTGCAGCTTGTTTTAATCCGTATAAACTTTTCTTCAACAAACATACTCTATTTTCGATTCCTTCGATGAAACCTGGTGGTTGTTTCATATAAATCGTTTCGCTGAGACTTCCGTTCAAAAACGCCGTCTTCGCATCCAAATGAGTTATGTTCAATTCATCCTTTGATGCCACACACAATAATGCCCGAAATGTGGATTGGCGAACCACCGGCGCAAATAATTCGTTGTAGTCAGTTCCAAACTTCTGTGAAAAGCCCTGTGCCACAAGTCTTGCTTTGTATCGATGCACGCTTCCATCAGCGTTTGCCTTGATTTTGAACACCCATTTGCATCCAATCGCTATTCTGTCTTTTGGTAAGCTCGTCAGTTCCCAAGTGTAATTTTCCTTAAGTGAATTCATTTCTTCCTTCATAGCCTTAATCCACTTTTCTTTCTCTTGGCAAGAAATTGGCTCGTCATAATTTTTCGGTTCCATTATGTCATGTTTCATCACACTCATTTCGTCAATTAATTTTCGTGGTGGAATCCCTTTTCCGATTCTTTCTGAACGTCTTAATTGAGGTATTTCATATATTTCGTTTTCAGGTGCGTAATCGAACATCTCTACAGCATCTTCATGTGCTTCAACAACCTCAGCATTCGGTTCATCTCGGGTATATATCTCCTCCTGAATCGTGATTCCATCCTTTCTTTTAGCTACTGAATTTAAGTTGACCTCGATCCCTTTTGTTGTTCTTTTATTCAGTTTACATAAATCACTCGCAATAGTTTGTTTATCATGCCAGCTGTCAACAAATTTTACATCACGACTGATAACCAATCTTCTCGTGTCCGGATTATAACATCGATATGCTTTCGATTTGTCGTCGTATCCCACGAAAATCATTTCAATCGCTCTTTGGTCGAGTTTCTTCAGTTTCTCTTCAGGAATATGGACAAAACACTTACATCCAAATATCTTTAAATGTTTTACTGACATCTTAGCTCCAAACCATAGTTCTTAAGGGATTGCGCCAGTTGCTCTTGTTACAGTTCGATTTAAAATGTAAATCGCCGTACTCACTGCTTCGCCCCAAAATGCATTAGATAAATTTGATTCAGTGAGCAAACATCCTGCCATTTCGACAATTGTTCTATTTTTTCGCTCAGACACACCGTTTTGTTGTGGTGAGTACGGTGCCATTAATTGCATTTGTATTCCTTCTCGTTTGAAGAATTCCGCCAGACGTTTACCTGTATACTCGCCGCCACGATCAGACCGAATAATCTTTGGCTTTTTGCCAAATCTAGTTTTCGTCATCTCTACAAAACCCTTAATGACATCTTCTACTTCATTTTTGTGGGCAATCAATTCCGATATTGTAAAACGAGAGTAATCGTCAGTCAAAGTTACAATATACCTTTTTCCGCCAAACGATGCCGTTTGCATTGGTCCGCATACATCTGTGTGGACCAAATCTAATGGTGCCTTCGATACAGTCTCCGATTTCTTCGAAAATGGACTACGTGTTAATTTTGCTTTACAACACGTTTGGCAGAACTCCTTTATCCCACAATCAACGATTTTTAGTCCATTAACCAGACCTTTTTGCTCCATTTTCCGTATTGCAGCTTGATCTCGATGTCCCATTTTCCGATGCCATGCATGAATACAGTTGTCATTATGACCGCCAATGATTACATTCACTGTGTCAGTTTCGCGCACAACATAGACTTAGTTTATGCGAGATCCCAATTTAATCCCGAATCGGGATTATCCCAAATATCGCGTCGTATAATAAGCCGTTCACACTCGACTCTAAATCAAGTAGATTTAGAAGCTGTCAAAGTTAATCAGGTAAGCGTTCACACTACCCGAAGTGATTTAGAATGAGGAGATTTAGAGAGCGAACTGTCATTCGAATTTGTGTGTACAATTTTTTTTGCATGAAAGTTGTTCAAAATGGTGCAGAAATATGCAAGAACATTTTCTTTTCATTTTGTACAACTCACATTTTCCTTTTTTGTCCAATTTTTGCTATATTTGAACGAAATTCGAATGACATTTCGTTGAAATCTACTCTCCCTCTCACGGATGGAATTAAGCACGCTCTGAGAACAATTCAGCCCGGGAAAATTCACAATAGTACCTGATTTGTACTTGAGTTTCTTCACTCGACCCCTAAATCTACTTGATTAACTCTGTCAGAAGGGGAAAAAAATGTATGGGTAATCAGGTAGATTTAAGTTGATTTAGCTCTAAAGCGATCAGCTGATCGAAATCGCCTGATTTAGAGCCAAGTGTGAACGGGCTATAAACAGACAAAATTGGAATTGGGATTTTATGAAATTCGAATTGCGTATAACCATAGAAACTTATTTTGCGGAATAGGTTACACTCACATTGAAAGTGTATTGTATAAATGTGACAAGATAGGAAGTATAGGTTACGTTGAACATTTCATTTAATGTACGAAGAAGACAATGACTATGGAGAGACATTTAGCAATAGCTGACGATTTTGAAATACTCCATTCGGCGTTCTACAATGCTGTGGAAAATACAGCAGGCGGTAGTAATTTGCGGCACTTATTTATAATTGACGTCTTCTTTTGCGAAAATAAACGAAACGACATTAGTTTTATCCAAATGCACAAAACAAGCGCCGTCATGCTGAAGAATCGCTTTCATTGACACATTTCATATGCACACTCACACATAGTCATCGAGCGTACACCCAACTGTTCGGGTTTAAGCTGAAATCCGAATTTACCGTTTATACGACGGTCTGACTGGTATAATCCCAAATCGGGATTACATTGGGATCTCGCATAAACTAGGTCATACAAACCAGAATCTCGATATGCAATTGCGATTTGTTTGTCCTTCAGTGACAACACACACTGTTTTTGCTCGAACTCAGTGTGCCATCCATTGTCGATAAGTTTGCCAACTGCCAAAACATTTCCACTTATTGTCGGACAATACAAAACTTCAGAGATAGACACGTCATTCGTTGATCCGTATGTATTTGTGAGTTTTAACTTTCCACTTCCGATGCCTTTGACGATTTCAATGTCTCTGTTGCCAAGCTCGATATCCCCCTTGTATGATTCATCCAAAACTGTGAAGAAATTTTTATTGTTCGTCACGTGCCGACTCGCTCCAGAATCCAATAACCACTGTTTTTTGTTTCGACTGGTCGACAGTCCAGTTATGAATAGATGATCCCGGTTCCGAACTGCATTACACTTGTCCGCATCTTTTGACGAATTATTAATCTTTTCTGTCTTCCATTTCTTATAATCAACACAATTTTTACGTATGTGATTTGGTTTCTTGCAGAAAAAACATATGATTTCCTTCTTCGTTTTGTTTTTCTGGATGATTTTCATAAGCTTGTTTTCTGATTCAGTCGAACTGCTCGTACGAACACGTCGTTCATATTCTGATGTCACCTTTTGTTGAACGAAAGCAAACGTCAACTCTTCCACGTTTCGTGCCTCAAGTGCCGTCATCAATACATCGTATTCTCTCGATAGGCTACTCAGCAACACGGCTACTTTCCATCGTTCTGTTATCTGGTCCTCGCTAATTGCATTCAACTTTGTGAATAAATCCAATAAATGTTGAATGTGCTCCGAAACACTGCCATTCTCCGCCATCTTCGTTGAACGAATCACTCGCATTAAGTGAATTTCATTACTCAGTGTCGCATTTTCAGTTTGTTCCATGCACCAACCGCTGAACTTTGATCACGAATATGCGATATCTGATCATCTTCAATCGAAAGGCCAATAATTGAAAAAGCTTCCTCGTCCATACGCAGCCATTCACTTTTCGAATTTTCGTTAGTTGCGATGACTGCTGCCGCTGCATCTGGCACCGGTGCAGCCGGTATTGAAGTTGAAATAGCCTTCCATAGGTTCTCCTTTTTCAGCAAAAATTCCATTTTAAATTTCCAGTTCATATAATTGCTATTGTTCAATTTCGCAAACTTTGCCTTGCAGTCAGCCATACTGAACACTTAACTTGCACTTCAATTATCGAGAACTATTTTACTTGTACAACGTGGCCTGGGCCCATAACCTGTTGGTTAATTCAAGTGTCTTTATTTGAACACGGTTAGCTTAAGACTACAATACATGTCACTTGTTTTGTACTAGCTCAATTACAGTTGAAAAGTACTAAACTCAATTTTAGAACATGACTATTACAATGACTCGAAATTCAAAAGTGTATCAACGTAAACAATACTAATACTAGATTTCAACAAAAATGAGTGTTGGGAAGCGGGTGGCCTTAGCACAACTCAGAACCAGACCGAATTCCGGAACCAAGATGGCTAAGGTCCAGCAAAAGTGTGAATGGCTAATGCTATCCAAGAGGCAAAATCAGTGGCCACACTATCCAGTGCGGCCACGTCATCAGCATAAGCCTGCGCGTGCAGCCGTTCTTGTTGCAGTTCGTTTAACAGGGAGTCGACTAGCATACTCCATAGGTGCGGTGATAGGACTCCCCCTTGAGGGTATCCATTTGTCGCCTCCATTCTTAAGTAGCAATCGGCTCCAGCTTCCGCCAGCAACCATCTCTGCGTCAGCAACCATCTCTGCGTCAGCATGGCATGTATCCACTTAACTAAGATATCATCCACGCCATGACCTTTCGCAGCATCACATAGTTCCACAAAGGGCCCGCAATCAAAGGCCCCTTCAATGTCCACAAATACCCCCAACGCATACTCACCATTTAAGATCGCTCCCTCAACTCTGGCAACCAGAGAATGAATTGCCGACTCGCATGATTTTCCTCGATGGTACGCATGTTGCTCATCATTCAAAGGGTTAAACTTAAGCGCCGTAGTGCGTATGTGCCGTTCGACAAGTCTCTCTAGGCATTTCAACATAAACGAAGTTAAGCTGATCGGTCTAAAGTTCCTTGGATCCAAATAGTCATCTCTCCTCGGTTTAGGTATAAAAACTACCTTAACCTCTCGCCAAGGTGACGGAACATACCCCAAGGCTAGGCATGCCCAGAAGATTTCTCTCAAGTAGTCAATTCCCTCCCTAAGCATAACCGGATTGATACCATCCAGGCCCGCCGATTTGAAATTTTCAAAAGACGTGATTGCATCTCTGACCTTTTCACTAGTGATCACAGATCTTGTTGTGTACCAGCACTTCCTACTGCTGCGAAGAGCAGGGATTTTGGTCACAGGCGCAGATGCCTTCTGCGACTCAATTACCTTAGCTCCCGGAAAGTAAGTCCGAAGTAAAGTCTGCAAAAACTGGACAGTTTTAAATTCCACGAACACCTCATTTGTCTTTTAGTTATTAGGTTCTTAAAAGGCAGAACCCGTTGAATAATGTGTGAATTGTGATCATAATATCAATTGTGCTGAGTTTTTATTATATATAATTATTTTTTTATGTTTACCGTTTTCTTGTAAAAATGCGAGAGAGTTAATTGCTACAATACTTTCTATTACGCAAGCTACATTACCATTATGCGGAATTTCAGGATTTTGAATGGATTTTGTATCATTAAAACACCGTTTTTGGAATGAAATAACCATTTATATTTATGTATATTTTTATGTAAAAAAAGGTAATTAATTGCATGTGAACAATAATTCAATTAATAATGAATATTTATGTGTGGCGTGAAATCGCATAAAGTGTCCCTGATTCCCGTGGCATTTAGTCCGCCATAGCGATGAGTTGATGTAGTAGGGGTGATAGATGATAAATCGCTGGAAATGTCATTGCGCCACATACCACCGTGCACCACTCCATTGGAATCCTCCCAATCCGTATAGTTTTGTGGACAATACGTGGGAACTTCTCGTTAATTCTTCATTACGAAATTGTGGAGAGCAACTCAAGCTAACACCACTTTTTCCACATTCTCTGGTAGCATGTGTATTGTGGCCAGCAAAATTCGCCAGCGTGAAACAAGAATTCCAAAAGAATTTTCTATTGTTCGTCTGGCTCGAGATAGCCTTTTATTAAAATTTTCTTTTTTGCTGGCAGCAGAATGCCTGGATACGGCCGCATTAAGTTTAATCCTAATGGAAAAGCAGCATCAGCTACAAAAAAAATGAGGAATCACCTCTTCAGTGCCTGGCAGTTCTTTAGGCAGAGGAATGGGAAGATTACTAGACAGCAGTCTCTTTCCGAACCGGCTCACTTGAAAAATTCCTGTAAATGAAGAAACATTTTGTAAATTTGAAAAAATTAATACACTACCAATTTTTTTCTCTCACCGCCATCACTCTGGCTACCATAGGCGCCGACATCAATAAATGTGAAACGATATTCGGCATCACATGCTGCAAGCAGAACTATACTAAAATAGTTTTGTAGTAGTAAAACTGACTGCCGGAATTTGGTGGACACCCTATGGCAATATGCTTGCCATCAATAGCTCCAACACAATTTGGCATATTCCACAATCTCCAGAATTGTTTTTCTATGTCTTCAAAGTCTTTAAGCTGTGGTTCTGCCGCATATAGTGGGGACAACGTATTCCAGAATACATCACATGTTTCCAGGATGATCTGACGGACGGTCTCCTTACCAAGCTTAAATGACTATGCCAAGGATTGAACTGAACTTGATTTTGAGATAAATACCTATAATTGTGCTTTGTGATAAATACCTATAATTGTGCTTTGTGATAAATACCTATTTAAATGAAACTAAATTGCACAGTACTTACTGTAACACAATAGCCATGCGACATTCAGCGGTAATCGGCTTCTTAATAGACTGTTTCTTTAGGTGAGGAGTAATAAAATTGAGCAAGTGGTCATAAATGGCGGGTGTCATTCGCGTATAGATGAAAAATTGTTCTTCGTCGACCATCTTAATTTGTTTAAATGTTACGGTAAAAAACCGTGCTGATCTCTATCACGATTTATAGCTCGTACACTACAGGATCGTTTCTTCCTCACAATATCTTTTGCTTCTACTAAAACGCACAACGTTTGCAATGCTATGTGCAATAAATTTAATTGTTTAAATTTCAGTAATTTTTTCTCCATATTAAAAGTAACTATTCACGTAAAGCACTAGAGCTCTGTTCGCGTACTGAAGTCGTAACAGAATTTCGAAGCTGCATTGCAAATGTGGTGGGGGAACATTTGCGAAAAAAAACTGCTGAAGAAGAATAGGACAGCATATGTAGACGTTGCTTGCATTTGGGAAATAGCTAATTGCCATTGCATATGTAACCGTTTAATCATATTAGAATTAGTACCCAAAATATAATTTCAAAAAGAAAACGCATTGAACAACATACGAAATAATTAAGTATATACTTTTAAAAATACAAGTACATATACTACTTAAATGCCATCACACAGTTTTTTACTGACAAAATTTATGTTCAAAGAATAACCACACACCATGTTTCAGCTATCCACTATTGAATATTATTCTTCAGCAGTAAAAAACTTGTTGATGAAATATATTCCGGTCTCATACCAATGTTGCCCAAAAAAACATTTCTTTCGTACATTCTTTTGAATATAAGTACATATTAAGAACTTTCACCAAGCCCATCGTTATAATCTAATAATCTACAGCAAAGTGCCGAGGTTCAGCTCAGCTACAATTTTCTACGATTTCTTGCAACACGGCGAGCAAGCTACGAAGACAACTATATTTCAATTGCAGCAAAAACCTATTCAAATACATATATTGCACAAATGCTCATATCAGTTGATCTCATATGCCTGCAAATTCAAACCATATTCGCCACTCTGGCGGCAGCTTCATGAAGTTTCACTTAATTCTATTATGGGCAAATTAACCGATCGACATCAATTGAGTGAATTTGGGTAAACTGGACTTGATGCCCCACACCCGGGAAATCCCACCATCAGAGGGCGAAAAGGTGGTAGAAGGGGTGAAAAATTGAGGAAAAACAGACAAAATTATACAAAAAAATAAAAAAGAATATGAAAAAATTAAGAAAAACAAAAAAAAAGAAAGAAAAGGAGCCCCAAAAGCAAACGCAGAGCCACAAAAACTCAAACATGTTGGTTTTGACCAACAAAATAACAAGAACTTTCTTTACGTTTTATTACAACAATTTATTACAAAAACCAAATTAATTTACATAAACAAGATAACACGAACTACTCATATCAACGGCTCATAAGTAACAGGACTCATCCTTTTCGATCTCTGCTTTTACTAACAGCGACGATTATGTTGCAGCGGCAAAAGGTAGAACTACCGGTTTTTCGGTGCTGCCACAGCACTCCCCCTTCAGTGATGTTCCGCATCACGCTGACGTTTCGGTGGATATGTGAATTTAATGTGCGCTGGTCGAGGATTCATCGCCACATATGTTGCTGCTCCTTTCGTATCTTTTGCTTGTGTGTGAGTCAACATGCTTGTGTTGGCATCTGTATGTGGTGAAGGTATTGCTTTTAAATTTGAGCTCGAAGTGGCTGTGTTATCGAGAGTATCAGCTACAACGTACGCAGGCTTCAATCGTTCTGTAGAGACGTTTATCTGCTTGCCGTTAACTTCAATAGTAAACACAGTACTCGACAACCGGTTCACTACTCGATGCGGGCCTGTATATGGTTGCGTCAGGGATTCCTTTACTGCATCAACTCGAAGAAACACATGTTCACAAGATGACAAATCTTTGAAAACGAATGTGCTTCGATTGCTTCGAAGTATTGTTGGTGACGGACGAAGTTTCCGCATATGCTGTCGAAATTCTTCGGCAAATAGATATGGATCGCAAGGTTTATTGTCGTTGACGAAAAACTCTCCTGGCAATCTTAACGTTGTACCGTATACCATCTCCGCACAAGAAGCTCCTAGATCTTCTTTATATGCGTTACGTAGTCCGAGTAAAACTGTTGGTAATATATTTACCCAGTTAGCGTTGTCCTCGTGACACATAATGGCTGCTTTAAGCGAACGGTGCCATCGTTCGACCAGTCCGTTTGAAGCAGGATGGTATGGCGAAGTGCGAGTACGCGTACATCCTATTAATTTGATGAGCGCATTGAAAAACATAGACTCGAACTGTTTTCCTTGGTCGCTGGTAATGATACTTGGTGCTCCGTAACGCGACACCCAGTTGGTGTAAAATGCTTCCGCTGCGGCCTCGGCTGTTTGTTCAAACAGCGGAATGGCTTCTGGCCATCGGGAAAATCGATCTACCATGGTTAAACAATACCTGTAACCACGGCAGGGCACAAGAGGTCCAACGATGTCGATATGAATATGCTGGAACCTATGATCAGGCATCGAAAACGTTTGAATCTCGTTTCTTGTGTGCCTACCAATTTTTGACCTTTGGCAGGGGACACAAGAGCGGCTCCATTGTTGAATGTCCTTTCGCATATTGGGCCATACGAATTTCTTACTCACAGCTCGAAGTGTTGCGCGTGCTCCTGGATGTGAACATCTATGAAACGTAGTGAAAACTGATTTTCGCATTGCCTCGGGTATGTAAGGGCGCATTTGGCCACTTGAAAAATCGCAAATGATAGTTCCCATGTTGCTTACATTCACAGGTTTAAGATCCAATGATGTTGGATTGTCTTTCATTAGCGATTGAAGATGCATATCCGTCTGTTGCTCGGTTATAATTTTTTGAACGTCGATAGATGAAGGAACGTCGATAGCATCCAATCGTGAAAGAGAATCAGCAACTTTGTTTTCTTCCCCTGGAACATGAACTATCTCAGTGGAGAACTATGAGATGTAGTTTAAGTGACGAAGTTGCCGAGGAGAAGCTTTGTCGGATTTTTGACGGAAAGCATATATAAGCGGCTTATGGTCTGTTCTTATGACAAAATTCGCACCTTCAACGATGTGCTGAAAGTGGCGAATGCTGCTGTAAATAGCTTGCAGTTCTTTATCATAAGCGCTGTATTTCTTTTCTGGTGTCGTGAGCTTTCTTTGGAAGAAAGCAAGTGGTAGCCAGCGATCACCTTGTCGTTGCTCTAATACCGCTCCGACTGCAACATCAGATGCATCAGCAAATAACGCAAGGGGCTTGCCAGGTTGATAGTGGACAAGCAGCGTAGCTTCAGACAGACTTTTTTTACATTGAGTGAATGCTTTTTCAGCTTCCGGTGTCCAATCGATTGGGGTTTTATCCCCTTTTTTAGTGCCATGCAAAAATTCGTTTAGCGGAGCTTGAAAATTGGCAGCGTTTCGGATAAAGCGTCGATAATAGTTCAAGGTTCCGAGAAAGCGACGGAGTTCCTTGATAGTTACCGGCCGTTTGTAATTTAAAATAGCTTCGACGCGTGACGCTGGAGGTGAAATGCCTGTTTTGGTGATGGTATGTCCAAGGTAATCAATTTGTTCGACACCGAAAATACATTTCGAAACATTGATTAACATTCCATAGGATTCTAGTCTTTAAAAAATGATTTTCAAGTGGTCCAGATGCTGTTTTGGAGTTTCAGATGCTACCAAGATGTCATCGATGTAGCATGAACAAAAATCGAGTCCTCGCAGTACTTCATCCATCAAACGTTGAAAAGACTGGGCGGCATTGCGCAGGCCGAACGTCATCACCGTGAACTCAAAGAGCCCAAATGGAGTGATGACTGCCGTCTTTGGAATATCAGTATCAGCAACTGGTATTTGATGGAAAGCTCGAAGTAAATCAATTTTCGAAAATATTGTTTTTCCATCTAAACCTGCTATTATATCTTGGATGTGACGCATCGGATAACGATCCGGCCTTGTGATTGCATTAAGGCGGCGGTAGTCGCCACATGGGCGCCATGTTCCTTCTTTTTTCGGCACCAGATGCAATGGGCTCGCCCAAGGGCTATCGGATGACCGACAGAACCCTTTTTCCATCATATAGGCAAATTCAGTTTTAGCGATTTTTAATTTTTCGGGCGTTAATCTGCGAGCACGTTCCGCAATCGGCGGGCCATTTGTAATTATATGATGGCGAACGCCGTGCGATGCTTTCGCTTCACTTGCAGACGTGTTGGTAATTGAAGGAAATTCTTTCAAGAGACTCGTAAATTGAGAGTCATTTACCATAGTAGAAATCGTACCGTGACTGATGGTAGTCAATAGGCATTTGGACGAGAGCTTAGTAAGTGGATCGATTAATCGACGATTTTTAATATCCACGATTATTCCAAATTTCTTAAGGAAATCTGCTCCAATTATCGCACGAGAAACATCGGCTACACAAAAATGCCATTTGAACGACCGCCTCAACCCAAGATTTAATGTCAAAATTTGACTGCCGAACGTTTTGATCGGAGTGCCGTTTGCAACGAAAAGTTTGATCTGAGAAGGTTTGCAGATCTTCGAACTTTGAGCTCGTGTCACAACAGAGATATCGGCTCCTGTGTCAATTAAATATTTGATTCGTGTGGCTTTATCAAATATGAAAAGGCGGCTTGTTTGTAGCACGCTGTCGGGCCCCTGGTCTAACAGCGTCGCATTTAGTTTTCCGACGGCTTCATACTATATGAACAAGGTTGTCGGCACTTTCGCGCAGATGCGCCATACTTAAAGTGATAAAAACATACCTTCTTTGACGAGTTCGATCTTGATGTTCGACGCTTGTTTGAGTGGCTGCGCTGCTGGCGGTTACGGCTTCTTCGAGTTGAAAGCGATCAAGCCGCGATCGAATTTCAGCGAGTTCACTGCTAATCGACACAAGCGACGCGGAACTAGATTCCTTTGTAGTCGACACGCCACTAATTTGTTGAGGTTGGTTCACTTCCAAAATGTTGTCCGCCATATCAGCTAACCGTGACAAGTCTGGTGTTTCGGAAATAGCCAGAATCGACTGAACCTGTCCAGGGAGCCTTTGAAGCCACAACGTTTTCAGAAACTTGTCCGACACTTTATTACCGGCTTTGAGTCTCATCTCGCGTAATAAATGAGACGGTTTTAGATCACCAAGTTCTAAATTGTTAAGCAATTCGCGGATTTCCGTTTCTTCCGAAACCGCGAAAACACTGATCACACGCGACTTTAAAGCGTCATATTTTCCACTTTCGGGCGGATTTTCTACGATGTCGGCAATGTGTGTTAGAATATCCGCGTCGAGCTCACTTAGAAGTTTATCAAATTTCAGGGCATCACTTGTCACACGAAATGTTCGAAACTGTGCTTCTACGCGAGCAAACCATAGCGCGGGGCGAGTTTTCCAAAATGGCGGCACCTTAAACGCACTTACACTGTTGATTTCTGTGTTTTTATCGACGCCATCGTCAGCGTCAACGAATTGTTCTTCTTCCGACATTGTTCTGACCGAATAACGCGTAATCGTCGGGGTCACCACTTGTTGGTTTTGACCAACAAAATAACAAGAACTTTCTTTACGTTTTATTACAACAATTTATTACAAAAACCAAATTAATTTACATAAACAAGATAACACGAACTACTCATATCAACGGCTCATAAGTAACAGGACTCATCCTTTTCGATCTCTGCTTTTACTAACAGCGACGATTATGTTGCAGCGGCAAAAGGTAGAACTACCGATTTTTCGGTGCTGCCACAAACATATTAGCCCGACATCTATCGGCGAAATTCATGTAACAGCTGTGTGGGGCATCAAGTCCAGTTTTACCGTGAATTTTCGTTCAGTTTCAGCGCTCACTTAAGCTACTTAAAGTGCATTATAGTTGGACCTGATATTCGATGTCTGTGCTAATTTATAGACAAGAAGGGAACCGTGATCACAAATCAAAAAACTTTACACTTTGATTGAAGACGAAAATCGATAAATGTAAATCACTATACACAATTGATTTAACTCGGTACAAAATACAACGGTCGCACTTGTATCACAAAATATCGCTTCAAATTACTTCGCCATGTAATTTACTCGATTCGCATTTCGAAATGACTGACTATAATAGCTGCGTTTTATTTTCATCCAAAGTGGAGTAGGTATCCTGCATGCATAAAAAAACCATCCGGAGTAGCATGCGAGTTTATTTCATTCCTAATTGGTTGGCAGCACTTAGTTTGTCAGACATTTGTCAATTCAAAATTCAAATTTTGAAATAACAAATGTCTACCTAGAAAATTATAATCATGTGAATTTCTTTTTAAAACGTAATCGAAGAATATTCCAGCATATTCTTTGACAGCATTGATTTTTGAATCATATTCATCCATTTCAATGTTTCGTGGCTGCTAGATTGACAGGGAAATTTTTGGGAATTTATCACTGCAGCCAACTGTTTCAGCTGACATGAATTATTGAAATACGTTCCACACAGTGCAAGAGTACGAACTCCACTGAATTCACAAGTGTTCGTACTCTGGATGTTGTTGTTGTTTTGCGTGCAAATTGCTATCCTGCACTTACTCCGGATGCATAAAAAAACGCACCTAAAATGTGTGATGGCTACCAGAAGTTTCTTATCAATACTTCTAATTGGAATTCTTTATGGAGATTCCCGTTCTATTATTTGGTTGAAATACATGATTGTTTTTTTTCACAATAGTTCAAGTTGATGTTTATCGACATTTCTTGGGTTAATAAGGCAAAATGCAATTTATGTTTACGTTCATGCAAAAGTGCAACATTCAATAATAAATGCTATATAACCTAGTTTCAGATTATTTAATGTAGGTATGTTTTTAAGCGATAGCTGAAGCATGACAAATTAACAGAAGATACTATTTTATCTTCGTTCATGCGAGGAAATTATATTTTTCTGTAAGACATTAATCTCCCCACACATTTTGTCATGGCTGGCATTGAAATTAAATTACTATTAATCTAACTTATTTATAAACTTTTGTTTTCGATTTCACAAAAAACAATGTATAATTTCAGAAATGCCTGCTCATTGCTGCGTTCCAAACTGTCGGTCGACTTATAAGACCAACAGTTTTTTAAGTTTCGTTGGGAGACTAACGGCGCAAGGAGGTGGCTAGTTAAAATCCCTAGGAAAGACCTTAAAGTTGGGAAGTATACGGTGATATGCAACGTGCATTTTGAAGACTGGCAAATCATCCGTGAAGATATTCTTCAAAAAGATGGTATGCCAGTATTGAGAGGAAAGTGTAAATTGCGCGAAGATGCTGTCCCTACACTTTTCCCGGGGCTACCAACGTATCTTTCCTCATTTTCAACTCCTCGAAACGATCCGGCAATAGATCGAGCTTCGCTGTTTAATGACGAAGCACATATAAAATGGCTACAACAGGATAGCATTTTGTCAATCAATAATATTCTTTATAATTTAGATAAATTGTCCTTAAAAGATTGGCATACATCAGTGGAGGATTGTACAATTTACTTCTATAAAATAAATTTTAAAGAAAGAGTACCGCACATTGAAAAATCTTTCTCAGTCAATGAAGCTTTTCAAGTGCGATTATTTTTAAAAGACAAAGAAATTAGTTTACAACCTATTAAACACATATTAGGTAGCAGTTTAAAATGCGACCTATATTGAAAAATTAACAATATTTTAAATTTCGTGAATAATATTGATTTGAACACAATAAATGTTACAGACCGCGTAAATGATATTGTTGAACAAATAGATGATTTAGGTCAATATGAGCAAATATCCGAGAAAGATAAAATTACTTTGTCTTTCCTCTCCAGACAATTTAAATTAAATTTTGCATCGCGAAAACTGTACTCTTCAGATGATATCATATTTTTCAGGTTATTTTTTTCACCTTCCCTACCGCGTATAAATATGTGCGGGAAATGAAATTATTGGTAATGCCCCATCATAATTATTTAAAAACATTTGCAACAGGAAATTTAAATTCAGGCGTTGCCACAAAATATCTCACAGATATGTTTAAAATGCTGGAAACCCACGAGAAATATGTCAATCTTTTGTTTGATGAAATATATGTAAAGCCGGTTATTTGTTTTAAAGGGGGCAAAGTAGAAGGAATCGCTCATAACACGCAAAATTACATTGCAGATTTGCGCCCTGCTACAACTGTCCAGGCCTTAATGTTAACTTCACTTTTATCCAAAAATAAGGATTTACTAGGCCTATATCCAGTTAAAAACATGAGTGCTTCTTTTCTCTTCGAAACTACTCAAACTATTTTGAGAATTTTGCACGAAATCGGCTATGAGGTAGTGTGTGTGCCAGCTGACAATAATCAAGTAAATAGAAAACTTTTTAAACAATTTTCTCCCCACAAAGAATTACAGCCTTTTATTAATTCTCCATTTATTCCTGGCAAAAAAATATTTTTCGCTTTCGATACCGTTCATATATTCAAATGTCTAAGAAGGTTAGGTTAGGTTAGGTTAAAGTGGCTGCCGGTCTACAGGGGTCTGCCGTCCGACACACATAGGCACATGAGAGGCCCGTTGTGATACCACACTAATTTGTGACTCTCTCCTACTCACTGAAATCGGGAAACCATCTGCTTCCCTTTACAAATCGCGTTAACCAGGGACAACTCGGTCAGGTTTGAGAGAAAGGGAGCACCAATTGCCACCAACCTTCTCCTTGCCAACGCCGGGCACTGACACAAGAGGTGAAGGACAGATTCTTCCTCATCCTCACAGCCACAACGCCGACAGAAATCTTTAAACTGCACTCCCAATCGTTGTGCATGCCGTCCTATGCGGCAATGGCCCGTGAGAACTCCCACTGTGCAGCGTAGAGCGCTTCGAGTTAAGCCTAAAAGCTGCCTGGTGCGATGCACATCCATGGATACCCAGGACTGTCTTGCTATTGCACAGGATGATTCAACTGCCCAGGACCTTTTAGCATCCTCGAGATATTTTTGCCTAATGGCCAGTTTGACCGATGACATCGGTATACCTATTGAGAGGGAGCAGAAGACCTCCTATAACAAGGTTCCAAGCCTTGCTAGCTCATCGGCCTCACAGTTGCCTTGAAAACCCCTATTTCCGGGTACCCAAATCAATTGAACCACTGAATGTCTCGACATCACCCTAAGAGATGCACGGCATTCAGCAACAATCATGGAAACTGTACAAGGAATTTAATAGCCGCTTGGCTATCTGTGAAAATGCCAATATTAACCCCGAATATTCGATTACACAGAAGCCAGTCGATTGCCTGTAAAATAGCCGCCACCTCCGCCTGAAAGACACTACAATGTCGGAAGTGGTGTATACTCATCTGAGTATACACCAATTCCGACTCTATTGTTTAGCTTTGAGCCGTCAGTGTACACATGGATAAGCCCACCTTTGAGGGTGACACCACCACGTCATTCATCCCTACCAGGAATGCGAGTTGTAAACTCCAAATCTAGTAGGCACTGCGGAGCAATGTAGTCAACACCCGCTGGAGCGGGAACTCCCTCGACCGAAATCCTCGCATAGCCGAATTCTGTTCTATTCCATGCCGAGATACAATTAAAGGTCCAACTAGTGATGAGTCTGCGCCCGTACGTTGACGTATGCGCCGAGGTAAACCACGCAAAGCATATGTTGCACCCAAACATAACTTACCGAACAGCCAGAAAAGTGGCATGCTCCTTAAGCAACCTTTTGCTCAATTTTTACTATGAGCTGTCCGTACGTAAAGTGGTAATGAGATACGACTTGACATACGTTCGCTTATGCGTTGTATGGGCACTTAAATTCACTCATGTTTGCGTACGTCAAAAAGTGCCTTTTTTGCTCTAAAACCGGTCGGTTTTGAGTGACGATTACGGCCGCAGACTCATCTTTGGTTAGGGCTTAAGTCTCACAGCAGCAAGATTAGCTTGCTATAAGATAAGTAGATTGGTTGGCAGCCAATGACGTAACACGAAGAGTGTTCGGTGGAGTGGAGCGCACCAGTTACAAGTAGTGCAGCCATTCTCCGCACTTTTTCAATCTGCCGTTTGCAGGTAGCCTTAATAGCACCCTGCCACCAGAACGCCACTCCAAACAATAGAATTGGCTCAACCACACCAGTGTAAAGCCAAGCAACAGTACGAGGTTTTAATCTCCAATTCGCTCATATGGCCCTTTTACAGTAGTAAAGTGCATTGAAAGCCTTCCGAGCTCTTTCTGCTACATTGTGGGTCCATAGTAACTTCGAGTCAAGGATCAGCCCGAAGTACCTGACCCTCTGGCTCAAGTTAATGGAGACCCCATTCAACTTTAGAGTTTAGGGTGAGGTTCCTCAGGTGTTGGATCTCCCGCAGCAGAGCTCTTTGGCCTGTCGCTTCGGTAGATCCGTAGGGCTAGTTTTTCGACCCTATACCTGATAATGCCTTTTCGGGCATCTAAGACCGGGAGTGCCTCTTCATTTATGATGAAGAGAGCCTCCCGCAGATTGTCTACCGGCTCTCCAATCTTCGCAACCCTCCAATTTTCCGTTGGAAGATCCGGGTTGAAAAGCCGCACTATTTCCAGGGCTTCGACTAGATCCGAGTGGAAACTTGGAATCCAAGTCCTGCATCTAGGCCGGCTGGGAATCTCATCCTTGTGCAGCACCTTAATCTTGGCGCCTGGCCAGAGTTCCCCCAGCTCTGAGATTGCCTGCTTATAGAAATCGGCTGATCGTTGGTCTCCACACGCAACTAGCCGGATTCCTTTGTGCCAGCCCACATCGTTCACCGTAGGTGGTGCGAGCTGGCCTTCTGCAGCCTACAGCAGACTCCAAATAAAGCCTGCCTTATCTTAAGCCAGTTTTCGGGGGAGATGATTCCATCTCCCTTGCTGGCATCAATCACAGCCCAAACCAGGCACTCTTTGGCCATTTCGCTAAATGACCGAGTTATCCCTGTAGGATCCGTCACTATTTTCTGCTTTTTGCAGTCTTGTCTGCGTTGATTCATCTGCTCAGCCGACCTTTGTCGTTTCTGAGCTGAAGCTCCAGGGTGTAGGAGCGGATTAGGGTGCTCCCGAATGAATGATTTTGCCCACTGAAGGGACTTCTTGACATTGTCGGACATAGTATCAGGGGGGACATCTTCAAACTTCCTCAGAACTTTGAAGGCTGCCCTTCTAGTTCCATAAGCCCGAGATTCTTCGGCGGAGGAGGTTTGCGTGCCTGAAGAGGAGGAAGCGGGACCGGAGGTAGCGCTTGTTGATGGTTGGGCTGGCTCATTCACCGAAACCTTCCAATCACACTGGCCACAAACGGACTTCTTGGCATTCGCAGGGCCAGGCTTGGTGACCTCAGCCACTACCTTGCTTAGCTGCTGTGCCAGTAGTCAGTGGAGCCGACTCAATCGCCATGTCTCCACGAACCCCTGCAGCCTTAACCTCAGTCCGCAGAGCTGGCTTATTCACCATGTCTCCACTTCCTGAGGCTTTAGCTGCAGCCGACGGTGCAGCTTTAACGGGATGGAGATGATCATATTAACCCGGAGCCGTTCACGAAGCGGATTTCACTCCGTCGCTACCGCGCCTGAAAACGAATAGGTCCGGAGTGCTACGTTCACCAGCCCATGTGTAACAAACGTATTGTAAATCGAGAGAGGTCCGAGGGTCGAAAGAGAGTCTAGATCATTTAGCGTTACCCAGGATGCACCGCGAGTAGGCGATCTAGTTACATCCCATGTCTAAGAAACAATTGGATAAATGAAAAATCGCAAAGTCTTAAGTTTCCTTCAATCGAAGACGCCAATGAAATAGCTGACGCCTATTTCTCATGTTTAAAAAAATGCATGACCAGGAAAAGTTTTCAACATTAAAATTAGCTCCTTCCTTATCATATAAGGCACTTAATCCTAATAGCTTTGAACGGCAAAATGTTTCCCTTGTTATGAGAATTTTCAATGAAAAAACCATTGAGGCTGTTAAAACTTTTTTCCCCAAATCCACTGGGACAATTGAGTTTCTAGAGAATATATTTACTTGGTGGACAATTGTCAATGTTAAGACCCCAAAAAAGGACATAATTTAGGGCAAAAATATGCGGAGCCCATTACAAGTTCTATTGGCGATAATTATGTTCTCCTTGTCTCTTGCTTGCAGGGATTTTCCTACACCCCCCTAACACCCCCCTAATACCCCCCCCCCCTGGAAAGTGCATACACCCCCCCATAACACGGACAATTTTCCTACACAAAGGGACCTTTGTGTCTTTTGTTCCAAAGGGACACCCCTCCTAAAATTCTGAACACACCCCCCATGAAAAATTCCTAAGAAAACCCCTGCTTGCTTGAATTGGCTAATTTCATGGGATAATTTTAATGAGCGCAGCATAAGAGGTAAACTTTCTACCGAAACTCATTCAGCAATAGTTCACACAACGGCGTCATTACTTCATCTTTGCAATTATTTGCTAAATGATTTAAATTTCCAATACGAACTTTTTATTTACATTAAAAATTTTAATCTACATTGTAAATTCTATTTTGACAAAGTGGTTTCGAAAGTATGCACTGATTCTCATCAGACACCAGCACACAGTGCATACTTGACTGGCGTGACCACTTGCAGTTGGAAATCATTAATTTGTATCTACGCTAGTTGTGACAAATTTTAACATCTCCAACTTATATCCATCGATATAATTTTACTTGTAAAGGTTATTGAATGTGTCTATGCTGATTTATAGACAAGAAGGGAACCATGATCACATTCAATAACCTTTCCAATACGTTTTGCTAGGTAAATTCCAAACAGATTCCCTCGAAGAGAGATTTGGAAAATATCTAAGAATGAGCGGCTGCAACTATAATGTGTCTTTTCAATAAATCCTCGAAACAGAAAAAAAAAATTACGCGTCATAACTTTGTTAAAATTGCATTCACATAGCCGGAGTGAAATAAAAATTAAAGATATTTTCGTCGACGATGACACGTTCAATATTAATTTAATTGACACAACTTTGATTTATGACATTTTGTCCTCGTGTGACATCGTTGAAATCAACGAAAATATACATTCCGTAATCGTTTTTATTGCCGGATACGTGGGCAGGAAAGTCAGTGAAACAGTAAAATGCATTGATTGCTCAAATTTTTTGCTATTTGATAAAGATATTTGTGTCACATTCTCCAGTAATAGTGATTACCTTTGCAATCTAAATCGTGGTGTTTTAAAATTTCCGACACATTTTTCCCTAAATTTGGGCGCTGCGGCATTTCAATTAGTTGAAACTTTAATTTCAAAAGATTTAGAACATTTGTTTTTAAACCAAAACCACCATAAGCAGTTCGTGTTCTCGTTAATTTTTAAATATATCGAAAGTACTTTAAATGAAATTAGATATTGTCATGCGGAGAAAATTCAATAAGTTTAGCGAAAAAAATAGCGTCAATCTGGGCAAACATTTGCTTAAATAATTACACCAAAAATTTGAATGATGGGTTTTACTGCTTGACTGGCCGAGCGCAGCGGCGCAAGTTGAAGACGGTTCGAGGACTACAATAAAACGGTGTACCGCTTTCTTGCTTTCATGAAATAATTATTATTTATTACTTAAATTAGAATCGAAGAAGATCAATTGGCGCCAACAAGGGAAATCAATTTCCGCAGTTTTTTTTATAATAGTTTTAATTTTTTTTTGTCGACATATTTTTATACTTAACATTTCTGTATATTTATATTTTATTTTATTGATACTTGAAGTTTATGTGATGTATACATACATATTTAAGAAAAGATTTAGATTCAAACACTTATTTATGTAGATTTTTTCTATGTTTGAAATATTATGTGCTATATACATGTATATTACCGTACTGAATAAGTTAACGCTATTTAAAGCTTTAGTTTGAAATAGTTATGTACATTTTTTGATATATTAAATTTATGATGTATGCATATACTTTTTAAGTGTACACTGCTAGCGATTACATTAGCAAAATGCGTTGAGAGTGTGGTTCGAGATTTTTTTCCTATCCTATTTTCTTTGGGTGATGATGATTATTTAATAGCTTGTTTCTTGACTAAGCGGTTTAAAGCTGCTATGAAGAAGTGGCTCTGCAATGAAACTGACCCCACTGTTATTATTGAAAAACAGAAGTACGCATTATAAAATTTAAGAGAAGCTTTGCTTGAAAATATTTATTTATGATGTAGCAATAAATTAACTGTAAAATATATAAGAATGTAAATATTCCACAATTTTAGGTTCTTCATTTAATAAAAAATCTATTTTTTGTTGGAAATTAGTGTTTTTCATATTGCACATTTCATTTCATTTAGATTTCGTTGCCGAAGACCAGGAAATTGCCGCATTAATGTTAACTGGCCCAATGAAATATTCTTAACCAGTTAAACATATGCGGCAAATTCCCAATCAATTTCTCAACAAGGCTAGAACATTTTTCTTTTCACTTCATAGCTTAAATAGCTTATGTTTTTAATCTCAGAAAACATGTACAAGAAAGATAGAGTACCTAAGTCTACTATTTATCGAACTGGCTCCGATGTAGTCTTCATCCTAGCTCCTTTGAAGAATACTACCGAGACGGCGGATGAAAGCTAGAGGGGGCAGGAACTCGAAGCGCGGTGTATGACCATAGTTGGATTCGAGCCACACACGCTAGACGCTGTTACTCTACCTATTCTTATACGCAAGCTCCAACCTTCGGCAAATTACATCCAAAAAGTTACCAAAACAAAGAACGTTTAAAGCAGTGAACGAAAAAATATCGTACCTTAAGCGTACTGTACGCGAAAAGTACACATACCCTACCTCAGTCTATAATGTTTGCGTACATGTACACAACCGATATACCGAACGAAACAGACTCGATGCAAATGTACGCTACGATTGAATACTGTACGGTACAATGTACACAAACGTTATCCTCTAAAATACGGAATGTGTACGCGTACAAAACCCGTACACAAACCATATACACTAAACGTACCGTACGTTTAGTGTACTTTTGCGGTTCATTTATATGAAAAGGAAAAACACTTTGAAAGTGAAAGCACTGAGTCAAAAATATTGAACTTCACAGGAGAGCATAATCAATTCATTTCGGCTACGACATTATCACTTTTATCTACAATTTTTTCCCAGTTCGTATAAATGAATCGCAAAAGTACACTAAACGTACAGTACGTTTAGTGTACACTGTTTGTGTACGGGTTGTGTAGGCGTACACATTCCGTATTGTAGCGGATAAGGTTTGTGTACATTGTACCGTACAGTATTCAATCGTAGCGTACATTTGCATCGTGTCTGTTTCGTTCGGTATATCGGTTGTGTACATGTGTGTGTGTGTGTGTGTGTGTGTGTGTGTGTGTGTGTGTGTGTGTGTGTGTGTGTGTGTGTGTGTGTGTGTGTGTGTGTGTGTGTGTGTGTGTGTGTGTGTGTGTGTGTGTGTGTGTGTGTGTGTGTGTGTGTGTGTGTGTGTGTGAGAGAGTTGGGGGAGAGGCGCATTGGCACCTCTAAGCACTCAGGCCAAAGACCCATTGTACTCATTTCCCCCTGCCTACCATAGTTGCCCAGACTTCTTGATAAAGTCTATGATCACTGATAGGGGAAAAGAGCCTATCGTCTGCATGCATGCAACATCCCAGCCAAAGCATTGATATCTGAGACGCGCAAACGCTGGGCATTCACAGAGCAAATGCTGCGCAGAGTCAGCCTCTTCTAGGCAGAATGAACAGAGGTCATCCTGTACAACACCTATTCGGTACATATGTCCTCCTAGGCAGTTGTGTCCAGTCAGAATACCTACCATGGCCCTGCAAACTTTCCTGCTCTTATTGAGCAAGAATCCTGCAGTCACATGGTTGGGTTCTGAAAGGAAGACCTTCGTGTGCCTGGCCACACCAGCAGTCGTCCATCTCTCTTTGTGAGCATCATCTACCCACTTTCGAAGAATGGCACGTCCAGATGCGGTCGGCACACCCAAGGCGGGTTCAGGGCCCCGTAGTGGAAGTCCCGAACCTTGCTTCGCAATGACGTCAGCAATTTCATTCCCCTTAACACCACAGTGCCCCGGTACCCAGAGCAGATGCACCCTATTGAATCTGGCGACAGAGTTCAATCGTGCTCTGCACTCTTGGACAATTTTCGAGTTTGTCAGGGGTCTACGCAGCGCCATCAGTGCAGCTTGACTGTCACTGCAAATAGCAATACTCTTTCCCCTCCATCTTTCTTCAATTGCCCAACAGGCAGCTCTCAGGATAGCAAATATTTCTGCTTGAAAAACCGAAACGTGCTCTCCAAGAGAGAAAGCCCACCTGCCATTCGATGAATGTAGATAGACACCAGCTCCAGATCTACTATCTGACCTCGAGCCGTCCGTGAAGAAGACCTCAGAATACCTCCTCGTACACAGATC
The DNA here is from genome assembly GCA_947369275.1 of Nemotelus nigrinus. Taxonomy (NCBI): domain Eukaryota; kingdom Metazoa; phylum Arthropoda; class Insecta; order Diptera; family Stratiomyidae; genus Nemotelus; species Nemotelus nigrinus. The sequence goes on along the minus strand of OX376373.1, from coordinate 90,103,511 downwards.
TGGATTGTCCCAGTTACTTCTGCTTAAGAGGCTTACTTCGTACCTTCTTCTGAAGTCGAGGAAGGGCACCTGAGCCTCCGAAGGCATAGCGAGAATCGGAGAGATCTCACACATCGAACCCCTAATAGGGCAGTGCCCCACATCGTCTTCACCTACCCATAAGCCAAGCTGAGCTAGTCTATGGGCAGAGCTCATCGCCACACTCTGAACTTGAATGTCGAGAGGAGGCAGATTGAGAAGCGCATCAAGGGCCGCACCCGGAGTAGTGCTCATGGCACCACAGATACCCAGGCACACCGTCCTTTGCAGCGTGGCTAACTTTTTCCGAGCATACAATAGCCTCACGATAGTCCACCACACCACCGATGCGTACGTGAACATCGGCCTAATTATTGCTGTGTAGATCCACATCACTACACGAGGCTTTAGACCCCATGTGGTAGCAATAGTCCACAAGCCAGCACGTTCCGACATGCCCCAGTCTTTAACCATATGTAAAGCAATTGATGTTGCTTGTTTTAAGTCACTGCTTGCATCTGGTGATCAAATCAAAGATAAACGTAATAATTATTTTACGTGATAAATAAATCAACATACCCGATGTAATTTTTTCAGTTCCGAAAATAAGTTCTTCTGCTGCACGTCCACCCATCATTGTATCGATCATAGCCAGAAGCTGTGCCTTTGCCACATGATATCGTTCCTTTTTAGGAATATATGCAGTATGACCGAGAGACGGGCCTCTTGGCATGATTGTCACTTTGTGCAGTGGATGTGCCTCTTTCGTAAAATATGCCACGATAGCATGTCCACCTTCATATTACGCGGTGATTTTGTTTGCTTCTTCGTCCGGTAAACGAGACTTTCTTTCAGGTCCCATCAGTACTTTGTCTCTTGCTACTTCTAAATGTTTCATTGTGACATTGTCCGCTCCATCGATTGCAGCCCTTTACATATATTTAATGTTTTTTACTTATGTTATGTTCTAGGAAGCACCAACAACAAAAATGTAATACATAACCTAAGAGCGGCCTGGTTAACCATGTTTCCCAAGTCAGCTCCTATGAAGCCAGTAGTTCCCCTCGCCAACGTATCAATGTCATCGTGTAAGACTTTTGCTAAATATAAATGTAATATTTCCTTACGTCCGGAAAAGTCTGGTGTCGGAACAACCACCTAGAAAATAAAACATCCTTGACAAACTGCACTGAAAACCGACTTTTGCGATTTACCTCAACGTCGAAGCGACCGGGTCTTAACAGGGCTTGGTCTAAATCATCTCGTCGGTTTGTTGCTCCTAAAACAATAACTCCTTCGTTTTGATGGAAATCATCCATTTCGGATAGTAGCTGATTGATTGTTTGATTTGCAAATGGATGCAGCACAGAATTAGTTCGTTTCGCCCCCATTGAATCGATTTCATCAATAAAGATCACACATGGGGCTTTTTCCTTGGCCGCTTCTGCAATACGGTTAAAAGATGTATAATTGTACAGCCATAAATTAAAAGGCCTAGCAGCGCACTGAAAAGATCTCGAACTCTTCGGGCACCTTGTCCGACTAGAACTTCATCGAATTCCGGTCCAGCTGCATGGAAAAAGGGAACAGCGGCTTCTCTAGCCACAGCGCGAGCCAGTAGATCCATTACTCTTTCTTATATAACTCCGTTATTACGAGGGCTGACTCTACAATTATCGAAAGTGGGCATTAACATAAAAACACTGCTGGAAAAAGTATTTATAATGCTTTATGCAAGTAAGTGCGGAAACGATGAATACCGTTTGAGAAAAGGGTCCTGATGTTAGCCACCATTCTGGATCCAAGGTTCAAAAAATAAGTGAAGACGATGGAAACATAGCTGCCCAATCTCTTCAAACAGAATATACTTCTTTTTTGATGACACAAAAGCCCGAGTCAACTCAGAGTACTTATGAATTTACGGCGGCTGCATCTACAAGCAACTGAACTGGTGAAACTGGGGAAATTTACTAACGAAGGAATAGTGGAAAGCAAAATAATCCAAGGAGTTATTATTTCTACCTGAAGATCTATTCAAAGACAAAGCTTATAGCTGCCCAAATAATGATGCAATAAGACATAGATATATACCAAAACCTGGAGCAACCTCCCAGTGGAAACGACAAATGTCCCATCGATTACTGGTTAGATTCAAATACTGAGACAAAGAAAATGTTTGCTCTCTAGCATTTGTGTATACTTGCGTCTTCTATTCCGAGTGAACGAATTTTTTTCGAAAACTGGTGTAATTCACAGTGATCGCAGCAACCTCTTAAAGTCTCAAAGCGTCTCAATGAATTGCTTTCTCGAAATCAAAATGCTCAGCATTTCGGAAATGAATGAAACTCTATATTTCTGTGTTTCTCTATAATAGTAATTGAACTTTCAGTTATTTAAAAAAATTAATGAATCCTGGGTGTATCTACTAATTTCGCAAGACACATATACACCATCGATAGTATATCGATAGCCTATCGATAGACGATATTATCGAAACATCCAACTATCGATGTTTAACGTACACTAATTTCTACTACCTCACTGTTTAATACAAACAACCAATTTAACATATACGGCAAATTCCCAATCAATTCTCTTTCGTACCACCACTGACACTTAAACGTCACATAACCTACACTGAAATTGTTCAATCAGTTTTTATCAATTTAATTACTAATTACGTCGCAAACCGCACTAACTTTCATTCTCGCGATTTACTGGCAATGTTTCGCGGGTCTCACTTTAATTTCATTCCGATATAACACACAGCCCGTACAATTAACATTTTCCCGCGGACGTTCCATAAGACTGCGTGTGTTTTTCACGACATTTTGGCCTATTGCTGTGACGTCATCATTCTGAATGACGGCCCGTACTTCTAGGAGGCATTGAGTGCGTTTATGCCGTAGCCAAATTCGTGAGCCCTGCTTATTTAGCAGCAATATAAACCACTTTTAAATTAGCCGAGCCTGCTATTTTGGCTACGCTAATTTAGCGCTGCTAAAATTTAGCGCGATTATAAGTGTGAAGGTAGCAGTGGTATAAACACCATAACAGTCATAAATAGGATTTCTAGTTTCGAGTGACACTCGCAATCTAGAAGCCTTAGTGCAAGGGTGTTTTTGTTCTTAGTATTGAGCTCCTTTCAGATATTACGCCATTTTTGCTTTGGTTAATAATCTGTACGGTGTAAACGCTACTACTATAGCAGCGTCAGTTCAGCAACGCTATTTTAGCTACGGCATAAACAAGGCCATTGTATTCATTGATGGGACATTTCTACGAGCTTTCGCCACAGTGTATAGAATGATAAGTGGGTGAACTCCTTCCATTTTCCAGAAAAAACCACTTTGACATTGGAATGGCGCCTTCATTTACGCAATGCATTATCTGTCAAAGCGACCTGAGAGTGTGGTACTATTTTTGCGAGTAGTGAGCCGTATGGGAGCAACGAAAAATCTAGCATGCGTATGTAGTTGTACGGGAAATTGACCGAATTAGGGCGGCCAGATGTTGTAATTTTTGCAAATGAACGAAGCTTTCGAGCTGCCAGTTTGGAAAAAATTAGCGCAAGTAAATTCAAAGAGAATTGAATTGTCATTCAATCTCTAGCTAGAATTTGTAATAAATAAACGTGGAAAAGAATTAATTGTTTAATTAAAAAAAAAATATTAAAATATGAAGTGCATAGTGCGAAAATGTGGGAATAGATTTTCCCGACTCACCAGAGTTCCGGCGAATAGAGAAGCGTAAGTACAAGTTATTAAAATGTTACATAAATTGGTTTTTTGAAAAAGATCAGTGAAGTCCCTCCATATTACAACTGACTTAATTAATTCTTACATTCTCACTTGCCTTTCTCGCTCGTGGGAATGGAATATGCGTGGAAAGGTGCAATGCTGCAAATTCTAGATTGCGGTCGTAAACGAATATCGTACACCTTGTTTGGATTTGATGCAAGGTGTTTGCCAACTCCTCCGCCGTTAAAAACAATTGTCTCCAATTGTTACAAGTATGGCAGTTCGTTGAATCTTACTCGCTGGCTCGATTCTGGCTAGTGGTAAGGTATGTGATGATGGCTTGCTTGCCGGTGTGTGCGAAACCTCCATATTCGTTTTTGGTGCTGAATTTATTTTAATCGTCTTACAGATAGAATCCTACAGAATGTTTGGTACAGAATTTATTTTAGTTGTCTTAAAACGGGAATCGTTCACTAAATTTCCAGTGAAGATTCTAATGAACAGCGACAGTTTACCACCAGGGATTTACAATATGCAATAATTGTTTTAATAACCAAATTGACACTTTTTTAAAACTCTGCACATAGAATGCTTTTATGATGTTTTTATAAAAAGGATTGTAATCACATTTTGTTTTAAGGACCGAAATAGCACTTTATGGAAAAGCACGGCAAACGTTCTTTTTTTTTAATAAAAAATTTTTGGCAGATGAAAATGTTGTTTCGAAACAAGAATTTTTCTCCTATAAATCACTGCACCTCCCATTTAATTAAAATCATTCTTCACTGTTTGAAATACACATTCAAAATATATTCATGAATATTATATTTGTATGTAAGAATATTTGATTGATAAGTATTTCTATATTTTTTGTTCCTAAATATTTTGAAAATAATCAAATTTTACAAGTACGAGTTATATAAGGATAATGGAAGTATCGACTATTTCTCCAATGTTCTGAAATTATCCTGAATCAAGTCGTGAATTCTTCAAGTTATTCTTCCTTAGAATTGCAATAGGTTGTTGTTAATGTTTGCTGTAATTTTTCCGTTGATTCTACTTCTGCCTGCTTTTCCCAATCGAAAACATGCTGCCGTAATTCGACGTCTGGTTTGCCACACTTTTTAAGTGAAGTTTATTAAGGGGTTTTATCTGCGGGTTGTCTGCGCTTCGAAACTTGATTCAATCACTCTCTTGGCTCTCGCGATTATAGCTGACGCGTTTTACTTATCGATTCGACGGAAGTTGAAAATTGAATTTGTTTTCATTCCGATTTCCACTAACAAGTAAATTCATATTATATTAGTTATAATAATGATACTTGACAATTTGTTTCGTAACCGTTAGACAATTTTGTGATTGTGTCTTGGTTTTTGGCGGTGTTTTTTGTTTTTGGTTTATCTTCAGTGCATTGTCTTCTGGTGTTTTTTTTGTACGTTTTTGTTAGTTATTCTTATATTTTTGATTCCTGCTTGTTCTCTGGTGGTATTAGGGAAAAAACTAGAAGAAAGATTCTCAAAAACATACTGAACACGATGATAATTAAACACACGTGCACACAAACAAACAAATACTACCCTAAAAAACACACAATTGTGTGTTATTATTATATTACAGTTTTGCTTTCATATTGTTTTCTTCCGTGGCACACTTTGAGCGAAGAAATGTGAGAAGAGAGAAGAAATGAAACAGAAATTGATAGTGGACCCGCTAATGCATAAAGTCAATGATCCAAGAGTAATAGTACAGAATATCTAAAAGGAAGATACAATAACGAGCAACATTGTGAGCCAAAGAAGAAAATAACTATCAAAATTGTTATGAACCAAAAATAACTTATATTTACGCAAAAATCTGCCTATGTCATTTTAATTCAATAAATTAATTGATATCAGACTTCAATCACATTTATTTAATAACTATACACCCAAATTCGACTGTGGTGACATAAATTAATTAAATAATAAAAAATAAAAATATGTAACTTTAATTCAAATAATATGTGACTGTAAAAACAAACATTAATACATGCAGTGAAAAAGTTTGAAATTCTATGATCCTGAATCAATTAAATGACTTCTTGTTGGATTCAAACGCGTCAGTGGCTATATTAACGAAATTGCTGTTTGATAATAAGGATCCTTTAAAGTCTTGGAAAGTGATATCAGTGAGTATTTTATCCTTTAAAAGCTGCAGAATATATTGCGAAGCAAAAATGAGACAAAAAAACAAATTCTGAATTACATTTGCATATGATATTTCCCATTTCCCATTTCCTGGACGTTCATAGGAATTGAATATTTTCAAAAATTTTGTTGCCATGCCAAGTTTGAGGTATGAGCAATCTTTGCTGCGCAGCAAAGTGGTGTTGCATCATTGTAGCTGCTCCCATACATTCTCATGTCTTCAAACTCCTTTTGTGGTGCAACAATTTTGTGTTGCATTGATTGTAACTCCAGCTTTATTTTCCTACAGGCAGACATAGCCCCATAGCCATTAGACAATTTACCCGATTGTTTTTTTTTGTGGCTGTGTGTTTCTTTTTGGGGGGGTTGTCTTTTGTTTGTTTCTTTGTTTGTTTGTATTGTATTTGTGTATTTTGTATTGCGTATTTTTTGTACGTTTTTTTTACTAACAAATAATAACTAACAAAAAACATAAAAAAATACACGAAAATACAACACACTGAAGATAAACAAGCAAAAGAAAAACACCCCCAATCAAACACACAACCACAAAAGCACAATCGATTAAATTGTCTAAAGGCTTTGGGGGCACGTAGTCGAGCTTAGCCGACTCGTTTTAAAGCATTGGATATTGAAGAGGAGAGGCAATCATACCTAACTGCATCACTCATTCATATCTATTTTTGGTGAAAAATATATTTTCATTCAATGCTGCAAATACCTAACTAAGAATCAAATTAAAATTGAATATTGAAATTTATACCTAGTTGTGCCGGCCTTTCCAAGTTTGTTACGAGAAAATTACCTGCAAAGTTGCAGAATGAAGCCCCTTTGAAAATGATTGACTTCGTTCTTTCAATGCCTTCTAGAAGTACATGCTTCGTAATCGTTGTAGCTTTGACGTCATTTTTCGTGGTCATTTTGATATTTCCACCGGGCAGTGCCGATATACACGGAGATTTCACGTGCGAATTTTTAGCTAAAATATAAATAAAACGTTATTTCTTTGTGCGTGGATACGTTGTAATAATAATATTTAGTCATTACTTGCATTTCGACTAAGGTTCGTCCTCACACCCAGGTGTAGCACAACCTGTATACAAAACTTCACACATACAATATATACACAAAACTTCCACAAATATGCTCGATTTACTGTATTTGATGATGATCAGGAAATAGCCGCATTACTGTCAATTGGCCTATTCATGTTCGAGAACCAGTTAAACATATGCGGCAAATTCCCAATCAATTCTATCGACAGTAAGAATTTCTACGGTATTATGTAGGGCAAGATAAATACCCACTTGACGATTTCTCGCATTATTAATTAATTAAAGATTCTTTCAAAATAAAATATCCGAATCTGAATACTGCAAAAAATTGACGAAGAAAAGATCACTAACCATTTAGGTATTTGGAAAGAAGCAAAAGTATTTATAAAGCCGGAATTACATGCTCGCCGAGTAGTGCCAAATGAAGACAAGGTGAGTGTGTAAACGGTCTCCTTGTCTAGTCTCGGCTGTGTTTTTCATGGCAAGCACGCGTGTGTAAATGGTTTGCTCGTCGGCTCTTGTTTGTTTTACGAAGGGATAATGATCCTTTTACTGCTGTGCCTGAGTGTTTATGACCGTCTCGTCCGAGTTCGAAGCCGCTGGAAGCGAAGTCGGTTTTATGCATCAAGTCAAAGGGATTCGAGAGGGTAGCATGTGCTCATTTAAATTTTCGAATTTTTCGCCGGGACTTCAAACATGTGTTTGCGTGTCCCAGATTGAAATAACTCAACGCACACCAGGCAGTTGCAATAGCCACAGCCCGTACCTCAGTCATCGTTCACTGAACTGAACAAAACAGCTCACAACTGTCGAAAGATGCAAAGTGCAATATCCTAAGTAAACAATTCACCCTATGAAAGGTGCATGGTGTATGGTCCGTGTTGTACGGTGCAATATCCTAAGTAAACAATACACCCTATGTCTTGTTGAGTCTCGTCCAATGTCTTGTTGAGTCTTGTTTACTCTTGTACCCGAGACGCTCGTTCCAATGTATAAATCGGGCATAAGAGGATTTAAAGATACATTTGTCAAAGGGCGAAGTGTATGGGAAGACTGACATTTGATAGTGATGTATATTTTATGAAACAAGCATTAGTAATATTTATATTTTGATACGATAAATATTTGCAAAAATTGTGCTAGGAAAATATAGTTAGAACGAAATAAAACTCCATGTAACAGTTCTGGAGTTAAAAGGAATAATAGTAAAGTCTTCCTTAATTATAATGGCTAGTTCCAAAGAAACCTGTCTCGCTTTTATCTTCAACTTTGTTATTTTGGATTTATCAAAGAGGCTTGAATATCAACGTAAACACATTTTTTTTCTTAATCCTCCCTATTGTCTAATCTAACTGTAATAATGAACGCAACGTATGTTTATGCTATAAAGTCTACACAAAAAAAACTATTATGCAATGGAAAATATCCGGATACCGTTTCTTGCTTTAACGATGAATTATTCTTTATATCGAAATTCATTAATTCAAAACGAAAAGTTGAGTTCTCATCAATCTAGAGAAAAAATTTATATGAACGTATTATATTTAATTTAGTTATACATACAAATATCAATGTTAGTGTTACACTATTTGGCACGTGGCTAGGTTTATTTTGGGTGAATATGCTAATATGGCAACATGAAGATTGTGTTTTTAGGTATGTTAATTAAGGTGGAATTGAAATCAATTTTCAAAAAAAGAGGGCACAAACGTAGCTTGATTAATGAGAATATGTATAACCTCTTTTCTATTGCGAGTAGATTTGTATGAGTTGAGAATGGATCTTAGAAAATGATTAAATTTGAGCAATCACAAAAGTATTAAAAAAATATTACCGAAATAGTAACATTAGTAAAGTATTGACTTTAACTAAACTTGTTTATCAGCCCTAAAAGGCAAGCTATGTTAAATGATGCATAAACAAAAAAAACTAGAGAAGAGAAAACGAAAAGGCCAAATGCCAACTCAATTGTCAACATTCTCACTTGACCCATTCCTCTTGGCAATGTAATATAATCTAAAAATGTTACTCTCGTATGAAATGTAACTCTCGTATATGCTGTCTTCATGTCAATATTAGTTTGTTTCTCTCATTCTAAAAATTTAATAATAATGAATTGCTAAACTTGAACCTCCGGTCTTCTTATTGGGCGAAAGCCCGTGAGGACATTTTCTTTCAGGTTTCGAGATGGCCTGGCTGGCCGATGTTTGAGTAGTTTGTGGATTGTCAGCTTTTTGATGAGAGGACCTTGGCCAAATAGTTTGCTTGGTGAGCTTTGTTTTGATTTATGGTTTATGTCGGTCAAGGTCAGTGGGCGGCGAGACCCCCTAACATCTGGGATCTGAGCCCCATAACATCAGGGGCCTGAGGCTGTCTACCTCGTCCTCGGGCCTACTAAAAAGAAGCAATTTTTCCCCCAAAATGTAAATTCGCGCGTTTTTCTCGTTTACTGTCTTGCAGCCTAAGCCTGAGAGCTGCCTCTGGTCTTTTACGGACAAAGCCCCTTTCCTTTTTTTGATGTATATTGCGGCTAGTATTATTTCATGACGGATGAATAATACATAGCGTCCCCCTTTGTTTTCTGGGAGCTAATCCACCCCATTTTCTATTGACCCCCGCAGCCGCATAGAGCTAGCAAAGCGGCCTACCAGCATCCGGCGGGGTCGCATTAAAGGGTGCTCCGCATATGCGGACGAGTGGTCTTCACGACCATTTCTAGGGTACCCTGCTATCGGGGCAATTTTTTTTTTTTTTATTTGCCTCTTGGATGGCATTAGCCATTCCACTTTTCTGACCTTAGACATCTTGGTTCCGAACTTCGGTCTGGTTCTGAGTTGTGCTAAGGCCATCTCATTCACTTTATTCGCTACATGTTTTAGCCCCAGTGGCACCTGCTATCGTAGCCTTTACAGCTGCTGACAGAAGGGCAAACAGATACTCTCCGGGCACCAAAAAGAAGTATTCAGTCATTGCTGAAAGAATGGTGATGGTTTGAAGGCAAGGCTTGATGATATTACATTCTATTCATTGACCAAGAAAGATAGACTAAACAATGTATAAAAAATTGAGAATAGTGGCTTTGGTAAAATAAAAATCATTTTCAAGGAGGCAGCAGATGCCAATTCCTTGCTCGATGGGCGTGTCCTTTCAAAGTATAACCTAAACGGCTATATACCCAACAATTTCATATTTAGGTATGGAATATTAAAAAATGTCCCCATGAACTTTGATCTAGAGAATATTCCGAAGAATGGAATTCCATGCAATAGTTTTAGAAATAAAATCAAGAACATTGCCATCAAATGAGGGGTATAGAGGACCCTAGAAGGTTCATACCTTCGCTCACTGTCAAGTGCAGCTTCGAAGGAGGTGACTTTCCTGACTTCATAAAAAAAAGTTGATTATGTTAGGATTAGAGTCGATTATTATATCTCGAAACCGAGGCAATGCTCAAACTGTAGAAGACTGGGCCATATAGCCAAATTCTGCAAAATCCCTCAAAAAAGGTGCCTTAAATGTGGTGTTTCAACCTGTGCGAGTACGTGCACCAATTTAATCTGCATCCTGTGTGATAAATTTGTTTATGCCGATTATTAGATCTGATAATATGAAATTCGATTTGAGATCTTCACTTTTTTAATTTATGTCTGAGTTATAATTGGGTATAGGTAATAAAGCGATTTTTGAAATTGGACGTTTATAAGTTCTACCGTTCGAAAACACTGACACGACCCGCACTAAATTGTCTTTACCGGCATGCAGTTCAACTATTTTTGCCAAAGGCCATTTATACGCTGCCACTTTTTCGTCGTTTAAAATGCAAATATCTCCGACTCGAGCACATTTTTCTTTGCTGAGCCATTTAGGGCGGGATTTTAATCGGTTTAAATACTCGACCTTCCATTTATTCCAAAAGTGTTGTTTTATTCGTTGCACTAATTGCCATCTGTTCAGATAGTTACTATTGACGTCCAGAAGATTGTGTTCTGGTGGCGAAAGCATTGCTCCTCCGATGAGAAAGTGTGCAGGGGTTAGCACTTCTGTATCCGTTGGGTCATCTGACATGGGGCATAGTGGTCGCGAATTAAGGCATGCTTCGATTCTCACTAATACGGCCGACATTTCTTCGAATGTAAGTGCTGCTCCTCCGACCACACGACGTAAATATAAATATTGTTTTGTTGATTTCACTCCTGCTTCCCAGAGACCACCAAAATGTGGTGAGGCAGAAGGGTTAAAGTGCCAAACAATGTTCTCATTGGCCAACATTTCGGCAGCAAACTCATTGCTTGGGTTTATCAATCGGCGTAGTTCCAACAAAGTTTGTTCCACAGTCACTGTAAATGTGACTGCAGAGCCCTCGACGTCACATGAAACGACGTAATGCTGCCAAAAAGGCTGCTGTTGACATATCACTCACAAATTCGAGATGAATAGCCTTGATTGTCAAGCATATGAAAATTGCTACATAGCCCTTGTGCACTCTGCTACCTCGTCCACGTCGATCACGGTATTCAAATGGTCCGTAGTAAACTATCCCTGTATGAGTGAAAGGTCTTGAAGTGGTGACTCTTGGCTTAGGTAAACTTCCCATTGGGCCTTTTTACACTTGTATTCTTGATGCATTCCTGAAACTGGTTTTACAACAATCAACATTTCCACACTTGTATTCTTCAGCAATGGAACCGTTCATGTACCGATTATGCATATGAATGTGTGCGTGTTGTTGTTTTCTCATTTCGACTTGAATGTTTCATGAAAAATTTCTGACCCGTGAACTATGTTTATACTTGTGTTAGTGAGTTGCAGCTTGATCAATCAGTTTCAAACGTGATGCAAATTTCTCTCCAAGTGCATCACTTTTTGTAGAGATTTCCCCTCGATTCTTCTGCCTCTTGTCCAGAAAACCGGTTATAGGACTGCATCAAGAATACAAGTTTAAAAAGGCCCATTAGTTGCTGCAATATTTGTGGCTTCGCTCTGACACATTTGATACACTTGCGGACTTCTTGTTTGATTGTATTTCGAATATCGATTATCCAACAACGTTTCCGTATAATGTTGGTCATTAACTGAGTCTGCCCATGTAACGTGTTGTGATGTATTTGATGTATCAGCAGTTTTGTCAGTTTGCCTTGTTTTGGTAAGATAATTTGATATCTAGCATCATAAGGCAGTTCGGCGTTCGTCAGCCGTCCACCTACTCTTAACACTCCGTTGCCATAAGGGATTTAAATTTTTAAGGCTACTGCCACTGATGCCTCTTCCATTTTGTAAGTCTAATATTTCCTTCGCGAATCTTGTTTGTTGCGTGTATCTAATCCAAAAAGTTAAAGCCTTTTGTAATTCTAGTGTCTTCAAGTATCCTTTAGAGACAGGTTTTGAGAGGAGCGCAAAAAATCGAAAACAATATGCTGTTACCCGGATCAAGCGCGACAAAGTTGAGTAATTACATAACATATATTCTAGCTCCTCATTGTTTTTCTGCATGATATTGAGGAGAACCAACTTTCTACTTTCCAACGTAGTCGTAATGGAATTTTTCGTGTTTGGCCATTTACTGGGCTCATTTAGTAACCAGACAGGTCCACACCACCGCAGCGAATTTTCGAAAATTTCTTCTACGTCTATTCCTCGAGAAGCTAAATCGGCGGAGTTTTGATTCGATGGGACGTGTCGCCATGGAGTGTTTCCTCCATGATTTAAGATTTCCGTAGATCGATTGGCGATAAACGCTTTCCAAAGGGTCGGATGACATTTCAACCAGGCCAACACGATCTCGGAATCAGTCCATAGGAAAGTATTAATATCTACGATATTTAATGAACCTTTGATTTTCGCTACTAATTTTGCCAATAATACTGCTCCGCCTAACTCCAGACGTGGTATTGAAACAGTCCGTATTGGTGCGACGTTTGTTTTTGCTATAATAAGATGTGAGTGGGTTTCGTCTTCACGTCGATCAACTAAGTAAATTACTGCTGCATACGCTTTTAGTGACGCGTCACTGAATCCATGAAGTTCTAATTTCGAATTTTTAGTATAATGTATCCACCTAGGTATTCGTAAGCTTTCGATTTTCAATAATTTAGTTCTGAATTCAATCCATTTTTTTGTGTATATCAGCTCACAACGGTTCATCCCAACAAAGCCCTTGTAACCACAAAGATTGTAAAAGTATTTTTGCATTAATCATAATTGGAGAAATCCAGCCCAAAGGATCAGAAAGACACGCGATGTCTGACAGCATTGGACGTTTCGAGTATGACTTGCTCTCTTCATTTAATTTGATACGATAGCTAAATTGGTCTGTTAATGGATGCCAAATAATTCCTAAGGATTTGTATCCCTGGTCTAAGTTCAAGTCTAGTGGTTCTTGCATTTCAATATCTTCCACAGGTACGTCTTTTAAAATTCTAAAGTAATTGCTAATCTATTTCCGAAGAGGAAATCCTCCAGCTCGCAGCACTTCAAATATTTCCTTTCGCCTATTCGTTGCTTCTAAGAGATCGTCTCCTCCAGACAGCACATCATCGACGTAGAATTCAGTTAATATAGAGTTGAATGCATTGGGAAACTTCTCTTTTTCATCTTCCGCCAATTTGTGTAACGTCCTAATTGCCAAGAATGGTGCACAGCTTGTTCCAAATGTTCCTGTATTAAGTACATAATCATTGATTTCTTCTGATGGATGAGATCTCCACAAAACTCTTTGATATTGGGCATCTTTTGGATGGACCTTTATCTGGCGGTACATTTTTGTGATGTCGCCTACGAAAGCAAACCGATATTTCCTCCAACTCATTAATATTGTCGTCAAGTCGTTCTGGATTGCAGGACCGGTAAATAAAATGTCGTTCAGCGATACGCCAGAGCTAGTCTTCCTAGAAACGTCGAAAACTACTCTTCAACTGGTCGTGCTGCTTTCTTTTCGAACTGCGTGATGAGGTAGATTGCCACATAGTACCGTTGGTCTCCCCTTAATAAGTGCTCCTCTTGGTTCTTGGCTGCTTCCATATGTCCTAAGTTCAAATATTCTTGAATGCAGTTTATATATTCTTTCCTTAAATTGTCATCCTTTTGGAAGCGTCTTGCTAAAGACATGAAACTTGCAAGGGCTATGGTTCTTAAACATCCGAGTGTATATTTATCTTTGACACTTTTAAAAGGCAACCTCACTGAATATCGGCCTGTATTGTCACGACTTGTGGTTTCCAAAAAGAAGGATTCGCAGAATTCATCATCTGGAGATGGTATTTTCTGTGGCTGGATATCCTCTAACTCCCAAAATCTTTTCAACTGCTCATTAATTTCCACGTCATTATTCACTTCAATTTTCAAACCTTTAAGACTTTCCACGGACTGGGTGTCTACTTGACCCGAAATTATCCAACCCAGCTTCGTATTTTGAGCAACTGGTCCAGCTTCTAAATATTTAATTTCACCCAACAACAATTTCCCGATTACATCAGCTCCCAATAATATGTCAATGCGATCGGGACGAGCGAAGAATGGATCTGCGAGTTGAAGTTCCTCCAGTTGTTTCCATTCAGAAGTTGTGATGGTTCGAGCGGGTATCAACGTGGATATTTTATCCATAATTAATGCTTCAAAATTTAGTGTAGCTCCCTTTTGAAGACACATGCTAAGGATGACCATTCCGTTTACGTCAGTTTTGTTCGATTTTCCAATTCCAACAACACTTATTCTTGTTGATGTTCTTTTTAACCCAATTTGTTGAACTGCCGACTCTGTGATCAGGGATGTTTGCGAACCTTGATCCAAAAGCGCTCGTAAGGTAACTAGTCCAGATGGTGTATTTAAGATAATGCGAGCTGTTGCTAACAGCACTTCCCGTCTTGTTGTTGTTTTGACGGAATTCACGCTCGCGGGTTCAATTTCTGAAGTCGATGAAAGTGGGTTCGAAATGTTTGAAGTATTTTTATGCAATAATGTGTGGTGAGTCTTCTGACATTTCATGCATCTAAATTTGCTGGAGCAATTAGCTATCAAATGACCCTTTTCCAAACAGTTTAAACATAGGCCATTTCTTTTTACGATTTCAAATTTATTCGCGTGTAGTAACTGCAATGCACCAATGCCTTCTAAAAATACGGGCCGTCAGGCTACGTAACCGTTCTCGCCGTGACGTAATGAGTTTAGGAAATTTGACATTTCCACGAGGCAGTGCCGATGTACACGGAGATTTCACTTGCGGTTTTTTGGTTAAAATATGAATAAAACGTTAGTTTTTTGTGCGTGGACGCGTTATAATAATACTATTTAGTCATAACGTACACTTTGTACCAATTAATTGTATCGCGACAGTAAATCGACACGAACCATCACATAACCTAACACCAACCGATAAACATTTCGTAGCGAATTTTCCACATTATACCGCACGCACCGCATTAATTTGTGATTTAGCTGTTCACTAGCACTGTTCTGCATAAACCACTTTAGTTTTCATTTCACTCATTTTAACACAACCCGTACAATTAACATTTTCCCGCGGACATCCCATAAGACTACGTGTGTTTTTCGCGACATTTTGTCCTATTGCTGTGACGTCATCATTCTGCATTACGGCCCGTACTTCTAGGAGGCATTGGCCCAAGTGTCAAATGTATGGGATCGTTGATGCAGAAATAATCTAAGTTCCTCGAATGACGTGTCCCTGTTTGAGTTTGCTCCCACAACTGTCTAGTTTCGTGAGGAAGCCGTTGCGTGGTCATGTACTCGTATACTAAAATAAATTGCCACAAATCACCCACTTGCAAATTCTCGATTGATTGGACACACTCAACTGTTCTATCTAATAGATTTTTCAACGAAGAAGCTGACTCAGACGCATTATTCATGTCAAATAACCTTTTAAATAGGGCATTCAGTAATACACGCAAATTGTTGTATCGTTGGTTCAAAAGTTTCCACGCTGAGTCGTAATTAGCACTAGTTAAACGACGAATTAAGTTTTCAGCCTCCCCTGTCAAACTGCATTTCAAATAATAGGCGTGTTTTTTTGCTCCGATACAGAACAGAATAGGACAGTGATGCAAAAAAACGATCCATCACAAAACAGCTGACGCTTTCGCTAAGACTGACATAGGTTGCTGTATTTGCTGTGGTCCCACTCAACAGCTCAATATAAAGGGAGAAAATAACGAATATACACTACCACAATCGATAGAAAATAGCAAAAGGACTAACAGAAAATTATCTCTTTTAACTTTGTTCACATTATGCGAGCTTTTTTCAATTTACTAACTACCAAAACATTCAACTTAACCTTCAAAAACCAAAGCCATCTCACAGAAAAAAAAGACAACTACGTATGAGCTTTTCTTTTTTCTATCAGCACATTCTATACTTCGGCACGTGAACTACCTATGACGAATACAATTTCTGTACTAGTGAATTCACTGGTGCAGGAGTGTTGTTGTTTCCAATGCGTATATCCTATTCTCTACTGGATAGAGGAGCAAAAAAACACGCCTAATGTAATTTCTCTACATTCGATAAGGCGGATCGTTCATGAATGAGTGACACGAATAGATCTCTAAATAACACCCATTCCTCATAGTTTCCCGAGAATTTAGGTAAATTTATACGCGGGAGTTTCAATTCTAACTCATTCGATTTTTTATCACTTTGAGAAGCTGCAATTTGTTTATCTTCTACGCCCTCTAACCCTTGCAATAAATCTTCCAACTCTGATTTAAAATTCAAATGCAGTATTTCAAACTTCTCATGATCATCAGAAAAATACTGAGAATCTATAACTGTTTCATTAACGCATTCCAGAATTTTCTCATGCGTTGCAAGAAATCGATCATAATGAGAAGATACTTTATCGATTAAGGTTCGATAATAAGTCGCAGTTTTCCTGGACTTAGAATCTTTGCGGTAATACGTTTGCATTTTTACTAGCTGGTCGAACGCTATTTTTTGCCGCAACATTACATTTTGCACATCAGCCATATTGACTTTCAAACAATCAAGGCACAAAATTTCCCAAAGCAATTTTATAACGGTGTTCAATCGTACTAAGCTGCGAATTTCTCCGAAGAACCGAATTCAACCAGTTTATGCACTTTCACGATTTAATTTACGTATCGCGTTTCAAATTGCGCTAGCACTTCTCTCGAATGCCCGTTAATTTTTTATTTGTTGGAGTATATATTTATCACTTGTAGGTGATAAAAGATAAATTATAGATCAATGAAGTAGATAGTTTTATAGTTAGATGATGTAGATAAATTATATGTAAATTAGATGCATTATATAGATGTGTAAGATAGATGTAAATTAAAGATCGGTAGATTGAAAGATTTATTTTAAATTTTGAATAAATTGAATAGATATTACAGTAAATGGTAGAAGGAAAGGAAACAAGGATGATCATGCAAAGGATTAAGTGTTTGGGACTTACCCAGCAGACAATTTCTCTGCAGCGATTATCTCCGCTAAATTGCAATCCACTGCACTATTTTTCACACACGATCTAATTCCAAATGTCTAGTTTCTATTTTCTATTTTCAAAATATTATAGCCCGGAGCCGAAAATTCACTGATCCGGTTCGAAGAACCAAAATGTTTCGATTACTAATTCAATTATCGATTCAAATTCACACGTTTTCAAATTCAATTCGAAGCACTTTACTGTAGAACTATTCGAATTCAAACAATTCCACAAATTCAATTCGAAGTACTTTATTGAACACCTATTCGAATTCAAACAATTTTACCAAATCAAATTCGAAGCAGATTTTATACGACATCCGATCACAATTCCAATTCGAAAACTAATGAACTTTTAACAAAGGACTAAAAAAATTCTATATGAAAATTTCGGTAAATCTACCGCTTTCACTGTTATAACGTGTCATTTCCAATACAATTATTTCTTTCTAAAATCGATGATTTAATTTAGCATACAGCATTAATTTTCCAATGATCAGCCGGTTGGAGTACAAATTGAAATGATTACAGCTGATATTGTTTGTCATCTGTTAGTGACAGGTTAAGGTAAGTTTTGATGTACATTATTTTCCAAATTTTGATCTTTTCCTAATTTTAGGCTAAATCCGAACACTGTGCAACTCCCCTAACCATATGTCTTCAAACAGAAACTGCCCTGTCTGGAAAGGTGAGGAACAAGTATTAAAAATTGCAGTCATTAAAAATATGTCCTATTTTGAGGCAAAGAAAGTAGTGTAAAATGCAAAAAGAATTCATCTTCTGATGAGGAAGAACTCAGTTCATTCCCATCCCTTCTAGATAACTGCGTTCAGTCCACAAGAAATACCCAGATGGAAATCAACTCCACACTTAGAAAGAAAAAGTTTGCGGACGTTCTAAAAGTAAACCGAGGGGTAGCTCACTCTCCTGTCGAAAGACATTCCACTCCCAAAGGAAATACTGAACCAACACCCATTTTCAACATTTCTAATTATTTCATTACTAGTGAGTTTGAAAAATGCCTGAAAACCCTCCTGGTCAACAATAAGGACGACACTTTAATTTCAAATAAAGACACCATATCTAATAGCATGTTCGTGTTCCTATTAAACGTTCTGAAGAAAATTCAATTATCCAACAATCTCCCTGACACGAAGGAAAATCCTACAGTTAAATATTCAGGGATTAATACAAAACAAAAATAACCTAGAAGACGTACTAAACAACGAGAACTACAACATCGCCATTTCATCAGAAACTCTGGTATCAAACGAACATAACATCAACCCAATAAGAGGTTTTAACATGATCTTTCAAGAATAGATCCAGTAACAGTGGTGAGGAGTCTGTCTACTGGTTAAAGAAAATATCGATTTCTATGAGATTCATATAGACACATCTCTTGAAGTAATGGCTATCACTACCATCAACCTAAGAGAAAATTAACTCATCCTTTCCATCTATTGCCCCCAGACTTGAATCATGAAGTTTTCTACAGGGAACTTAATAAAATAATAGTTTTTGCCTCGGGTACCGGAAATTTCATCCTTGGAGGTGATCTCAATGCAAAGAATAGGTGCTGGGGTGATCATCAAAACAATTCTAAAGGTATCAAGCTCCTTCAAATTTTCCACAACCATAATCTAATCTTTTTGAATAATGGCAGCAAATCTTTCGCCACTGGGTTCAGATATGGGAGAAGGGATTCCTCACCTCCAGACGTTAGCTTCGAAAACTATATGCCCAGAAATATCAAGTGGAACATAAGCTTAAACCATATAAGCAACAGTGGGCACAAACCCATTACCATCTCCTTTAGAACCAAATATTGCTCAAAATCCAAAAGGAATGTAGTATCAGAGAAAGTTATTGATATAATCTCGAAACAACAGGCTTCAGTATAGACAGCAGGATTCAGTATACAAAAAAATGAGAGCGTTCCCGTACTTTTCATGAATTTTCCGATCACATGATTCAACAAAATTCAGGAAAATTCAGTGACTGAAAATACGGGAACAGACCTATTTTTAAACACACAAGCACTCTTGTAAAAAAAATGAATTACCTATTATTGAAGACTAAAACCAGTTGGCGTTTTCCTATTCAGTTTTCTTTACAAAAATCCAATAAGCTTTTGCATATGTCTCCACTTTGTCGGGCGCACCAGGGGATAAGCTGTTTTCGTAAAAAGTTTTCGCTTTCTCGCGAGTCCTGGTATTCGTTGCCAGCAAATCCAAGTATCCACGACGGAACTGAGTACAGTACTCGTGTTGGATGTAATCGATCATTGCCCATTGTCCGAATAGTGCTCGTTTCTCGGTCCATGGGTTTTAGGACGATATTCTGGAGCGGGCAGCTTTTGTCCATTATCAAGATGCGGCAGAGGTCCTCGGTGCTCGACTCGATCTTTATCGACGAATTATATGCCCATTTGCGACAATATCTGCATAGTAACCGAATCGTACTGGGACGATTACAGGCGTCCAAAATGCTTTTAGTGATTTAAGAGCAGCATTGCAATGGCTCGACATTACAAATTGATCGGCAAGAACTATGTAATACTAAACTAAGCGTTGGAAATAGAAGCGGCGCTAGATGACACCATATGTGACAACATTCTGGTTTACATAATTGTTCGTTTTCGAGACTTGAACCCTAACGATCGAGTGCAAGCAATACTAGCATTGTAGGATAAAATGTTGGATTTGGAAGAACAGGAGACAAGGTATGTTCACAACAATATGTTTTGTAGTAGTCTATTATTTCCTCAAATCATCTCTCAGTTTAGTCAAATGCTAACAAATTCGCTTCTTTTGCAGCCTCGTCTCGTTTCGAAACCATTTACAAGTAACAGTGGAGATGTTACTTTCGATAACCGCAAGCTCCAGGAAATATAGAAAACGAAATAGATTCCGTGATTGAAAAGAAACCAAACATTGTTGAAATCGAAATAAAAAGTAAGAATTCAATTGAAGTCTATCTATCCAGTAGATGCATCAAGTTACTTTCCAAAATCGTTTTTTTTAGATGAATCTGATCACAAGAATGATGAATCGTCGGAAAAAGATCTATCATTCGATGATGATCCGAAATTTCTACCGACAATTGAAAGGAGGAAGGTAAGCGATGAAAACTAGAATAAAGTCGGTATTTTACTAACCACCTGACTAATATTTTTCAGTCTGCAGATGATCAATGTGAAGGTTTTAAATTTTGCAGCGAAGATATATTATTTGAAAAGTAATACGTAAATTGACTTTATGTTTTTTTTATAGCTTTTTGAATTGAATCATTCCGAATCAAGAGAGAATTCGATTGAGGGCGATGATAAAATTGATGCCGAACTGAAGCAATGGTCTAGTGCGCGTAGTAGTATCGCAGAACGTCGTCGATTGTATGAGAACCGATCGAAATCTGTTCAGGAAGAAAAGCCGAAATCACCTGTACCATTGATGTAAGTTGTGTAATAAGAATTTGTAATTGGCGTGACGTGTTAATGAACTGTACTAAATAGTCGACGTGAATCTGTGAAGTCACAAGTTGACGGCACCAAGCAACAGAATGACACGAAACGAATATCGGAAGTGAAGCAGAAACAAAATAAAAGGGATAATATTACACGAGCAGAGAATAAGAAAGCAAGTGAGGCTGTGACGGCAAACAAGCGAACTTCAACAGTATTTGATATGTATCGTGAAATATCATATCTTGCAATGAGATTTAAAATTAAAACAAGACATGGTATGTTCACAACAGGGTGAGCCCGCCGAAAAGAGCTTTAGGCGACACCAGACTGGTAGGAGGTAGAGGCTTCATGAGGTGGTAGAATTGAGGTTTTCGGTTTGTGGGTGGCGGCGGCGTGCATGCTAGTGTGGTGCGTGTGCATGTAGACCTGAGGGTTGGGTGAGCGCGGTGAGTGAAAACTTGATTTTGCTCTGTTTACAAACGATCAGACCATGTGTTTGCTTTAACAATAATCTCGGTAGCACATGCTCTGTTAGTGTTCATCAATTTTTCGGTATCATATATGTGTCGGTATCAATTCGAATGAAGGGAAACCAGTTCCAGAGAGGCAAAATGTGCATTTCTTGGTGACTAAGCATATGATAATTAACATGCGTTTCATACGTATGGAAGATTAATAAAAGTGGGTTGCAGATTGTGTCGGTTGAAATGCGTTTAACATGATTCGGTACCGTGATGATGACGGGAATATAGTATGAAAAGAGAATGACCAATAACTGTTTGTTGGGGGTAATTTACATTTCGCTCGTAGTAAAATGCGTGATTGCTGTTGTTTGTTGGCAAAGTGAATGAATGGAGAAAAACAAATGGACGGGAGTTAACATACACCTGAGCTTCACTGAGACAACGCTGAGTCAGCCGATCACACGACTCAACATACACCTGATCGAGCATTTCCCAGTCAGCAGATCTGACGGGAATCAATCAATTGTTTAAGTATGTAATCGATCTCTATTGTAATTTATTTGTCATAAATAGAACTTACCTGCAAATGTTAGCATCAGTCGAGAAATACATCTGTACCAATTAAGATCGTGTTTTTTTATTCTCGCCTCCGTTCAAGAAACTTTAACTCGGGTAGTTTTTCTTGTAAAATGGAATACCTGTTTGAAGATCAACATTCTTTACTTATCATAATGAAGAAGATCAAAATTGAATGATTCTGAAATGAATGTATGTATGAAATTAAAAACCGAGAAATTGTGGAATAAGATTTCAATTTGTAAACAGCTTAGGTGGTAAAATAAAAAAGCGTATGTACAAGAGGAATGTTTTATTTTATTGTGATATGAAATAAAATTGTTTGTTGATATTTTACATGGAAACTTAAATGTATATTGAAACAGCTTCACATGTAACTCCACCAAGAATCAATCTCAATCCAACACATTCTAATAGGTTGTAGATGCAGCGCTCTATTGTAAGTAATAGGTGTATCGTAAAGTCCACAGACGTCTTTACCGTTGGCGTAGAAACATTCCGCTGACAATCGCAAGTGTTCACTCTCGACATCGGTAGGTGTATTGAATGCATCCATGGTGACCGAGCAAAAATAACATCTGTTTGTGTAAAAGAATCCAATATGAGCAAGCTTAAGTATTTTTCTTCCATCAATTTTTAGATTGGCAAACGTCTTGACTCGATCATATTCTCGCTTTAAACTCAACATCTCGAGTGAATGTTTTTCACTTTTAGAGCATGTCTTTTATTAAAACATGAAAGAGTCTTCCTCTAGCCTCTTGCGTATAATAGTCTGGGGAAAGTGAACATGGTGCTTCGGAAAAATTTGGGGAAAGCTGAATTTTGGTGTAAACCTTGGTACTGGCGTGTTGAACAAAATGTCAAAAGTCCCCATCGATCCGAGTGCTGCGTTACTTTTTATACGGGTTCAAGGTTCACAAAAAGCGACCTTTCCTAAATATCTCAGTAACGGTCACGTCTTCAGAAAAACAATGTATGACAAATTTGTAGCTTAAAAAATTTCCAACAAAAAGGATCTGAACTTTTTCTTGTAACCATAACCGTTTTTGAGATATGTTGATCTAAACATTTGCTACTAACAGCATCCTCTTTGTCAACGCCAGTTGATATTATCCGATTTTAATTACGACTTGGAATGTTTGTGAGTTCCTTTTTCTATGTTTAAGAGGCGCATAAAAAACTTTTAAACAAACTTATCTACCACACTCCAGAGTAGGTGGGAAAGTGTGTTCCGAAAAGTTATCCCCCTCCCCCTTTCCATAAAATGGTATCCCGGAGCTTCCATCCCAAGTCTTCACAAATGAGCTCGTTGCCTACTCTTTGTCTTCTGTTAAACAAGATAATATCACTTTTTATCCTGTTAATTGCGTATTCTTGACATCGCAGGACCAGCTCTACACCCACACCCTACCCACCCCCGCAAACGAACCACCCCGAAATACCCGGTTTTTTAGTTTTTTCGCCATACCGTCTTATCCCATGAACGATTAGGGCAAGGTTACGTAATTTCAGGTGCAAATCGGTTTCGAGACGTGCCATGTCCCTTTAGCGCTATGCAGTCATCACAGGGTTGGTAAAAAAACATTATTCGGAGATAGTCTGCAGCGGGCTGAGCTCCTATAATGTCAAGAATGAGCGTTTACAGAATTATGCCAGGATATTAGGCATGTTTTTTTGCTCCTCTATTCAGTAGAGAATAGGATATACGCATTGGAAACAACAACACTCCTGCACCAGTGAATTCACTAGTACAGAAATTGTATTCGTCATAGGTAGTTCACGTGCTGAAGTATAGAATGTGCTGATAGAAAAAAGAAAAGCTCATACGAAGTTGTCTTTTTTTCTGTGAGATGGCTTTGGTTTTTTGAAGGTTAAGTTGAGTGTTTTGGTAGTTAGTAAATTAAAAAATGCTCGCATAATGTGTCGAAAGTTAAAGAGATAATTTTCTGTTAGTTCTTTGGCTATTTTCTATCGATTGTGGTAGTGTATATTCGTTATTTTCTCCCTTTATTTTGAGCTGTTGAGTGGTACCACAGCAAATACAGCAACCTATGTCAGTCTTAGCGAAAGCATCAGCTGTTTTGTGATGGGTCGTTTTTTTTGCATCATTGTTCTATTCTGTTCTGTATCGGAGCAAAAAAACACGCCTATTATTTTGCTTTTTCATACTCCAAGGGCCATGATATGTTACAAAACCTTTTTTCACCTGCAATCTTGTTGTTTTGTCTTGCTATCCCATACATGATGCAGCAATACAGTTTATTTCCGAGAAGAGAGTAGCGAGCAGATGTCCCTACAAGTTTTATGGCAAAGGGGGGCGGGGGGTGGTGGTAACTTTTCGGAGCACACTTTTCCATATAAGTTTATTTATGTTAAGTTTATTTACATGTTTTTTCTATGCACCTCTTAAATATAGAAAAACAAACTGACAAACATGCCAAGTCGTAATCAAAATCGGATAATATTAACATGCCGTGAGAAAGAGGATGTTGTTAGTAACAAATGTTTAGATCAATATATCTCAAAAACGGTTATGGTTACAGGAAAAAGCTATAAAATCTTTTTTGTTGGAAATTTTCTAAGCTACAAATTCGTCATACATTGTTTTTCTGAAGACGTGAGCGTTACTGAGATATTTAGGAAAGGTCGCTTTTTGTGACCTTTGACCCCGTATAAAAAGTAACGCCGCAGTCGGATCGATGGGAACTTTTGACATATTGTTCAACACGCTAATACCAAGGTTCACACCAAAATTCAGCTTTCCCCAAATTTTTCCGAAGTTTCGCCTTTTTTATGTCGGATTTCACTGGACTATAAGTGTTAAATGAACATCTTTTGATTCCACAGGGTTTTTAACTTATGGTCTCTTGAACGCAAAGCCAATAAACTATGTGTGCAATTATAAATCTGGACTCGAACCGTAGTTATAAGAATGAAACCAAAACATAATGGACAAAAGTAAACAAAAAAATAACTTTTTACAATCTTTGAATGAATAGCAAGAAGGTATTAAATAGTTATAGGTTTTCTTGATGTATTCGATTGAGGTCGGTGATTTGTTTTTTTATATTTGTATAGAAATGAAAGCGGAATTAAAAACCGCCAACATGCTGCAATCTGAATATGAATAAAATCTCAATGCATCCGAATTGGGGGGTAATGCTAATGAGCTCAGGTGAATTGTGAAATAAAAAGCGCATTATATGTATAAGTAGAACTGTCTTTTATTGTCAAATAGAATACAATTGCTTATTTATATTGAATGTTTTAAATGGAAAAATAATTGTACATTGAAACAGCTTCACATGTGACTCCTCCGAGAATCATTCCGAATTTACAACATATCAAAATTATCGAATTCTTTCATATATTATATTTATTAATGCTGTTAACAAAGTAAAAAGAATATATCGTGTTTTCAGTCTGTGACTATGACTATGTGTCGATCGATCAGATCGCACATGCATTTTGTTAGTAAACAAACCAGCTCACGATGATTCAACAGAACAGCTGTGACATGGTAACAACATATGCATGAGTGTTTTTTATTTCATGTAAGCTACGTAAGCTAATTGCCGCG
This sequence comes from Nemotelus nigrinus, assembly GCA_947369275.1. Taxonomy (NCBI): domain Eukaryota; kingdom Metazoa; phylum Arthropoda; class Insecta; order Diptera; family Stratiomyidae; genus Nemotelus; species Nemotelus nigrinus. The sequence continues at coordinate 90,077,962 of OX376373.1, read as the reverse complement.
AATGCATATGCAAATTTTTTTTTGTACTTGCATATTCGATGTGGGATGATACTCGGTGAACGTAAATCACATCGCTGATTTCGATTTTTACTATGTCCAAAATACAAATCGTAGCTAATAATATATTACGCATGATTATTCAATTCAAATATACGCTGTTTGCACATAAATTTTAATTATACCTAGTAAACCGTCCAAAGCCTTCCAAATATTGGCGATTCCTCTTTAAGGCAGATCGAATGGATTGAGCGTAATGCTACGTTTGTTTTACCTATATATTCTGTTAACAATTACCAAGAAATAACACCCTTTAGTTGAATCCTGTTTTGTAATGGCTAAAAGTATAAATGGACGCGTATTACTGATGCTTGGTCATTCTTCAATAATTACTTGTCGCGACTAGTCATCGAGAGAAAACGGGTAGAAAATGTCGAAGTTTACCATAGTGAAAGATTATACGACACATGTTAAACGTTTTAATATACACGATCGGAATTTAGAATTTAAAATTAACTCAGCACCTAAAGATTCGGAACCTTCTACATGGATCAAGAGTTCTATAGAAGACGTTGTTAGGTATGCAGTCAACAGACTTGAACAAGATGATCTAGTTGGTTTTACTTTTTGTGGCGAAAGTTTCAAAGAACGGAGTCCAGGTTGGCTTGATTATAGAGCAGCATCTACGGTTAAAACAGATGATATATGGGAAATGATCAGCAACATTTTTGAAAGCAATTCGGAAGGATTTAGCAATGATAAATTTTGCTAAGGAGTGACATCGGTACGTTTGCCACAAGACAGAGGAAATAATCGAGGTAAAATGTATAATACTGTTGCATGCACACCGAACAAAGCTTATGACGTTGTGTCGGCGACAGAAAGAGCCACAAACGTCGAGAATTATCTGTCTGATACCTGTATTCAAAGAACGAAAACAATCTATAGATAAATAGCTAATAGCGTATCACCTAATACCCAATAGCCAAGTGCGTAACACCCAATAGCTTTATGGAAGGTATGTTCGCGTACTACGATTAATTGCAATGAAGCCCTTTTTGTACTCCGTTTTACTGAAAACTGAAAGTTTCCCCTCTTTCAGTAAAATTCAGTAGGGTCTGAGCCATAGCTTAAGAACTATATATAGCTCGGAAAGTACGTGAATTGCGATACAATTGCGAGAAGTAGATAGCAATATCCAAGTCCAAGTTGGAAAAAGACACAAAGTACCCCGCCAAGCAACCCTGCTACGATCAAATACGTTTCTCATTCCCACTAGGCAATATACATGTGCTTTGCCAAATATATTATTTTAACGAATGGCGATTTATGCAATATTGATTTTCTCAAAACATTTTCTCAGTATTAGAATGGTAAGCGAAAAGGTAGTTAACACGGAATAATACTTTCGATACCATTTGGCGAATAAAAGGAATATCTCTGACACTTTTATGCAACCCAATACAGGGAATTTCGTTTGTTGCCAGTGAATGTTCGCTGCGCTTACTGTTTCTTGATGGGATTATACGCACGCCAACACACTCTCACCTATCAGCTAACACGGATATATACATTCTCACCTGTCGTTTGACAGTATACTTTTCTCACTTTCGCATGTGATAAAGTGGTCTTATTTTGGTTTTATCTCTTTTTACGTGCCAGCTGATGGTAAATCCTTCACTCCCTGCCAATCTCTTCCATCAATAAATCACGTACTTTCAGACCCCTGTCTGAGCTACTAGGATTGTTCGCGTACTTTCAGTTACTGAATTTTCCTGAATCATGTGGTGGGGGAAATTCATGAAAAGTACGAAAACGCTCTCATTGAATTTCCTGAAAATTGTCGGTTTTTGGAAGAACAATAGTGATTATAAAGTCATCCTAAGCGGTGATAAATTATCGCCACAAAAATATTCGTCCTTCATAATAACATTACGCCAAAAAAGTCATATACATACTTTTTACACATTTTTTTGTTTTGCAATGTATATTCGAATTATTAATCATTTAGAGATTTATGTAATAATAATAACAATAAGTTAATGTTAAAGTAATGAGGTTCTGAGACCTTTCAATTATGAATTGAGACATCTTAATGAAATTGTGTAAATAAGTCCTACCAAATCTATGTATCACGTACTAAAATAAAATTCTGCATCTCCAAATTATTTATTCTCTAGTGAACAACCTATTCGGATGATTTTTTTGATTAGACTTATCCTGAGATAATTTTTTGTAGTTTTTTTTAATCAAATTCGCCAGTTCTGCGCATGAACTTTGGGCACACTTCAATATATTTATCTCGCATCATAGAGAAAATGCACCATACGATCACATTATATGGTAATTTTATGTAACATATAGCAATAATAATCTTAACCACATTACAATATACCTATGCATACCACAAAATATGTCTTAAAATCATCTAAATCTAATTATATGAAGTGTTAAATCCTAAGTAGGAATTTTGAATAGTAATAGTTCTTGGGTTTCAAAAAGTTCCAGCTTGTACACTTGCAGCAGAAATGATTTTTTATTCTTAATAAAATTGAAAATTTAAGTACGATCCTGCTCCAAAATATAATGTTTCAAACGAAAATCCACGAAACTGCACTCTAAATTGTCATGTTCACCCCTGTGACTATTATGATTCAAATTCTAAATTCCGAGTACATACGATTCCGTATTTTCGTATTATGTTTCGCAATTTGCACGAAAATCGAACTGCTGGTGGATTTTTTGGTTCCCAATTTAAAAAGTAACTGTTGGCTGGTAGAAACGCTGTTATAAATCGTATGTTTCCCTAAACTTAAAATTCGTAATATTTTTAGTTAAACGTGAATGTCTTTTTTATGTTTCTTCCCATTCAATACATTTAAGCAAAGCAAAACACACTGCCATAGAGTCAATTTAAGTAAGAATCATTGGAACTTCATCCCAATTTTTTAAACTCAAATCGTTGTTATGATAGTTGAGTTGAAATGCCTTTGAAATTTGGAATGGATTTAGTTCATTCGAGTGAATTTGTCAGTGGTTTCCAATGGGAATTAAGTTCATAGTACAAAATTCCTTAAATTTTACGAATTCCGATAAAGGAATTCAAGACATAATAGGCCTCCAAGCGTGAAAAATTCGATGCGATACCTGAATCACTTCATGGACCCTTCTCATTTTGCGGCTAATCTAATAGGGGTGGCACTCGATCAAAAAATCCATGCCAAATAAAACAAGTCTTTCAATTTTAACCAAATTGTATTTCTACTTTTTGCTTCGTCTCACAGTTTCTTTCATTCCTTGCTACGTAAATACAATTAAAATAAATTCTAATGAATAGAATTTCAAAGACGGATCATTTCAATACTATTTTTTTCAAATTCCAATTACCAATAATGTTTACAATTTGAAAATAAAAACGGAATCATATTTTGTATGCAGAAACAAAAGATTTCTGAAATTATAAAATGTACGTAACTAATTTTATCTATGTTAGAATTTTGCTTTTGTCCAATTTTTTTTCAATATAAATCTAAGTAAAATCTTCCAAATTGATATTAAATAATCGTTAAATAACAGATATCCCCGATAATTCGAATACAAACAAGTGGGGATAAAGTTTTTGATTACCACACTAAGTGACGTGTCATTTTATTACTCTTGTTGAATCGAGTCAAATAGCTAAGTTCACTGTTAGTGCAAACCTGCGAATCACGTTAAAAGAAATATCGTCTTTTGATGAGGTTGATTTTAATTTTTCAGAGATTACAACACATTGCATGATATTCCAAACATAAACATGCAAGATTTGCATTGCATAGTTTCTATGAGTTTCCCTTTTTCGTAATTGTGTATTTCAGTTTTACATAAAATATATTTACTCTGGCTACTTTGTATACTATATGAATATGATTAAGCTAGAATTGTCACACCCTTCTTTTAGTACAGTTTATTGAATCAGATTCAAATATTGCAAAACCTGTATGCATGCAGGTTTATGCAGACCATAATTAGCATTACTATATCGGTTAGAAATAATTTTCAATACTACGCATTTAGGACTCACATTCTTAGTTGACACAGTATTTGTCAGTTATGAGGCTGTTCGAAAGAACTAACTCGCAATTGCAGCATCAAATTTCCAAATTTTACATTCGAATTATATCTGTATTCTTTGAATACTATTATTCTATACAAGATTATATCATTTCATTTTTTGAGCTCGCGCTTCTTGGGATGATGAATATATATTATTTATCATCCCTCACATTTATTTATTTTTAAATTGCTTCAGGTAATAATTTTTAAGTTTAGCTTGCTTAGCTTGCTCTGAACTCTAAGAATATTTGCTTTATTGTAGCAATATCTAAAGACTAAGTTTAGTTGATTGAGTCGTAATATAGTTTGCTGGTGAATAAAAACTTTGAAGAAATGAAAACAGTGAATGTTTCAAAATGTGGCAGGACAGCTGAGAAAACAAAGCAAAAGTTGATTTCGTTAACAAGTGATTTATTATTGACATTTTATTGTTGAATATTATTAGTTTTATTTGAAATAAATAAGTGCTGTGCCACTTGAACATTGGTTTAAGCATGTAGTGGTTTTCTTTGCTTTTCTTTCATTTCTCTCATTTAAATATTTTCATATTGTTCTACAATTTCTAAATATTATTCAATTGAGGGAAAGATAGGATTTGAATCTAAAATGACCTAAATACAGTTATCTATAATTATTGTTATTAAGTCTGGCCGTCTAGGCTTTATTGAGCGCCAACGTATTGTTCAACAAAAACCTGAAAAGAAAATTAGAATTTTGTTTGTAGTACCTTTAAAACAATGATTTGAAATAAAAGCGAACCTTCATATCAGCCAATTCATCGTCGGACGACGAGTGCGACAATCCTGCGTACGTTTTGAATGTGACATTAGTCATATATGCTTTCAAGAAACTTGCTGACAGCTGTCCAAATTTGTAGGGTACGACGGGATCAAAATCTCCGTGAGCTTGGAATATCTTCAAATAAATAATATAAAAACATGTAGATCCAATAAGTAAATAATAAGTTTTTATGTATGCATTTAATTTTCCCATATGCTTACCGGTAAATTATCCGGGCAGACTTTATTCCCGGGAAATTGTTTATGTAATGGCAGCCAACACGATAAAGACATAACGCCGGCAAGCGGCTTGGGGAATGTAAGAGCTGAATGAAGTGCTAGAGCGCCTCCTTGTGAAAACCCACCGATCATTATACGACTTGAATCGATACCCAAGTTTATTTCACTGTTAATCATTGCATGAACATTTTGCGTGGCTTTTTTTATACCCGCCTCATCTTCAGGCCCGGAAACGTCCAGCGTCTTTAGGTCGAACCATGATGGCATTTGAAAGCCGGCATTCAGTGTAACTGGCATTGTTGGTGCTGTTGGGCATATGACTTTCATGTGAGATGGTCGAATGCTGCCAATAGCTGAACTCCAGCCGTGTCTGCATAAGAAAATTGAAAGTCGTAAGTACAATGATGCAGAAACGTGGATTACGAAACTTTCAAAAAACATCTCTCAATTATTCTTCCTCATTTCTTGTTAATGATTGTTATAACTCTTCGGTAATGTACGGTAATGTATTTGTATTATTTTTTCCGAAAATCCATTTACCAACAAAAGTGTATTTTTTTTTATTTTGCAGGTATAATTCATTTACCAAACTTAAACTTAGAATAAAAAATATAAGTATAAACTTGTGGACGAGTGCGGTGACTGTGTTTATTTAGTAATTATACTTTAGTCATACTTCAATTGGAGTTATTTTTTATCGTGATTTTTGCTTTCAGTTACAATAAGATAATAATACTTACATGCTACAAAACAGAAAATCAATTCATGGACGATATGAATTGTATTAAGTCGCAAAACTTGATATTTATTGGAAAATTCTACACTATGTGTGTAATTCAAAAATACATTAAACAATTTACAAATAAAGGATATTGTGAGACTTTGTAATTTATGTGAATATGCTTTTATGTCCAATAAAATGAAATGCAATTAAAAAACACAATAAATTTAAAAAAAATTAGTGCTATTTTTTCGTTTGGGTACAAATCAATTCATTAAAAATGAATACAAATAACCATTATTCGCGTTTGTAAAATGCTTGAAAACAATTTTGAAGCTATTTTCACATGGTCACATGGTTGCCAGATTATCGCCAATTGGGCTATCTTTTCTATCAGTTTGCGACATTTTATTCGGGCGAGTCGCTTGCTACTTTGGGCTATATTTTACATTGGCTTCATTTAAAAAAAAAGAAAAATATCCATTCCTTAGACTAAAATGTGATCAAACTTTTGTGGATTTGCTTTTTTCCCCCCACCAAAATTACAACTACAAATAGAACTGTTAAACTGCAATTTTTCTTAGCTCGAGGTCGAAACCGTAAAAAATAATCGTTCCTGATTTTGCCGCTCCACGTTGAAAGAATTAATCAAAAGAATGCCGTCTCATTTATTCATTTTCAGAAAAGCATACATGTTTTCACCAAGAATTTTTTTAGAAAATACTTCACTAAAATTTTCGGAGCTACCAATGCATTTCACTCTAAGTAATGAAAAAGAGTTCGAATTTCAATTTGAAAAATTAAGATCAACATCCATGACTGAAATATTTTCGAATGAAGTTCCAGATGATCCAACAGTTTCCTGGTTAAACATTTATGCTCTGAAATCTGCTTCAGGTGTGTTTTTATTTAAAGATTTTTGTGAAATGGTATTGTCTATAATGACACTTCGTAATGACACTTTGAGCGGTGTTTTTCTTGCATGAATATAATTGAAAAAAAACTTAGAAACATATTAAATTAAATCACAGCTATTTTTGCGACACGCCAACTAAACCAACAAACGCGATCAACAACGAATTCATCGCTCCGAGCTACGAGCCTCTCAAGGTTCTAAAGAAGTTGGAACTGCTCGTATGGCTGAAAGAGCTCTCGAAAATCTCGCTTTTGTAGTTAAAGAAGGAACATTACATGAGACGGAGATCTCTGATTGAAAAAATCTAAGTATCATTAATCATTAAACGACTCAAACTACTCGAAACGAGACTCCAAGTTTTAAACGCGTTTTTCTCGAAACTACTTTTTTGGATACGATTGACATGATATCTCTAGTTGTAATGGACCGATTTACGTGAAATTTAGCAGAAACCCTCTTAACACTATTAGTTTTCGTCTGACGTAGTGATTTTTGAAAAAAAATTATATTTGTACAAAATTCCCAAACTTGAAAAAATGAGGCAAAAAAGACTCTTTTTTTTTACATGGACGCCATTTTGTGAAGAAAAAAATTTTTTTCAAATCGCCTACGTCAGACGAATTTTACATTCTTCTTTTTACAGAATTCACCAAATATTTATGTTTCAGACCACCGGGAAGGTTGGAATCATGTCAACCATGAGACAAGTTTTTTTTTCAGCCTTCACTTGACCGGCATGTTTCTACATCAATTTTTATTTTTTGAATACATTTTTGTACTTTCAAAATGTTAATAAAAAACTGATAAAAAAATATATACCAAAAATGTTTATGGTTTTTTTTTATTGCGTCCGTAAAATCACCTCAAAATCGAGCCTCTAGACCAGAATACTGCCTTAATTCAAATATCTATAATAATGATATCGATGGTGAAGAAGATAATAATAATGAAAAGTACCAATACATTAATTTACTGTTTTCTGATGAATTATAAGTAATATAATTTAGTTTTTTAAGTATGTTTCTAGTGAAGAGTGCCTTACGAATTTGAATAAATGTGCATATTGTATTGTTTAGTGTAATTTATCATGGTTTGAAGTAAAAATTAAACCAACTAATGTGTAAATGCGATTTTGGGCTACAAAAATGCTCAACTCTGTGATTTTGGGCTATAAATTGCCACAAACTGGGCGACTTTTTCAAAATATTTCTGGCAACCCTTGTCCTAAGCAAGATATATTTCTTCCAGTAATAAAACCTTTGTATCTAGTTGTGACTAAAGGATTACTTGTTTGTCTCCTTCTGTTATAAATATTATTGTATAGAGCAAACTGGGCTCGATTTGTAAACATAAATTTACGTTCCCCAAACAAAACACCTGCCTCAAATTTATAACTTGAAATTTATTGAACGCTCCAGTTGTAGAAGAGAATATTGCTTTATGTAAACAAATTTTTACTATGGTATTTTGCAGTGTTTGTAATGGTGCGATATAAGCAGTTAAAGTTGACCCCCAAATGATGATACCATACTTCTAAAATGACTGAGCGATTGTATAATATAATATTTTTATTTTATTTCGGTCTACATTTTGCTTAAACCTAATAAACATGAACATAGTTTTCTTAACTTGCTGTATAACTGGCAGTATATGGTTCTTCCAGCTTAAATTTTAATTTTTTCATTTCAAATGTCTAAATATCTAATTTGACCCGCGCGTGTTATTTACGTAGCGTTTATTTCCAAGCTGTAAACATTAGAAAGTAAACTGCTGTTGCTTCCGAAAGCAATGTAAAAAGTTTTTTAAAAATTCAGGGCAAGTTATTACATTACCAACTGTTAATTATTTCACAAGCTCTATTGGCCTTTACAAACACGCCTTCCCCCCATGTTTAAATATTACTACTCTGTCATCTGCATAGGAAGTAATGTGTCAAAATTAGAACAAATAGACTGAAGCTTGCCTAGATCATTCACGTAAATATTAAACAATTAATTAAGCCTTGCGGTATTTCATGTTTTACTTCTGCTTCATGGCTTGGAAATTCTCTAATTTTTACTTTCTGAAAGCGACAACAGAGCTGATTGAATGAATCTACATAAGGTCTGTTCGCGTATCTGAATCTATTATAATATATTAAAGTAGATTCGCAGCAAGTCGTTTTTGTACTCTTGCTGCAATCCTAATTTTGCCACAAAAAAAGCCAGCTGCAAAAATCTGTTGCTGCTGCGAACAGACCTATATACTTTCACTGAGGCCTATACATCTAATTTTCTATTATAGTTGTTTATGATGAACTGTGTCGAATGCTTTTTTAGATCTAAGGAAATAGCTAAAATTTTCTCGTTCTAGTCTACTGCACCATTTATACAACTAGTAACTTGGTATATTGCGTCATTAGTTCTCTTATTTCTTTGGAGTCCGAACTGATTTGTAGAGAGGATATTTTGCGTGTCTAAAAATTTTTTTAGTTTTCTTCCCTGATTTGCATAAACGTTCTATCTACATTTTTGTCATTTTTGAGTAAACAACGGATTCAAAAACTACATACTCTATTACATTATTTTGCAAAATTTGAAAAACCTATATTTTGTGAAAGTATGTTAAAATCAATATTGAAAAACGCACTCTCCATATATTATCCAGCAAACAAAATGCAAATTGTTGAATATCTCGAAAGTACTAGTTGATAGAAAGTTTATGCGAATCAGGCCAGTCTTGTTTTGATACATTTTTCCAGAACGTTCGCTGTCTTGGAAATTAAGGATATGGTACGATAGTTATTTGGGCATTTCTTACTTTGATTTTTATGAATAGAACAGCCTTTAATTTCGTTAGAAACTGTCCCGAACTTAAACAATTGTTGAAAATATAAGTAAGAGGTGCAACTATAAGACCTGCTGTGCTTTTAAGAAGTTTCGCAGTGATTTGGTCATCGCCTGCTTATTTTTTCAATTTAAACTGTCTTATGTGGAGAAGCACCTCTTCTGCATTAATTGTAGTAAAATGAAATGGTGGCGTTGGGCTTGAAGTATATTATAAAAAACATAAGTTCGAAATGGATTCCGAAATTTTCGCCCCGACGTTCAAGAAAATTAAATTTGTTAGCGATTTCCACCGGTGAGCTACTTGGTCTGTTCGCGTACCTGAATCTATTATAATCTATTAAAATAGATTCGCAGCAAGTCGTTTTCGTACTTTTGCTGCAAGCCAAATTTTGCAGCAAAAAGAAGCCAGCTGCCAAATTCTGTTACTCCTGCAGTTTGCTGAAGTACACGAACAGACCTAATGATGCGTTTATCACCCGTGATGTGTTCAATGTGCATGCTACAGCTGCTCCAAAAGCATAGCATAGCATCATTTTAGCAAGTGTCAAAATTTTCAGTAGCTAGGTGAAGCCACTATGAATATTGGACAGCCAAGAGCTGCTACGAATGTCAGTCTTTACACAGCACAACTAAATAATATTTTTTTTTAGTTTTAATCTTTGTATTTACGTGAATCAGCTCAATACTTACATTACACTATGCAAATTGTATCAAATTTCGGAGTTTTCAGCATACATCTGCAGAAACCATTAACATTTTCCTAACATATTCAAAACTTTTCACTTATTCCCGTCTTTTGACGCCATATATGTGAAAAAGAGCGAAAAAGAAACATTCAAAATTTGGTGGTACACTGTCTGTCGACAAATTAACTAATTTTATGCGTAGGATAATTCGTGCTGAACTTGAAGCAATGATTTTCCAGCACATTTGGTTTTTTTTTGCAGATAATTTTACTAGGAAGTACTTTAATTAGCTGGTTGGTTAATTGAATTAGTGCGACGTTATAAAAGGTCTGTTCGCGTACTTTAGCAAACTGCAGTAGTAACAGAATTTGGCAGCTGGATTCTTTTTGCTGCAAAATTTGGCTTGAAGCAAGAGTACAAAAACTACTTTCTGCGAATCTATTTTAATATATTATAATATATAAAGGTACGCGAACAGACCTAAAGTTTTCAGCACCGCATGTGTACGCGATATGAAATGCATGGATGAAAATTATGTATTCGTGTGAAGGAAATATATATCAAATAAACAGTTATTAAATAGATTACATAATTGTTTTACTTAGAAAAACTACGCCTATTTTCTTTCAGTCTAATTGAATTTAACGTGAAAGTAGTTTTTAAAATTTGCTACTATAACTTGGTTTCTTTCGTAAACTTCGGTCTGGTTCATAATATAGCAGTATGATGAGGCAGCAAACTTGAATGAATTTAAAATTGAAGAGCTGAAAGAAGCATTGATGGAATAGTAACATATAGTATTTCGCATACAGTTGGTAGATTGTAAAGGTTATTTTCAAAGAAAGTTAATTTCTAAATCCCATGCCTCCAAAGTTGAGCGTAATGCGGTGTTAACGTTGTTATGGAACAATTTAAAGGTGAAGCGGGCTGGAGGCTTGTACTTTTGACGGAAAACAATATAACAGAGATATTTAATATGGTTGTGTAGTCTGCAGCACAACCAATTTACAATTTTCAGTAAGTATTATGGATAAAATTTCCACCTACAATTTATTAAAGTTTGAGCACCCGAATGTGGTATTTACTTCGCGTCCGAAGAATATTCAAATGCATCATACATCTTCAATAGAACAATTATTAATAATGAAGGAATAGGTACATTGGAGAAAAAAAGTTAATTTTTGTATGGCTTAAGACATATTGCAATAACAAACAGACTGGGCCGTTCCCAACCGACGTCTTTAGTGTTTATTATGGCAATTTCGGTAAATTTAATATTTCGCAATATGCTATTGTACATTGCTCCACTATCCATTATTCTGTTTGCTGCAAAATTCAAAATGCAAATGCCAAACATCTACACAATTAAATGTCACTTTGTAAAATTCTACACTTCTCTACACGAAAATGTTTTCGTGTATGTAGAAATAAATAGCAAAACCGAGTGACCGAAATTCAGGTTCGGCAGCGTACTAACCTTTAGCTACTTTCTTGCTATCCTCCAAACTGCGAGCAACAATAGCAGCTATTCCGGTATCTTGGACAGCCCAACTGTCAAATAGCAAGCATCAGAAAGTAGCTATTTCGTGACATTGGTCAGCCAGAGCAACTAAAATAGCAGCTAATAGCTGCTATAGCAAGAATATTGAACATACTCCCGAAGTAATTTCTGTTATGCCTGTTTCTTTCTTGTCACGATTTTGTTAATTGTTTTCCCACAATTTCGCTGGCTCACATGTTTTTTTACTATTTCATTTTTATAATGTCTCGTTTTTGCTATTTTCTTGACTTTCGATAGAGAATTTTTATAATTTTTAAATTCATGCATTAATCTTACGTTCAGAGGTTACTGTTTTATTTCCTTTGCTAGACTGTTTTTATGTGTAATGGACTTTAATATTCCTGTGGAACACCACTGTTTCAATGGGAAAAGATTTCTTGAAATGCCTGCCTGCCTGCTAGTTTAATGTTGATTCATCTTTAACTCGTTTCAGTGAATTCTAATTCTAATCCTTCATTAGGTCTACATACTAGAGTTTATTACTTCTCTCTCTCTCGAGTCTTCGCAGTGTAATTCTGACCGTATTTTATCATAATTAATCAAATTATTCCAAACAGGCTGTTGCTGCACCATTTTTTTTTCTTGAAGTATTGCTATGCTGCCCTACTAAGCGCAAAAGTGGTATCTCAAAAAAAAAATCGAAAAAATGATTTTTATAACACTAGAAAGCTTACAACAATACGCATCTAATGAACTAATCCTTTTAATGGTATCTTATTTAAAACATATAGAAAACACCTTAAGAAAATTTTTTAAACCTGAGTTCCCGATGTATCCAAGAGCGGAAGACTGCTCACCGAGAAAAGTGGAGTAAGGAGAATCCTCCACCAGCTCCAAACAAACCCAGTTCCTCGTCGTCTATTCAATTTTACCTCAAATCACTAAGGGAATTAGAGGTATATCAATATTACTACTTTAACAAAACTTCAATTATCTCGAAGCTCGCTTTCATTGAGATACCGCTTTTGCGCTTAGTAGGGCAGTATAGTGCCGGTTAAAAATATAAGACTCCCCATGTTTTTCAAGAAAACGTAAAATAATAAAACAATCTCAAAAAGCTGTGTATGCATCTGAGATTATAGCCCGACATTACATTCCCCTGAATAATTAGCCGGGGATTTGCCGTATAGCATATTGAGTAATTAAAGAAAGTTGAATTACAGGTAGATAAGTTAAAGTAACAAAATTTATAATACCACACGACCCACTGAAAACTCATGTAGTCTAGTGCGTAGCGCCTCGTCTACATTGGCCATGGGAAATAGCATAACATTCGACTTGCCATGGAAATGGAAAATGTAGACGGTAAATGGCATGCCATAGATGTCAAGCCATATGGCAAGACATTTGCATGGCCATATTCTAACTGTTGTTCATTTTCAAAATGGCGATGTCGAGTGAAATAGTGTTACGAATCCTAAACGAACACAAAAAAATATTGCTTGTGGAATTATAAAAGTTCAGCATATAAGAGACTGGATGTTTGCTTTTTTTTCGCTTTTCCTCACATTCCGCTTCCTCTAACCTTCACAGTGCTCTCAAACACCGGATAGCGCGCACATGTTCACTGCTGAACGACATTTTCAAAATGAAATGGCATGACATGTCGTTGCCCAGGCATCAGATGGCGTGCCATAAACTGACATTGGGCCGTTCCACACTTATATTCTTGATGCACTCCTCAAACCGGTTTTCTGGGCAAGAGACGGAAGAATCAAGGGGAATTCTCTACAAAAAGTAGAGAGCTCTCAAAAATAGTAGAGCAAGTTAGAGTAATTGAGAGCACTAAATCTTAGAGAACACTTTTCAGGAAATAGTTCTCAATGTTGATTGCCACCGAATTGATCGGGAACATGCCACTCTTTAAAGTGGGAATGCATTTTTCCTTCGTCAGTATACCGTCCGTAATGTGTATTGGACCAACATTCCACCAGGGAAAAAGCACCACATCATAGCACTACCTACTCCATGCTAAATTGTAGGTTTTCATACATCGCGAATTATAAGCTTGACCTTTGGGACGGCAGGCAAAATGTCTCCCGTCCAAGCCGAAAAGATTTCTTCTTATTTCGTCACTCCATAGTACATTTCTCCAATGCTTCAAAGCTTGAAGAGGGTCTTTGGGTATACACTAGACTTTGGCACATTTAATTCACTTGTTTAGGTGTATTTTTTGAATAGCGGGACCTTCCTTGGGGCTCTGCAGTGGAGGTGTGCTTTTTGAAGTACTCGTCGAATGGTTCTGACGCTCAGATGCAATCCTGCTACCTCGTGCAACATTTTATATATAAGGGACTTTTTTGGACGTTATAATCAGTGCGTTTTCGTCTTGTTTTGACTTTTTCGACGATCAATAGCAGTAGCAGATAATCCTTAAACTTGCTGCACTTTTATGGTAACATTTTGAGCTCCTGAAATACAATTTTTACACGCAAATATCGCCTAGTTATTGAATCAATGTTCTGCGAAAAACCACTCAAAAAAAAATTAGAGTAAATACTACAAAATGAATTTAAAATAATGTCCTGCGCATGTGCCCTTCAGGAAACAATTAGTAAACATTAGTACCATAAGATTTATGTAGATTCACAAAGTGTTTCTCTCAACAATTATACAATTTGAACAATTATACACAAATAAACACGTGCGCTGCAGGCGCTGCTATTCTTTGGCCATTGCTCAGGGATAGTCAAATCATGGCGCATGCGCCAAACGTGACGCATTAGGTTTTCATTGCATTCTTACGCCTACTTTTTGTTTCAAAGTAGGTACTCTAACAGAATCTATCTTTATATTTCCAAAACCTGAATGATCTGAATTCAATTAATGATGCCTTTTATTAACTCAACATTGGATGTATATTAGAACGTTCACACTGAAGCAAAATCATGTGATTTTGATGATTTAAAGCCAGGTCAGCCTTAGGCCCTCTACACGTGAAGCTACTCAAATTACATGAAACTGACTTATGACTGTAGTCACTTATCGCACTAATTACTAACGGGGAACTACACACGAAGCTACTCAAAAAAGATCGAAATCAGTAGCTTCTTCTGCGAAACCATGGATAGACCATAATTTCTGTTTCCTTTTGTTGATAGTGATGATTTCAGTCGCAGTTCAAGTGATGAAGCTGTCATTATATTTCCATCGCTATAGAAAGGAAAGAATACGAAGAAGATTCTGGGTTCATTCGCACATTGAAAGAAACTTTCACCGCCGATTTTTTGTTGCTGCTAAACAACTCCAAATTTCGGCTGCTAAATATTTGTCATTCTATCGAATGCCTAAAAACAAGTTACTTCGAACTTGTATTTATAGTTTTCCCTCTCATACGAAAACAAAACACAATGATGGGGGACTGCGTAGATGCGGAGGAAATACTAAATAAGAATAAGCAACGTTTTTTTTAGTATTTCCGCTTTACCACATTGAAGAATAGCTTGGTCTTGTTATATTCACTTACTTCCCAATTTCATACCATGCCTTTTGCGTTTTTCTTCTTCAAATATCTCGGAAGCCTAAAATTGTATATAACAGGATATTTTTATACTTACCTACAAGTAAAATATTCACTTATAGGTCGCCCATCTTGAAACTCAAACATAAACTGAGCTACTTCAGTCACTAGTAACTCGGCAGCTGAGTTGCCCGGAACTGATTACTAACGGGTTAGTAACGCATTACTAATCAGTAGCGTCGTGTGGGGACACATTCAGTTACACAATGGGACACATTCAGTTACATTGAAAGTGACTCAGTTTTGTCAAACATTTGTCTTGTCTTTTGATACATCTAGTCGAAATTATGTGTTATTTTGAATCCTCTGCCGGTTGTATTTATTTACATATGCGGAATTGCATCCATCCATTAAGCATAGTACTGAGTTCGATTTCACGTGAAATTTTCATACAAAATTTCACGCGAAATCTGTTTCGGCGAAAATTTCGCTTGAAAATAAGAAAGTTTGGTACTGTGTTCTTAGCATGAAAAGTTGCTTTCGCTTTGAAAACATAGATGGCACTGAAACATGTTGTCAATCATTTCACGCCAATTTCGTTTGTGCAGTTCATTCTTTCGAGCGAAAAAGTGACATTTAGTGTTTCAGTTTGAAAATTGAGCAGTGCAAATGACTTTCCAATAAGAAAATCGATCGAAAAGTGAAATTCTTGACATTTTATCCGTCAGGAATGAGCAGTGTCTCTGCTTTTCTCCGTTGTCAAAATTTTCGCTCGAAAGAATGACCAGATAATGGAAATATGTCAAAATTTCACGTGAACTCGAACTCAGTACCATCCTTTAGGGAAAGTATGTTCGCATGTATTGTAATTCGACAGTTCTTGCAAAAAAGTAGAGATTTTATGGAATGAGAATTTACAGTGCATAAGAAGCTGTGGTTTGCCGAGCTATTCGGTGCACGAAAAACGGATATTTCAAGAAAATCAAAGTATAAGAGGTGAATTTACCGATTTGTTAAAAAAAAAAAAAAATTGGGAAAATATATTTTTCAGACTTCAAATTAAAAAAAAGTAACAAGAAAAATTAGAGAAAATCATTTTATACATTTTTGATTTTTCATAACTAATTAATTGAAATATATAAAATTACATGATGTTATTAAATTGTACATAGTGAGAACAAATAAATATATAAAATTTGTTTAAAATTTATGACCAAGTATGAAATTGATCACTCCATTAATTTGATTTGCATTGCTTGAAAGAGCTTGAGCTAAATCTTTTAAAATTTGAATGGTGTGGGGAATCTCTAGAAAGTGTTTCGGCATGACTTGTTGCGCATAACATAAGTTATGAGATAACGGAAGTAGTATGGCCTCAAGAGGACCTCAAACTTCTGTTGAATTAAGAAAAGCCACAATCCGGTATTCTCGAACCGGTAAAACTGTACGCAAAAACGCTGAAATAGTTGATCGAGCTCCTACAGCCGTATTTAACATAAGAAAACGTTATTATAGCACCACAGACTTTGAAAATAGCTTTAACCCAAGTTCTCGAAAAAAAACGGTGGAGGTTTCTAGCTAGTATGGGTTTCTATGTCATCTGCTGGACCGGGGAATTTTTATATAATTGAGGGAGCAATGGACCAGGCGATGCATTTGAATATCTTAATAGTCTACATAATTTAAAAGTAAGGGATGAAAATTGGGTATTTAAAGTAATTTTTATTTTTATCAGAATAACGATTCCAAGCTTACAATATCATCAATGGGCTCCTTTATAACTTTCCCTATGCATTAAAAACGTCCCTTCAGTCACCTGATCTAAATTCTATCGAGCATTTTTGGAGTTACTTAGAAGAAATATTGAAAATGAAAATTCATAACTAATAGAAATGTATTAAGAACGGCATTGATAGAAGGAAGGGATGAAATTGAGCCTTCCATCTTTAAGAAATCAAGAGAGAGTCAACACCGAATCGACTTAACGCAGTTAAGAAACAAAAGATGATTAACAACTAAGTATGTACTAATAAATAAAAAAGCTTATAAGCATGATCTTAAAAATGAATATCTCAGTATGGAACATTATATCTTTGAAGTTTATTTCGTTATTTGTAAGAACTTTGTTATTTTGAATATTATAAAATCGTTATCAGAAGAATTAAAAATGTTTTTTAATTGCTCAAAGAAAAAAATGGATTTTCTTGAAACATGTGTACAACCTTTTTTCATTAATTCATTTTTTTCATTTACTTGTTCCATTTTGATTTTGTACCACTGTATATGTTTTTAACCAACCCAATAAAAGCATTTCACTGAATTTCGCTGGAAAGTGGGCTTTTCAGCTCTGTCTGAAAAGTTCTTCTTCGATTCTCCTACCGCCGAAATTTGTCAACTCAACATTCGAAAATTGTCAACTCAACATGTGTTCTATCCCTCGCATTCGTCATTAGTTGGAACATACATATTCTGAAATTTCTGAATTTTTACAGTGAATCAGTAAACTAGTTTAACCAGAATATCAGTAAAATGTTGATAGTACACGTATCATCGTATTCGATTTCTTTCTCTCTCTATCTCACCAGAACAAACGGCGGAGTACACGGCCGCGATCACCCTCTCACCCAGGAGATTATTTCTGAATATTGTTGGTTGATGCTCAAATAAACGTGTGTCTTTTGAATTAGCATAAATTAATTGATTTAATTACATGAGTTATTTTCTTTACTCCCCTAAACGAAGCAGATCTTACCACAATCCTTATTGTCCAATTCCAGCCTTGAACGTAAGTAGTTCGAAAAATTTATTGAGATAAATGGCCCATCTTAACTCATCTGCGAAAAAATTGGCGCATGCTATAGAGAGTGTTGCTGTATCCCTACCATAGCTGTACGTTTGTAAAAATGTAATACTTCTGTAAATCAAGTGATATAAGTGTTGCTAAAACACTTGATATGCCTGTTTAGCGGGAAACGAAATTGCGACTGCAATGTTAAAATCAAAAATTCTAGCGCAGCTTCACCGTTCGAAATACTAATGTTCAACGAACAATAGAAGAATCGTGCAGATTTTGAATGCATATTCTATCACACGTGCTCCAACCTGTTTCGACTGCAAAACCACTTTCATCTTCACAATGTATTTAAACTCATAGGGTAGAAAATATTTCACGACTACCACTTGCATGAGTTTCAAGATTAAGGAAAGCCAAACACTGCAAAACTTTGAAAGCAGCATAACATAAACAAAGAAAATGCTTAGCTCTTGCAAAACTTTACCAGCACTGCAAATAAAAGCTTCCCACAATTCCCTGACGTCAAAATCAAATGACTCTATGGAGGATGAATCGGATGTGGAATCCCTCTATGCAGACGGGGTTACTGTCGGGACTACCTCCGAATTGGGTGGCTGCCTGGACCTCATGACTCTGGAAGCAGAGGAAGAGGCTGGGCAGACTTCTATGTCAGAGGGGGAGGACCTGGATCTAACCATCGTTAAAAATAAATGATGGTGAAGGCATTGCAGATCAACCTTCACCATTCCAAAGTAGTATCAGCTGCCCTGCTCTTCCGACTGTCTAGGGCAGAGGAGGAGCTGATTCTAATCCAAGAACCATGAGTTGCCAAACACCGGGTTTGCGGGTTACGCACCGATGAATACAGACTAGTGGTACCCGATGGCTTACATGAGCCACGTGTCTGTATTCTTGTCAAGAAAACCATAAACATCCTTGTACTACACAATTTCATTGACAGGGATAACATGGCTGTTGCAGTGGAAATCGATCACAGATCATATTGGTTTGTTTCTTGCTACATGGCACACGATCATGGCGATAGCCCACCTTGCGACATTGTCAAGGGTGCTGTGGCTGAAGCAGCAAAGATTGGCGTTCCTCTTATTCTAGGGGCTGACTCCAACGCTCATAATGAAGTATGGGGTAGCTCCAACACTAATGGCCGACGTGAGGAACTTTTTGACTTCATCCTGGCCCACGACCTTTCATTACATCAAACCGCAGGGAGGTTCTTGATGTTACTTTGATTAGTGGGCGACACTCGCATCTTCTCCGTGACTGGAGGATTTTACAAGAGTGCTCATTCTCTGATCATAGGTGCATATCGTATAACGTGGCTGGCCGCAGCTCTGGTGTGCAGGCAGCCTTTATCAACAGAAAGAGCACAGACTGGAAATTATTTAATTCTCGGGTACGATCCTCACTGGAAACTGCTCCTAGGAGCATTGACTGCTACCATGAATTGGATCGGGCGGTTACCTCGGCCAGGGGCAATCCTAAGCCTCCCTGGTGGAGTATGGAAACCAGTGTCCTGCGGAGAGAATGTAGGAAGGAGTTTAATAGCTCGAAAAGATCGAATGACTGGTCGGTGTATAAAACGAAGCTGAAGGCTTTTAAGTATGCCATACGAAAGGCTAAGAGGTCCTCATGGAGATCTTTCTGTGGCAATGTAAAGAGTCTCAGCGAGGCAAATCGCCTTTGCATGGTATTAAGCACGACACCGAAGGCTATAGGGCGCATCATGAACCCTGAGGGCATTTGTACTAGTTCGAGCGCAGATTCTCTAAACGTTCCCATTAGAGTTGGGTCGTACTCGGATTTTTACATACTAGGTATTCCGAATACGAGTACAAAAAAAAGACCTGTTCCAAATACCTGTTCCAAAAATACTAGCTAGTATTTTTTGAAGTATGTACATATATACACACAAGTACATGCGATTTGCAGTGATGTAATGAAACGGTATGATATGCCCTCCCCCATCCACCAGAGACAAAGTTCCCAGGCTAGAATGGTGATGGTGCAGTTGACCGTGAAAAGATACGAGCCATTAGTCCGTGCAGCTTGTCCGTAACTATCCAATGGTCGGTCACTTATTTGGCAAGTGTTTCTCCAATCTAGGAGCCATCTAAGGGAAAACAAGCAAATTTAATCAATTTAATTTGATTTTCATTTTAATATATGCACAAAACACCTCCTGTATTCGTTCAAACTACCAGTGTCGAAAAATGTACTATGATAGGACCAACTAATCCTGTTGCCATCTATATGACTTTTCATCGATCGATGCCTGATACCAAACTTTTCCTGGCTAATCTAAAACAGTCGGTTTTCCACTTCACCTCACTGAAGCATGAATTTGTCGAAAATTTTATTAAGAAATGATAAAATGTCTATTAAACATGAACCCACTAGAGGGTCAACCTTTTCTGTAAAGCTGGACATGAGTCACAACCCCGGTAGGGTTGGAGTGCAGTCACGAGGAGAGCTTCAGCACAGCCGGAGAAGCCAACTGGCTAACCAAAAAGGATCTAAACATTTTTAGTGTTATTTTCAGTTTTCCCGGCTGATTTCATTCTACCATATCTTAGAAACTAGGCCGCTTTTTCCCATATTTGTATGGGAACAACTCAGAAAGATCCTCAAATTCATGCTAGACCAAAAAAATTTTTTTTTGGAAAAAATGGACGTTTTTCCCTAATTTCCCCTATAAAAAAATTTGTCCTTCTTTAAAATATCACTATTGAACTCCTCGATCACTTTCAATCATCGAAAGCGCTGTAAAGGCAGTTTTTGCCAAACTATGGCCAAAAAACCCCTTACTCCCCTACAAAACCGAAATTTTTGTATCACAGCAATAGGTGTTGGCTCGTTATGTCCCAAACCACACTAACCCAAAATTAGCCGATTTTGTCCGATTTCAGCTACTTTTGCCCTAAAAACTTTTTGAATAATTGAATAAAATACTTTCCCAATTTCTCCTATCAAAAATTTTTTCGTCCTTAAAATATCACTAATATACTTCCCGACCACATTCAATCATCGAAAGCGCTGTAAAGGCAGTTTTTGCCAAACTATTGCCAAAAAAACCGTTTCTCCCTTACAAAACCTAAACTTTTGTATCACATCAATAGGTCTTGGCCAGTTATGCCCCAAACCACTCTAACCCAAAATTGGCCGATTTTGCCCGATTTCAGCTACTTTTGCCCTAAAACCTTTTTGAATAATTGAATAAAATACTTTCCCAATTTCTCCTATCAAAAATTTTTTCGTCCTTAAAATATCACTAACATACTTCCCGACCACTTTAAAAAAAAAACCCTTACTCCCCCACAAAACGTAAATTTTTGTAACACAGCAATAGGTCTTGGCCCGTTATGTCCCAAACAACTCTAACTCAAACTTGGCCGATTTTGTCCGATTTCAGCTACTTTTGCCCTAAAAACCTAAACCTAAAGTCCCAAAATACTCGCAAGCACGAAAATACTCTATACAAAAATATGCGATACAAAAATACTTGCAAGTTCTAAAATACTCGATACGAGTATATACTCGTATAGTTCCAAAATACTTGCAAGTATTTAAAAATACCTGTTCCAAAAATACCTGTTCCAAAATACTTGCAAGTATTTTGGAACGATACGTTATTTTCGTATTCGAGTATTTTGGAACGATACGTTATTTTCGTATTCGAATATTTTGGAACGATACGTTATTTTCGTATTCGAGTATTTTGGAACGATACGTTATTTTCGTATTCGAATATTTTGGAACGATACGTTATTTTCGTATTCGAATATTTTGGAACGATACGTTATTTTCGTATTCGAGTATTTTGGAACGATATGAGTATAAACTCGTATCGAGTATTTTCGTACTTGCAAGTATTTTCGTCTCGCGTACGAGATACTCGTGAGTATGAAAGCACTTGCAAGTATGAAATACGAGTTTATATTAATATTAGGATACTATTACGTCACTGTTTGATTGAAATGAATTAAATGGACGAAATTTATTGTGTAAATTCTTGATTACATGTATAGTCCACAAAAATACTCGTGCCTAGTATTTTTGAATTTCGTACTAGGTACTGGCTGTTCCAAAAAAATACCTGTTCCCTATACCTGTTCCAGTATATACGCCTCATCTCTAGTTCCCATGGACGCACATTTCCCGGGCAATTATTGCCCTATAGGGACAGTGCACCAAACGGAACTAAATTACGGTAAATCCCCGCCGTTCAGAATATCAAACTCTCAGCTGAGGTGGGCTATTAGCTCCTTTGAGCCGTTTAAATCCCCGGGCCCTGATGGCGCACTTGCGGCTGACGTTCAGCAGTCCATGGAAGTATCGCTACCAAGGCTCAGGGAGATTTATAACGCTTGCCTACGCTTCTCGCATGTTCCCACCAGCTGGCGGGAAACTAGAGTTGTGTTTATTCCGAAAGTAGGAAAAGTTTCTCATGTTATGCCAAAGGACTACCGTCCAATAAGTCTTAACTCAGTCCTGCTTAAGATTTTGGAAAGGATCATTGATTACCATATTAAAAGATCAATCGATCCTATGTTGATCTCGCAGTCACAACACGCGTATTCCAAAGGCAAGTCTATTGAGACTGTTGAGAGGAAATAAATGTGGCACTTAAAAAAAGAATAATGGAAGAATTGATATCGGCTTCTCCCATACGTGTCTCCCTACCGCCATCGCTAAACATTCGCTTCAAAGGGCAATCCCCTGAGCATTGG
This sequence comes from Nemotelus nigrinus, assembly GCA_947369275.1. Taxonomy (NCBI): domain Eukaryota; kingdom Metazoa; phylum Arthropoda; class Insecta; order Diptera; family Stratiomyidae; genus Nemotelus; species Nemotelus nigrinus. The sequence goes on along the minus strand of OX376373.1, from coordinate 90,055,137 downwards.
AATTATCATAGAAAAAAAAATCGAGGGGGCCTTCAACAACGTAAATTCTAACGCAATTGTTGAGGCTCTCTCGGTGCTGCATGTCGACGAGCGGCTGATTGCTTTTATTGTACAGCTTCTCAAAAGTAGAGTGGTTATCTCTTCCCTGGGGAGTGCCAGCGTAGGACGAGGAGTCAGTATGGGCACACCTCAAGGTGGAGTCCTCTCTCCCCTGCTGTGGAACATCACGGTGAATATTCATCTGATGAGGCTGGATCGTGCCAGCTGCAAAGTGATTGCTTCTGCAGACGACATAGCTGTAGCAGTGTTGGGAAAGTATTTATCTACGCTATCGGAGAGACTAAATCACTCTCTTGACATACTTTCACGCTGGAGTCGTGAGTGCGGCTTGAATGTAAATCCTAATAAAACGGAACTAGTGCTGCTTACAAGGAAGTACAAAGGTCCTTCTTTTGAGTTACCCAAATTGAATGGGGTCTCCATTAACTTAAGCCAGAGGGTCAGATACTTAGGGCTGATCTTTGACTCGAAGTTACTATGGACCTATAATGTAGCAGAAAGAGCTCGGAAGACTTTCAATGCACTTTACTGCTGTAAAAGGGCCATAGGAGCGAATTGGGGATTACAACCTCGTACTGTTGCTTGGCTTTACACTGCTGTGGTTGAGCCAATTTTACTGTTTGGGGTGGTGTTCTGGTGGCAGGGTGCTATTAAGGATACCTGCAAACGGCATATTGAAAAAGTGCGGAGAATGGCTGCACTATTTGTAACTGGTGCGCTCCGCTCCACCCCCACTAAGGCACTCTTCGTGCTACTTCATTGGCTGCCAACCAATCTACTTATCTTACAGCAAGCTAATCTTGCTGCTGGGAGACTAAATTGTATCTCGGCATGGAATAGAACAGAATTCGGCCATGCGAGGATTTTGGTCGAGGGAGTTCCTGCTCCAGCGGGTGTTGACTACATTGCTCCGCAGTGCCTACTAGATTTGGAATTCACAACTTGCATTCCTGGTAGGGCTGAATGGCGTGATGGTGTCACCCTCGAAAGTGGGCTTATCCATGTGTACACTGACGGCTCAAAGCTAAACAATAGAGTCGGAAGTGGTGTATACTCAGATAAGCTGAATCTCAAACTGCTTTTCCGTCTACCAGACTAGAGATGGGCAAAATGCCTCATGACACGTGAGGCATAGCTCTTTCTGACAGTGCAGCGCCTGAAAAAAGCACAGCATAGTCTATGAGCGAAAGCTTTCGTTTGAATAAACTTAATGAAATACGAAGCGAACAGTGTACTGAGAGTACGGCGTAATACTGTAAAATACTCTAAAAAAGAGCGATCAGTGGTGTGTCATGAGGCATTTTGCCCATCTCTATACCAGACCATTGTAGTGTCTTTCAGGCGGAGGTTGCGGCTATTTTACAGGCAGTCGACTGGCTTCTGTGTAATCGAATATTCGGGGTTAATATTGGCATTTTCACAGATAGCCAAGCGGCTATTAAATTCCTTGCTGGTCCTTGTACAGTTTCCATGATTGTTGCTGAATGCCGTGCATCTCTTAGGGTGATGTCGAGACATTCAGTGGTTCAATTGATTTGGGTACCCGAAAATAGGGGTTTTCAGGGCAACTGTGAGGCCGATGAGCTAGCAAGGCTTAGAACCTTGTTATAGGAGGTCTTCATCTCCCTCTCAATAGGTATACCGATGTCATCGATCAAACTGGCCATCAGGCAAAATTATCTCGACGATGCTAGGAGGTCATGGGCAGATGAATCATCTTGTGCAATAGCAAGGCAGTCCTGGGTATCCATGGATGCGCATCGCACCAGGCAGGTTTTAGGCTTAGCTCGAAGCGCTCTACGCTGCACTGTGGGAGTTCTTACCGGGCACTGCCTCATAGGACGGCATGCACAACGATTGGAAGTGCAGTTTAACGATTTCTGTCGGAGTTGTGGCTCTGAGGATGAGGAGGAGTCCGTCCTCCACCTCTTGTGTCAGTGCCCGGCGTTGGCAAGGAGAAGGTTGGTGGCAATTGGTGCTCCCTTTCTCTCAAACCTGACCGAGGTGTCAGGTGGAATTTTGTTGGAATTTGTGTCGCTAATTGTATTATTACTCGGGTCATTTTTGTATGATTATTATAATTAGATGTGATTATCAAGTTGAGTTTTGTTCAATACATTGTAATAAAGCTATAGAATTCAAAAATCGTGTTTCGTTTAATATTCACAAATATTTTGGCTAAACATTTTGGTTTAGCGGAAGTATATTGACATATGTATATTGAAAGACGATCGGGTAATCGCGTATAAATGGCCATTAGCCAGAATAATTGAAGTGCATCCAGGTACAGACTCATTGGTTCGTGTCAGGACAATCGAAATGTGGATCGGCAAGTTCCAGGTTCTGAATTTGATCCCAATCAGATGTGATGATTGTCCGCGCTGGAATTAAATTCGTCAATCTGTCAAGGATTATTGCAACAAACTCTAATTCTTCGTTATATCTCGTGTGCACATGCATTTGTACCACTCCCTTTCGCCTACAAGAAGTGATTTTTTGTTATTTGCTTATATATTTTCTATCGATTGTGGTAGATTATACTTATTTTCTTCTTTCAATACATAATCACGACACGAACCAATGAGTCTGTACCTGGATGCACTTCAATTATTCTGGCTAATGGCCATTTATACGCGATTACCCGATCGTCTTTCAATATACATATGTCATATAAGCGGAAGACTCTTCGGTTCGTTGTGAGAATACTGATTTTGGGCGGTGCCGTTTAACTTTATCTATAATCTTGCGAAAACGTGATGCATCTTTTTCATTTTTGTAATATCAACCAGGGACAGGTTGATCTAAAGGGGATAACCCGATTTGTCAAGGGAAGCAGATGGTTTCCCGAGTTCAGTGAGTAGGAGAGAGTCACAAATTATTGTGGCATCACAACGGGCCTCTCTTGTGCCTATGTGTGTCGTTCGGCAGACCTCTGTGGACCGGCAGCCACTTTAACCTAACCTAACCTATCGATCTCGATTTTATTCGGTGATTTCGTCGAAAGTTACAGAAATAGAAAAATGTTTGGGATTAAAAAGCTGAAGGTGTTTGGGATAGAATAATTGCTAGAATTTAGAAAATTTAAGCATTGGTAACTTCTTTTCATTGTAAATGTTTGCGATATGAATACTTAATGTAAGCATTTATTGATACAAAAATAGCAAAAAACGCATTGCGCTGGCAGCCCTTCCCTAACATCAAAGCTAAAAATATATCACAACTGCCTCACATTGAAATCAACTAACCCTGCGAATTTCATTTTGATCCGATGACTGCATTGGAAGTTATAGGGGTACAAACAAATTTAGAGTTACGAATTTTCGAAAATTTAATATTTGTTGTTTATAGACACTACAAGATCATTACCGTGTAAAAAGTTTATGATCAAATCGCTTAATAAAGATATTGCAAATAAATACAAACCCTATCATGGCTTTTTAACCAGATTCCGTTTGTATAATGCCTATAAAGCTTGTCGCACACTATTCCGTCACGACACGACATAGAAAAATGTTGTACGACAGCCCAAGACACAGCATCAACCGAAATTTTCAACCAAATTTTTACCAATCACGGCTTAGATTAAGGTTCAGCTACTGTGTTGAAAATCTGGTAGCTGAATCAGAATTCATAGGACAAAAAGCAGTTTTTTTTTCTTTTTCATTTTTCAAGATGGCACCATTGGCACATAGTTGCCCGCATTCCTGAATCGCTTCTATCAGACCTGGTCATAGTTAATACCAATACATCCTGTGAATTTCAACTGTATCTGATTATTGGGTCGTGAGTTCTCGTGGGCAGAAGTTTTTGATGCTTAAAATATAGGTAAATTGGAGGAGGGTTACCATTTTTGTCCGACGTGAAATTTCAAAAGTGATGCTTTGGTTGTATAGACAAAGTATAAGATTTCAATATGAGTTGGCTTTCAATACAAAAGACGAAAATTTTTCAGGAGTCGAAGGTTTTCACTTTCAATGCCTGCCGTAGCTTCAGGGTTGCCAGCACGTTCATAAAAAACTACACGAGTCTACAACTTAGTAATATCAATATGTCCTTTAATATTCATAATGATTTAATGATCTGGTCAAAAGTTATTGCAATTCAAAAATTTTCAAATTTTCCGAATCTTATTTTAGGCACCTAGCGCACACAAAGGGTTCAGAAATTTAAAAAATATTATCATGTTCACATCTAGAACACGTTCAAAATTCATTCCACAAACTTTGTTTTTGCAAAAGTTACTTGTTGTCAGAATAATAGGTATATTTAAAATATCACTATAATGGCCGCCGGCGCCTACAAGAAGTGATTTTTTGTTATTTGCTTATATATTTTCTATCGATTGTGGTAGATTATACTTATTTTCTTCGTTTATTTTCACCTGTTTTACATTTGAAAACTGCATACATTTTGACATGTTAGAATCTGCTCGTATGAACGAAGATGGCGTTCTATTTGTGATATACTCCCAAGTACTTAGAAGTACTAATTAGTAAACATGAAACAAGGCAGTTTTAGTCCCTGTTAATGTTTTTTCAGTGAATTGTATGCAATCTTAATTATTGATTATACGTTGCTGCGTTACGTCGTAGGAGGTGCTCATATTTTTCATTTCGAATCTCCTTACAAAATTGTTGTATTGTTTGTCAGAAGGTTATAGTTGTGTAGATTGGTAGACAGTTCAATTTTATTTTTATTTGCTTCTGGTTCCATTTGGTTAATAAGCGCTTCCAAAGTGTTAATCTGTTTATTTTTCCTGACATTAATCTGTTGGAATTCGAAAATCATTTCGCGAGGAGCTTAATATAATATATCTTCTCTTATTTTTCAGCAAGAAAATTATTCCATTTTTCTCGCGAGTTTTTGGAAGTCAATCGGGGTGTCATCTGACCGGGACGGGTTTCGCTGCTCCAATTCAATTCTATTCACGCTTCTACAATGCACTGTATATGTTATAAGCTAATCACTGACTGACTGTTAAATTTTGGATGAACAGTTTAAAGAGGGGAGGTACAGAGAAGCAATATAAATTTTTTTTAAGTCGAATCAAATGTATGCTCCCCCAACTCAGTTTCGGGTAAAACTGGCTCTTTCGGTTTTTTCGGTCTCATTTTTCGGTTAGAAACAGTTCTTCTCTTGCAAGAATTCACCCAAATTTTTTCTGATGATGATTTCTCGCAATGTTGTCCCGGCTGTCAAGTAATCCCACAGCTGATTAATTTGAAACTGTTTTCGTTTGAGAATGAGTGAGGCGGAAATATGAAAGGAGACATCACTTCTGACTCTTCTTTCTGTTCTGTAAGGTTTTATCCGAAATCCGTTCGCTTTTACCCGAGAAATCGGGGAACAGACTTTATATTGTTTTTATTGTGTACCAATTTTTTTCCTAGCTTGTAAAAATATTTTAATTTAAACCAATTTTTTCCTTTTGTAGGTAGATTTATTTTGATTTTGACATATATCGATGTTTCGAGGGTAAGACCAATAGACACTGAAGAAGAGGGCAGATTACCCACGAAATATCGATATATGTCAAAATCAAATAAATCTAGCTTCAAAAGGAAAAAATTGGTTTAAATTAAAAAATACTATATGTATTTCAGTTACAGCAAGCATTTTAACAAATGATTGCAGTTTCTAAAAAACGGGAAATGCAGTATGTATTGTATACCTAGTACTGAATAATGTATATGTAGTTTTATGTAGATGTAAGCCAGTTATCAAGTAAGTTGGATGATGCCAGCAGAAGACCCACTACGTGGTTGAATACAACAGAACAAATAATACAGTGGAATTGTATTGAATAAGGTACATCGCATGTAATTGTAGATGTAAGTATTTTCAAAATATATTACAATAATATCGAAAAACAGTTTTCACATTCAACAAAGAATAAATGTGGGTAAAAGGTTTAGCTGCCGAATTTAATGTTTTCTATTCACCAAAATCAGTAAACAAAGCGGCAAAGTCTATAAAGCCATTAATATTTTTCTAGTTCTTTAAATATTACATTTAACTCTCACATTCCTAATACGACTTCCCCGGTTGCTGCATTGCATAAAACATCAATTTATTTGTTATTTACATATGGACATACATTTAAGATTATCATTGTTTTTGGCGCTAAAAATCAAACAAAACATACGTAACCGAGAACAAGGAGTGTGGATATTAATCATACAATTGGTACACTAACCATTGAATATGATTGACTTCCAAGACCCATATGCTAAGCGATTTCAACTTAAACTACCCTTCTAAATGCATAAACAAATTGCGAAATTGCAGTTTCTAATGCATTTCAATGAGAATGATTGGATGCAAAATCATGCATAGTGCGCTTTTCCAAAGGACGCAAAATATCGGTCAATAGTAATGCTATGCACACTTATGTTTATGCAATCATGTGTAGAAAGCGGTAGCGTTTACTGAGCCTGTTGCGATGGTTAGGAGCGAGGAATATCGAACATTCTGCAGAGCTCCAGGAATATTGCTGTTTTCGATGAGACTGAATACAGGAATGTTTTTGTTCACACATTTGAAACTGGTGAGCCAGAGGCATTGCATAGCGCTCGAATATGCTTGGAGATATTTTTTGAAGCTTCGGCGGCGATATTCTCGAAAATATCAGTTTTGATGTGCACCTAGGTCAAAAATTTGTGGATACTACTTGGTTTAGAAATATTTTCGACACGATCTGGTCGCGAAAATAGACTGTGCTCTTGGAACAAACCGTTGCACGTTAATTCGCTCATTATATAAATTCCCCGATAAACAGATTCCGGAAATCAATGAGTAATATTTTGTATTGAGCCGACACCGACCTCTTCACAATCATTATCAAACGCACAGCAACTGGTAGTCCGGTCAAGGCCTCTCTCTCTCTACATTCACATTTAAATTTAATCGAAATCAATAACTGCAAACATAGCTTTTGACGCGAAACATGAGCATAGAAAACAATAAAGTGACACGAGGCACGAGAAGCTCATCTCGTGCTCGAAAGTACTTTTCCTGATAGTAATTATATTGACTATTGTGTTGGCAGGTAGACAAAAATAGCAACACCAATCGACGGAAGGAAACGAAGGACGGTCTCCATTGTCGAGGGTGTTTCAAAACAGTAGTAGGGCAGTCTACATATGTGGGTGGGTACTTACCCAGTATCCCCGAGCCCGTGCAGAAATATCAGCTGGAATAGAAGAAATACATCCCAGCGATTAGTTGAACTGAACATAATGGAAATCCACTTCCACTTACCGTTGAAGTATGTTTGGCTGTTGCCTGGATTACGACCGGACTTAATGACATTTTGGATTCCCTCTTCACGACTGGCCGCAGAAGCTACAGATGCCACCCACGAATGCAACTGAACTTGAATTTCTTCGATGGCAGCTCGTCGACGATGTACAGCCAATCAATTGTAAAACTACTGAAGATTATAGATATTCGGTTCGGTCAAACAGTCTTGGGAGAAATCGTTTTGATGTGTACAAACGAAAAATTTCAAATTACGAGATTAACTTCGCTTGAAATCCCAAGATTGTCGTCAGCACAGGAGGAAATTTTGTTTCCTAGTCTGGTATCGAATGATCACCGCCGTTTTTCTAATTTATAACTGATAGACTCGTCCCGAATCGTTGATATTTCGTTTCGTTCCCAGAAAATTGATATCGAACCAGGAAAAAAATTTCGACTTTGACACCAGGAGCCAATCCAACCAGCGGCCGTACGATCGGTGTTGGGAGCGCGAATGCTGCTTCGACGCAGGTTGGAATTGGAATAGATATTTGACAGATTGCTGTGGCAGTGTAGCCAACTGCAAGGATTATATGTGTGGTCGGAGACCAGGCTGTGAGCTTCGCTTAAAAGCGGATAGAATATTCAATACTGCCCTCCTAAGCATAAACGGTCTCCCTGATTTTTTTTCATTTTTGAATTAATATCGAATTCGAAAACTACATACTATATTACAGGTCTGTTCGCGTACTACGATTAATTGCAATTAATTGCAATGAAGCTGTTTTTGTACTCCGTTTTACTGAAAACTGAAAATTTCCCCTCTTTCAGTAAATTTCAGTAGAGTGTGAGCTACTGAAAAATACTGAAAACGGTCAAACGGTTTTTGGCGTAATGTTATTATGAAAGACGAATATTTTTGTGGCGATAGTTTATCACCGCTTAGGATGACTTTCTAATCACTATTGTTCTCCCAAACACCTACAGCTGACACTTTTGTTTGTCAATTTTCAGGAAATCCAATGAGAGCGTTTTCGTACTTTTCATGAATTTCCCCTACCACATGATTCAGGAAAATTCGGCAAAATTCAGTGACTGAAAGTACGCGAACAGGCCTTACATCATTCTACAAGATATGAAAATCCTATCTTTTGTGGAGGTATGTTAAAATCAATATTGAAAGATACACTCTTATATCTGTAGCACAAATCATTGAATATCTTGAAATTTGCTAAAATGTAGACATAAAAGGCGTGTTTTTTTGCTCCGATACAGAACAGAATAGAACTATGCCGCAAAAAAACGATCTAGCACAAAATAGCAGTGCATTCGCTAAGACTGACATAGGTTGCTATATTCGCTGTGGTACCACAAAACAGCTGAAAATAAAGGAAGAAAATAACGAGTATACACTACCACAATCGATAGAAAATAGAAAAGAACTAACAGAAAATTACCTCTTTTAACTTTCTACACATTATGAGGGCTTTTTCTGATTTCCTAGCTACCAAAGCATTCAACGTAACCTTGAAAAAACCAAAGCCACCTCACAGCAAAAAAGACAACTTCTCATGAGCTTTCCTTTTTTCTATCAGCACATTCTATAGTTCAGCACGTGAACTACAAATGAGGAATATAATTTCTGTACTAGTGAATTCACTGGTGCATAAGTGTTGTTGTTTTCAATGCATATACTATATTCTCTGCTGGATAGAGGAGCAAAAAAACACGCCTAAAGTTTAAGCTTAGAACGGCATGAAGATGAGCTTCCACCTAAACGACATGTGAACGAATTGTGTCAAGTCGCAACGAAAAACTATTGGGACGTAAATACTTAAATTTTTTATTTATAAATATATAGCTTTTGTCTGAGGATTATCAAATCTAGCTGAGATGTCAGCCACATATTCTTTCCGCAGTTCAATGGTGCGTGGAGTATTCATGCGATCAACCTCTATTCATGCAAGCTTCAAAGTTATTTTAAGTTTACGCAAGCTTTTATCAATAGGCGTGTTTTTTTGCTCCTCTATCCAGCAGAGAGTAGAGTATATGCATTGAAAACAACAACACTTATGCACCAGTGAATTCACTAGTACAGAAATTCTATTCCTCATTTGTAGTTCACGTGCTGAACTATAGAATGTGCTGATAGAAAAAAGGAAAGCTCATGAGAAGTTGTCTTTTTTGCTGTGAGGTGGCTTTGGTTTTTTCAAGGTTACGTTGAATGCTTTGGTAGCTAGGAAATCAGAAAAAGCCCTCATAATGTGTAGAAAGTTAAAAGAGGTAATTTTCTGTTAGTTCTTTTCTATTTTCTATCGATTGTGGTAGTGTATACTCGTTATTTTCTTCCTTTATTTTCAGCTGTTTTGTGGTACCACAGCGAATATAGCAACCTATGTCAGTCTTAGCGAATGCACTGCTATTTTGTGCTAGATCGTTTTTTTGCGGCATAGTTCTATTCTGTTCTGTATCGGAGCAAAACAACGCACCTTCTATTTCTCATTGGTAGTTCACGTGCTGAACTATAGAATGTGCTGACAGAAAAAAGAAAAGCTCATGAGAAGTTGTATTTTTGCTGCGAGGTGGGTATGGGATTTTCAAGGTTACGTTGAATGTTTTGGTAGTTAGGCAATTAAAAAAAGTCTTCATAATAGGTATGTTCCCGTACTACGATTAATTGCAATTAATTGCAATGAAGCGTACTAAAACGGAGTACAAAAAACGGCTTCATTGCAATTAATCGCAATTAATTGTAGTACGGGAACAGACCTAATATGTAGAAAGTTAAAAGAGGTAATTTTCTGTTAGTTTTTTTTCTATTTTCTATCGATTATAGTATGCTCGTTATTTTCTCCCTTTATTTTCAGCTGCTTTGTGCTACCACAGCAAATTTTTCCACCTCCTTTTCTATGCTGGATGGTATAATTGGAATTTTCTAATTCTAACGCCCGGCGGACAATTCTGGGATTGACATGTTTTCTATTTAATAGGCGTGTTTTTTTGCTCCTCTATCCAGTAGAGAATAGGATATATGCATTGGAAACAACAACACTCCTGCGCCAGTGAATTCACTAGTACAGAAATGGTATTCGTCATAGGTAGTTCACGTGCTGAAGTATAGAATGTGCTGATAAAAAAAAGAAAAGCTCACACGAAGTTGTCTTTTTTTCTGTGAGATGGCTTTGGTTTTTTGAAGGTTAAGTTGAATGTTTTGGTAGTTAGTAAATTAAAAAAAGCTCGCGTAATGTGTAGAAAGTTAAAAGAGATAATTTTCTGTTAGTCCTTTTGCTATTTTCTATCGATTGTGATAGTGTATATTCGTTATTTTCTCCCTTTATTTTGAGCTGTTGAGTGGTACCACAGCAAATACAGCAACCTATGTCAGTCTTAGCGAAAGCATCAGCTGTTTTGTGATGGATCGTTTTTCTATTCTGTTCTGTATCGGAGCAAAAAAAACACACCTAATGTTAGCGTCAAGAAATTGCAATCTGTTACTATAGGTCTGTTCCCGTACTACGATTAATTGCAATTAATTGCAATGAAGCGTACTAAAACGGAGTACAAAAACGGCTTCATTGCAATTAATCGCAATTAATTGTAGTACGGGAACAGACCTTATAGGTCTGTTTCCGTACTTCAGCAAACTGCAGCAGTAACAGAATTTGGCAGCTGGCTTCTTTTTGCTGCAAAATTTGGCTTGCATTTGACTTGCAGCAAAAGTACGGAAACGACTTGCTGCGAATCTATTTTAATATATTATAATAGATTCAAGTACGGAAACAGACCTTATGTTAAATATTATTCCTTCTGAATAAACTTTGAACCGTCTTAGTGCGTACATAATTCCCAAGGTTTCTAATTCAATACTAGGTGCGTTTTTTTGCTCCGGTGCAGAGCAGAATAGAACTATGCCACAAAAACAACGATCAAGTTTAAAACAACAGTGCTTTCGCTAAGACTGACATAGGTTGCTGCATTTGCTGTTGGACCACACAACAGCTGAAAATAAAGAAAGAAAATAACGAATATACACTACCACAATCGATAGAAAATAGAAAAAGAACTAACAGAAAATTATTTCTTTTAGCTTTCTATACATTATGAGTGCTTTTTCTAATTTCCTAACTACCAAAACATTCAACATAACCATGAAAAACCCAGAGCCACCTCACAGAAAAAAAAAACTTCTCATGAGCTTTTCTTTTTTCCATCAGCACATTCTACACTTCAACACGTGAACTACAAATGAGGAATAGAATTTATGTACTAGTGAATTCACTGGGACAGGATTGTTGTTGTTTCCAATGCATATATCCTATTCTCTACTGGATAGAGGAGCAAAAAAACACGCCTACTATGATATTTTGGCTCAGCTGGTGAGACGGTTCGTGAATAATAAACTATTGCATGAAACCGATTGTCTTGCTGTCATTGCAGCAACAGGGCTCCAAAGCCCAACGAACTTGCATCGGTATAAAGTTCAGTTTCACACTGATGATTCTACATAGCCAACACTGGGGCTTCGGTCAGTAACTTTTTCAACTGCAAAAAGGAACTAATGCAAGCTTCTGTCAAGTTGAACCGGGCTTCTTTTCGCAGCAATTTTTGTAGAGGCTTGGCTATTCTGGAGAAATTGGGAACAAATCTTCTGAAATATGAGAACACACCCAATGTTGACAAAACCTCTTGGACACTTCTGCGTATTTGCAACTTCTTTATAGCTTCCAAATGGGATTGACTAGGAGCGATTTCGTATTTGCTTACTTTGTATCCCAAAAAGTCTACTTCGGGGAGACCTATTTTACATTTTGCAACATTTAGCTTCAGACCGCGAAGATTTATTCTCTTTAATACTTTGGCGAGAAGGTTATAATGCTCCTCCAAGGTAGTCGAAGCTAACATGATATCATCCATTTATGACTATTTGCCTATTTTCAATAAAGTATCGAAAGATGGTATTTATAAACCGTTGGAAAATAGCCGGTTCATTTTTGAGTCCAAATGGCATCCGGAGGTATTCATATTGCCCACCTGGAGTTACAAACGCTAACAGAGGATTCTAAGATTCGAACTTGGTAAAAACAATTCTTTAAATCCAATACAGAGAATACCTCTTCCCCTTGCAAAAATTCTAAGCAATCTTCGATTAATGGTAGTGGATAATTGTCTCGCAGCGTCAATTTATTCAAGCCGCGGTAGTCAACACACATTCTGGTAGTTCCATTCTTCGTTTTCACTAATACGATAGCTGATGCATATGGCGAATTACTGGCTTGATAGTCCCTTCGTTGAGTAAGTAAGTCCCTTCTCTCTATAAGTAAGTCCCTTCTCTCCATAAAATGGAATGGGGCATCCGATCTCAGGTGAATATTCATTTTGAAGTCCAATGGCTCAATATGTTATATTCTTTGTTGATTCGAGCACTAACTATAGACATCACTTTGTTCCTATAGCTAAGCGGCAACTTGGGATCTATATCAGGGATTGTCTCTTGCTCATCTAGCTCTATGTTTCAAATTTCGGGTAGCATCAAGACAGATTCGGAAGCAGCAGATTGATGTGGCGGCGCTTTTTCATCGTGATCTTTATACAATAAATCAAGCTTAACTAATTTATTCAAAACACATCTTTGAGGACGAAAACACACATATTTTGTCTTTTCTACATTCTCTATTATTTACAATAATTCTTTCTTATCGTACTTAAAATATTTGAACTGCTTTAAATATATATTGCTTCGAGAAAGGTAGACCCTTCCTAAAATTAGTGGGAACAGCGGTTGTTTCTCCTCGATTATCGACAATCGCATTCACGCTTCCATATAGGTTTATATAATTTCCGCTTAAACTTCGGTACCAAGGAGTCTGTCGGCACATTAGTACTTTGGTCGGTAGCTGACTTTTACTAATCAAACTGATTGGACTGCTGGTATCAAAAAGAGAATGACATTTTATTGATCATCATATTCGTGATATTAAGGTGGCTCATTCGATCCTCGGCTTCATCGACGGGTGCAGCGGCCATGGACACATTCGGAGTCGACGTTCTAACTCGAGATGTGGTTGCGGCGGTCGATTTGATTCTCCTTGGGCTAGGACATCCATAATGATCATACCTTAATCTCCAGCAGTTAAAACCGCTTCCGGGGGCCTTCGTGAGTGAAGGCATCGGCACTGGAAATGTCCTAGTTGACAGCAGTTGTAGCAGCGGATTTCCTCAGTGCCAATGCTGGACTGCGGGCTTCTCTGGATGCTAGATGTGTTAAAATTCGGACGGTCTGCTCTCGGACTTCGGCCTCTTGGTGCTCCTCTTCTGGCAGCTTTCATTTTTGGCACTCTAAACCTTTCCGCCACAAGTTCCCGACACACTTGACGGTGGTACCTGATGGCCCGAAACTTCAGCTCCTCCAGCGTTCACGATCCTATTAAAATGGAAGGGTTACCTCCAATGCTCCTAACTAGGTCAATTGTGATATCTACCAGATTAATTTCCGATATTTGCCCCAGTTAGGCTATACCATGCAGGTTCAAGATGAATCTATGCATTGACTCTGTTTCTGGGTACCACCTCATTCGTCGTAGCCTGCGGTACACTCCTTCCAAACAAGTTGCGGCGGCAAACTCCTTAAAGAGCCTTTCTTTTAGTTCGTTGTACGTTCGAGTGCACACCGTTCTTAGAAACGCCCTAGCCGTACCCGTTAATGACCTCCTCAGATAAACCAACCGCTCTTCGTCAGTTACTCCTGCCAAGTCAAGAAATTTTCCCATCTCTTCAAAGAAGCTTTGAATAAGTTGGTATGCATTATCCCGTGTATATTCCGAAAGAGCAAACTGCAGCTTTAGAAAATTCAATATCCGCCTCCCTGGCGGTAGAGAAAATGAAAATAAGTAACTAATGTTCAAATTTTTCAAGTATTGGAAATTTTTCGGATGGAGGCCCATTTACATACCCTTCTATTGATGTAGTTTTCTATCAAGTCATCAGATGAAAACGAAATTCATAGAAAGTACGTTTTTTTGTACTCTTGGGCAGTGGAAGTTAAGGTAAGTTTAGGTAAGTACATTGAATGCAACAACAATCAAGCAGCGATTACCTAAACTTACCTTAAATTACTCTACCCGAGAGTGCAAAAAACGCACCTAGAGTAGGTTGATTTTGACGTGAAGCAGCTGTGGTAGACTTTCAGTTGCTGTACTGGCAGAGTGTCGCAAGCACTGAGCAATTTCATCATCTAAGTTACAGGAGGTTTATGTTTTGTAATTCTGCATTTGAAGTTATAGCGGTACAAAGAAATTTAGGATTAACAGTCGCTAAAGTTTTGAAATTTTCGAAAACTTAATATTTGTTGTTTACTGTCACTACAAAATCATTACCGTTTAAAAATTTTACGATAAAATCACAGTAAAGATATTGTAAATAAATACAAAACCAACAATAGCTGGCAATTCTATAATAGTTTTTTTTACCAGATTCCTTCTGAACAATGTCTATAATAAGTTCCATATATCATATCAAATTCGTTTTGATTTCATGATTGCACTGGAAGCTATAGGGTAAAAAGCTTTATTTTCCTGAGTGAATTTTTAAAACCCAAGACAACAAAACCAACAATAGCTGGCAATTCTATAATAGTTTTTTTTTTACCAGATTCCTTCTGAACAATGTCTATAATAAGTTCCATATATCAAATTCGTTTTGATTTCATGATTGCACTGGAAGCTATAGGGCAAAATGCTTTATTTTCCTGAGTGAATTTTTAAAACCCAAGACAATAAAATTACCATAGCTGGCAGCACCAACCGAATTTTTCAGCCAAATTTCTATCAAACACGGCTTAGAGTAAGGTTCAGCTACTTTCATGAAAATCTGGTGACTGAGTCAGAATTCATTGGGCAAAAAGCAGATTTTTTCTTTATAATTGTTCAAGATGGCACCACTGGCACAGAGCTACCCGCATTTCAAAATCGCTTCTATCAGACCTGGTCTGACTCAATATCAATATATTCTGTACATTTCATTTGTATCTGATAATTGAGTCGTGAGTTCTCGTGAGCAGAAGTTTTTGATGCTTAAAATATAAGTAAATTGGAGGAGGGTAACCGTTCTTGTCCAATGTGAAATTTCAAAAGTGTTCCTTTGGATGTACAGACAAAGCATAAGATTTCGATATGAGTTATTTTTGATTGTAAAAGTCAACAATTTTTCAGGAGTGTCGATGGTTTGAAGGTTTTCACTATCGGTGCCTGCCGTAGCTGCAGGGTGCACGAGTCTACAACTTAGTAGCAGCAATATGTCCTGTAAGTTTTATTATGATCTGATAATCTGGTCAAAAGTTATCGCAATTCAAAAATTTTCAAATTTTCCCAATCTCATTTTAGGCGCCCAGCGCACACATAGGGTTAAAAATTTCCAAAAAATTATCATATTCACATTTGGAACAAGTTCGAAATTCATTCCATAAACTTTATTTTTGCGAAAGTTATTTGTTGACAGAAAAATAGGTATAGTTAAAATATCACTAAAATAGCCGCCGGCGCCAAAGCGTTTTTGTGAAAGCTAGCACTATTCTGCATATACACCAATGTATCCTGACAATTTCAGTTAATTCACAACAATGGAGAGTTGTTCCTATTTGTGGCCATAATGGCTAGCAGCCCACACTTTTTTATTTCACGTGTGATATCCTCGTGAACGATTTCATCAATTATTTTCATTAACTCAATTTGTGATATGCTACAACAATAGTTTGCAAGTTTGTTTTTAGAATGTTTTTCGAAATCTGAATTGTGCTTTGCGAAGAATTAAAGAAATTCTAAAAAGTTTCCGCGGTTATCTCTGGCACCATTTTCATCATGCCCTCTAAAAACAAGTTCTTGACGATTGAGAAACATCGGAAGGTCGATCCTTTTCCAAATAATCTCGGTTCATCTTGACAATACTTCTAGGCTGTTCATGTACCGTTTCAGTTACTATCTTCCCGGCACATAACATTTTCAAAATAAATAATTTATTTTTCAATTTTAATCATCCCGCAAAAACAATTCAATTTGATTCTGCTTTCGGAGGCTTATTCCGCAAAATGATCGAGTTTCCCGTATCAATTATTCTCCGCTTTGATAAGTTTTACAGATAATATACGTTGTCTATGCTGATTTATAGACAAGAAGGGAACCATGATCACAAATCAATAACCTTTATGAGTAAACTTGTAGACGCATTATATGACATATGGCTTTAACGCATTGTGCATAAGTTTAAGATTTTTCGTGATTCAGGAGCACTTCCCCAAGCTTCTTCCATTAATTGATACCAATCACAATAACCATAGAGGCGAAAACTCAAGAGTCTGCGGTAAGAAAGAATTATTTTTCTGGGACGTTTGGGGTCTGGGATTGGTGGGGCCCTGGCCGCTGCCGCGCTTATGCTATGCTTAAAATATAGGTATTACTGTACTTTTACTATATACTACTATTACTATTCAGCCTTTTAACCCCGTAAGTGCCATTCCAAGAGAGTGTAACGGGGATAGGTTAGGTTAGGTTAGATAGTAAAGACGGTTGCCGGGTACGCGGCTAGCACTAGACCACCAATTTGGGCCCATTTGCCACCCTCCGCTGGCTTGTTAGAGCTGCCAAGTGACCGCCAGGTCAAACTGAATTGGTAAGAACCAAAAATCTTGAGGCCTTTATTGCTTAGGGCCGGAAAATCGCAGAAAGTGTGCTCGATTGTGCTCTCTTCCATTTTGCACCTCTTGCATAAATTGCTGGATGTCAGTCCCATTTTGTTTGACTGACGACCGTAACTCTCAAGCAGTTTATGCTGGACTTGAGCAGTTTCTTGCTTTTGCTTGGATAAAATGATGGCCATCACGTTCTGGCCACCTTGCAGTCCATCCTATTGTTCCATTCGGACTTTAATTTGGCTCATATGGCAGCATCTAGTTTGCTTGTGGTATCAGCAATTGATCGTCGTACAGTGATGCAGGAGCTATTACTAGCTCCTTAACATTTCCTCGCCAATTAATCGGATTTTTTGTTGTCTCTGACCCCTACTATGTCCTGGTAACCACATAATCCGGATAGAAATATGCCTTGCCTTTTCATTGAAAGCCACTCTGCAAGCGTTAACAGTTTTCGAAGAACATCTGTAAGACACAAGAGTGAGAATGGCTACCATGCTGTCGCTGCAAATCCTCATTAGTCTGGTTGATATTTCGCTAATGGACTCAACTGCCATGCGTATAGCATATACTTCAGACTGAAAGACGGTAGCATGGTCTGACAGTCTACAACACAGATTAAGGCTCATCCCTAAAAAAAAACACGCGCGAGCCAAATCCTTTGTCCGTCTTCGTCTGTCCATGTAAATCCAGACGTCGCCATTGGCGGTGGCTTAGTTTTTCTTCCAGTCTGCTCTTGTTGGTATCTTGATCTGGAAATCCCTGCCAATATCTGTTATTCTGCTCATGTGGTCCGTGTCTTCCTCAACGTTCTCAAATCTTCTACGGCATTCTGTTTTGAATCGTTCCACATGCCGGAAATTTTAACGCGTATTGCCGCTAATCTTGCGCTTCTAAAGATTAATCGATCCAGGGGCATAAGTCCCAGAATCATTTCCTACCCAGCCGTTGGGAAGGTTCTTAAAGCTGCCGTTATATATGTGCAAACTAATCGTTGCAGTCTTGTTAGCTCCTTGATGTTGGTTTTACTCTCCGCTGCCTTCCACCACACGATCGCTCTATACACCAAAATCGGCCTTACTACACATGTGACTATGAAGTAAGCTGCCCTAAGTTTAAGATGTCAGGCATTGGCACCTGAAAAGTGCTGCGCGAGCCTTACCTATTCTGTGCTTCACATTAGCCCCCAGTTCAGTTTCATATTTAGTACAAGGCGCAAATATTTAACACTATCAACAAGTTCCAATGTTATTGAGGCTAGGCGTGGTAATAGCCGGCATCCTGTATTTCCTTGTGAAAAGAATTATTTGAGTTTTTGTCGGGTTTGCCCTAAGATCGGTTTTGGCCCAGATTTGGATATGGTCCACCGTTGATTGCATTAGGTCCGACAAAGTTTGTGGGAACGCACGCCTCATAAGTACCACAATGTCATCGGCCAACACCTCAAAGCAACTAGGCCTTAAATTCTCCAGTATTTCGTTGACTGTCAGGATCCAGAAAAAGGGAGATATAATCGCTTCTTATGATGTTCCGGTTCCGATAATTCTCTCTGCTTTGACCTTCAAAAACGTGGCCTCAATCTGCCTATTTTTGAGCAAGTCCGATGCCCAGGTCGCCAGAGTTTTATCCACTCCATACCGAACTAAGGCACCGATGATACTCGCAACAGTTACATTATTGAAGGCTCCCTCAATATCTAAGTAAGCTGCCAACGTGAATTCCTTTTGCTGTAAGGATTTTTCTATAGTACCGACAACTTTGTGTAATGCAATCCGTGTAGCTCTGTAAGGTCGGAATGTACCTACAGCCCATTCAATCTTGACCTCATCTACGAACGTAACAACATGTGTAACGGGGACACTTTATAGTTAAATTCTTTACTGTTGCCGCCAACAAAGTTACATTATTCTCTCATTCTCGGGCTGCATTTTTGTATTATTCTAAAAAACAATCAATACTCAAGAATTTAAAATCCGCCTTACACCCTTTGCAGTGGGTTGTTTTGATACGCGACTCATACGTCTGTCTTCATTTTGGCAGGATTTATTCAACATAGTAACAGCGATTCACAATATTTGATATTTATTTGCGTGTAACTAAGCAAAAGGGCAAAAGAACCAATAAATGAATATAACAAAAAACACAACAAAGCAATAATACTTTGGGTAAGTATCATTTCTACCACGAACGTAGGTGTAGTGTTAACAAAAAAGTCAACTTGTTATACAATGAACAGAATGCCCAATATTTTATGGCAACCTGGTTGGTTGCGTTCTGTGTTTGCAACATCCTCATAAATTGTACTAATATATTTAGTGGCTCAGTCTCACCTAACTGACTAAAAGCCAAGCAAAGCTGTGGTCTCGAGCAAAAAGAAATCATTAATTTTCAGCCAGATATACTGGGTGGCGCAAAATTCATCATCCAATTTTGTTTTTGAATAACTTTTTTACTAAATAAAAGTTTAGCGCATCAGAACCGCTAGGAAATTGATTTTCGAAGAAATTGTCTTTGAGTGACAAAAAAATGTGGAAAGACGTTTCTTTATCCAAAGCAACAAAACCCAACTAAAACAAAGATGATGAAAATGTTCAGTGCTGGCAACACTTTTCCAACGAAGCAGCAATAAGTCTAACATACCAAGCTCATACTTAAATCAACTTATCCTTTGAATTTCGTTCTCATCGCAGGATTTCATCGAAAGTTTCAGCGATTAAACGTTGTTTGAGGCTGCCATCCAAAAAAATTTCAAAATTCAGAAAATTTAAATATTGGTTCTTAATTTTTTTTGCAAATGCTTTGCATATAAGTATATACTTTGAAACAACTGTTGGTGCCATATTTACGAAAATGTCTGATGCTGGTTACCCTGTGCTACCAACAAAGCAAAAAATATACCAAATCTGCTTAACGTTAAGTGAAACCCACCCTGTGAATTTTGTTTCGATTGAATATAGGGGTGAACAAATTTTTAGCGTTACCACCTTTAAAACTTTTCAAATTTTCAAAACGTTAATATTTGTTGTTAATTTTCATTGCAGGATCATTCCCATTTACAAATCTAATGACATAATCGCTTAGTGAATAAATTCCAAAAAAATACAAAAATTATCATAGCTGGCAGCCCTTTCATTACTTTTTTACGAAATTCCTACACTATTTGGTTTACAATAAGGCCAGTTTACTGCATGAACTTTGTTTTCGATTCATGACTGGACCTGAATTTATAGCTAGTCTAATTTTGCAACCAAATTTTCACCAAATGTTGTTCAAAATAAGACCCAAATACTGAGTGGTTAGGCTAGGTTCAACTGGCTGGCACATGGCCACGAATAGACCCATTTGGTCCGTAACGATACCATACAAATGGACCCGGAGAAAGTTCAGTCCAAACTGCCATCGAAGGCCCCGGACTTTTTTGCGAACTGAAGTATGTCCTTCAGCCTCTGTTCCGCCACATGTGATAGATCCACCAGCCAGGGCTCACCGAAGCAGCGTTGCCTGGTTTTCCCCAGTGCCGGGCAGTGGCACAGAAGGTGTTGGATTGTTTCAGAGACTCCCGGCTCTTGACACTTCCTACAGGTGTCGCTGGTTAGGAGCCCCATTTTCATGGCATGAGCTGCTACAAGACAGTGGTCAGTTATGACACCGACCAGCCACCTGCAGTGAGTCCGCGTTAAATCGAGTAGGAACTTAGTCGCTGCGTGATTGTATGACCCCCACATGATTTTAGTTTGCTTGCAGGTCTGAGTTGCACGCCATCTGCACATCGCACCTTGCATCATATTGGAGTCGATAGAGTATTTGATCGTCTGGATTGGAGTTAAAATGTCAACTGATCCTGAAAGGGGAAGGCTAGCTCCGTGCTTGGCTAGCGCATTCGCCCTCTCGTTTCCTTCAATGCCCTTGTGACCAGGAACCTAGAAAATTCGGACTCTACTGTGGTTGCCCAGTCATCAGTGAGTTTGGCTAAAATGTGATGGTTTATAGGCCAAAAAGCAGTTTTTTTTTCTCAGTGATTTTTCAAGAGGTCACCACTGCCACAGCGTTGCCGCATTTCAAAATTACTTCTATTAGACCTGGTCCTAGTTATTACAAACATGTCCTGTAAAGATCATGGTGACTCGTCGTCAGCTCTCGTGAACAGAAGTTTCGAGCGATGAAAATAGAGGTAATTTGGTGATGGGTTGCCGTTCTTGTGCAAATTGGAATTTCGAAAATTTTAATTTGACATGATGGACAAAGGTTAAGATTTATCAATCATTTAAATTTGTTGTCAAAAAACAAAAAATTTTCAGGAGGGTCGATGATTTGAAGGATTTTTTTTCAGGAGCCTGCCGTAGCTACAGGGTTACCCGCAAAGTCTTGAAAACCCATGTATGTTAATTCTTGGTCAACGTCAATATGTTCTGCAAATTGCACGATGATCTAATGTTTCTATCTGAAGTTATGACAAATCAAAGTTTGGAAAAAATTGCCTACTTTTAGGCACTCAGCACCCACACATGGATCAACATTTCAAATTCTTTATCATAGGTAAGCTTAACACATAATAAGTTTTTATTTCCAATACTTTTTGTTTAACAAAATTTACACTTCATGGAAATATAGCTGAAAATTCACTTAAATGCCCACCGCTAACAAAGGGTTAAAGATAACTTAATTTTAGCAAGTCATGGACCTACCCATTATATACATCTATATTCCATCCGATCGGCCACTCCAGAGATTATCTCCCTTAATCATTTTGCTTATATATATATATATATATATATATATATATATATATATATATATATATATATATATATATATATATATATATATATATATATATATATATATATATATATACATATATATTTATATAAATATATGTATGTATATATATGTATATATAATATATATATATATATATATATATATATATATATATATATATATATATATATATATATATATTTATATAAATATATGTATGTATATATATGTATATATATAATATATATATATATATATATATATATATATATTTATTTATATAAATATATGTGTATATATATATATATGTATATATATAATATATATATATATATATATATATATATATATATATATATATATATATATATATATATATATATATATATATATATATATATATATATATATATATATATACAGGGTGTTTGGTACTCGGTGGACACTATTGTAAGGAAGCATTCCTTGATATATTTTGAGCAAAAAATTGTTCTACAGGTGCGGTTTTCAAAGTCTACGGAGTTACAGGGTGGCCAATAAAACTGTTTCGGACCTGTACCCTGACTCACTTAAATCATTATATCTTGAAAACAAATAATTATAACGCATAGTTTTATGGCTTGTTTTTTTGGAATTAAATTACCTTTAATTTGTAACTGTACCTGATTTTGAGATATTTACTTGAAAACACATAATTTTGGCACTTCTACCATTCAAATTTTGTGTTCAATGTCGTTTTTCTCAGAAAATCTCATAAAAAGATGCCATTTTAATATTATATTTTTATAGGCCATATTGTTGGCAACAAAAGTTGCATACATACTTATGACTTAGATTTTACAATTTCGCAAGTAATGAGCGAAAATACATATCGCTTAAAAACTGAATATGACTTAAAGTGGTCCCCGTTTTCGATCTATACTCTTTGCTTGAACTGAAAGAATTTATTATAGGTTTTTACGCTTTATTTCAAAGTTTTTGAGCTACAGTTAATGTTCAAAATGGCCACCTTAATTTTGAATACACACTAAAGCTCGTTTCGTAAGCATTCTTCTCATATTCATACTTCTCAGCTGCTGCCTCACTTCTGTTGCAGCCGCATCGATCCTGGTATTTAGGTCTTCCAATGATGATACTTCCGTCGTGTAGACAAGGGCCTTCATCTGTCCCCATACAAAAAAATCCATAATTGTTAGATCAGGAGATCTCGCAGGCCAGTGTATTTGTCCATTTCTACCGATCCAGCGATTGGTATAATTGGAATTCAACCAATCTCTGACTGGTCGGCCATAGTGAGCTGGAGCACCATCGTGTTGGTAAAACATGGAGGCCAATCGTTGCAGCGGAATATCCTCCAATAAGTCCTGCAGATCATGTCTTAAAAAATGTAAGTAATTGGTACTATTTAAAGTAGGCGGGAGCCTAATAGGTCCAATTAAATCGTTACCAATCACTCCTGCCCATAAGTTTACGCTGAACCTACGCTGAAACGATGAAGTCCTTCTCGTGTGTGGATTGCTCTCAGCCCACGTATATTGATTGTGGAAGTTTGTGATACCGTCTCTGGTAAATAAGGACTAATCCGTCCAGAGAATGGTGTTCAAAAAGTTTTCGTTGGAGCCAAGGAGCCAATTGCAGAATTCCATCCTTTTGGGCAAATCGATTGGTAGCAACTCCTGCACTGGTGTGTGATGGTAGGGATGTAAACGAGCTGCTTTTAAAACACTCCAAACTTTCCACGTAGACACGTTAAACTGCAACGTCAATCGTCGAATACTGATTGATGGGGTCAGTTTCCACTGCAAGCAGTATTTCTTCATCGGTCCGTACAGAGATTGCAGGCGCAGGATTTGCGTTTACTTGGCTCGTCCTAACGCTGCCAGTTTTCTGAATCCTTGTGTATAGTTGTTGAAACACTCTCCGTCCAGGAATCCGTCGATGGGGATATCTCTGTTGATACAAAGATTGCGCCGCTTGTGAATTTCCCCGGCACTCTCCATATACGTACATAATATCTGCATATTCGTCATCAGTGTAGTGAGACATTGTGAATTTATGTTTCAAATTTTAGTGATATCTTCTAGTTCGAGTAATGTACCGAAACTCACAATAATTTGAAAGTGGTTCTGTTTTTATAGGGTCTTAATTTTTTTACGTATTCCTTTAATAAAGGCGAAGAACTGTACCCAATTTTACCTTTAACATCCAGGTAGGTGCTTCAATTATGTTGAAACTAATTTAAATTTAGTTAATTTTATTGATAGTTTAAAAAGTAAATACTGGGCAGTAAAAAAACTTAAGTACAAATAACAATATAAACTATTCTTTTGAACGAGGGCCACTTAACAGCAAATTTACTTTTAAAGCGATATGTATATTCGCTTACTACTTGCGGAACGGTAAAATTTCAGTCATAAGTGTGTATACAACTTTTGTAGCCAACAATATGGCCTATAAAAAAATAAGCTTAAAATGGCATCTTTTCATGAGATCTTCTGAGAAAAACGACATTGAACACAGAATTTGCGGGGTAGAAGTGCCAAAATTTTGTGTTTTCAAGTAAATATCTCAAAATCAGGTACAGTTACAATTTAGAATGTTACATCAAATTAAAGTTAATTTGATTCCATAAAAAAACAAGCTATAAAACTATGCGTTATGAATATTAGTTTTTAAGATATAATGATTTAAGTGAGTCAGGGTACAGGTCCGACACAGTTTTATTGGCCACTCTGTAACTCCGTAGATTTTGAAAACTGGACCACCCTGTAGAACAATTTTTTGCTTAAAATATATCAAGGAATGCCTCCTTACAATAGTGTCCACCGAGTACCAAACACCCTGTATATGCATAAAGAAATATGCATTTGCGACGAAACGAGTTTAATACTAAATTTTCTTCGAAAATTGTTAAAAAAAATTATTTGTGTATGTAAATGATTCAATATTTGTATAAATGATTATATAGATAGATAGATGTTTGTATACTCAGCTGTCTAGTTCACAAATATCAAATATGATTAACGTACGACGCCATTTGCAGAAATTATAACAGCTTCCGGTAGGGTGATTAATTTTGCGCCACCCTGTATATGTAAGCAGTTTTTTGCCAGCTGGATTGAATCACGATGCCTGTTAAATCTTTGCTACTGCCTGTTCATTTGACGCAAACGTGAATGTTGAGATCGTAGTTGGCGATTGTAATAGTATTTGATTTTCTTAATGATAGACCATAGTCTCAAGTATATGTTCTTCAACAATAGCACTATGCAAATCGTACATCAGTTTACGGCCATTATCTTTTCATAAGAACATTAACTTCCACTCGTGATTGATAGCATGAAATGTTTTTGAAGCATGAAGGCGTACTAATGGTTACTATTTGCATGAGAACCTTGTCCAATCTAGGGTTTAAACAAATTTTGAATATCTAATACGTGAATTTGAGATTGTGTAGGTGGTATGTTTCCAAAGTGGCTATTCTGATTTCCGCATTAAAATACCCTAAACATACAAAATCCAAGATTTAGCCCCAAGCTGTATGATTGTCAATCCGAACTTCAATGGAAACGAATGGAACGAATCAAGAAAAAATTACAATTTTTGATTTTGGCTATCAACATGATGCTTGCTGAAAACATTAATTTTTCGAATCGAAATCGCGAGTTTTAGTTTGTTCCAGAAAATAAAATAGTCTTGGTTTTGCAGCAAGAATCAACAGATTGATAAATAAAATTAGGTCCAATCGATTTTTTACCCTCATTTGTTTATTCTTAATCAAAGCTTCTCATTTTGGTTTTATTTCATAGCATAATTGCTCGTAAACAAGTAGATATACATTTATTTTTACGACAAAAAAACTTTAAAAATTTGCATAGTATCTTCAAGTCGATATCATTAATTATCCCGCACTTCTCCATAGACGTCCTTAATTTCTTTAAAACTTGTTTAAAAAAGGCAAGTTTTTTATGCCTTAAGTAAATTTCCATTCTTTCTACAAGTTTGAACGTTATTTTATTTTGCGAAAATCTATACTTCGCCTTGATTTAATTAGTTCAGTTTTTTTTCGAACAGTGTTGTGATCTGATTTGATCAAGCAAAAATAATGTCATTAAATTTGTCACGTAAACTCGAATTGATGATGATTTTTGATCTTCACAGAGATAAATATTATTAGAGAGGAAAAAAATTGCTGAAGGCAAACAGGAACATTTAAAATGAAATACGGAATGCAATCAGAGCAAAGGCAACAAAGTAATTTGAATGATTGAAAAAAAATGAATCAGATGCAACCAGTGCAACAAAAAACTGTAGAATTCGCATAATTAAATGAGGGGCTATGCAAAATATTTCAAAAAGCCCAACTAATAGTTTGAGGTACGATTTAATGCTTGTCATTGATTTGTTATTAACGGTTGGGTTTTAAAATTATTTTTATTTTTCTAAATACAGTCCATTATCTTTCTAAGCCATGAATACTTTCAGAAAAAAATTTGTCTTGACCCTTGAAAAATTAATGTGGGGCGGCTATCACCTCTCGATATCTTGTTGAAATTTCATACCCCTGGGCTGTTCTTTTGAGCCGAGTAAAGAGGCAATAAACGCCGGGGGCTAGATTTGGAGAATAGGGTGGGGTTTCTAAACCTGCTTTTCAAACGGCAGTCATCGCAACTTCGGCTGTGTGTGGATGTGGTCTCTTCTCTTGCGCCTTGGTTAGCATTCCCGGCACCAAACAAGTGGAGGCCTTTTTCATATGCAGTTCGCTAGCGAAAATTTTTCGACTACTACTATATGAGACCCATGTGAGGTGTGATGGTTACGCTTCAGACTGCCAAAACATTTTGTACTTTTTCAACGTTATGCTCGAGGAGAGACGTGGATGGAAGTCATTCGCGATGTTCATATTTCATGTATGCTCTACCCAGCTTAAACTCATCAGTGTTTCCAGGAGAACTTTTTTTCTAGCAAAAGTTCTTGATGGCAGCCTTCACTGTCACTATATGATTTTTTGCTGATTTTCGAAGAAAATTAGTATTAGAATTTAGATTAGAATTTATTATAGAACTCACGAAACTTAATTAACCGAAAATAGAAATGTGTGAAAAACTCTGCAACGACAATTAGGCCCTTGAAAGAAAACCCTTTAAACTATCGACCGTTTTAATTATCTATATTTTGAGCAGCAAAATATTAGGTCACGAGAACCCACGACCAGATAATCAGATCAACATAAAATTCATATATCCAGGAGATAGCATTGCAATCATTTCAGGTCGTTTAGTTCTTATCACAGATCATTATTTTTGGGTAGTCATTTAAGTATCTAAGCATCACTTGTCTAGTAGCGGTGGATCTGGTTGTGAGTAGGTGTTAAACATGCCAAAAACTCATAGCCTAAAAGTGATTTCAGGTCGTTTGAAAATGGGATAAAAGCAATGGTTATAGGATAATAGCAATTGCAAAAAAGTCTAGTGCATCAGAACCGCTAGAAAACTGATTTTCAAAGAAATCATCTTTGAGTGACTTAAAAATGTGTGAAGACGTAATACACTTCTTTGTAGTATCATATCAACCATTTCTTACTCAAAGGAACAAATATCATATTCTGACAGCATTTCCTATAACACAAATGATGAAAATATTCAGTGCTGACAACATTTGTCCAACACAGCAGCAATAACTCTACCATAACATGCTCGTGTTTAATAAATCTATCTTTTGAATTTCGTTTTCTTCCAAGGATATCATTGAAAGTTTCAGCGACTAAACTATGTCTGGGGTTGCCATCAGAAAAATTTCCAAAACTCGGTAAATTTAAATATCGGTTGCTTATTTTATTGTAAATGCTTTGCTTATGAATACAAAATGGAAGCACCTGCCGGTGCAATATTTACGAAATTGTTTGGTGCTGGCAATCATGCGTTAGCACCAGAGCTGCTTCACGTTGAGTTAAATCCACCCTGTGAATTTCTTTTCGATTTAATGGGTGCGCTGGAAGTTATAGGAGTAAATAGAATTTTATGGTAACCATTCTCAAAATTTTACAAATTTTCGAAACCTAAATATTTGTTGTTAACCGTCAGTGCAGATTCATTCCCATTTGGAAATTTTATGACAACATCGCTCGATAAAGAAATGTCAATTAATTACGAAATTCATCATAGCTGGTAACCCTTTCCTGATTTTTCAACGAAATTCCTACAGAATTAGAAATGTACACACATGAATTTTTTATCACATGAATTTCGTTTTGATTTCGTTACTGCACTGGAAGTTCTATGGGAAAAACCTCTATTTTCCTGAGCAAATTTACAATATTTAGGAGACAAAAATGGCCATAGCTGGCAGCCCTATACTAGTTTTTCAACCAAATTTCTTTTTAATCTATCTGAGAGTAAGGTTACCCTACTGTGTTAGTTTTGTTAAAATCTGGGGGCTAAAAAAAATTCAAAATGGCACCACTACCACAGTACTACCTGAATTTCAAAATCACTTCTATCAGACTTTGTCCTAGACAGTTACAACATGTCCTGTGAATTTCATATTGATCGCATTATCCGGTCGTCAGTTCTCGTGAACAGAAATTTTAAGTGCTAAAAATAGAGGTAATTTCATCATGGGCTGCCATTCTTGTTTACCGCGGAATTTTGAAAATTCTTATTTGACTTGGTGGACAAAAGTCAAAATTTATCAATAATAGAAATTTAATTTAAAAAGTCAAAAATTTTTCAGGCGGGTCGTAGATTTGAAGGATTTTTTCCAGGAGCCTGCTGTAGCCACAGAGTTGCTTGCACAGTCTTCAAAGTCCATGTGTGTTAAATCTTAGTCAACATCAATACGCTCTGCAAGTTTTACGATGATCTATTGTTTTTCTTAGAAGTTATGACAAATCGAAATTTGAAAAAAAACCTTGTCTACTTTTAGGCACTCAGCGCCTACACAAGGCTCAAAATTCCCAATTCTTTATCATAGAAAAGCTTAAAACATAATAAGTTTTCATTCCAAATACATTTTTTTTAACAAAAATTTACACTGCATGGAAATATAGGAATACCTATAAATTCACATAAATGCCTGCCGCTGCCAAAGGGTTAAAGATATCTGAATTTTAGCAAGTCATGGATCTATCTATTTTATACGTCTATGTCCTCCGAAAATTTTAGCTCAATCGGATTTTCCACTCCAGAGATTATCCCCCTTAATCATTCTGCTGATATATATATATATATATATATATATATATATATATATATATATATATATATATATATATATATATATATATATATATATATATATATATATATATATATATATATATATATATATATATATATATATATATATATATATATATATATATATATATATATATATATATATATATATATATATATCTATACAGTCAGCGACAAAAGTCATGGCACCTTTAATTGTGCAGAAAAAAAATAAGTACCATTCAGTATGGTTTTTAATTTTTAAAAGTAAATTACTCAAAATATAATCTTTATAATAGCAGCTATATTTTCCCATTTACGGGATTTCAATGTTGCATTGCGTTTGTCCAATTAGCGTAAAATTTGTTGCGTAGTACACAAATGCCGCGACAAAAATCATGGCACTCAGCGGGTTGCTTATTCAATAACAGTAATTTCCAGGATCTGCGTAGCCTGTTGGAAGTAAATATCAATTTGGTGGTCTATCTATTTTAGTTTGAGAAAGTTTTACGTTGATTCACTCAATTTTTAAAGTGTTTCGTGATTAAAAAAGATGTCAAGGAAAGAAACAATGTGTGAAGAAAGGAAAATTGTGTTAAATATGAGGAAAGGTGGGAAAACTTATGAGGAAATTGGAGAATATATACAAAGGAGTAAGTCGACAGTAAGAAATATAATAAAACGAAAGGAAATAGAAAACAGAATTAAAAACAAGACAAGAACGGGCCGGCCCCAAGTTTTAACCGACAACGATAAACGGATTATAATGCGCAAAATCAAGGCTAATCCAAAAATATTTGGAAGTGAACTAAGCCAGGCAGCTTCAGTTGAGTTTGGAAAGAAAATTTCTCCAAGAAGGATTCAAAAAGTCATACGAAGTAATGGACTTAGAAGCCGTGTCGTTCGCAAAAAACCGTTCATAAGCAAGGCAAATAAAAAACAACGTCTAGAATTCGCCAGAAAATACTTAAATGCACCAACTGACTTCTGGAACAATGTAACTTTTTCCGATGAATCGAAATTCAATATTTTTGGAAGTGGTGGTCGCATAAGAGTGTGGCGTCGACAAGGCGAAAGTTTACTGCCGCATCATTTACATCCTACAGTGAAACATGGTGGCGGTGGCGTTATGATATGGGGATGCATGTCTGCAAACGGTGTGGGAAATATGGAGTCTATAGAAAGCGCGATGGATCGTTTCGGATATCTAGCCATTTTGAAGAAACATTTGCAAAATAGTGCGGGAAAATTGGATTTGAGTGGTGATTATTATTTTCAACAAAATAATGATCCCAAGCATACAGCATACATTGTGAAACAATGGGTAATCTATAACACTCCTCATGTGCTGGCTACACCTCCTCAGTCACCAGACCTAAATCCGATTGAGAATCTTTGGATTAAATTGGAAAAAAACTTAAGGAAACATGACATAACATCGAAAGCACAACTGAAGGACATCATATGGCAAGAATGGGCAAATATCAACAATTCATGTACGCTAAAATTAGTCCAATCAATGCAAAGGCGCTTGAAAGCGGTAATACAATCAAAAGGATATCCAACTAAATATTAATTTCAATATACTGCTATTAAAAGATACAATTTACTAATCAAGTGCCATAACTTTTGTCGCGGCAAAAGTATAATTTTTGTATAAACGAAGTTGTTTTGTCACATTAATTTTGTGAAATTTGATTTGTTTTTATATATTCATAATCTATATTAATATATATTTATTATTTCTAAAACACAACGGAATGACTTTAATATTTTAAAGGATATGTATCTGCAAAACGATAAATGCACTCAGGTGCCATGACTTTTGCCGCTGACTGTATATGTATATATATATATATATATATATATATATATATATATATATATATATATATATATATATATATATATATATATATATATATATATATATATATATACAGTGGCTCAAACGTATAATCGGACAACGATAGTGCTCAGGAAAAACATGTGAAAATTTGGTAAAAAAACTTACGCAATATAAGTTCTATATACCTGAAGTTTTTTCTCGTTTTTTATATTTTTAAGACATATAATAAAATAACGCATTTTTTAATTCATACTTAAGAAAATCAAACATAACAACAAACAACTCTACACAACAAGTCAAACAAATAATCAGACAAAGTAGAAAAAGTTAATAAGTCATATATAATGTTTTGTGATAGTACTTAGTTGCAAATCCTTTCGACTCAATCACTGCTTTTAATCGCTTTAGCATTGATTTAACTAAATTTTCACAAAACTTAGGTTCAATTTTACTCCATTCATTCTGTAAAGCCTGCTTTAATTGGTTTATAGAATTAAATGATTTATCGTTGAGCGTTCTTAAAAGTTCTTCCCACAAATGTTCGATAACATTCAAGTCCGGTGACTGTGCAGGCGTTCGCAATAGTTTGGGGCACTTATTTATCAGCCAAAGTTTTGCAACTTCGATGTATGTTTCGGATCATTGTCCTGGTAGAAAGCAAAGTTCTCTAAAATGCCTAATTTTTAGGCATTTTGCTTGACATTTTCTTTTAAAATATTCAGATATGCAAATTTGTCCATTTTACCTTCGATAAAATGCAAATTGCCCAGCCCCGCACTGGACATACAGCCGCAAACCATTACTGATCCACGTTTATGCTTCACAGTAGCTGGGGTATTTTTTAGATGAAATTCAGTGTTGGGTTTTCGCCACACGTACGTCCTTCCATCTGATTCATGTAAGTTAAAGTTACTCTCATCAGTATATAAGACCTATATATTGTATAAAAACTACATAAGTATTTCATTTAATACCCACAAAAACTTCCTACCGTTTTCCAAAATTCTCAGTCTTTGAACAAATATATTCCTTTGCAAATTTCAAACGACATGACTTATTTTTAGCGCTTATGAATAGCTTTTTTCTGATAACTCTGCCATGGTAATCATATTCTCTGAGAACATTTCTTACAGTTTCCAATATTGTCATGTACAAAAGTTTTCAACTCCTCAGTGGATTTATCTTCAGTGGATTTACCTTCACTTCTGCCAGAATGCGCCGTTGATCGCGTTCATTTCGTTCGTTTTTCGTCGCGTTCGTTTTGTCTATGACCTCTCCTGCTTTTGTTTCCTATTCTATTTTCATCACTATACCTTTTTGTAATATCGTGGATAATAGAACGGCTTCTTCCAACGGTAACTCCTATATCCCGAACCGAATTTCCTTCTTCATAAAGCTTAATAATTAGTTTACGAATTTCGAAAGTAGTTTATTTTCCTTTTGGCGCCATTTTGTCACTTGTTGCACTTTCAAGCTTCAACTGAAAGTTTACACTGACAACCAGAGATTTTCCTACACCCCCCTAACACCCCCCTAATACCCCCCCTGGAAAGTGCATACACCCCCCTAACACGGACAATTTTCCTACACAAAGGGACCTTTGTGTCTTTTGTTCCAAAGGGACACCCCTCCTAAAATTCTGAACACACCCCCCAAGAAAAATGCCTGAGAAAACCCCTGCTGACAACTAAAACCGAAAGAAGTTAATGCATGGCAATTTCTATGAAAACGCAGCTATACTAGCAAGTCCTGCCATATTTTTCTTCCACGTCCGATTATTTGTTTGACTTGGATTAAGAAATTACATACTGATATGCTTTTACGTGCACAAATTAAAAAATTTGTATTATTTTCAGATTTATTACATTTATGGAAAATGTGAAAAGGCTTAAGCTGCATTTCATTAATAAAGTGCAATTATTTTGCCATGTTCTATCGGAGTACTCTACTATCGTTGTCCGATTATACGTTTGAGCCACAATATATATGTATATATATATATATATATATATATATATATATATATATATATATATATATATGTAGGTTAGGTTATACTGGCTGGCACATGGCCACACATAGACCTACCGGTCCGTAGTGATACCAGATAAATAGACCTCGAGAAAGGAATTCAGTCTAAGCGGCCATCAAAGGCCCCGGACTTTTTCGCGAACTGAAGGATGTCCTTCAGCTTTTCCTCTGCCACGTGCGAGAGATCCACCAGCCAGGGCTCACCGAAGTATCGCAGTCTGGTTTTCCCCAGTGCCGGGCAGTGACACAGGAGATGCTGGATAGTTTCTGACACCCCCGGCTCTTGACACCTTCTACAGGTGTCGCTCTTTAGGAGTCCCTTTTTCATAGCATGTGCTGCTACAAGACAGTGACCAGTAATGATACCAACGAGTCGTTTGCAGTCAATCCGAGGAGGTACTTGGTCGATGCGAGATTGTATGTGTAATCTCGAGGAGGTACTTGGTCGATGCGAGATTGTATGACCCCCACATGATTTTGGTTACTTTGCATGTCTGAGTTGCACCCCATCTGCGCGTCGCTCCCTGCATCATTTTGGAGTCGATTGAGTACTTAATCGCCTGGATAGGAGTAAGGATGTTAACCGCTTCCAAAAGGGGAAGAGACTAGCCCCATACTTGGCTAACGCATCCGCGTTTTCATTTCCATCAATACCCTTATGACCGGGAACCCAGAAGATTCTGACTCTTCTGGTGTTACCCAGTCTGTTCAGGGCCTGAATGCAATCGAATACACACTTCGATTTGTATGTGTGAGACAGCAGTGCTTTTACCGCCGCTTGACTGTCCGTAAAGATGTTTAGTTCTTTGCTAGTAGTATCTTTGCCGTATATGAGCTCTGCGGCTTTACGTATCGCAAACACCTCTACCTGGAAAATACTACTGTGATTCGGAAGCCTGAAAGCTGCTTCCATAGCTGCCTCTGCAGAATATACTGCAGTACCCACTCCTGCAGCTGTCTTCGAGCCGTCAGTGTAGACGCTAAGAGCTGCAGGACACATTTGTCGATTCCATTCTTGCCCATCTCCCACAGTCGCTCGATATCCCCGCTCAAAGCACAAAGTGGGAACCAGGTAGTCAGTGCTTCCTGCGTAACCCCGTTCAATACTGCTGTGGCCAAAGGATCCTGGCTCGAAGTGCCCTGATTCCCTAAGCCTGACAGCAGCCTTTGCGGCAGTGTCTCTAATAAAGAGATCAAGCGGGGGGAGATGAAGCAGGACGTTCAGAGCAGACGAAGGAGTCGAGGCTAAGGCACCTGTAGTGCAGAGGGCCGCCAACCGCTGAACTCTATTCGCCATGGTAGCAAAGGTGCTTTTATTCACTGCTGGCCACCAGACCAAGCATCCGTAAACAAGAATCGGCCTAGCTATCGCCAAGTAGATCCAGTGCGTTAAAGCAGGGCTTAGACCCCACGTTTTACCCAACACGCTCTTGCTGGCATAAATCGCGTTGCTTACCCGCTTAACTCTTTCTTCTAAATTCGCCTTCCATGTGAACTTGCTGTCCAGAATAAGACCCAAGTACTTAGTTTGTAACTTGAGACCTAACCTGGAGCCGCCCAGCATGATATGGTCTAAAACCGGGGTTTTATACTTCCTAGTGAAGAGCACAATATCCGTCTTATTGGGGTTAATGCCAAGACCCACGGTATTCGCCCACTCCTCAACCAGCCCTAGAGAGTACTCGATGAGCTGAACAAGGGTATGTGGAAACCTACCCGAGACTAAAATTGCAATGTCGTCAGCGTAGGCCACAACCGTGAGTCCCTTGCTTTCCAACATTTCCAGAATTGAGTTTGTTACAAGGTTCCACAAGAGAGGAGATAGGACCCCTCCCTGCGGAGTGCCTCTGCAGACTTTTCTTATAATTTGCGCACCGGACCACTCCGCTGATATGAGCCTGTGGTTAAGCATGTTGCCTATGAAGCTATAAATAGCGGGGTGAGTGTTGTGTGCGTGGAGGCTCTCCATAATAGCTGTTGTGTGCACATTATTGAAGGCGCTTTCAATATCTAGAAAGGCTCCCAAGGCGTATTCTTTGTAATGGAGTGCCCTTTCAATTTTGAGGACTACCCTATGGAGAGCCGTTTCAACAGATTTTCCTTTCATGTACGCATTTTGGGCTCTCGATAGAGTTTGAGTACCAAGTCTTTGTTTGATGTGAAGATCAAGTAATCTTTCGAAAACTTTAAGGATGAAGGAAGTCAGGCTAATTGGTCTGTAGTCCTTCGGATACGCATGATTGACTTTACCTGCTTTGGGTATAAATACAACCTTAGTGGTCCTCCAGGCTGCAGGTACATGGCTTAGCACTAGGCAACCTTTGTAAATTTTTGTTAGCCACGAAACAGCAAGCATACCTGTTTTTTGAAGCATGACCTGCAGAATTCCATCCGGACCTGGAGACTTGAAGGGCTTGAAGGTGTCAATTGCCCAGACAAGCCTCTGCCTGGTGACAACTTCGCCAATTCCTTCGATGTCATGCAGATCAGACGCCTGCACACGAGTTAAAGGGGTGGAGTCATCCAAACAGCCCGGAAAGTGAGTGTCTACGAGCGTTTCCGAGCTTTTGCTCGTCCACTCCCCATCAGACCTGCATAACAGGCTAGGCGTGACAGGGCGTTTAGCCAGCAAGTTTCTAAGTCTTGCCGTCTCCGAGGTGGATTCAATCCTACTGCACCGCTCTTTCCAGGAGCTCCATTTGGCTTTCCTAGTTTCCGTTTTGTAGAGCCTAAGTATGTCCTTGTATTCGTCGCAACATTCCCTACAGTCAGCTACTTTGGCCAACTTAAAGAGATCTCGTACCTGTCTTCTGCGACAACCCAGGTCTCTGTTCCACCGGGGTGGCTTAGGTTTGCGCTTCGGACAGACTTTGGGACAGGATCGTTCAAAAGCTTTTATCAGTTTACCAGTAAGAGTGTTGACCGCAGATTCCAGGCCAGCTACAGAGCTTATCCTGGGAGGAGGGCCTAAGTCGTTGGTCACTTCCCGTTTGAAGTTCTCCCAGTTGGTTTTCCCGGGGGTTGCGAAACGACCGAGAAATGCGAATGAGGTTGAGATTTAAGCTGTAACTAATGTAATAGTGGTCAGAGAATGATGGACTTCCAAGAACCCTACAATTCTCTACTAACTGTTCATAAGGATCATTGTGAAGAGTTATGTCTAGAACGTTAACACTTCGAGGTCCCCTATGAGTGGGGGTGTTTCCCCGATTTGCCACGACTAGATCATAATTAATAATAAAATTGAGTAAGGACTCACCTCTATCGTTAATATCGCTGCTGCCCCAGACAGTGTGATGCGCGTTGGCATCCGCTCCCACGAGTACCAGCTGGTGCTTTCTGAGCGCCTCCGCGGTGACTTTTCCTACCTCATCCGGCGGAGCGGATCGATCGTGTGCCATATAGGCGGATGCTAGGAGCACCTGCTCCTCCTCGTCCCCCTTGCATGCCACCACCGTCAAATCGTTGTGCTGAAATTAGACAGAAGATAAGCGTGAATATCCTTCCTCACCAGCATAGCCGTTCTTATTCTTGCTACTGCGGTGGGGAAGAACAGATTGAAATCCTGTGACGCCAGTCCCGCACCCCAACCCCCCGCAGAGATCCAAGGTTCCTGAACCAGCGCCACATCAAACTTACCTTGGTCGAGTGGCTGCGGTAGTTCGGCCAAGGCCAACTTAATGCGGTGCAGATTGATCTGCAGCAGTTTGAGTGCTGGCCACAGCATCCTCTTTGACCGGCGCTTCTTCTTTCTGGGGATCGGCCGTTGTACTTTGCAGGTCAACGGTGCCCAGATCCCTCTCAATCTCGCCAGCCTCCAGGGTGTTCTTATTTCCAGCCTTCGGGTGACGTTTCCTACACCCCAAGCCATCTTGCCAAAGCGCGGGTAAAGCAGGTCGTCAGCCTCCTTGTTTATTTGGAGGATGTACACCTGCCCTCCGTCCTGAGCAGTCGGTTTCCTAACATCCAAGATTTTCCAATCCTGTGTTGGAATGTCCGGGTTTTGCCTTTGTAGCAATTTCAGGGCCACATCTGGTTCCACTACCCGCGGTATTGGTGCCTTCGTTTTAGGTAGTGTCGGGATGCTCCCTCTGTCAACAATCGCCAGCTGAGCTCCTTCCCATAGCCCCGGTAAGTCCGGGACTACAGTCGTACACCAGCGCAGCGAGAGCTCATCGTTGCATTTGATGATCTTCACACCCTTGAACCAGCCCGCCCCGTCAAACGAAGGCATAGCCAGTTCAGGATGCTTCTCCATTCGATCAATCATCGCGTTGAGCAGGCCTGACTCTACGATCTTCCACTTCTCAAGCGACAATTGACCTAACGGGTTGCTTCGATCTATCAAAGCCACGATGAGGTGCTGTTTAGCCACATCACTGGCCTTAATGACTTTCTTCGGCTTCGAGGTAGAGGGTTGTTGGACCACTTGCCGACTGGTCTCGTTTTTAGGCCTCTTGGACGCCGGTTTTTCCTCCTCAGCGGACCTCTACCTTTTATCTGCCAGCTTCTTTGAGAAGCTCTGCTCCACTTTGTTGTGGAAAACAGAGTCCTTAAGAGCCAGCCTTTCTTTGCCAGCGAAGTACTCGCGGCCTTTTGCCACCGTCGTCTGAGCCCAGCACAACCGATCCTTCTCCTTCGCAGAGAGAGAGGGAAGGACTGTCGCCGAGCCTGTCTACAATGCGCAACGCTGCTTTATAATTCGCCAGCGCTTTCTTGCCCTCTTTGTTCGGCTTGGGCCTGTTCCTCTTCTGGGTTCCTCCTCCGCTTCGGTCGAAACCATGCTCTCCGAGTCCGAGTCTGCGAGTACTCTGGCACCCGAACACATTAGCTTCATGCGACTTGAATGGCGGCCAGCGGAGGTGCTAGCTTCCTCAAGCGTTGTTTTTCGAAGTGGGGATCGTTGTAGCTTGGAGCTCCTTTTAAAAGGGTCCGCCACCGATTCCACCACCTCTGCGTTTATCGTAGGACCACTTGTAATTGGATCTGCTACGGTGGCCAAGTGGTCAACCTCCATAGTATTGCAGTCAATGGATAACGACGACCCGCGGCCTGCTCGCTCACCCCTGACGGCCGCCGGTACTGGGTATCCGACTCCCTGTACCGTAAATTTATCTCCTTTGTCTTCGTCCATATTTGTTTTTCTGTTCAGGGTCACCTTCCCCTAAGGTCACTTTAGCAAGGCAGCAACTCATCTGGCTGATAGGCCACTGCCCTGAGCCCCCTCACCGCGGCAAGGTCGGACCGTTGATATATATATATATATATATATATATATATATATATATATATATATATATATATATATATATATATATATATATATATATATATATATATATATATATATATAATTTTATATATATATATATATATATATATATATATATATATATATATATATATATATATATATATATATATATATATATATATATATATATATATATATATATATATGATGAATTTTCGGCGAAACGGATTTAATACTAATTTGCGAAAATTAATAAAAAATCAGCCGAGTAAATAATGGGGGAATGTACATACGTCAGCCACTTACATATATAAAGCTGTCAAAAAATAATTGACCTAACGTCATGTCAGGTTCAATGAAACTACTACAGCTAACTCTTTATATCACTAAAATAATAAACACAATCATCAGCTACAGTGAAATAGTGAAGAGAGAGCCCTGATAATGTTATTTATAAAAGTTGCTTTAGATATCGTAGGGGAAAAGTTCTTGCTCATGCTATTCAATAGCTTGCAGGACCTATTTATAGGCTCGTTTGCAGCATATGCTGTGTTGTGTTGGTAATCAATTAGCAATCGTCGGGCTTTAGTGACTCTCAAGGGCTGATTGGGCACAAACTTTTCTTTCAAGTAGACGACATTAACCACGTATCTGATGACATCGAAGCTGAAGCAGGCAGATAGCATTAATCTTCTCGACGCAAGGGGTAACAAGTTAATACATTTAAGGGGGTATTCTGGTCTAGAAATTTGAACAAATCGATTTTTTTGTTTGCATATTTTCAAAGTTTAGACCTTTAAGAATAAGCTTTTAAATGGATTTTTGGGAATTCAAATTATTTTTGGAGTTACTGTTATTTTTGTGACACGTCAACTAAACCAACAAACGCGAACAACAACGAATTAACCGCTCCGAGCTACGAAGTTCGAACTGCTCGTATGGCTGAAAGAGCTCCCGAAAATTTCGCTTCTGAAGTTGAGGAAGGAACATTGCATGAGACAGGGATCTCTGATTAAAAAAATTTAAGTATAACATACCATTAAACGACTCAGACTGCACGAAACGAGGCTCCAAGTTTTAAACGCATTTTTCTCGAAACTACGTTGTTCGATGCGGTTAAAATGATATCTCTAGTTGTTATGGACCGATTTACGTGAAACTTTTCGAAAACCCTCTTAGAACTATTGGAATTGATCTGAAGTTGGGGTTTTTGAATTTTTTTTTTCTACAATTTATAAAAAATTCCGAAAGTTGAAAAAATGAGGCCAAAAAACAAATTTTTTTTTTAAATGGACGCCATTTTGTGAAAAAAAAATTCCAAATCGCCTGCGTCAGACTAATTTGACATTACTCTTTTTACAGAATTCACCAAAAATGTATGTTTCACACCACCAGGAAAGTTGGAATCATGTCAACCATGAGACAAGTTTTTTTTTGAGTCTTCACTTCGCCGGCCAGTATCTACAGCAAATTAATTTTTTTATTTTTTGAATACATTTTTATACTTTTAAAATGTTAATAAAAAACTGATAAAAAAATAGAAATCAAAAATGTTTATGGTTTTTTTTTATTGCATCCGTAAAATCACCTCAAAATCGAACCTCTAGACCAGAATACTGCCTGAAGGTGATATTCGTATGGTGGTAGATTACTGAAATCGTAAGAGTTGAAAAGATCTCGAAGAGCGAATAGTAAAAACTGCTTCTAAACAGACTCAAATCTTTGGCAGTGAATTTCGAAAGCCGGGTTCCAGATAGTGTACGCATATTCAAGAAGAGGACGCACTAGTGAAATATATAAGGATTTAGTAACTCAGAGATTCTTAAACTCTTTGTCTCGTCGCTTAATGATACCAAGTTGTTTATTTGCTCGGGAAAGCACTCTATCGTAGTGTGGGTTGAAGCGCAGCTTTTCATCCAGGGGTGTGTTCAATGTGCATGCTATAGCAGCTATTAGCTGCTAATTTAGCAGCTCTGGCTGTCCAATGTCACGAAATAGCTACTTTTTGATGCTTGCTATTTGACAGTCGGGCTGTCCAAGATTCCGGAATAGCTGCTAAGGTAGCAGCTATTCGCTGCTCGTAGTCTGGAGGATAGCTAGAAAGTAGCTAAGGCAAAATGGCCGTGCGTACACAGCTGACATGCAGTTTAAACGTAATTTTCAATTGGAAATTGAAATGAAAAGAAGTTTTTGCGCTTTTGTGACGCAGGAGATGAGGAATAAATTTGAAAATAGTGACAGCATAAATTAAATACGGGCTTTTAAACACTTAAACTCAACTCGAGTTTTAAGTTGGCTTGTACACAGCGCAGCTCATCTTGAGTTTTTAGAAGGCGAGCATGAAGCGTAAAAGGCCGGGTGCTCTGATTCCTGTATTATCAAATTTTCAACGATTATTTTTTGCTCTTTTTCTCATATATGGCGTCAAAAGCCGAAAATAAGTGATGCGTTTTAAATATGTTAGGAAAATTTTAATGGTTTCTGCAGCTGTACGTTGAAAACTCCTAAATTTTATACAGTTTCCAAAGTGCAATGGAAGTATTGAACTGATCCACGAAAATGCAAAAATTACAATAAAAAAAATTGAAACAAAATTATTTTTGAATTTCCTGTGTAAAGGCTGACCTTCGTAGCAGCTCTTGGCTGTCCAATATCCATAGCTGCTTCACCTAGCTACTGCGAATTTTGACACTTGCTAAAGTGATGCTATACTATGCTTTTGGAGCAGCTATAGTATGCACATTGAACACACCCCAGGATGACACCGAGATCTGATATGTTGTCAACCCTACTGTCTGCCGTGCTGTTGAGGCGGTACGCAGAATGAACGCGTGCATTTTTGCGAGAAAAGCTAATTGCGCGGCATTTGGCAATGTTAAAAAGGAGCTTGTTCGTGGAACACCAACGGTCTAAAGAGTTCAGTTTCGATCGAATGCTTTGCTAAAGTCTGTGTAGACTGCGTCAATTTGATCACCTTTCTCCATTTTGCACAAAACATCAGAAACAAGCACCATAAGATTAGTTTTGAATAAAACGTCAATCGCTACTTTTATAAATTGGTGTAATATAAGAAGGTTTCCAATACGGAGGAAATAACCCAGAAGAGAGGGAATTATTGAATAAAGTATGAAGGGGCGAGATCATTTGTTTCACACACTTGATCAGAAAAGTAGGAGGGAGGAGGTCAATTCCAGCGCCTTTGTTACTGTCAAACTCCATAATGGCAGCAAATATTTCATTCCTCGATATGGTCATATCCTCAGCAAAAATTGTTTGAGTCGCACCCGGGAATTGATACAATGTTGGGATGCTAACTGCACCAACAATTTCTTGAAAATTGTCAGCAAAAAAGTTGCAGATCTCCTGAGGAGAAGAAGACAACATCGAATTTTCAGTGGATATTGAAGAGAGGTAGCCGCTTGTTTTCCGCTTCATATTAACAAAATCAAAAAAAATTTTGGGGTCAAGGACTATATTTTCCCCAGTAGTTTTAATGTATTTGTCATAAGCTTCGTGAGACTTAGTATAGAGTTCATGAGAAATTAAATCGTATTCTTCTTTAATACGATGGCTAACGTCGACTTGATTCTTCATTAGTTTGTAAAGTTTGTTTCTGTGATTTCTCAGACGTATGAGAGTCTTGTCAAGCCAAGGTTCAGAGAGTTTACCTTTTTTCTTTATATTATGAAGAAACTTATCGACCGCGTCAAATACTATTCTATATAATCTGAGTATTCTGCGATTCAATTCTTGATCTAACTGACGATCTTTCCCCGTTCATATCAATAGCTGACTTACATTTTCACGCAACATATTGTTTAACATTAATGATTTTAATTCACTTTTCTGTCAATAAATAGTATTATTAAGCCAATGTACATAATTTTTTGTTAAACACAGAGATAATTGGAACAAAATTTTAGATAAATAAAAGGAAAAAGATACTGAAAATGTTTAAATAGAAATAACTTATTCAAATTTGTTCTAAATAGTTACTTATTTATTATTTCTCTTTGATTTATGCAAAAGCGGTTGTATAAACTTATAAATACCTGTAATGCTCACAATATGCTGGTGAATCTCAATGAAAGTCGACCCTAGTTGAAAGATTTGAAGACACACTTATCATCATTTCGTTCCCATCCACAGTTTATTGGTGAAAATTCAATCAGAACTGATAGATAGGCGAATCATATATGCTGTACGCAGGACTTGTTGATGTAACTCCGACTTACAAGGCAGAAATGCTTCTCCAGCAATTGTATTTTTGAAACTTAAGACATTTCTTTTCGCGTTCATTTTACATACTCTCGTAAATGTATTTTTCGTAAATGTTTTTCGTAAATTTTTAGTAAATGTAAACATTGATGTATCGGATAGTATTATCAGTTCCAAGTAGAATGCTAATTTGCATTTTTCTATGCCCAGCAATATGATCAAAATATCCGTGTCCGTGTTTTATAGCAACGTGTGCATCAAAATTAATTTGAAAAGCATGGAAGACAACTTTTATATTACTTTCTTCGTGAGCTTTGTGGTATACACTACACTACACTTATTACTATTTTATCATTTTGTGTTGCACACATATCGCATGATTTAAAATTGGTTTAAATTTTTTTTTTTTTTGAAAATTGGTTTTTCACCGATTAACGAAGCCATATAATCATTTTCCAAGTTCCAGAGACTCTTCACTAACATCGGGTTTTCCATTAAAAGCGCTTCATTTACCTTTTTAAATAAAACAAAAATGATTTCAGGTATGAACAAAATTTTTATTATAGATTAAAGTGCAATCAATGCCATTACGTCTTAAATACAACATTATTCAAATGACTACCCCGAAAGCACTTGCAACTGTGGATACGCTGAACCCAATTTTCCATGGCTTTTCCGCACAATGTGGACGATATCTGAGCATCTCTAAAGTTTGCGAATTGTTTGCATAGACCAATGACACGACCTAGCCCCAAAGAAAGAAATCTAATGGGGTCAGTTGACAGGACCATTTCTTGAAATGATTCGATTCTCAAATTTCGACTTTAATAAGTCGATTGTTTGGCCAGCTGTGTGACATGTGGCACCGTATTGTTGAAAC
This sequence comes from Nemotelus nigrinus, assembly GCA_947369275.1. Taxonomy (NCBI): domain Eukaryota; kingdom Metazoa; phylum Arthropoda; class Insecta; order Diptera; family Stratiomyidae; genus Nemotelus; species Nemotelus nigrinus. Next base: position 90,011,949 of record OX376373.1, on the reverse strand, counting down.
CACATGCCAATCAGTTTATTTTCTTTGAATTTATGTGAAAAATAACCAGATAACGTGAAATGGTAGCGTTCACAAGATCGTTAAAAAAAGCACAGACCAATGACACCGCCAGCATGAAAACCGCACGAAACAGTCAATGCGGATGTAATGGCAATTCGTGAATGGCTTGGGGTGCTCACTTGATCAAATTCGGAGATTTCGCTTATTGACAAATCCCTTAAGGGGTTACACGTAGTTAGAAGGCCGGAAAAAGACGTTTTTTTTATTAATTTTTTGTTAAAAGGTATTCTACTTTACAAAAACAAAAAGTATGTATGCATTTAGTGCCAACATCTAAGTTTATAATGACACTTATAACTTGTAAAAATATTGATCTGGTGCGCTCCTCCAGACGATCTCCTGAAGGTCTTCCAAAAAAGGTGTTCGGCGGTGACCACGATTTCTGTAGTATAGTTCATCTGAAGTCAAAAAACCAAACAGATTCTTTAAGTAGATAGATAAAATTCGGTATTGATCGAAGGAGTAATCGAAATTTAGATTATTTGCAAAATGGCAGCTTCGTAAAAAAATCGAATTTTTGACCAAAATTGCCATTTAAAATTGTTTATAAAAAAGGAAATAATTATCCGAAATATTATTCCTTCGATTAATACCTGAGAAATATATCTGAGAAAGTTGTGTTAAAATTTCAAACCGTTTGGTTGAGCCGTTTTTTAGAAATCTTGGTCATAAATAAAGAAAAGGCTAAGTGCTTGCAACACTTTACCTCTCTCACAATTGGCTCACGTCAAAATCAAATAACTCTATCACCTTCGATTTTATCCGATGATTTCGTCAGTAAAATTATTGCAAATAAATACAAAACCAACAATAGCTGGCAGCCCTATCATGATTTTTTTAACCATATTCCTTCTGAATAATGCCTATAATAAGTTCTATTTATCATATGAAATTCGTTTTGATTTCATGATTGCACTGGAAGTTATAGGGCAAAAAGCTTTATTTTCTTGAGCGAATTTTCGAAACCCAAGACACCAAAACGACCATAGCTGGAAGCGTGAACTGAATTTTTCAACTAAATTTCTGCCAAACACGGCTCAAAGTAAGGTTCAGCTACTGTGTCAATTTCATGAAAATTTGGTTACTGAATCAGAATTCATAGAGCAAAAAGTAGTTTTTTTCTTTATAATTTTTCAAAATGGCACCCCTGGCACAGAGTTGGTTGCATCAGAACCGCTAGAAAGCTGAATTTAGAGGAAATTATCTTTGAGTAGCTTAAAAATGTGGAAAAAAATAATACACTTCTTTCTAGTATCCTATCAACCATTTCTTACTCAAAGTAAAAAAATATCATTTCAGCCTCTCGTATAACACAAATGACGAAAAAGCTCGGTGGTGGCAACATTTTTCCAAGGTAGCACCAATAAGTTTACCATAACAAGCTCGTGCTTACATCAATCTATCTTTTGGAATTTCGTTTTCATCCAGGGATATCATAGAAAGTTTCAGCAATTCAACTATGTCTGAGGCTGACATCCCAACAATTTCGAAAACTCAAAATTTTTCAGCATTGGTTGCTTATTTTATTCTAAATGCTTTGCATATGAGCACAAAATGGAAGCTTCTGTTGGTGCAATATTGACGAAAATGTCTGGTGCTGGCAAACCTATCTTAGCACCACACCCAAAAACGTAGCAAATCTGCTTCAAGTTAAGTTAACCCAATTTGTGAATTTCATTCCTATGAAGTGACTACGCTGGAAGTTAGAGAGGTGAAAAAATTTTTAGGGTTGCCGCTCTCAAAACTTTTTAAATATTCGAAACGTTAATATTTGTTGTTATTTGACATTGCAGGATTATTCCAATTTGAATATTTAATGACAATATCGCTTAGTAAGGAAATGCCAAAAAAATTACAAAGATGACCATAGGTGGGAGTCCTTTCATGATTTTTCTATATAAAACCTACGACAGCTGCCTTACAATAAGGTTCATTTACTGCAAGAATTTCGTTTTGATTTCATGACTGGATCGGAAGTTAAAAGAAAAAAGTTTTATTTTTCTGCGCAAATTTACAAGATTGAGGAGACGAAAATCGCCATAGCTGGCAACTTTATCCTAGCTTTTCAATCGAATTTCTGTTAAATGTGGTCTAAAGTAAAGTCTTAATAATGTGTGCATTTCGTTCAAATATGATGGCTGAATCCGAAGTTATGGGCTAAAAAGCAGTTTTCAAAAAGCACTGCTACAGGGCAGCTTGCTTTTCCAAATCACTTCTATCAGACCTGGTCCTAGTCAATACTAACATGTTCTGTAAATTTCATAATGATTTCTTGGAAACATAAGTTTCGAGTGCTGAAAAAAGAGGTAATTTGGCGATGGGCTGCTATTCTTATGCAACTAGAAATTTTGAAAATATTCAATTGACGTGGTAGAAAAATGTTACTATTGATCAATGATTTGAATTTTTTGTGAAAAATTAAAAAATTTTCAGGAGAGACGATGATTTGAAGGATTTTTTTCACTTGCCTGCCGTAGCTACAGGATTGCTTGCACAGTTTTGAAAACCCATGTGAGTTAACATTTCATGACGATCTACTGTTTTTGTCAGAAGTAATGACTAGGACTCTAATAGGGCTCTAATGCACGCGCATGTTGCGTGCATATTGTGCGTATTTCATATATTTCGGCCTTAGAGCATATTTTGGCTTAAAATGCACGTTCGTGCATATTTTCATCAATTTTGCACCACCGAGATTCAATTTCGTAGTACTTGTTTCTCCTTTTGATATTTCTCTTCCATATATGGACACGGATACACAAGCAATTACAAAACGATGACAAACCAAATACAAAATGATGACATTTAGCATATATTATACCACTGCATATACAATGTGCGTCGTCAAAGGAATCAAAATATTAGAATCAAGAGGGCTTGAAATACGAGCATATTCTCCACATATCCTCGAAATATATTCTCGACGTAATTGACAATATTTGATCGACTTTTTTTATTGATATTTGATCGAAATTCATCAGTTCAATTTGATCGGAAGTTCGAAAGAGTCTCAAGTTGAAATGTGGGCGGTGATGCAGTAATGCGAATTCAATAAATTTTGTAGCAAAATAATATTCGAAAGGAAAGCACTTTTTTCACCATCATAAATGGCGATGCTCATTTTTGCCGTTGTTACATCTATAGGTGCAAAGTGACCTTTTTCATTTATAGATCAGTTTTGCCTGAAAAACGGCAATCTTTCAGGTTTGAGCATTTTTCTAAATGTTTTGTGTAAAACTTCAAAAATTAAAAAATTTTGATAGTCATATGTATTCAAACCTTCTTTTTTTTGTTGTATGTTTTGGCAATATTCGGAAGATTTTTGCATATTTTGCTCATTTTAATTGCATGTTTATAGGCATATTTCAGTGATTTTTCGTGCATATTTTCATGCACATTTTTGCCTTTTTTGAGCATAGCTATTCGAGCTCTATGTAGTTATGATAAATCAAAGTTTAAAACAAAATCCTTGCCTACTTTTAATCATTCAGCACCCACATATGGCTCAAAGCTTCCAATTCTTTATCATAGACAAACATTCAACATAATAAACTTGCATTCTCAATACTTTTTTCTTAAATAAAAATTACTCTACATATATTTAAATAGAGGAGTAGCTGAAAATTAACTAAAAAACCCGCCGCCCAAAATATGTACTTTTATTCAGAAAAAGCAGTTCGTCGAGACGTTTTCTCTCGGCATTATGCCACTCGCGCTACTATGCCCCTCGCGCTACTATGCCCCTCGCGCTACTATGCCACTTCCGCTCGGTCCCGCCGGGTGGCGTAATACTGTGATTTGACTGTATATAAAAATATGAAATTTCGGCGAAACGAGTCTAATACTAATTTTCTTCGAAAAGCAGTAAAAAATAATTTTGAAAATAGCACCTTTTGTTCAGAAATCTAAAAAATAGCACCTTTTGAACAGGAATATGGGAATAGTACCTTAATAAAATTAGAGACATTGGTAAAAAAAATATTTAATTTATTATCATTTTACAGCATTAAATAATGTAAAATTCTGATTTGTGCAATATAATGCTCCAGGCACTTACATAACTCATTATTTTCATCACAGTGTTTCGTCTTACTTTCACCGTTAGTTAAGTTGTTATCCATGAGAACATCCTTATAGAATGCCAGTTCGGGAACTTCGCTCAATTGTGCACTGAATTGCTTTTCAAACTGTTCTTTGGCATCCTGCCTTTTGTTTGCATTTATTTTCCGAGGATATAATAACAATTTTTCAACATTCAGTGGATGCCGTTTACCCTGCTTGAGTAACGAAACAGGCTTGTCTAGCGAAAATTTAAATTTATAGTGTTCGTAGGCTTTAACCTTAAAGCAAAACAATCCTTTTAAGCGATCACATGTTTTTGTAGTATATTGCTTATTCTATGATATCGAAGAGGAACCAATCTTCTTTCGAAATGTTTAGGTGTCCATGTCTGTTAAATATTTCATAGTAGTTTTCTGTGCTATTGAAAATAGTTCGTTTTTTGATTTCCTTTTCAAGTCTCCCAAAGACTCTGTCTGCAGGGAGAAAACTGTTTCCTCTAACTAGGAAAGTTTTATTTATTTCCTTTATATTCTCAGGTGATATTCCTTGTAACCAAAATATTGTAATACGAACAATGTGGCTATTCTTATTTTACCCACCGCAACCATCACAACACCCTTATACTTTTGATATTTGAGGGTACGTCCATGGTCATTAAATTCAAAAGTTGAGTCGATCTTACCACTAACCTCCAAAGTACATCGTCCTGATTGCGTTCCCAGCAATACAATTTAACTTACAATTAACTCTTTTGAAAGGCAAATTCGCTTCTTTTTGTTTCTATTATAATGGCCTTCCAATGCTGCAAACCATTCAAAGCCTTTCTTAAATGATCCTTTTTGGATTTATTTTTAAAGGATTTACGACCTTCGCCACTCCTTTCGTTAATATTCTTTAACATTTTTCGTGAAAAAGCTAGCGCCTTCATAAAGAAAATTTTGCACACTGTACAAGTTTTGGTATTTTCATTTTAAAAAGTAAAAGTTGCCCCTCCCTGGGTAACGATTTTCCTCTTCTTTTTGGTCCACAGGGACCTAATACACAGTGACCTTGACACAGTGACACAGGGACCTTGAAAAATATATATCTTGTTGCACCTTGGAATCGGAATAATAAAAACATCTTATATTATCAATCACGTCACCGATGGAAATTTGCTCACATTTAAACTACGCTTTTATGTTCAAAATGAGCTTTGAAATTATTGCACACTGGATTTGAATCTACATAGGAAATAAAATGAAAATAATGAAAGACTGTGTAATATGCAAATCAAACTCACTTTTTACGATCGGTTGACCGATCTTTACGTGTTCTCTTTCGAGATCCTGTATTAAGCGATTAAACGTTCCTGACAATAAAACACACACAACACGTTCTTTGATATCTTCAGAAAAATCCTTGGACAACATGATTTTGCAAGCGCTATAAGTCCTTTACAGCTGCAACTATTTCGGTTGATAGACGCCTGAATTTAACCTACTCGCGGTGGCTGCGGGCAACCTTTCTTTCAGAAAAGGTTGGCAAATATTTTCAGACTAGTCCCTTCCAAGTAAGGTTGGCAAGAGATCCATGATATCCCCCGTGAAATGCTTTCCGAAGCAGTTATCCAGAAACCATCAACATGCCTCGGAACCGGATTGATACCACAACGACGACCACGCGAACGAAAACGGCTAAACAACTTGAACATTTTCTGATGGAACGTTAAATTGCTGTATAAAACGACGCCCTGTGTCAATTTAAGACTGATATAACAGCAATACAAGAGATCAGATGGACAGGGAATGGTGTTTTACAAAAGAAAAAATATGACTTGTACTACAGCTGTCATCCAAAACACCATGTACCAAAAAATGTAGTCTAAAATCATCGGCTTTAACGCTATCATTGAAAGGCTATGTACTCTTTGTGTGCTAGGCAAACTTGCAAACTTAAACTTCATAAACGTTCACGCACCTACAGACGACTGACGACGAAAAAGAATCATGTTATGAGCAGGTGGAGCGAATCCTCAATGCCTGCCCAAGGCATGATATAAAAATCATCCTTTGAGACTGATACATCGCCGCCACTACTCGAGCCTGATGACGGTACGAGCGCATCGTGGTGTTGACTTAGAATCGAGCCGCTATCTTGTTGGTATGCTTCTCCGAGCGCAAGTGGCTTTGCATAGAAGTGTTGCATCCGAGAAACAGGCTCAAATCCACAAAGATGCCTCGCAATGAAAATACCAGTAATACCTTTGGTCTTGCGTGATGACTTGCCCTCGAAAAGGTCTCGCACTGTAAGGGCAAAGAAGTTAATCTGATCATCGATCCTGAAGGTATTCTGGAGCGATAGGAAATTCACTTCAGTGAATTGATAAACGGCCAGCTCAACGAAGAATTGGAGGCTCAATGCAAGAAGGCGACCTTATGCTACCACCACCAAGCATAGAAGTGGTACAAAGAGCTATAAGTCGGCCGAAATTTAACAAAAACCCTGCAGCTGACGATATACCAGCTGAGCTGATTAAATATGGAGGAGCCACATTACACCAGCTAACTAATGAAATTATATTGCACGTATGAGAGCATGAAGAAATTCCAGAAGACTGGCGCAAAGATATAATATGCTCCATACATAAGAAACGAGATGTAACTATGTGCAGCAACTATAGGGGTTAACATTGTTGAGTACTTCTTATAACATACTCTCCTCTATCCTGCAAGAACGGATAGCCCCATACAGACAATATCAATGTTGCTTCATCTCAGGCAAATCAAAAATTTACCAGATCTATACTCTCCGGCAGGCAATGGAAACATATCTCGAATTCAATATTCCACTGTACCATCTATCGCCTATGATGCATAGCCAGAATAGAACTGTATAGAGCTATGAGAGTTTAGCATCGCAAACCAACTGACACGATTGTGTAGGTTGACCATGATTAATGTAACAAACCAAGTTGAAATAGCCGGATTGCTATCCAGACCGTTCAACATCTTCAATGGACTTTGACAAGTGGATGGTCTGGCCTAGCTCCTTTTCAATCTGGCGTTGCAGAAAGCAATCCAAGACTCTGGCAAGTCAACTTGGGAAACTTTTGTTACCAAGTCCAGCCAGATATTGGCTTATGCAGATGATATAGACATAATTGGAAGATCGGAACTAGCTGAAAAGACAAAGTATATGGTGGTAGCATCGCCAGGAAGAACAACTGGAGTTGGTCTAACATTCAATGTAGTTGAGCATGAATTTGAAGTAGTGCAATCCTTCAACTACCTTGGGTTAATTGTAGCAGCCGATAACAACATAGAGGAAGAAATACACGGATGGCTGCTCAAATCCAAGAAAGCCTACTACAGTCCGTCAAGGCTCTTGAAATCCCGAAATCTCACGCGAAAATCAAAGCTTCTGTTTTTCCTTCTAGCACTCACGTAGAGATCCGAGAATTGGGTGCTCAGCAAAATGCACTCTGACCTCTCTTCGAGCATTGCGGAGAATCGTTGGCCCCATATGTGAAGAATGGTGATTCCGGCGACGCCACAACCATGAGGTGTATGCTATCTACCTAGAGGCAGGCAGCTTAGTGAGGAAAACATGGTGATCAACAAAATAAAAGGGCTTGTAGAAGTCAGTTTGGATTTCGTGACCACCAAATCGTACATTCAGTGTTTGAGCTACGCAGTTTGTACAGCAAACGAGATTCGTAGACGTTGAATAATTTTTCAGGAATGTATGTTTTTTTTCATTAGTAACATAATCATGTACGCATTGCTCGATTTTTTTTTGGAAGGATGGGATCAAGGAGCTGATCCTTCAATGTTTTCAAGTTTTTTAACATGTCGCTTTGCTTTAAGCTTCATGATTATGACTTTCTTTGTGTTATTTGCGCAAGTATCCTTATTTCTGATGAAAATTTCACTAATATTGGGGTCATCTTTGATCGAAAACTGAAATTCGATGTTCAAATGATATCCCCAAAATAGCTTTACGCATTAATGGCTTTGTTATGAAATTGCATATTCCTATCACGAACCGACAAGAAAGAGTTGATTTTCGAGTTGCGGTTAAGTATTCAGTTCTTTTAACATGTCAAGAAAATTCAGCAATTATTTCTGATTTATATTCAGGAAATGTTTGAAAAATGCAAATTGACAACAAATCAAGCCACATCTATGTACATCAATTTGGAAATGAATATTAACTGTTTATCTGCACTTACTTTTATCTGTGGCAGTGCAGAAATTAAAAAAAAAAACTACATCGAACTATATTGAATGAAAATATAAGACCATTAATCATACTTCAATCGTAGTTGATGTTTTATTCATAATTAAAATTCAACACTCCATTAAAAATTTGTTGTGGAAATTGATCTCAAAAGTAACTTGAGTATAAAAAAAAGTTTTAATTGGAAATTATTGAACGTTGATTGTCGGACACCTGGCCAAAACTATATTTTGGTGTAAACACAACTGAAATTACATAAATTGACTGCATTAAATTTAATAATAACCAGAAACCAGTTCCATTTTTTCGGATCAACCAATTTTTCTCAATTATTTTTCAATTTCAAACTGGTTTTATCGCCTGCAGCGGACGATTAAAGAGAGACAGATTCTGATTTTATCTTTATTAATCGTAAGACGTTTAAAATAAATAACTCATATAATTGAAAACCTGATCCACAGCAACGACGAAAACAACAACAAAGATTTGTGGATCGTTCTTCGTCCACTAAAAGCATTATCCATTCGATCTGATTCAGAGAAAAAACAGGAGTATTTAATCGCAATCGTCATGAATTTTCGAGGGAGGTATCAGAAAACGTTTTAATCGAGTTAGTATGTCTATACTATATAGAGTTATATAGTCTCAATGTTGACTTAAGAAAGAAATCAGGTTTAATTCTTTTTCGCTTCTGAACACTGTCAAGAATAGATCTCCAGCATAGACCTCGAGCTGATCAGATTGAAAAATCAAATCAGATATTAACAGCTAATCCCCCCGTCGTTACCTATGTATGTAGTTGAGTATGCTAAAGCAAAACCACTGAAATTCTGTTCCAAAGAAAAACAGTCAAAGAGAACACAACACCAGAGCACAGATGAATAGCAATAAAAATGAACGTGCGGCAAGAATGGTAGTAAGCTCGAAGGTCAAACAACATTATATCTATACCCCCACAATCCATTCGCTGTCGTACTCGTCCGTACGTTCGCAAGATTCAGATTGCCAAAGTGTAAATTTTAAGATTGACGACTTTCATTCGAATATATAATTTAGTGTCTATTGAAACAAGTTTAAACAGTCTTTTTTTGGTATTTTTATTTGCTTAAAAGTTACTGCTCGGTTGGCTCAATGTATAAAGAAGGAATTTTGAGGTGAAGGAAAAATGTTACTGATTCTGTTCAAACGTAGAGTTTATGAACATTGAATAATATCTGAGTAGAATCAATTTTGATTTCTTCTAACTTTATATTCAAATTTATATCCACCAGATTAGTAAAGATTTGTATAAAAGTTTCGGTAAAAAAGCAAAACTATAAACCTTTTCTTTCCGTTCCTCTTCGTTAACCAAATGACAAACCTCATCACCAAAACAATTGGGTAGAAATGAATCCGACCGAAGCTCATGAGATACTTATTTGAGCCCTCACTACTTTTGGGTCCAAAAGATAAGGTGCATAACAGCATAATTGGGGCAATGAAAAGTCAAATCAGAACATGACTTCGTCAACTGTTATACAAGAGAGCAATACCAAGCTCGGCTTGGTTTGACGTCACATTCTGCTATAACAAGTTGAAGGCGAAGACGGAGACGTCAATTCGGAAATCCACAATCAAGATATTTTATGTCAAAAAAGCGAGAAAAAGTAAAGCAATCCCACGACAACCCTTGTACGGGTCTAGGGGTTGAAGCTGGTAGAGAGCTCATTACAATTTTTTAAATCATTGTGGATACAAGTGTGGAGTGATTAGTTCCACGACTCACTTTACCCCTGATTTAAATCAGGTACCTAATCAGAGCTAGGTGAACTTAAAGCTTGGTGCGCGGACCCTCGTCCGAACCTGGATTCGAGCCAGGGACCGCACACGCAAGAAGCCAGTGCTCTACCCACTAGGCCACTCAAGCTCAGAGAAAAAAGCGAGAAACCCAAATCAAATTTATTGGGGCCATCTAAGCTGTTCTTGTGGTTTTAAATGTTTCCTAGCGTTGCATAAACTAATATATAAAATTATAAGTGATAATGCCAACATAGTAACGCTGAATTGGCAACCTAAGATAAAGAATGAAATTAACATTTTCATGACTTTCATCAATTCCACAGCCCAATCCTCTCTCTCTCTCTCTCTCTTCGCTCCGAATTGCCCGTGTCCTTAGTAGTCGGGCGTAAAAATTGATGGGTTTGGTATATTTTGAAAACAGACTTTTTGAATCCGTAACCAACCTCTTCGAAAATGTATTTGCCACCAGGTTCTACAAGAGAGGAGGTAAAAGTTCCTCTCGGATTGTGCATTTATGAGCTTTTTTATGAGCTACGCTCTCGCCCATTCCAGTGATATGAATATTTGCTGAAGCCTGTTGCTTATCTCAAAACATATAACATGGTGAGGGGGCTTTTTGATTTTTTTTATTATTGATGGAATATTGATGGCACCTTCAATATCCAAAACGAAACCCGAAGCGTACTCTAGTAAAAGGGTATATTTAATATTTAAGGAATTACCCTATGTAGTGCAGTCTCCACAAATTTTCTTTTCGTGTACGTGTTTTGGGCTCTCGATAGGACTTGAGCTCCAAGTCTCTTAATGTGGAGATCTAAAAGTTTTTTGAATACTTTGAAGAGGCCTTTGTGAACGTCTAGACTAAAGATACATGACTTTGTACTAGGCAGCTTTGATTACTTAGTATAAGCCTACCTTGCGTGTTTTGGAGAGCATTGTAGGCAGAAGTCTATCCGGACCTGGGGACTTGATGATGTCGATGATCCGGATTAAGTTATATGTGGTCACAATTTCACCTATTACTTCTGCATCATGAAGGCTAGATAACTGCCTATCAGTAAGTGTGGAAATAGAGCCATTCAAACAGTTTAGAAAGACTTAGAACGTCCTTGTATTGGAACCAGCTTCGATGGACTTTGGCTAATTTGAACAGTACCCGTACCCATAGGCGCGCCGTAGGGGGGGGGGGGGGGGCAGGGGGGCCGGGACCCCCCAGACCCTAGGTTGGCCCCTCCCAGAAAAATAAATATTTCCAACAGCGGACACTTAAGTTTTCGCCTCTTAGGTTTTTGTGTTTACAGCGAAAATTGTGTTTTGCAGTAGTGTAAGCCTATACCAAAGCACACACACTTACTTATAACATAGAGACTGTAATTTGCGGTATTAATTACGATGTTATGGGACTTACCTCGAGAAATGGACGGCAATATTTAATTTCGACAAGTAATGTTAAGAAAAAGACGAAAAGCGCCTCGCCAATCATCCTTTTTTTTATTAAGATTATCTGTTCATTCCTACTAGGCAATATACAGGTATTTAGATAAAAACACTTTTATAAACTGGTGTTTTATTCAATCATGTTTTTCACAGAACACAATCTGAGTATTAAAATGGTAGGCAATAAGGTAATTAACGTAATACAATTTTTGAAGTCATTTGGAGATTAAAAATGGCATCTCTGCCACTTTTATGCTATATATATAACCTATTTTTCATTATATATTGATAACTGCATCGGAAGTTAAAAGGTGTAGCACGTCAATTGCACGGAGCGTTTTTCATAGTGACACAACCACCACATGGTTTTTATCAAATTCATTAAACTTTTGTCAGACCTGTATCTACTCAAGACCAGTATATACTATGAGTTGTATCCGGTCACAAGTTCCAGGTGCTAAAAATATAAATAATTCGGTGCAATTTTTGTGCGATTGGGAATTTTACAGGTTTAGATTTGACTGTATAAATATAGTAATTTCATCAGTCATTTGCATTTTATTCTAAAAGCCGAAAAAAATACTAGAGAGTCAATGGTGTGAAAGATTTGTGTTTACGTACTTATGGTAGCTATAAGGTTGCCCAGACATTATTTAAAAATGGCAGAAACTGATTTTTTATTCCCATTGATGAGTCTTGTAAATTTCGTGATGATCTGATGACTCGGTGTGAGGTTATCACAATGCGAAATTTTCAATAAAATTTCCATTGTCGCCAAAAATACACCAACATTTCAGCTCGACCAAACTTCGTGATTCGGATAAATTATTCGGATAGTAAAATTCAAGCACAATGCATTCAAGGATATATTGCATACAATAATAAAAACTCAACAATAATAAAACTCTAATAGTGCTTGGAAGTCTGTTAGTGATATGGTGCTTGAACAGTCTTGGAATATTGTCAAGATGAACCGAAATTATTTGGAAAAGGTTATCGACATTACGACGTGCCTCAGTCGTCAAGAACGTGCTAGTGATAGCCGCGATTTTTTTTTGGAATTTGGTGCATTATTCGCGAAGCACAAAACAAGGTTGCGAACTACTGTAGTGGCAAAACACAAAATAAATCAATAAAAATAATTGCTGAAATCGTTCGCGAGGACAATACAGCTGAAATAAAAGATTGCGGACTGATATCCACTATGGCAGAGCAAGCAAGAGCCCACAAAAAGGAGTAACTCTCCGTGGTTGTCAGATTTGCTGAAGAGCTAGCAGTCGAAGAAAGTTTCTTAAGCTTTGTAGATTGTTCAGGAGCTAGAAATGCCTCGTATTAGCAGATGTAATTTTGCGCCTGTTAGACAGCTACGGACTTAGTGAATTGCCTGTTGCTGGACAGTCTTATGATGGTGCTAGTGTCATGTCAGGACAAAAAAGTGGTGTACGAATCTTAATTATGATGAAACACCCTGCAGCCACATTTGTAGCTCATAAAATTATCCTTGTTGTGTTGGACACATTTTTCACAATCGATACGTTTACATCCTTTTTCAATGCCATCGAATCCTTTTATCTACACTTTTCGAAGCCATCACAACACAAATTGTTGAAGCAGCTTGAAGAGGCAGTTGGTCTAAATAAAAGGCGTGGAATGAGAAGTTTAAGCTCGACTCGTTACTCAATGAGATTTTACAATTGCAAATATGTGATCGATAGCTATGGGACTATAAAAGAGGCTTCAGAGAAAGAAATGAATGAGGGAAAATACAACGACTCAGTTTATTCATTGGGGATCTTTCATTCAATCAGTTATTCTAAGTTTGTAGTAAATCTTTTCATCTTTCAGTATGTTCTCTCTATAACAAACATGCTAAGCACATATTTCCAAACTAAAAATGCAACTCTTAGGGATGGGATAAATCTTGTGAATGGAACAGAAATTTTGTGAATGGAACTACTAAGTGAGTGAGAAAACTTGTATGTAGTTTGGGAAAAAATTAAATCATTCGCAGAGAAGTACTGTCTACAGGTAGATCTCACATTTCCCAGAAGATCACGAAAACGAAAAACAGCAAAAAGCACTAGTTTCAAAGGTTTTGCTGTTTCATCTTGCCTCGGACACGCAGTTAGGGCTACAAAGATATCCCTGCAAAGCAAATGGCTCGAAAAGAGTAAGTTACAGCACTCTTCATCTTGGCAAATTATTTTTGCTTTTTCTAGGTTTTCTGGGTAACAAAAGTTTGAAGCAAGAGATCAATTTTTTTCTTCTAAGCTTAATATATTCCAATTTCTTCAAAGATATTTTGAAACTAAGCTACCCTCTTCTTCAAGTATAAATTGAAATAGATTTAGCTTCTAAACGAAACAATAGTCTTATATTTCTAATTATTTCCATTCTATTCCTGTATAATTCATACAAGCGTTTTTTTCTTAGCGGTCATAGATAATTCTTGTGTAGTTCATACCTACCATTCACATTATATGCATGTGGTAGTAGCTCATACCTATTCACAGACACAAAGTTTATTTGATAATGCATTAGGCATTAGCAAATAACAAAGAATAAATTAATATGAACAGTACGTGTACCTTACGGAAGGCAAAATCATCGCATGTTTTGAACCTTTCGGTTCCTGGCCCCTGCCAGATTTTAGGCCACGGCACGCCTATGCCCGTATCTGACTTGTGTGACGTCCCAAATTACTGTTTCCCAATGATGGTTTGCACTTAGGACAAACTCTGAGGCAGTAGAGCTCAAAAACTGTCATGTATTTTCCCGTAAGTGTATTCACTGCTACTTCCAAGTCTGCCGAAAAGTTATATAGCTTAATGACATTACCGAACTTAAACCTTTAATAGCTCCTCTTTTGAAGACCTCTCAGCTTGTGTTCCTGGCACTGAACATTTTCATCATATACATATGTTGTAGTTGGGTTTTCTTACTTTGGATAATAGTCCAGGGAAATCTAACATGGTGCTTTGGAAAAATTAGGGGAAAACTGAATTTTGGCGTGAACCTTGGTACTGGCGTGTTCAACAAAATGGCAAAAGTCCCCATCGCTCCGAGTGCTGCGTCACTTTTTATACGGGGTCAAAGGTCACCTAAAGTGACCTTTCCTAAATATCTCAGTAACGGTTGCGTCTTCAGAAAAATAATGTATGACGAATTTGTAGCTTGAAAAATTTCCAACAAAAAAGGCTTGATAGCTTTTCCTGTAACCATAACCGTTTTTGAGATATATTGATCTAAACATTTGTCACTAACAGCATCGTCTTTCTCACAGCATGTTAATATTATCCGATTTTGATTACGACTTGGCATGTTTGTGAGTTTTTTTTTCTATGTTTAAGAGGCGCATAAAAAAAACATGTAAATAAACTTATCTACCATACTCCAGGGTAGATGGAAAAGTGTGCTCCAAAAAGTTCCCCCGCCTCCTTTGCCATAAAATGGTATCCCTGAGCATCCATCCCAAATCTTCAGAAATGAGCTCGTTGAACTTTTCGGAGCACACTTTTCCACCTACCCTGGAGTGTGGTAGAAAAGTTTGTTTGCATGTTTTTTTTATGTGCCTCTTAAATATAGAAAAACAAACTTACAAACATTCCAAGTCGTAATCAAAATCGGATAATATCAACATGCCGTTGAAAAAGAGGATGCTGATAGTAGCAAATGTTTAGATCAATATATCTCAAAAACGGTTATGGTAACAAGAAAAAGTTTAGATTTTTCATGTTGGAAATTTTCTAAGCTACAAATTCGTTATACATTGTTTTTGTAAAGACGTGACCATTACCGAGATATTTGGGGAAGGTCACTTTTGGTGACCTTTGACCCCGTATAAAGAGTAACGCAGCACTTGGATCGATGGGGACATTTGACATTTTGTTCAACACGCCATTACCAAGGCTCACACCAAAATTCAGCTTATTTTTCCGAAGTTTCGTCTTTTTTATGTCGGATTTCACTAGGCTATAAGAAATGGTTGATATGATGCGCTAAACTTTTTAAGTTTCGTTGGATCCCGTGCAACGGTCGACCGCCATCCGCATCCATGTACACAAAGTCACAAAATTGTAGGCACAAGCAATAAATATGAAAACTCTTAGTCGTTTATAAACTAATGTCACTTTATTATCACATTTTTTTTTTATTTTTTATTAAATTGAATACTAAAAATACAAAAATGAATAAAAACATTTATCAGATTCAATGTTTTTAAAGAATTAAGTAACAAAAGAAAAATTTAACAACAAAATTCAAGGCACAAAATTAAAGGCACAAACTTCAAGATCACTAGAAAAATATAAAATAATTTATTATTAGTAGTTAGTTGGATATCCGTTGGCTTTGGTTACTGCTGCTAGTTTTCTAGGCATACTTTCCGCTACCTTTTTTGTTATGGTTGGGCTAATATTTTGCCATTCACTGGCTATTATTGACTTCAGCTAAGATTTATTCGCAATTGAAAATTTTCGGATGTGTTGCTCAAGTACTGACCACAAATGTTCAATTGGGTTAAGGTCTGGGGACTCAGGTGGAGTTTTTAATTTTTTTGGCGTATTATAAAGCAACCACATCTTTACAATATGTGCGGTGTGCTTTGCATCATTATCTTGTTGAAACCAAAACACATCCGATAGTCCTAATTTAATAGTACTTGATTTTAAATTCCTTTTCAGGATATCGAGGTATTTAAATTTTTCCATAGTGGTCTCAATAAATTCCATGTTGCCGACTCCTCCTGCAGACATGCAGCCCCAAACCATCACATTACCTGCTCCATGTTTTACGGTTCCGCACAAATTTTCTTTCTTTAGCTCGGTATTCGCTTTCCTCCAAACTATTTGTCTGCCATCAGAGCCAAACAGATTGAACTTACTTTCATTACTGAATATTATGTTTATCCAGAAATCTGAACCCTCATTTACGAAAGTTTTCGCGAACGCTAACCGTTTTTTTCTATTTGCTTCTGAAATAAATGGCTTTTTACGGGATATTCTTCCATTTAAACCATGGTTTCGCAATGTTCTTCTAATAGTTTCCTTGGATATTGGTTTTGGATCATATGAGAAACTTCAGCCCTCAAATTATTAATCGGCTTCTTTGGACATTTTTCTATTTCCCGTCGAATGTATTCCTCATGTTTAACTGACAGTAACTTTTTTCGTTCACATCCCGTTTTATTAATATAAGTTCCGTCATTTTTCCATTTGTTGACTACAGTTCTTACTGAAGAAAATGAACTCTCAACTATTTTTCCTACTTCTCGATATGTTTTACCTTCACAAACAAGCTTAATAATAATTTTTCTTTCCGCAACTGTGCTTTCTTTTCTCTGTTTATCCATTTCAATTTTTTTATTTATTTATTCACAAATACTTATTTTTTTTTTTGAAAAACAACACACTTTCCTCAACTAGTCACTAACGTTCACCTATTTGTAAGGAATGAAAAG
Organism: Nemotelus nigrinus; assembly: GCA_947369275.1. Lineage (NCBI taxonomy): Eukaryota > Metazoa > Arthropoda > Insecta > Diptera > Stratiomyidae > Nemotelus > Nemotelus nigrinus. The sequence goes on along the minus strand of OX376373.1, from coordinate 89,994,932 downwards.
TAATTGAATCATCAAATTCTACGAAATATCTTATTAGATGCACGTGTGCCTTAAATTTTGTGTAGCTCCCGAGGGGTACAGTTGACATCAAAATAGCAAACTTTGTGATAGATTCGACTTTTTTTGTATTAATTTGGTGTACATTTATAAAGAAGATTACGCACTAACAGAATAAAATGCCAATTCGATAAATTTACTACGATTTTAGTAACATTGAATAATATTTTGGCATTTATATAGATTGTGCCTTCAATTTTGTGACTATGTGTATGTATTATTATAAATTTTGTTATTGTTTCAACATGTTATTCGTAACTTCATTTTTTTCAATGATTAGAATATTATTTTACTGTTTTTTCTGTATATTATTTCAATTTGGAGTTTTTATTTGTTGAACTTTGGAATATATTTGTTTTTTTATGTTAAACTTTTGGTTTTCACGTTTTATTTGACGGGTGAAGAAATTAATCATGGGTTGCTAAGCCCTACAAATCTTGGTTCAGTGAAACCATGGATTGGTGGGCTGTCTATCCTATCTGTTCATAGTTTTTATTATGTTGTGTCAGCGTTTGTTAGATGGGTGACGCAGGTAGGGCTTGACCTGCCACTCAATGTACTCACGACACTGGTGACTACTATCTGATGTCATGCGAGGAAGCAAGTCAGGCTAAAATTATGTTGTAGTGGCGGCTGTTTTCAGCTGTTCCGCAACACAATCACACACAAAACCAGGGAATTTATTTTTTCACGGAAGATGGAAAATTTGTGTGGTGCCGTTTTAACCTATTCCAAGAGTATATGGTCCCAGTCTGTTATTAATTTGAGTCGATAAAATTATCATTACAGAAGAAGCGAATTCAACAGAGTTCTACGAAAAATCATCGAAACATAATCAAATCTAAGAAAAGAATAGTATTCAGATAGTTCACTTCGGCTAATTATTTTCCTGCAATGGTTTAGTGAAAAAACATCGAAGCTCAATTACCACACTCACATTGTGCCGGTTTACACCGGTCGGACCAAAAGTGACCTGACCTAAAGCGCGGACTAAATGAACTTAGTCCTCAGGTGTTTACAACCAACCCGACCTAAAATTTGCTTAGGTCGAATTTAGTCCTCGTTTGTATGTGACAGCTGTCACTTAGTTTAATTTTCGTTCATGCACAGTATTTATCGTTTCATTTGTCTCTCAAACATGTTTATTTCAATGATTTTGTGTCAAAGGGGTATGTTATGAGCTTATATTCAACATACATACATTATTAACAGTCGCGCAAAAATGTTTAAAAGAGCGTGTGTTTACAACGATAATAGTCCACGACCTATATTTAGGTCAGGTCGCTTGAAATCGTGGACCGACCTAAATTTAGGTCGGTCCGTCAGTGTTTACAGCACGTGGACTAAAAAATTTAGGTGGAATTTGGTGTATAGTCCGCGGACTAAACGTGCGGTGTATATTCTACCATTAGCTAGGTATCTACGTACACGCCATGTGAGCTTTTGAAATTCGTTCGATTTGTTCGAAAAACTGTAATGCCGTGTGGATTTTTCTAAGAATTTCACGTTGATGCTTAGGCAGATTGCTGTTGAGCTCTGAGCTGTTGAGGTTCGTATGGTGTGAGAAAATAAGAAAATTAACATTCATATTGTACAAGATGTATGTACCTACAAAAAATCCCCGGAATGGGGATTTGGCCTGGCAGTGTTTAATGCTTGCAAAAGTCTCGAAAATAGTGACTAGTCTTAAAATGATATTCGATGAAGAGGAAAAAATGGTTACGAAGATGAATTTTAGGTGAATTCAATTGATTTTCGTTCTGTTGAATTTGCTAATGAATCTTGAGATTATCGTGATTTGAGAGTGTAAAATGAGGTATTAGGTAATTGCGTACGTACTTTATGGCATGTTGTGTTTATTTTTGATTGAAAGTGGTTCTTAAAATTTTGTATCTACAGTGAGTCAAGGTCGAGGTGATTCAAAGTATTTTTTTCTCTTCATATGTAGGTACTTAATACATCCACACAGTTTTCAAAAACTGAATAATACTGTATATATTCACATAGAAAAAACCAAAATGATTCATTGTTCAATGCAGCTTTTGCATTGCAAGATACTATTTTCAGTGGTTGATTTAATTTCGAATAGCAATTTTTTTCTGGATGCTCAGTTCCCTAATGATTCGCCATGGTGCAATTTTTGATTTGGAATGCTTATTATTTTACTAAGGTATGAGTCATACATATAACAAACTTTCAAATCCCGCAGTTATGCTGTTTTATTATTTTCGATATATACAGTGGTTAGTTTTCTGCTAAAATAACTTCCAAAACTATCTTAACCTACTTAATATTCAACTTAATTTTTGTTCAATTTGCTATAATAAATAGTTCAATAAACTAACTACGAGGGTTGATCCAAAAGTAATGATCATCAATATAAACCAAGGTGATTAACCTTAAAAGGAATATTTATTTTTCAGCATCTTAACAAGTTAATACATTTAGTCTGTTTTTTTTCAAACCCAAGATACCCTTAGAAAAAAAAATGGTTTGTCTCTACTCATCCAAAACGCCTCAATAGCGACCATCACTCCGCTATCACCTTCGAATTTCTTGCTCCGAAGGTGTTGCTTGAGCCGAGGAAAAAGTTAGAAGTCACTGGGAGCTAGATTTGGTGAATAGGGCGGATGTTCAAGCAGTTCAAATCCTGTTTCTTGAATCGCAGCCATCGCAACTGCAGCCTTGTGAACCGGCGCTTTGTCGTGATGAAACAACACTCCGACTCGCAGTTTGTTGCGCTTTTTTTCCTCAATAGCCTCCCGCAATCTTCTTATTTGGTGTGTGTAGTAAGAGCCTGATAAAGTGGCTCCCTTTTCCAAATATTTCACTATTATTATCAGCGTCCAAAAACTAATGACATAACCTTCTCCACCGAGCTCGACAATATGAAATTGTTCGGCGTCGGTGAAGAGGGTTGCTTCTACGTCTTCGATTGCTGTTTGGTTTCTGAATCAAAAAGGTGGATGCAGGTTTAGACCATAATCACGAAACACGACAAAAATTCTCCTGATCTACCTGGAACTTTTAGAGATTCGCCCTCGAAATGTCGACTCGTTTCTTCTTTTGTTAACATTCAGTTAACATTCTCGCCCTCCAACGCGGAGAGACCTTTTCGGGTGCAATGATTCTTTGAAAACTGCCATACGAGATCCCTGTGACCTCAGCTCCCTGCCTAATGATCAATCTTTGATCGGCCAACACAACATCTTCGATTTTTTTGTCATTGTCTTCAGCGAGGGACGTGGATGGACGTCCTTCGCGGTGCTCATCTTTAGTGAATGTTCTTCCGAGCTTAAACTCCTTGGCCCAGCGTGCAATGGTGGAATATGGAGGAGAGGTCTCTAATGTTTCCACCAAGTCGCTGTGCATGTCTTTGGTAGACAGGTTTTTCAAACACAGGTACTTAATGACAGCTCTAATTTCGTTTTTCTCCATTTTGATGTTCTCTCATTGACGGTCCGTATTCAAATGAATGTACCTCGCTGGAATCGTGGTGTATTTATATGTCTTTTTTATGCTGGCCTAGTGGGTATACGACGTAGTACATTTTTTCTTTGAATTTTATGCGAACTGGAAACAACCCTCGTGCACCTGAAATTTAGTCTTCATCTTCGAATACCTGGAGATTAAATTTAAGCTTTGCACATTGTGGTGACCTACAGCAACGACTTCACAACGGATAGGTTTTGGACAAACGTTTGGATGATCTCGCCCCAACCATAGCTGATCACGGCTAAGGTAGCGGTGCTTCACTCAAACGCTCTTGATGCCCTATTTCTCTTAAAGTGACAGAAGTTAGATTTCAAGGTTTCCATCTGAAAGTTCTTCTAGATGGTGGAACTTAAAGGCCAATCGACGAAGCTTAATCTTATCGGTGCAACCAAAACAGGGCTGAGGCTGGGTATCGACCGGGAGTACGCAGATAAATTACGGGCCGCCGAAGAGTTGATCCACTTCAAAGATAGCTCAGGAAAACCAAAGCGCGAGTGGTTCAAGCATATCTGCATTACAGCAGAGTAGTGACGCCCAATGACCTTTGGCATCTTAGTCGAGGGCAAATAAGAACACGATCTGCGGAATCGACGTGAGCTTTGGTATTTTCCAACCAACCGGTGAAAACAAAGCACGAATTTGAGTTGTTGTCAAAAAAGAACTTACCTTAATTTTGATCCTACAGCTCTACGACGGAGACATTACTCCACAGTGTTGTGAGAGAAAGGTCGCGCACAGCATCACGCAGCGTTGCCTGCTGTCAGCAGTTTATCTACCATATGATATTGATCTTACCACGCAATGACTGAGAAGATTGACAGTTGGGGCTATGCCAGCTAATATTATTATCGGCTGCGACGTAAATGCTCACCATCACACATGAGGATGCATCAATATAAACGACAAAGGTACGTATCAGGAACAGGTCTGAATTAATTGACATTAGCTTGGCAGCTCTAGTTATAATGGGAAGCGTCTACAACTGGCTGGCGTCTGACTTACGGTCACTCATGGACCACCAATGTTTTCTCTGGAATGTCAGTAGCTCTGAAATTTCACTGAGATGAGCTACAAATCCGAGAACAACACAATGGGAAGTTTATTCTACGAAAACGAAGAGACACCTTAGAGAGTAAGAGGATATGGATTTCCCTTGTAAACGCTACCCTATGGTGAAACGGTGAATTTAAAGAGACAAATAATCGCACTTGAAGCGCGTTTAGTAACGCAAAGCTGTCTGAAGACTGAGACCGACACAAGTAAGAGTTCAAATTGAAGATACGACGAACCAAACGTGACTTATCGAAATTATTCTGTAAGAGCATCGAGGGGAGTATACTAGGCAGGAAACTGAGCTTAGGGGGTTATTGCCAGCCCCTGGACACGGACGGTATAACTTTCCACCATTAGCCCCTTCAATCCTCTCGCGCACAAAGCATGTTAAAGCTGCCTTTACACCATTTCGCTCTCATTGTCAAATTAGAGGGGAACTACTTGGATTTGACCCGATTTGACAATGAGCAGACAAAAAATTACTTCCATCCCCTTCAATGTAAATCTTATGGGCATGTCCACTCCATTTCTACTACCTCACTGGTTATTGCCTACACAGCTTTCAAGAGTTGGCAGAGATGGATTGTACCGCTACGTTGAGTCAACTGATTTTATTGAGTGGGAAGGATTCCCTTATCAATTCTAACTAGGCAGTGGGGAGTGGCAAATTGATCCAAATTGGTGCCTTAATGCAAATCGCTTAAACGGCTTCTATGACCTAACCTAGTCAACTCAAATTTAAATCTCGGCTTCTTTAGGAAACCTCCACTGTCCAGGAGGCCGACGCTGTTAGATTTAAATATTGGGCGTTTCATACACTTTGTCATGCTTTTTTCAGCCATCTAATTTTCATGTTGGTTTTGACACATGAAAATAAAGCGTTCGTTTCAAAAGTTAGCGTTCCTTGAATGAAGGTCCGTCGAAAATTAATTTTACTTTGGCGGGATGTTCATAAGAGGTTAGCTTAAATATTATTCGGATACAATAAGTCGCTGGCAAACCGTTCATAAGACAGCTAGTGTTTGTGGGAGTCATCGGATCATTAATTTTTATTTACGTTAGTTGTGCTAAATTTTAACATCCTCAATTTATACACAACGATATCATTTACTTACTAAGGTTATTAATTTGTGAACACGGTTCCTTTCTTGTCTATAAATTAGTATAGGTAACGTATACCAGCTCTATCACTTATCAAAATAGAGAATAATTGATACGGGAAACTGGATCATTTTGCGGAATAAGCCTCCGAAAGCAGAATCAAATGAAATTGTTTTGTGGATTTTTTTTTACTAAATGTTTTCGAAAATATGCACTAGCTCTCATTCTCCGCAAAACTTTCATTTAAAACTCACCAAATATTCCGAGTGCCTTTTGCTGGGCTCACAAGCCTCTATTCCGTTCGTCAGTACTGGAAAAACGGTGGTCTTGTACAGCAGAAGCTTTGATGTTCGGGTGAAATTTCGCGATTCGAAAAGCCTTAACAGACTGTAGTAAGCTTCGTTGGATTTGAGCTCCATATTGCAATCGGCTGCTACAATTAACCCAAGGTAATTGAAAAATTGCACTACAGTGCTTTGATCAATTCTAGGTGCTCTTCCTGTAGAAGCTGCCATCATTTACTTCGTCATTTCTACAACTATGTGCAGCCCCAGTTTTGGTGCCGGCCGCTTGATCTGGATGAGCCAGTATCTGGCTGAACTTAGCGACGAAAGTCTCTCTCGTTAATGTACTAGAGTCTCGGATTACTTTCTCCAACGCCAGGTTGAAGAGGAGGCAGGCCAGATCATCCCGCTCTCGGCGCTCATTGAAGATGTAGAACGATCTGGATAGCAATGCAGGTATTTTTACTCATGGCTTTTTATAGCTTTACCCTGGCTATGCTGTCATAAGCAGCTTTAAAGCCTATAAAAAACTGGTACAATGGAATATTGAATTTCGGATATTTTCCCATCGCCTGTCTTTAGAAAGAGTAAATATCTGATTAATTGTTAATATGCTTCGCGTGTCCGCGTTCTATGAGATCGCTACATTGCCCGGTATGCAACTTTCTTACATCTAGTCACTAGTTTGCATTCATCATCAAACCAGTCGCACCGATATTTGCGACTAGTAGTACTAATAAGTACAGTAATACTAATGACAGTATTCCTAAGGCGTGTCCACTTCTCACCTATGTCCGGAATCTTGACCCCAGGACTTACTCTCTCCATAAAGCTCTTCGCGGGCGAGTCCTAAAGCAAAATTACTTGTGTTATTGGTATTCTCATTGCATAAGGCAGCCTTGTGGTTTATCTGATTACGAGTGCCCCATTAGGTGATACCTAATTGGCGCTCTGAATACCTTTATGCGGGAGCTAGTTAATCGAAACGATCAAGTACTTCAATGATGCTAGTTATAGACTCGAAGTTTGTGTCCTTTTGTGGTTTCATGCAAACTATGGACGCCTGCGTTATGTATGAAAACCGGCATCTGACCTATTTTGGCGTTCCGAAAATTATTTTAACATCATACCTTGGGGAAGTATTGAGGATTCACTTGATCATAATATGCTTCTTTTTCGTCGTCAGTAGATTCTTCCGTAGGTCCGTGAACGTTTATGAGGCTGATGTTTGCAAATTTGCTTCGCACGCAAAGAGTTTATAGTCTTTCATTGACAGCATTAAAGCCGATAATGGTAGACTTTGTTGTTTGGCTGACGAGGAAATGGAAAGATCCAAACTAACTGAACAAGAGTCCTTCATCCAGATCGAGCGGGCAGTACAAAAGCTGACTGAAGGACAGAGGAAGTACTTGGTGGCAGCTTCTGCAGGAAGAGCACTTAGAGTTGGTAAAACTTTGAAAGAGTGAAACATGATTTCGAAGTAGTGCGATTCTTCAACTACCGTAGGACAATTGTGGCAGCCGATAACAATATGAAAGAAGAAATACGCGGGCGGCTGTTCAAATCTAGCAAAGCGTACTACAGTCTCCCGAGACTCACCAAATCCCAAAATCTAGCCCGAACCTCAAAGCTACCGTTGTGTAAGAGTTCTCAACAAAGAGTTATCTGATCTCGTAGCCACGTTCGAGAGGAAAGTCTTGCGGAGAACCGTTGGCCCCATATTTAACGTAGCGCGATTCTGCGGAAGCCTCAACCATGAGTTGTATCTACCAAGAAGCAGATTATAAACACTAAGATAAGCCTCGGTAGACTCCGGTGGGCATAGCACCTAGTTCGTATGAGTGAAGAAGAGCCTGCTTGGACTAGCAAATCCATCAAAGAGCTTTATTTTTTGTTACCTACTATTTTCAAAATGAAAACGAAAGATTGAAATTGAAATAATTGCAAACCCGATTAAAATTTCTTTTTATGACGAAACGGGCTCACTAAAAGCATAGTTGGCCCGATAAGAAGAACATTTTAACATCGCTCATTCGGTGGCTTTTGGTGTTGAGGAAAAATACACTTAAACTGTATATGGGGAAAATACTCTCGGAGAGGAAGTTAGTAGCAAAGAAGGATTTAAAATTTTCTCGTTTGTGTTAAAATTCATCGGAAATCATCTTCATCTTACGGAAATTCAAAGCAATCCTGGCGACAATGATTTCTTTTCAAAGAATTACGAATCGAATGAAAATTTAAAGTACTTTCAGAAAAATAACCACAAAAGTATCCAACAAAAACACTGGTGCTTAAAAATAATAGTAATCTGAACTCTATCAAATTGTTTTCTATCTATTACCATCGACCGTATTTATGATTGAAGATATATTAAATAAATAATAAATTTAAGTAAAATTAAATCATTTTCATCAAATATTTTATGAAAGTACAAAATAGATACGTCTTATGGGCTAAATCTAGCCCCACCTTCTACGGGTAGAGATCATTTTCACATTGTATGCCGAAGGTTAAATTATATATTGCCTATTCGCTTCCAGTATCAAACAGGATTTTTGTTGTACTTACATCTTTCTATGTGGTTTATTTATTGTGTTTTCCTTATCATAAATTAGAAAAATCACTTTGACTTTCTCATCGCGCTCAATCGCCATTAAATTCATCCTTCGGTCTCTCCTTTTAAGATTTGTCACTTGCATTTCTTTCCTTTTTTCTTCTGATCGCTATCGACTTTTCTATTTGGATATGCATGCATGATATTCATGCCAAACGATTTTAGCAATTCAAATCTCGACAATGTCGACAAGCGGTCATTGCCCTGAGCGAATACAACGGTATAGAGTGACAACTATAAAATGATATAAAATAAAATCAAATCAAATTGAATGAGAAGCAGTGTCACTGTTGTGTCCACCAGAATGGAATGCACGTCTCCATGAAGAAACATGCAAATAACACTAGATATTTAGTGTCTTATTTTACATAGGCATGATAGTGTGTGCAATCAATTTCGAACCGTCGGTACATAAGTTATTTAGATGTTGACAGATGTTTAAGTAATTTCTAAAAGTACGTATTAACTTTAATCTACGTTTAAATAATTTGTAGGGTCCTAAAATCGGAATAAAAATTTCGTAATGTACAATAAAGTACACTTTAAGTGAAATTAAATCATTTTCATCAAATATTTTATGAAAGTACACCTTTGAAATTATTTTGTTGTTACTAATGATGATAAGTTTTTGAGTCTATCAATCTTAGTCGTTTAATAATTCAAAGCTGCAGTTTGTTTTAAGCTTTCAGTGACCTTTTATAAGGATTTTTAAAGACATATTGAACATTTGTCTTATTGCATTTATGCTCATACTCTGTACTAATGTTATTTACATGATTCAAACTGCACTCATGTATTAAAAATCATAGTTAAAATCAAATGAATTGAAAACATAAGACGGTTTGATTTTTAAATAATTTTAGACGATACACTAGTTTTAAAACTGTTGGAAATGTTGATTTTACTTACATGGTTAGTAAGATTTTACATGTAGATAGTCGTATGTAACATGTCAACCGAACCATCGAGAAGATTACCAGTCATGTGACCACTACAAATCTACCGTTTCTGTTCAATTAAAAAATCCAAATGCCATAGCCTGGACAGCGTAGACACAACCTAAAAAGACTACAATATATGCTTATTCCGCAAAACGATCGAGTTTCCCGTATTAATATTTTCTGCTTTGATAAGCTTTAGAGACGATATACGTTGTCTATGCTGATTTATAGACAAGAAGGGAACCGTGATCACAGTTAAAAATAACCTTTAGATAGTAATAGTTTAGAAGAGAGGTTGAACCATCACTCCATAAATTCGAATCATAAATTGATAAATACTATCAAGATACCACTTTGTTGGAATTGGAAGGAATACGTATTGCGAACGTCGAAGAATTAAAATATCTCAGCAAAATTTAAATCAGATATATTACAGTGTATCTGTCGCACTTCTGTGCTGTGCCTAGAATTCATAACATTTTAGTAGAGTAGCTAAAACAATTTAAACCATCCCACCAAGCCCATAAACCTATGCCCTTAGTCAGGTCACTTCTGATATTTTTATTCCTTTGATAATTCCATTTTGGTGGTACCTGAACTAGCAACAGGTGACGTACAAGTAAATGGTCGATATGTTTTTGCGGGATAATTAAAATTGAAAATTTTTTATTTATCTTGAATTAATTTAATCATCCCGCAAAAACAATTCCAATTTGATTCTGCTTTCGGAGGCTTATGCCGCAAAACGATCGAGTTTCCCGTATCAATTATTCTCTGCTTTGATAAGCTTTAGAGACGATATACGTTGTCTATGCGATTATAGACAAGAAGGGAACCGTGATCAAAAATCAATAACCTTTATGGGTCGATATGTGTTCTTGAAATGACACCTCTAACCTTTTCTCTTCAGGCACTCTATTCGCCTCCCCGCGGTGGTCTTGTTAATCTTGATCTTGTGAATTGGATAGGTGAACCGAGAGTCCGTCTTCTGCAAAAAATTAAACCGTTCCAAAACTGACGGATAGGCCTCGGATGGGATTGGACCAACGTAACCACAAACGAAATATGGACTACACATATGGTCTTCAAATATCAGTTCACGCAATAAGCCGTGTGCTATTAAAGCATTATTACCATAATTCAGTTAGTGCAAACTGGACGTGCAGGCACGAAATAGATAAACAGTGAAGTAAAAGACATGAGATTGCAGACAATAGGTGCGTTTTTTGCTTTGATACAGAACAGAATAGAACTATGCCGCAAAAACAACGATCTAGTGTAAAACAGCAGTGCATTCGCTAAGACTGACATAGGTTGCTGTATTCGTTGTGGTAGCACAAAATAGCTGAAAATAAAGGAAAAAAAAATCGAGTATAACCTACCACAATCGACAGAAAATAGAAAACGAACTAACAGAAAATTACCTCTTTTAACTTTCTACGCATTATGAGGGCTTTTTCTAATTTCGTAGCTACCAGAACATTCAACATAACCTTAAAAAAACCAAAGCGACCACACAGCAAAAAAGACAACCTTTCATGAGTTTTTCTTTTTTCTATCAGCACATTCTATAGTTCAGCACGTGAACTACCAATGAGGAATATAATTTCTGTGCTAGTGAATTCACTGGTACAGGAGTGTTGTTGTTTCCAATGCGTATACTCTGTTCTCTGCTGGATAGAGGAGCAAAAAAATACGCCTAATATTGGGTAACCTGAAGGAAACCGTCATTTTGGAGTGCCATTCGCTGTGTAAAGAGAGTTCAAACCATACGTGATGGACTTCAAAACAGAAAATGAGCGATTGTGCATGGTCTGCATCATCTGCGAATTTTTTAAACTGATAAACGTGCTCACCAGAAGAAAAAAGACAAGAAAAAAGAACAAAAAGACGATGAAAAAAAAGACACGTTTTTTAACGACCAGGAAAGATTATTCGACTTATTGCCCTCAAATGACGGCAAAATAATACTCGGTGACTTCAATGATAAGGCGGGATCAACACATACACCGGGTGTCGACTGAAGGGCACAGACTCCAATGACAACAACAACTAATGACAACGGGTATAGTAGAGACTGTATCATGGTAGAGACATTGTCGTAGGTTCGACATGCTTCCGTCATCGACGCATCCACAAAAGAAGATGGTTATTACCAGATGGTAATATTTTCTATCAAATTGACCATGTCTTTATTGGGCAGAGATGTGCTTATAGCATACTTGATGTCTGTACATTACGACAAGCAATTACAAATATTAGTGTCGTATACACAGATGAACGTGACGAAGATTAAAAATGACAGGATGCGCTACATAAGAAAAATCAGGTTTACATACAGTTCCTCGAAATGAACACCAGGGACGAAGAGATTTGATTTAAGAAACGGAAATATTATGATGAACAATAGAAAAGTATTGTAGAAAATTCTGCTTAAGTTAGCTAAGAGGCGAAGAAGGGAGTCAGCAGCCATAGCATCCGAGGAGGACCTTAACTTAACCCTGGTTGCTATGGTGGAAATAATTCATAACAACCTCCACCATTCTAAAGGAGCAGCAAAAGTGTTGCTTCTCTACCTGCCTAATGCAGGGAAGAGTTAATACTAATCGAAAAACCATAGGCTGTTAACAACCGGATTTGGGGGTCGGACACCAATGGTTACAGACAGATTTTAACTTGACCAGTCAGTCATTTCACCCATTGCATACTTGCAAATAGCATTATCAATACTGGTCTCCTGAACTGTTATTTTTGCCCATTCCTTTAATATTATGTCTTTGAGCTGCTGTTTTGTTGAATTAGTATGTTTGCGTATTTTTCTTTCCAATAGCGCCCATAAATGCTCAATGGGGTTTAAATCTGGTGATTGTGGAGTTGTGTAAAATTGTTTGGTGGCCTTGCACAGTAACCAAGTTCGCACAATTTCCGCAGTGTGCTTGAGGTCGTTATAGTGTTGAAAACCAAAAATTCTTTGTAGTCCCAATTTGTCGGCACTGGAGTATGCACTGGATTACATATTACGTTTTAAAATATTTAAATATGTATATTTATTCATCGTTGTCTCTTCAAACTCCAGGTTGCCCGTACCATTGGCTGCCATACAACCTCAAACCATAGCTCCACCACCTCCATGTTTTACCGTTGGGTAAAGATTGCTCTTATTGTATGCTTCTCCTCGCTTACGCCATATTAATTTGCGTCCCTTTATATCGAAAATACAGAACTTCGATTCATCAGAGAAAAGCACGTTGTTCCAGAACCTTCAGGCATATTTAAGTATTTCTTTGCGAAAGCTATGCGCTTTTTTCGATTGATTACAGAAATAAGCGATTTCTTTCGTGCTACTCTAGCATGAAAACCAGACCGTCTCAAAATTCGTCGTGCAGTAACGACAGAAATACTTTTTGGCAAATCTTTGCTGAACATCATTTGCAATTTGCAATGCAGTCAAGCGTGGATTATTCTTCACTGCATTCAATATTGAGCGGTTTTCACGGGACGTCAGCTTCGGTGGGTTTTGACGTGATAATTCCGGCAGTTTTAAAATTTTTTATTACGGTATAAACTGAGCAGTGCGATCTTCCAACCAGTTGTCCAATTTTTTGGTTTGTTTTTCCCTTCCTTCCAGAGTTTAATGATGATTCCCTCCTCGCCGACACTTATTTCTTTCCTTTCAGACCCCATACTAAAAATTTTAGCTTTTTTTTAGAAAAAAAAACAAGAGACTTTATTCTAGCTATTTGATCAATTAATATACCATCTCACGCTCGCAAGATTGCAACAATAATGGCCGCTTGTAGATTTCTGATCGTTTGTTAAGTTACGCTGAAGAACAAAAGTACTGTTATCTCGGCTGTTTTGCAAACACGTGCAAAGAAATTTGGCGTCGACATTGTGCATTGTATATTTCATCAGAAAAAAAACTGAGTTTGCTAATTTGTGGGCTTTTGGAAAAATATTCTAAATAAAATTTTTTTATTGGTTGCTTGTAGACTTATGTATATATATATATATATATATATATATATATATATATATATATATATATATATATATATATATATATATATATATATATATATATATATATATATATATACATAGATATATATATATATATATATATATATACATATATATATATATATATATATATATATATATATATATATATATATATATATATATATATATATATATATATATATATATATATATGTATATATATATATATATATATATATATATATATATATATATATATATATATATATATATACAGGGTGTTTGGTACTCGGTGGACACTATTTTAAGGAGGCATTCCTTGATATATTTTGAGCAAAAAATTGTTTTACAGGGTGGTCCGGTTTTCAAAATCTACGGAGTTACAGGGTGGCGGAGTTACAGGGTGGCGGAGTTACAGGGTGGCGGAGTTACAGGGTGGCCAATAAAACTGTTTCGGACCTGTACCCTGACTCACTTAAGTCATTATATCTTGAAAACTAATAATCATAACGCATAGTTTTATGGCTTGTTTTTTATGGAATAAAATTACCTTTAATTTGATGTAACACCCTAAATTGTAACTGTACCTGATTTTGAGATATTTACTTGAAAACACAAAATTTTGGAACTTCTACCATGCAAATTTTGTGTTCAATGTCGTTTTTCTCAGAAAATCTCATGAGAAGATTTATTTTTTTATAGACCATATTATTGGCTAGAAAAGTTGCATACATACTTATGAATTAGATTTTACTATTTCGCAAGTAATAAGCGAAAATACATATTGCTTAAAAACTGAATATGACTTAAAGTGGCCCTCGTTTTCGATCTACACTCTTTGCTTGAACTGACAAAAATTTATCAAAGGTTTTTACGCTTCATTTCAAAATTTTTGAGCTACAGAAAATGTTCAAAATGGCCACCTTCATTTTGCATACACACTAAAGCTTGTATCGCAAGCGTTCTTTTCATATTCATACTTCTCAGCTGCTGCCTCACTTCTGTTGCAGCCGCATCGATCCTGGTATTTAGGTCTTCCTATTTTGATATTTCCGTTATGTAGGCAAGAGCCTTCATCCGTCCCCATACAAAAAAATTCATAATTGTTAGATCAGGAGATCTCGCAGGCCAGTGTATTGGTCCATTTCTTCCAATCCAGCGATTGGTATAATTGGAATTCAACCAATCTCTGACTGGTCGGCCATAGTGAGCTGGAGCACCATCGTGTTAGTAAAACATGGAAGCCAATCGTTCCAGCAAAATATCCTCCAATAAGTCCTGCAGATTATGTCTTAAAAAATGTAAGTAATTGGTAATATTTAAAGTAGACGGGGGCCTAATAGGTCCAATTAAATCGTTACCAATCACTCCTGCCCATAAGTTTACGCTGAACCTATGCTGAAACGATGAAGTCCTTCTCGTGTGTGCATTGCTCTCAGCCCACGTATGTAAATTGTGGTAGTTTGTGATACCGTCCCTGGAATATAAGGACTCATCCGTCCAGAGAATGGTGTTCAAAAAATGTTCGGTGTCTAATTTCTTCTCAAGGAGCGAATTGCAGAATTCCATCCATTCGGGCAAATCGATCGTAGCAGCTCCTGCACTGGTGTTTGATGGTAGGGATGTAAACGAGCTGCTTTTAAAACACTCCAAACTTTCCACGTAGACACGTTAAACTGCAACGCCAATCGTCGAATAATGATTGATGGGTCAGTTTCCATTGCAAGCAGTATTTCTTCATCGGTCTGTACAGCGATTGCAGGCGCAGGATTTGCGTTTAATCGGCTCGTCCTAACGCTGCCGGTTTTCCGAATCCTTGTGTATAGTTGGTGAAACACTCTCCGTCCAGGAATCCGTCGATGGGTATATCTCTGTTGATACAAAGATTGCGCCGCTTGTGAATTTCCCCGGCACTCTCCATATACGTACATAATATCTGCATATTCGTCATTAGTGTAGTGAGACATTTTGAATTTATGTGTGAAATTTTAGTGATATCTTCTAGGTCGAGTAATGTACCGAAACTGACGAAAATTTGAAAGTGGGTCTGTTTTTATAGGGTCTTAATTTTTTTAATTATTCCATTAATAAAGGCGAAGAACTTTACCCAATTTTACCTTTAACATCCAGGTAGGTGCTTCAACTATGTTGAAACTAATTTTAATTTAGTTTATTTTATTGATAGTTTAAAAAGTAATTAATGGGCAGTAAAAAAACTTAAGTACAAATAACAATTTAAACTATTCTTTTGAACGAGGGCCACTTTAAAGCAAATTTACTTTTCAAGCGATATGCATTTTCGCTTACTACTTGAGGAACGGTAAAATCGAAGTCATAAGTGTGTATGCAACTTTTGTAGCCAACAATATGGTCTATAAAAAAATAAAATTCAAATGGCATCTTTTTATGAGATTTTCTGAGAAAAACGACATTAAACACAGAATTTTAGGGGTAGAAGTGCCAAAATTTTGTGTTTACAAGTAAATATCTCAATATCAGGTACAGTTACAATTTAGGGTGTTACATCAAATTGAAGGTAATTTTATTCCATAAAAAAAACAAGCCATAAAACTATGCATTAAGATTATTAGTTTTCAAGATATAATGATTTAACTGAGTCAGGGTACAGGTCCGAAAGTTTTATTGGCCACCCTGTAACTCCGTAGATTTTGAAAACCGGAGCACCCTGTAGAACAATTTTTTGCTCAAAATATATCAAGGAATACCTCCTTATAATAGTGTCCACCGAGTACCAAACACCCTGTATATATATATATATATATATATATATATATATATATATATATATATATATATATATATATATATATATATATATATATATATATATATATATATATATATATATATATATATATATATATATATATATATATATATATATATATATACCAATCTAATTTGCCATCTTGCACGTTAATTGCTTTTGCGATGGGCCTTCTATATGACAGTAAAAAAATAACAGGAAAGTTATCAAACAGCCCAAAAAATGGAAAGAAACTTACTCATCAAATCGTTTACCAGTGGTGCGAAAAAAGCTAAAATCCCTTAACTTTAAATTTTCAATCAGTTAAATAAGTGAATTGAACAATCCTCACTCAAAAGTAGATACGTTGATACAATACGCCTTATTAACGCAATCACTCCACGTAATTTTCTTCAGTGTAATAAGAATAAAGCGAAACAATTCAATATAAGGGGAGCCTGATTGAAACTCCAAAGAAACTACAATAAGGCAACAACCAAGCAAACCAAACCAACAAACGAATCGACTTGCCTGCTAACGACCAAAAAATCTAGAAAAACAACTCAAGACGTGCTTTAAAACCTCAACAGCCATCGTCAGGTATATCTTTGGCGCGCCCCCACTGATCTTGTTCGTTCGGTCGTTCTTCTCGCTGTCGCGTCGAAAAATCTCTTCAAGTTTTCTTCAATATCGAGTAGAAAGCTGAAGTGAACGGTTCGTTCGTTTTGTTTCATTGATCGTAAGAAAATTAAGAAGAGATTTCAAAATTCAAGAGAAAATCAAGAAGAAGAAACAGTAAACCAAAACGATCAAACAGTGAATTGTAAAAAATTGTGATAAGAAGAGCGTGACTTAAAATTATCAAAAAATTTGCTTCCAAGAAATATACATCTCATTTGAGAAATATGTAATGTGAAGTCGAGTGCTATCTCAAGTCTGCACGGTTCTTTAAATATAAGTTTATACCATGCTTATGAATATCAGTGACTTTGTGACTTATGTTCCAAGTGAAGTAAAATCGGAATATTCCAAGTTTTAATTAGTAACGAAACGATAAAGTGCGACGCCGAGATCAAGGTTGTTTTTTTCGCTGGTGCGACGATTCGTATCATCAAAAGGAAAATCACGAAACCGTCTCAATCTCGTTATCATCGAATCAATCGGGCAAGTGATGCAGCCGTGTTAGTAGCACACGAGTGTGATCAAACTCACGAATTAAAGTAAAAAGTGCAGCAACGATAGCAATCCAGCAAGAAAATAGTCTGAATATCGAGCGTGCGACAAATAACTGATACCCAAACAAGCACTCGAGTGAAGGAAGAAAATAAAAACAAACTTAACAAAAAAACTTAATATTTTCGCGCATATTTTAAGTGAAATCGCCGTCAAACGTGAAAGAGTAGGTACAAAATTGTGTGCGCTTCGTTGGTTGCTGTGACAAGTTAGTTTTCCTGACCACGAGTGGTAAAAATGTTCAGTGGTTTTAAATGATCATCAATATTTATTGAACAGTTGCCACCGTTGAAGAGTTTTGATTGACTAAAGGAAACAATTTCTTTCTATTGTGAAATACGATTTAACATTATTTATTTATTGACGCGAAAAATTTTATTGTTTCGTTGTGGTGTCGAACTTTTGTTGGGAATATAATTTCACTATCGATAATCAACGGAAATTTCGATAGAGTGATAATAGAAAAAAACCGAAAGAAACAACAGTGGAACTAGATGAAATCGAACTAAAAGAAAATTGTGATAATTGAAATAGTGTCGGGCGCATTGATAATCAAAAGATTCAAGCGATATCGCTTTTGTTGCAAGAAACGTTTGGATTTGTACACATAATCAGAAGAGGAAAAATGATGGATTACGAAAAAATGTATTTTCCAAAAACAGAGGTATGTTGATAGATTTGTCGAGTACTCATCGAAAATTTTACTGCTATGAAAATTGTACCAAACTAGTCCCACACTGGGCGCTGTTCTTTTCTTGCCATTTGTAGCGCTTAATTTTCGAAGAATAAATATTCAAACCTATACGTATTTATTTTTCAATCGTCATGGAAATGTAAGGACATAAATTTTGCTTTTACATATCTTGCACTCGAAATATTGCCAAGTTTTGACAAAAAATTTACTCCACCACTACTAAAGTTGAAGCCAGTCGACCAAAGCTTGAAGAAACCTAAAGAGTAGTTTAAACTAATCATCGACTGTTGGTCGACGAAGCCAATCTACATTTTCATCTACTTTTTTTTTATCGCTACGAAATCTATACAAGCGAAAAATATCCATCCGACCACAATCACTACATTTAGATCCAGTTTCATATTTCAGTTCCCGAAAACCTGAATTTGACCACTATTCGCTGCCATGTCAATGATTACAGACGTGCACAAAGTGGAATGGTCGTTTTCATACAAAAAACATAAACTCGTTTTGGGCAAATTATTTAAATAATTCATTTCGCAAAAAAAATTAATGACTTGATTGAAAAAAAAACATCTAAAGGCAATACAAAGTCGTATCTTTGACTTTGGACTGTCCATAAGTACAAATGATTCGAAGAAATATTTTTGAATCTGCATTTTGTCGTTCGCGTTTTTTTTTGTCAGATTAGAATGATTCTTTAGCTTGTAATTTTTTGGTCTGAAACGACTTAAAAATATACAGTTGGTTTTTTACGTTCGGGTGAACTAAGTAGACATGTTACCTACTTTGGAAAATAAAAAAAAATGAAATGTATGTATATCAAACTTAATGATTATCAATCTGATATGAACAAGCCCGAAAAAACTAGTTTCATTATTAGAAGTAGTGGGAAAAAATAAACTGAATTTAAAAACACCAATTAATATAATTTAGATTTAAATGTGATTGAAATAGGACTTGTTAAGAACGAGTAGCTCTAGATCTTATATTTCGATCGAGGTATATAAAAACGTATCGCTGAGTTTTTCTTAAGTAGAGAATATCTTAAGATCCAATTACGATTGAATACGTTTATTTTAAATATGCAGTATACTTACTACGGAATGTTCTAGACAGAGAGTTCTAATCTGGTTGTTTGGCTTTTTTGTAAAATAGGTTATTCGAAAGTTGCAGTTTCTGGCCAATAATATGGCAGGCTATGCTTACTTCAGCCCAGTTTTTCAAGACAAAAATGTCCGTTCTTTATTTGTCTTGTTTTCTAAAGCTTGACATATTTTGACCATTGAAAGTCTTACGGATTTCCAGATTCCTTACTCTATAAATTCCGTGAGCTTAAGCTGTTAAATTGTAAAAGTTGCTTGAAAGTGAAAATCAAAGTTATTCAACGACCTATTTGGGGTTTGAACGTGGTAGAGCTACCAGTCGAAATTTTTATGGCTTGACATTTAAAATTTATCAACTCTCTGTAGGCACTAAGCGCTTATTACTAGCCATTTTTTATGATAACTTCTGATGAAGTTATCAGATCATTACGGAATTGACGAAACGTATTGATGCTTCCCAGAACCATGTATGATTTTTGATGAATTTGCGGAAAACCTTGTAGCTACGGCAAGGGCATTGTACAGTTAAAGTCGATATAAAATGAGTGAGCTAGATCTGAGAGGAAGGGTGCGCCGAGTGCGGCACAAGTCCAACAGAAAACGATGAAAACGCATCCCCACTATTGCGCATGCCGTTCTTTGAAGCAGAGACTCGAGAGAACGGACACTACACACCAAATAGCACTACTAGTTAACTCTCGTGAAAATAATGTATATTTTTTTTGATTAAAAAAACACAAAAAACATAATTTTCACAGTACTTTTTCAGTACTGTCAATATCCAACCGCCCGCTACTGTGAAATTCAACTTATTTGGTTGTGTTATACATCATATTTAATGCATTTGGAATGTCATGGGGTTAAAATAGCCCCTTGTTGTATGCCGAAGGTTAAACTTAACCAAGGGCCTGGCGCGACGTTTACCCATGGAAATTCAGGAATGTCTTGAGGCCACACAGGGTATTGCTTCAGCCCAAAACTTCTTAGCTTCCATAAGGTATTTTTGCTTGATGGCTGATTTGACTGATGACTGGTGACTACTTACGGAGAAAGATCATGACACCTCCGGCAAGCGCAAGCCACACAGTTGTCCCGGAAATCCCTATTTTGAAACATGGATTTCTCTTAGAGATGAGGTCGGCACCATCATTCCATTCACTCTTATCAGGAATACGAGTTGAAAACTCGAAATCCAGTAGAGTGTACCGAGCTATGTACTCAACTTCTATGTAGAACACCCTTAGTTAAGACAACTGCTTGACTGAATCCAGTTCTAGTCCATTCCCGAAAAAATCTATTCTCACAGCAGCAAGATTAACTAACTTTCTGACAGATCATCAGATTGGCTGCACTCAAAAAAATTTTGGTTGAATTTTACCCTTATAATAGTAGGAAACTGGTTTCCTACTATTAAAGATGTAAATTTACAAAAGTGTGTACCCTAAATAATGATGTAATTTTATGGCTTTGGCGCAAAGGTGAATAGTAAACTAGTAAATTCACACTCTTTTCGCTTCAATTTACAAAAAGCTGTGTATTATTCAGCTGATATGACGTAAAATCAAAAAAATGCACATCGAATGTGTAAAAAAATTTGTGACTCGTTATTTTAAACGAAAAAATGGATATATTTCCTATTATCAAAGTATTAATTATAGACCCATTTTTTTAGAGTGTGCTAACAAATGAATCAACACTAAAAGTGGCTTAATAGGGATGGTCAGGAATGCTCTTGTCACCAGCAGTGCACTTTTTCAAGCAAGCGCTGGTTGGCAACCTTAAAAGCAGCTTGCCACCAGAAAGCCACCGCATACAGTAGCATATACTCAACTACTGCGGTATATAGCCATGTAACAGTACGTGGCTGTTAGTTCCAATTCGCTCCTATTGCTCTATGCCGCAGCATAGTATAACGAAAGCATTCCGCGATTTTTCTGTTATTTTTTCGTGGCATAGCAGCTTCGAGTGGGGATGAGCCCCAAATATTCGGGCCACTGGCTCAGGTCAATGGAAATCCGGTTCACTTTTGGATCAAGGAACTTAATACTCAATCAAGGAACTTAATACTTTCTTGAAAATAGTACTATCGCCATATTGCTCGGATTTCCATCCAAGCCGGACTTCGCCCCAACGTGAAAATACATGAAGAGAGTAGTTTAACCACTCCAAAAACATAGGTAGATACTTTCCTCAAAGTGCTATAGTAGCGGCCACGGTCCAGCCTCATCAGAAGAGTATTTACCGTAAGGTTTCACAACAACGGAGAGAGGACTCCACCGTAAGGTGCACCCACCACCGTGAGGTGCACTCAGCTGCTCTCAGGGCTCTGAATAGTTATTCGCCTCTTTCGTACCCTCTCCATGAGGTTCTCTTCGCCTTGCGTACGATATACTAAAAGGCTATAAATTTCATTTTATACATTGATCAGTCATTTTGATCTTTTTTAATTGTAAAACTCATTTTCTGCATTCTCCCTGAAGGGTGGTGATTTCAACGTTCCGCCTTGAGTGCTCAAGAATCCCCTAGCTTTGGGTGTGGTTTACGATATCAGAGAGTGCTAGCAAGAATGTTAACCGAGTTATCCCGATCCTAGCAGCAATCGCTACTCTCTAGATAAAGTTTCAGCAAAGATCGAACCAGGGATTACAAATTCGTCTAGTTCTTTTTCTGTTAATAGAGGCTACTTGCTCAGTTGAGCTTCGGTCGACCACTTTGAAGAATATGTATTTGTGAGCAGAAAACGAGCACTCCTGTATGACTTCCAATCACTCAAGAGGTGTGTATATCGCCTGCTGACTAAGGTAACGTCAAGAACCTCTAACCGTTTTGAGGTGACGAAGGTCGTTGCGTTGCCTAAATTCAGAACTGACACAGTAGACTAACATGAAATCAAAGAGTGATTCCTCACGACCATTTGTATCGCAGCTGGCTCACACTTGAGCCGTTTATTTTGAAAGTGGCATAAGTTACTTTATTTTTAAATCGAGATAATTAAGGTTTTGCGTTTTAACATGTTTAAAAATATAGGTGCCAACTATCGAGAAGATTTACTTGTATTTGTTACCTCTGGATACTTATATTTGTTCTCAGAGTAAATAATTTAGTATAGTCATTGAAAAATCACCATTTTTCATTACGGAAAGTGACTTATGCCACTTTCAAAATAAATAGTTTAGAAAAACTACTGACTTGTATTAATTTTGTTCGATGTATTTTTGACTAAAGTGATGTTTTGAAAATACAGTGATTGAAGATTATTGAAGAATAAATCAAATAAATAATAATAATAAAGTATATTATGTATTTCATATAAAGGTTTATTCAACAAAAAAAAATTATTTTAGTATTCATAAAATACAAAAATAATTAGTACATTTCAAAACATAAGTAAAAGTTATTCATAACTATAACGTATTTCATATGAAATTGCATCAGTTCAATTTAACCGTCGTCATTAATATGGGTGATTAAGTCCTCGGAAATCATATTTTGTTTCAGATTTTTTAAATAACTGTGGCATATTGGGGGTACATAATGTAGCAAATCCATCATGTCTTTAGATTTTGCTAAAGTAACAGGACGAGGACCAGCGTATAAAGGTTTCATTGCTATTTGTGAATACCGTGACAAATCTAATGTTAGAAATTTATCTTTTTCATCTAAAGTTACTTTATAAAACATTTTATAGGGAATATCATGGTAAAATCTTAATTATATCCACTCGTTAACATGTTGTTGTTTATCATTTTTACACTTTTCAAGATAGAGATTATACATTTTCCTAATATTTAGATCTGGACTTAAATATTTTCTGTGGGGATTATGACACTTTGTGTAATGGCTAGGAAAGGCAGGGAAGCTTTGAATATGCTCTTTGGTTGCTTTTTCAAGAGATTTTTCCGTTTTTCACCTAGATTTTTCAGATTTCCCACGCAAATCTTCTCCAGGAACATCTTTTGTAAGAGCTCGAGCTAGTCGTCCTTCTGAGATATAGAAAGTATCCAGAAAGAATTTTGTACAAACCAACTCACTTGCATTTTCACATGTCAAATAATATTTAAATTGGCATTGTCTTGGTTTTGATTTGTAACTCCTAGGTCTTCTCTTTTTGGATATTTCACGCTTAACTATAGTATTTAGAAACAAATTTTGCTTCCCGAAGTTTGCTAACTTCCAAAATTTATCAAAGATAAGTTTCGATCAAACGAACTTATTTTATCGCCACAATTTTTCAAACAACAAGACTTAACTGCAATTTTTTGTGGAAAAATAATTTTGGAGTTTGCTGTTACATACTTTTCACCGCTATTTCTTTATGCTTATTAAGGTTTTGAGTATAATTTTTCTCGTTTCTGCATCCTCTTTTTTTGTGCACGATGACTTTCTGTTCCCTGTGTTGTGTTGGTTTCTTTTTCTAATGACTCCATAGAAGTTATTTCTCCATCTGATGAAATCACTCTCATATGTCTTTTTCTAACGTTAACGCTTTTTCGCATTACAGGGAATATTTCTATAAAATAATAATTTGCATTGGAATTTTATAACTAAAATAAGTATGTTTTACCTGATTCACTGTCTGATAACATCATATAAAAATAATTTTAATAATGCTAATGATGTGTACTACATTAGATATCACTATAATATAACTGCAAAACTGCACTATCTTTTCTCACTTATGAAAATGTGTCAACTGATCAAAACTTTTTCTTTCTCTTCACTAAGCCCCGCAATTCATTTCCTGAGTACATTGACTTACGCAACTTTCAAAATAAACATGTTTGTTATACCATTAAACTTCTCTTTTTTATACCATTTTGTTATACCATTAAACTTCTCTCGAACAAAATTTTAATAGTTCTGAACAAATTGATTTAAATTTTTTTTTTTTGAAGAGATACCGTTAAATTGTAATTGATGTTATCATTAACTTGATTTTTTTTGGAAAAGTGACTTATGCCACTTTCAAAATAAACGGCTCACTTCATGATGAGTATTAGAGTCAACATCTAGAATAAAAGGAATACATTTCCTAGCGGCTGCAGCCACTAAATCATTGACGATATCACAAACAGGATATGCGCCATGATCATATGCCTTGTAACAAGAAATAAACCAGTGTGTCCTCCGATTGATCTCCGCTGCTAAACCCAAGATATCCCTGCCAAAAACTCTGAAGAAGAGGGTATCGGTATCTGTCAAGAAATTGAAATATATCTTGGTCTTTAAATTAATGCATTTAGTTTTCAAAGCTCGAAAAAATTGAATCAGAATCAATTGATTGTAAATTAATGATATTCTTGGCATATTCTTCATTAGTCGGCCGGATCGTAAAATCAATATAAAATTCACAGAATGTAATGATTGGCCTTTAGTACGAGCAGGTCTGATAGAAGTTTAGTGAATATTCTGACAACTCTGTGGCTGTGGTGACATCTTGAAAAACGCTAAACCAAAGAAAGGCTTTCTGTCCTGTAACTTTCGATGCGGTCATTGGACTAAAATAAAGAGTAGGTTAATCCTAACGAAAAAAAAAGAAAGTCTTATAGATTGTTGGTTGTAAAAATGTGAGAGCACCACAAAAACACTGCATTATGACCCTTTTTTGGTGATTGTCATAATCGTAAGTACTGAGCATTGATCATCATCGAAATCGTGTTTAAAATCTAAAATTTTAGAACAAATTTCATGGAAACATTTTGACCCATTTTTTCAATTTATGATTCGCAAATAATGCTGGAATTGAAATTCTTATAAATGACTATTAACAAAAAATAGGTGGAAAGCTATTTTAAATAAATTATAGTCCTGGTGTCGAAATTAAATGAATATTCATAATTTTACAAAACTAAACACAACTGGATACTATTTTAAACAATTTTTAATAGTGACATCACGCATTTGATTGCCTTTTCATCTTCATCGTTCAGTACCTTTTTCACATATTCTGGGACAACCGAACCGAATCAATTTATAATACTAAGAAAACGTTGTCTGATTTCGAGATCATGTCTTGTGGACATTGACGATCGACTTTGCGGTATTTGCACTCTTAACACTATTCCGTACGCATTTTTCCAGCTACTAAGACAATATCTAGTATCTTTGTGTATGCATCTGCTGGAATTTTTTCTCACTTCTATTTCGCTGCAATCAGTGTTATTGCTGGATTTGTTACTGACACAAAACCATCGTACACTAGTTGCGACAGAGGAGAGATTCACCGTCTGACATTGTGTGTTATCATCATTATCATTACGTTTTGATAAAAGCATTTGCGGCATCTGTTCGCCAGCGTGGAAGTAAGCAACAAACGAGTAATAGCAGTCTAGCTAAAAGACATCTAGCCATGGCAGCAGGTATGCTTGCTTGGCCTACTTTTCCTTCGATGATCCAAAGTGGTATGCACCTTCTTGCGTACACAGTTGCAGCAACTAGCACTCTGCTCCTGAGACAGGTATACGATATCGAGACAAGTATGTCTCGTCTGTTTTTCTTGTGAAGCAGATTATAGTGGAATTATGATTGCATTGGGACTGTTTTCAATCTTTATCGCAGATAGTTATCGATTTATCTATATTTTGATAGTGATGTTGATCTGTCTTGTGTAGCGGCATCAAAATCAATAATAAGTCGCATTCGGAATTGCATCAAGTACCGGTTTTTGGGAGAGATGTGACGGTATGTTGCAGGGAAACGGGTACATTTAGCCGATATATGTGTAAGATGTTGATAAACGGCCATTGGAGAAGAGTTGATGTGGGCAAAATTGTATTGGCCGAACTAGATTTCTGACTGAGATTTTCTCTTTACGACTTTGTTTAAACTGGTCAATAGACAGGGCCTAATTATGGCAAGTTGTTTTATCGAAGAAGGGTGTCATCGTCTTCGTTCCATGCTTCAAGGAAAATGTCAGATGGCACCTTCAGTTTTATAAGTTCATTTGAAGTGGTTATGAAAAGTAACTTCGTTGAAGATATAGCTTAATCATCATTTAGATATGCAGGGGTACTTGAAGCTAACCTCAAGCAATAATTAGATTTTTTTCGTATAAAGCACGTAAAAAAAAGATTATTGTAGATAATTACCTATTGTGGTTTTTTTAAGATACATAAGTTTGTCGATACACAAGATACACGTTGATGCTTATATTTTTGGTAAAAAAATATAAGCATCAACAAACAAAAAAATGGTAGACCAGGTTTATTTGATATTCGTCAGGAAAATAATTTAAGGGCTCTGAAGTTAACAAATTCTTGACGTTAAAAGGTTATTA
This sequence comes from Nemotelus nigrinus, assembly GCA_947369275.1. Taxonomy (NCBI): domain Eukaryota; kingdom Metazoa; phylum Arthropoda; class Insecta; order Diptera; family Stratiomyidae; genus Nemotelus; species Nemotelus nigrinus. The sequence goes on along the minus strand of OX376373.1, from coordinate 89,968,306 downwards.
TTCTTTTTTGCCTTAATTTAAGTTTTGCTGAAAACTTAGTGGAAATATGAAATGCACCAGAAATCTTCCAAAACACATCAAAAATTGATATCCTAAAAATTAACATAACCAAAAATTAACAAATGACGAGTACGAACATCCGAAATTCTTTCAAACTCCTGAAACACACATCAGTTGTATTTGGAAGGATATGTTCACTTACTTCGGTCTCATCAAACAAAAATTATTTACTTGACCACTCAGTCCAATTTTCCATCTAGTGTTGTCATGCCTGAGGTTCAGTTTCTTCGCCAGGCAGAATAGCCGTGGTGAGCTAGTTTCTTGCTCCCAATTTGCCTACCAAATATTGAGTCGATCGTTCAAACTGTCCCTAAAACTATTATTAGTTTTATAAATTTTAATTGTGACAGTCATAATAAGGCATGGTACTTATTTGTATCTAAGTTGGAATGATGCGAGTTTCCCGTTTCTTTTTTTTTAGCATGTTGGAAACCGTGTAGGTTTGTAGGTTTGTGTAGGTTAACATGTAGGTTAACATTTGTGATTCTCACTTGGGTGACAAAAAACTGAAAGTTTATTCCCTTAAATTGAAACAAGACTGCTTTATACTTTGCTTCTAAATTATAACTTATATTACATAAATGTTCGCGGACTTTGAGCGAAACTGAATCAATTCAAGCTTTTTTCTTTATCTTCTTCAGGTTATATTATATGCTTACCGGAAACTAGGATCTCCTTCAGCTAAGAAATTCTATCTCCACACTATGTCCTTAGGAAAGACCGCAATAGTCTTAATCCAAAAAGTGGAAAGGGATAGGTCTCTGTTAGCCATTTGTAAATCCTTTTTAGTTTGCACTCTGCACTCTACCTTTCTCGATAATTGTTTAATAGTCCGAGTTCTTTCACATATCCTCTGCTTATTGCTTGCTACTGCCCATGTTGTTTGTAATATATCTTTATCATTTCATCAATGTTTTTGTAATTAACTGTCCAGTTACATTTTTATTAACTTTCCTCTTTCGCCTGTGGTTATGTGTGGTAGTTTTAATCTACCGCCCATTAAAAAGGATGTGACATCTTTGGCAACCGTTTCAGAGATTCAGCTTCCATTTTTTACCTCATTATTTTTCAATCACTTCGATGAAAGAGTGTTGTTTCTTCGCGTTTCAACTTTTTCAAGCCAAGTAAGGAGATTCGGTAAAAAAAAATCGATCGAACTCTCTCAATGATAGCAGTAAAATCATGGGGACTTAGAAATTGATTAGAATTCCTCACAGCGGTGAATTTATGTGCTAAAATTAATGTGACGGCAGTCAATAAATATCTTTTCAAATGTGTTTTTTTCCAAAATTAAAATTTGTATAGGATATTTTCACGATACAAGAAAAGATAGTGCTTAAAACTATAAAGTTTACACAAAAACTGATGATGACCGCTTGATTCTAGCTAAATTTTAAATTTAGCTCCCATTTTACTGCATTGGACAATAAAAAAACCCGGTGAAATAATAGAGAGTTTATCTTATCATCTTTTATAGTATAGTATTCGTAGTAAGTTCAACCTTGAAACTCGGTATGGATGTGGTAAAATCGTTAGCAAAATTTTTTCTTTTGATTTAACCTCTTGTAAAATTTGTATGAAAATTGATATTTTACCCGAACTGCGTACTTGTCTTTATTGTAAACGGATTGCTTATGTACTCAATGCCACGAATTGGTATACTTTCTTTCATAAGCTGGCCATTAATGCAAGCCATTCGTCTTTGGACGATCTTATTAACAACTTGATATCTTTTTACACTCTCAGCACATGTTCCCGCAAATCTTCTAGTCCACCTTGGTGTTGAATTGATGTATCTATTGCCCTTGACAACGAAGATTTGAAATAGCTACAAAATTCATATGATGGATTGCTTCAAAATGTCTACAGATCCCTATAGAATTTAACTTCTTTGAAACTCCTAAGCAAAAATACTTTGAGCGTATAAAGACTTCCTTCCTTTCTAATCACTTCAAATGCTTTTTGGTCTTAGATCAATTTCCTGAAAACTTCAAAATATTTGCCGGATAACATCAAATTAAACGGTGATGTTGCCCATTGTTCTCAAGACATTTATAAGATATTTTTCGCTTTGGTTTACTCTATCTTCGTGCCCTTAAACTTACCCGATGTGCTCAATAGTAATACGCTGCTACTTGTCTTGAAATCCCTATGACCTTCTCTTCTGAAGTGGAAGCCTTAACATCTCCTTTAGATCCAACAGCCAGCAATGGTCTAGACGGTATTCTATTTGTATTTTCCAAGTCTTTATCCCCATCTTTATGTGTTCTTTTTTCCATATTATTAAATCTTAGCACGTCTGCCAGTGCTTTTGTATCTGTTTCCTGCTCGCGAAATTGCAAAATGTTGATAATATTTTCAATTACCGTCGTATTTCACTTTTGTTTTGGTTTTCCGAAATTGCTTGATTGTATCATCCACAAGCAGGTATATGGTGCCATTAACCATTTATTTTCCAAGGAGCAGCATGGATGTGTTAAAGGCCATTCTACATCAACAATCTATGGTTGAATTTGTCAATTTCGTTATTGGTTCATTGAATGATAGACAACAAGTTGATGTGATCTAACATGGATTTTGCCAAGGCATTTGACTTGGTTCTTATTAAAAGGCTCTGATGCTCTAAAAGCTAAGGAAAAAGCTCGTGAAAAGCTGAAGAAGACAGGTTCGCTCATTGATCACCAGGAATTCGATACTTTGCTTTCTGAAGCTAAAAGAGTGTTCAAGCAGCCAATTCGTGATTTTTGCTTGAGCATCAAGGCTTCAATCTGTACTAATCGACCAAAAACTTTTTGATCTTACATCCGTTCTTTAAAGCCCAATTTTTCTGTTCTATGCTTCTTGATGATATTATTGCCTCCAATTCTCAGCTTATTTGCAATTTATTTACTGCCTTTTTCGCTCCTCCTTTAAAAATCCACTTAATACCTCGATAATATATGCATACCTTGAATTCTAATGGTAGTTCCGGTCCTGACGGTATTCCCAATATCCTGGTCAAATTACTCTTATTCTCTTTTTGTGTTTTTTTAACTATTCTTTTCAACATTAACTCTACATCTGGTGTATTCCCTTCTTTATAGAAATCCGCCAATATTTTTTTTATCTTCAAATCGGGTGATCCATCTGTAGTTTCCAACTATCGTCTTATATCCCTCCGTTGAAATTTTAGTAAAGTCCTCAAACGCTCTGTCTTTAATAGCGTTTATCCTTCTTCTCAGGCTCTTCTTGCTCCTGAGCAGCATGGTTTCATCAGGCGCCGCTCAACAACAGCAAACTTTATGCTGTTCACTAATTCTATCGCCTATGCTTTCGATTCTCAACTTCAAATTGATGTAATTTATACGGACTTATTGAAAACTTTTGACTTAAACTTAATGGGTTCAGTATTTTCGGCCTCCTGCGCTCCTGGTTTTCCTCCTATCTTCATAGTCGTCCCTGCGGTGTCACTTTAAACGGTTTCATTTCTTTTCATATGTTTCCCATATCCGGAGTTCCTCAAGAATCTATCCTAGATCCTTTACTGTTTAACTTCCTTGTGTTATCAACTCTTCCTGTCTTTTATATGCGAAGGACTTCAAATTATTCAGGGCAATCAAGTCTGCGGACGATTATCACCAATTGCAAGCTGATTTATTTGCCCTTAATCACTGGTAATCTGACGCCATTGAATCAGTTCAGGGTAGGTTTAGTGGCTTGGCACTCGCTTCATATGTCCTCGTAGATTGTTCCTCGATGAGTGTTTTCTTTTCAAACTTTGCCAAGACTTAGTTTTGGTCAGATACTGGATCTCGGATAACCATACGTGAATCTAGTTGTCCTAGTCGATCATCAGAGGTTTTATTATATTCCTTTTACACGTAAGCCTACTTTTATTCGTCTTTGTTGCATCTTTCAAGAATGAACAATGCTCTTAAATTTGGTCCCCCGCAATCTTTTTTAGAATTCAAGAATGTATTGAAAATATTATCCTGAATCCCAATTAACCTTAGTTCGAATTTTTGTCGTTAGGCTTCAATTACTCAATTCTTTCTCAATTTTCTTTTATATATTTCTGATATATTTTTTTATTATGTTTCATTTTGATTCTTGATGCTGTAATTGGAGTGTATCTGTAGCATAATGGATACTAAATAAATAAAATAAACCACATTTGGTTGTTGGATAAGCTAAGCAATGTCGGCATTTTCGGCATCCTCCAGTCTTGGTTCTCCTCCTATAATCGTACTTTTCGTAGTGTCTTGTATGGCTGGAATTTGTTTTCCTTTTTACCCTACAACTGGAGTTTTCTATGGTTTCATACTCGAGCCTTTTCTGTTCGTATCGTTAATCAATGACCTTCCCAGTTGTATCAATTTCGTTTCTCTCCTTTACGCAAACAGCCTTAAGCTTCTACGTATTATTTCATCTTTTGGCGATTGCCTGCAAACTCAGATCTTACTGTTTTGAACAACAGGTGATTTGTGAAATCTCTTTCCCTCAATATCCCTATTTGTCTTGTTATGTTTTTTAGTAACAGAACAACTCCTATCCGGTTTGACTATACACTTCCCGTAATTTTTTTTTATCCTATGTAAAACAATATAAAGGCCTTGGCGTAATGAAATTTTATCTACATATTCAAAAATCTTATCTACATATTCAATTCATATCTTCAAAAGCATCTAGGGTAGCAGAATTCGTTCTTCGTTTTTCCTGTTGTACCCGTAATATATCCACTTGTGTCTGACTGTTCAAATCTTTATTACGTAGCATGCTAAAGAACAGTTTCCAAATATAGTCTTCTGGTTTTGTGTACTTATCTGATGCAGTCGAATCTATTAAATGTAAGTTTACTCATTATCTTCCATATAAACTTATTTTTCCCTATTGTCCTTACGAAGGGCACGCAAAATTTTTTAATACTTCCCCGTTGTAAGTCCGTAGGTTGCTCTTGGATGAATGTTTCCTGTACGTTGGCCTTTATTCCACGAATATTGCAATTGCCAAATTCATGCGGATCTCCAACAGGGCTGCCAGATTTTCTCAGAGCGAGGGAGCTAAAATTCCAAGTAAATGTGGCCCAGATTAGCCCAAAATTAGCTTATGCGAAATACGAAACGAATCCGATACATTAAACATACTGAATATATTTTTTCATGGTGGAATATTATTTAATGTATACTTATTTTTCAGATATTTTTTTTTTAGATATAAGTAGAGCCAGCGGCCGTTTTTATGTAAATAATCTTTCAACAGCAATATTGCTAATAGGAAAATAAAGCGTCGATCCTTAATTCGGCCAATGTAAATTTAATTTGAAACTCCGCTGAATGTTTCAGCACATTATTAGAAAAAAATTCCTGGCTTCAATGGAGTATTAATAATTTTTCCTGTTGATCTTCTATCGCTGAGAATGATACAGAGGAAAAATTATGTACTTGAAGAGGAAGGCTTGCAAATATCAGTTGCATATGACTTATAAAAAAATCTGTGGAGAAATGGTAGGTTTTCCTTAAAATATAGATATTTTCCGATAGTAAAATCAAAAATTCTTTTGTTTACTGTTTCTTATTCAAGATTTTTTCTGAGTTTAGTTCCTAAAGATCTAGATTGGAAACGAGATCAATGTAGTCAACTGTTGTTAACATCCTTATTTTTTACTAAACTCATATATTTTTTGAATACTGTGTGAACTGCTTATTTTAAATTATCTTTTTTATTTAACAAATGTTTAATAACATTATACATCTCCAATTGCCTTTTGAAAGAATCTGCATCAGAAGATTTGAAAAATAGCTTGCAGAGCTCAGTTTTGACAGTTTTGACAGAATTTGTAACTTACGTTCATTGTAACTTGCATTTAAGAATGAAATGTAGCCCAAATAGCCTAAATTAAAAATGATTTTTGGTCGCTAAATAAAACAAAAGCTAGCCCAAAAGGCTACATGTAGCCCAATCTGGCATCACTGGTCCTCGACCGCCCTATCAGATCCCAGTTTTTTTCACGATCCCTTTCGCTCGTAAAGAGGTCTTTACACTTAGGATTCTAAGAAATAATAATTACTATCAGTTTGGTTTTTTTGTACCCTTTCTTAGTTTTAAGAGACTTATACTTCGAATGCTGTTGAGTCTGATCGCCTATAACATTTTTATTTTCACTTTCATTCTTAATTAGCTACTATTTTCCATTTTTATAAATTTACTAGTACTATTATTATTCTATTGTTATTATTCTGTTTTTGTTTATTGACTCCGAAAAAGAGCAGAGCTGTTCAAGGCAGGTTAAACTAGAGCAGCAGTAAAAAAAAGTCGAGCAAGTTAGAGCAATTGAGAGGCAATTCTCAAAATTGATTGCTTTTCAGAAGTTCAACCTGTCAATTCACTAATAAAAGGCTCTACTTCAGTCACAAGTTTTTGTTGAAAGACGGGTCCGTGACAGTTGACAAACAGCTGGTTGCTTGCCCGAAATTACTCTACCGAAAAAGGTAGAGCAAATTGCTCTAGTTCAACTTAGAGCAGCACTTGGGGCAAGTTAGAGGAGCCGAAGTGTTCATTAAACATATTTTTCCGAGATATCTCAATCTAGCTCAACCTAAAGTAACTCATTAAGCACAGCTTTTATTGCATTACTAGTGTTAGCTTGTCATGCTTGATTTACTAAACTGTATTTTTTTCAGTTTGTAATTGATGCCTCCTATGATGCCGTTGTAATTACTAAACTGTCTTCAATTTTCAGTTTGTAATTGAGTATATATACAGTGGGTAATAAAAGTTAAGGCATAAACTCTCAGTGAGAATAAAAAACTTATTTTTAAGACTACTTTAATCATAAATGATGGTGGTTTTGCATTTAAACCTTTAATTAAATGCAAAAACATAATCATTTATTATTAAAGTTGCATTGAAAATAGTTTTTTTGTTCTTACTAAGTGTTTGTGCCTGGACTTTTTTTTACCCACTGTATGTCAAATAGATGTTTAAATAAAAAAACTCCCGTCTTCGTGTATCTAAAATCTAACTGTCCATATGAGATATTGAACAGTATAACCAGATTTTCGGTGTATAATTCACGAGGTTGTGATTATCATTAGATTCGTTTTATTTTCATTCAGAGTGGAGTAGGTATCCTGCATGCATAAAAAACGATCCGGAGTAGCATGCGAGTTTATTTCATTCCTAATTGGTTGGCAGCACTTAGCTTGTCAGACATTTGTCAATTCAAAATTCAAATTTCGAAATAACAAATGTCTACCTAGAAAATTAGAAACATGTGAATTTCTTTTTAAAACGTAATCGAAGAATATTCCAACTCATAGGATGAGAATTCTGTTGACAGCATTGATTTTTGAATCATATTCATCCATTTCAATGTTTCCTGGCTGCTAGATTGGCAGGGAAATTTTTGGGAATTTATCACTGCAGCCAACTGTGTCAGCTGACATGAATTATTGAAATACGTTTATTCTCGCTTGTTTACTGCTAGATTCAACTGCGAATTCACGATATGAATATCAATTCGGCGGCTTGCATTCTTATAAGTCACAATGTGTACAAACCATTCAGCCTGAATAGTCGTACTTGAAAAGGGCGGATGATCACAAAAATTTAAACAAAACTAGATTTTCTGATTTTAATGGTTAATTATACATTGATGTGTTGTGAACACTTCAAGCCATTATACATAATTAGAATATGAGTAAAACTGTAAAAAAAATAATTTTGAATATAAAAGGTACATAAAATTTAGTTCCCTCCTGCCTTCTTACGGCGTACCACCTGCCTCGGCTGCCTCCTTTTCCAACTTGGTTTTTGCCTTTTTTCTGCACTATAAATATATTTTGGTGCACTCTATAAAAAAATTTTCTTGAACTATAATATTTAGAATAAAATGACAGCCCTCAAAAATTGTTGTCGTTTCATGTAAAATCATTTTTTTCGGACTTATGTACCTTTTTCTCAGGAATTTATCTTTTTTTCTGTGCACTTAAGTAAATGGACTAAAATACTGTCGTTGGGTTTTTAGAAAAACTGAACTGTAGTACAGTTAGATTTTTTCAAAGTCAAAATAAAATGGAAAAAATTAAAACCGTCATCATTAATTTAAACAATTTTGTTTAGTTTTAAACGGTCAAATTTTATTTGACTATATTACAAACGAAATAAAATAAAACAAGAAAAAAATATTCAGCTGAAGCCTAGAAAAAAATGCATAACCATTGATAGCTTTGTGTGGAGTTTGGAGCGACCAACCGCCCCCTTAAAAACTATCAAGTCAATTCACTGACTCATCCATACCAGCTAACGAAGAGTCGAGTCGCATACCTAAATGTAGCCGACTTAACTTACTACGCGAAGCGGGTTGTAATGAAGCAAAAACGAAGGTCCCTCTCTTCAACTTATTCTGCATAAAAGTTTGCAGTCCCCGTTTGCTTTTCAAAACCAAGCAACTCTATAGCGTAAGTCGGGTCACTGTTCAAAGTCAGTAAGGGTGTGGTAAGAGACGACGGTATACAATTCGAATGTCATATGAATTCCTCATTTTGAGTAAATCACGCACAGTAAATCAGTCGATTCATTATAAATTATTTCTAACAACGATTGCAACAATACAACAACACTACCAACTGCAAGTGCAACCACAACGAATTAGATATTATCTTAGAGAAACTAAATGAATTGTGCAGAAAAATGTTCGAAAAGATACAATAAAGCGTATCACCAAACGCATTAATACTTGCCTATTTCGTATGCATTGTGTGCGTTTCGAACGCAACTCCAATACTTGCTACTTAGTAGTTCAAAATAAAATTCGTGTACTATACGTCTATTAGATATTTACATAGTTTTATACGGGACATTGACTCTACCACTGGTCACCTGGTTGTGTTGCAGTTGCGAATCGTCATCAAGAGAGGTAAAAAATGTGAAGTTATGCAAATCCTATTACCGTAATAACCTTATTGCAAACATACATGCAGATACTTTGCTAACGGATTTTCGAAACACTTTGGAATTTTTCGCGATATGTATACTGTATTTAGGGGTTTTCCGTATTTTTTCTTCAAAAATGTGATGCAAAAGATATTTGGTCATTGCTCGATGCATTTGATAAATCTCTTCGGAATTTGCTAGCACAATTTACAAAAAATAATTTACCTCATTTTGAACAGGGGAAAACAAATTTCATAGGTAAGAGAGGAAGAAATTTATATTTAATGTATCTTACCATTGTTTTCAGGAAATTTGGGCCACGTAACATAAGAAAAAATTACATTTTTGAAAATCAAAATCAAATGTCATTTCATAAGAAATGCATCATTCCTCCTCCCCTTAAACTGGATTTTTCCACTTTTATGCCTATTCATATTTTGACACGCCATTCTCTCTCCCCAAAGTCGAACATATTTTTGTAGGAACCTCTTTACATATTTTCTTAAGCAATTTATCATCTGATTCATCTAGTTAGTTGGGTTTTCACTTTATCACATTCCATATTTTTGGACTCTCAAGTACTTTCAGTGTTTTATTTATTGCCTACTAAATACGTAATTGCTTGCACTAGTTAACATTAGATGAATCCAGTTGCAATTGCGAAAGAAAAAAACATGATTAATGATTTCTGACCTGGAGGAATAGCGTAGTTTATTGTAAATTATGTAGCAAACCATGAAATGTGTGCATGAGTCAGTTTTAATGGTGGTGGAATTTTATGATATAATCTTTACAAAGTTGGTGCTGCATTAATGAATGTTCGAATGAATCATAAATTTTTTATGATGAAATCCAGGTTAAAATATTTGGCACCAGTTTAATTTGCGGTTTGGATGGCTGATAATTACCTCCATGCAAGGTTATTTTGAAATATTTTATTAAGTAAGTAAATGTATGCACTGTGGAATAGTGGATTCTAAGAATAAGAAATAGTCGTTGAAATTCAATATTTCTATAATTTCAAATGCATAATAATGTTCATTATTGCGACTATATCAGCGTCACTAGTAATATCAATCTAAACATTTTCTAGTGCTTCTTTTTAAATTTTTTAGGCAAGAAGAGGTCAGTATGAATTCAACGCCGACAAATATTGTCGACGTACACATGTATATTATACATTCATTTATCACCATTCCCCAAGAAAGGGAAGATAAAATGTTCATACAACAAAGAACTACATAGAGGGCTATAAGCATAGCGTCTGCTCCTATGTACTTTTCGCCATGCACTATGTATGGCATGTGGCGCTATATTTTATCACAATCCCGAAATCGACTATGTACATGGCGTCTGGCGCTAGGTGTTTTTTCAGTGAGTCAAAATAAGTATCAATTCATTTAACGCTAGAAAATATTGAGTTTAAATGGCTAATTACTTACACTAAAAACCTATAGTGATATTTGGCATGTTTGTGGATGCATGATAACCAGAATAGCAGGGGACAGCATTTGATATAAGCACTTTTGTAGCAGGTGGTGTGTTATGAAAGCTTCTAGATGCAAAATGCCCCTTGAACAAAATGTCTAATAGCTTTCCATATGTTCGTGTTGGATTCTTATTTTTGCGTTTTATTCCCTTACCTTAATATTCAAAGCCACTTAGCAGTTTTTATTATCCAGCGCTCTTGCGATATACCTATACTCAAATGTCACTTGCTGACATTTATACGTCCCCTCACACAGTATGGCTGCGAGTTGTAATTGGAGTTATTACATGGCTCATGGTACTATGTAATATAGCGTGTAGGGCCATAATTTCTGCGCCATGTAATTATGGCGCTGGGAGCCATACTGCATAGCTCAGGGTACTAATGCTGCGCCATGTTACATAGGACCACGCGCTATGTAGATTCTGACATTATGGCGCTGGCTGGGAGCCATATTGCATAGCTCAGAGTACTATGTACATAGCGTATGGGGCCATAAATAATGCGCTATGTTACATGGCTCTGGGCGCCATGTGGATTTTTTCAGTGCATATCAACCATTTCTTACACAAAGCAAATAGATGAGATACATAGTTTAATGGTTACATATATCCTTTGAATTCGAGAATTTCATCGAAAGTTTCAGATGTTTCAGTAAAACGATGTTTGGGACTGCCATCCGAAAAATTTCTAAAACTCGGAAAATTTAAACATAGGTTGGCTATTTATATTGTAAATGATTTGAATGTGAATTTAGAATGGAAGCATCTGCTGGCGCAATATTTATGAAAATATCTGGTGCTGCTAGCCCTGTGTTAGCACCACAGTCAAAAAGATACCAAATCTGCTTCACGTTAAGCTTACCACACCCTGTTAATTTCGTTTCGATTGGATGACTGCGCAGAAATTTAAAGGGGTGAAAAGAGTTTTAGGGTCACCACCCGCAAAGCTTTTCAAATTTTTGAAACTTAAATATTTGTTGTTAATTGTGATTGCGGGATCCTTCTAATTCGAAAATTTAATCATAACATTGCTTAGTAAAGAAATGAAAAAATATTACAAAAATGGTCATAGCTGGCAGCCCTTTCATGATTTTCCAAGGAAATTCCTAAGGAATTCGGTTTACAATAAGATCCATTTACTACAACAATTTCGTTTTGATTTCATATCTGCATCGGAAGTTACAGGAAAAAAGCTTTATTTTGCTGAGCAAATGTACAACATTTGGGGGACAAAATACACCATATCTGGAAACTCTATCCTAACTTTTCAACAAAATGTCTACCAAATGTGGCCTAGAGTAAGGTCCAAATACTACGAGATTTTCGTTAAAATTTATTGATTGAATCGAAAACTATGGGCCAAAAAAGCAGTTTTTTCTCAGTGATTTCTTCCACAGGGTTGTCCGCATTTCAAAATCAATTCTATCAAACATGGTCCTAGTTAAAACTAACATGCTGTGTAAGTTTCATTTTGATCGATCCTCGTGAGCAGAAATTTTGAGAGCTGAAAATAGAAGTAATTTGGTGATGGGTTCTTATGCAACGCAGAGTTTTGAAAATTTCAATTTGAAATGGCGGACAAAGGTTAACATTTATCAATAATTTGAATTTATTTTCAAAAAGCAAAAAATCTTCAGGAGGGTCTATGATTTGAAGGATTTTTTTAGCGTGGCTTACAGGGTTGCCGGCGCAGTCTTGAAACAACATGTGTCTACGGATTTAGTCAACATCAATATGTTCTGGAAATTTCACGATGATCCAATGTTTCTGTCAAAAGCTATGACAAATCGAAATTTGAAAAAAATCCTTGCCTAATTTTAGGCATTCAGTGCCCGCATAGGGTTCATAATTCCATTATTTTCGTCTTTACAGACAGTAGTCTCTTTCAAATACATTTCTTTGCATGGCGTAGGTTCTTAGACGAAGACGCAAATGGTTCTGCTAACATTGATGGCATCGTCCATCTGCTCAGTGCCGACAATATTATTTAGAATTAAGCAATCAGAGCTAATTTCCCTGTTAATGACGTCACGAAATTGCCTCTTGTTTGTGTCTTTAATTGAAAAAGTTATTTTTGGAAATCTTTGGTCAATTGAGAAGCAAGTTATTTCAATCGAAACAGAAGAAAAAAAAAATGTGTTTGATTATAAAATTGAAAAATTGATTAAAAAACAAATCAGTAAAAATTAGAAAGAAATGAAAAGGTCAGTAAAAAAATTGTTTGAACTAATATCTACTAACATACTGTTTATGTTTTCTCTTTAAATCAACATATATGCTACGTTCTTAATGCATATCTACTGGTTGATCGTTGTACAAAGAGATTAAGATTACAGGAAGTCGATTAAACTTAATCCAATCATTGTTTGCTGGATTTTTTTATCTCCACCAGGAGTGCTGAATCTGTGGCTAAAGAGAATACCAATTAGCGGTGACAAGACAGTGAGACCTCATTCGATACGTGCCAACTAGTTACTGGTATATATATTCCAGATGAACTTAGTGATACATCAATTATTGATGTATCACTAGTGTGTGGTCAATAGTGATATACATATCAATACATCAATTACATTGTCGGTTAGGGTTGACAAAGGCGGGAGAGATTCCAATGTTTAAAGTCATTTGTTCCGCAGAAGATATAAAATCAATGAGTTGGTCTCCTCTCGAGTTATATTTGTTGCTGCCCTAGTTGGTGTGCTGAAAGTTAGCATCGCTGCCCACCAGAAGTTCCCGTCTCTCCAATTCAGCGTACTGGACCAGGTTTTTCAACTTCTATGTTGGCAACGGAAGTAAAAAGTCAAAACGAAAGTAAGCTGTGATATTCGCTCGTTCCATCTTACTACAGGTATTTTCCGGCTTGAAAACTGTCGGTGCGTAGTGGCGTCAAGCAGATTGGGATCCAGAACAAAAATCCTTGGTTTTGTTGATCTTTCATCAAAAAAGAAACTGAGTCTAAAGATCCTGCTGCTTTGAAACCACGGCACCTGTGCAGGTGTGCTATAAGAGTAAAACAAACTCTAGCGCACCTGAACTGCTAGAAAAACTAATGTTCGATGAGCAGTAGAAGAATCGTGCAGATTTTCAGTGCGTATTCTACCACACGTGCTCGAACCTGTTTCAAGTGCAAAACCACTTTGATCTTAACAATGCATTTAACCTCATAGCGTGGAAAGGATTTCACGACTACCACTTGCTTTCGAAAACTTAATATTTGTTGTTTATTGTCACTACAAGATCATTACCGTTTAAAAGTTTTACGATAAAATCGCTTAATAAAGATATTGCAAATAAATAAAAAACCAACAATACCTGGACTCTTTTCATGGTTTTTAACCGGATTGCTTCTGACTAATGCCTGTAATGAGTTCCATTTATCTTATGAATTTTTTTTTTATTTCATGACTGCACTGGAAGTTATAGGGCAAAAAGCTTTTTTCCTGAGCGAATTTTCAAAACCCAAGACACATGCCATAGCTGCAGCACCAACAGGGGTTTTCAACCAAATTTCTACCAGACACGGTTCAGAGTAAGGCTCAGCTACTGTGTCGATTTCATGCAAATCTGGTAACTGAAT